>CM060912.1:888106364-888845531 GCA_030737875.1 Allium sativum | reverse complement strand
CTAACAAACAATCAAAACATCCCGTTGGCGTCTCCCTTCAACCAACGTACCCCGATAGTGAAAGGTGAATGGTCTGTTGGGTTTAGCTCTAGTCTTTTCGCATCCCACTGGCTGCCTATGATGGGTACCCGACGATCTACTATCTTTTTGGTCCTAACCTCTGCCTTCCCGTTGAGGCGCTTTCCGAATCACCCAAGTATCACCACATCACAGCATTCTGACTGCAAAGCTACTTTTGCAGTCAAGGCCCACCCACCTAGTAGTTACGCGCAGACCCAACCCCTACGAGCACATACTAAACCTCTGTCACCACACAGAGGACTACCAAGAGCACCTTATGTATCTCAAGAAGCCGCATGCTTCCCTTTCAAATCCTTTGGAGCAAACAGAATAATTAGACGAATGTGCGCTCCTCTCGTGCCTCATGACACCACGATGATCTACCTCGTTGGGTTGTTCACCCTCAAGTGTACGGACTGGTTCAAGCGCCTCAGTCTAATGTGTCATTAGATCCTATGTCTAAACATTCTTTTGTGCACTTGCTTTACCTCTTCAGGTTTCCATTTAACCCGGTTATTCCCATTCACATTGATTTCTTATTCAAGTTACCAAGTTCCTCTTGCTTATTAATTTCAGTCATATAACTTAATGCATTTAAGTTTATTAATAAGCCCATAACATGTTATTCTCTAGATTATGATCCAAGGTCTGTAATTTACAATCCCCTTACATTCATATTTGATTTCATAGTTACAATAACATTTTCTAGTTAATCTGTAATTAAGTATTTCTCAATCCATATGTTTTTTATTGACATGTCTCTCATTATTTATGATTAAATATAACTTATTTCATTTCATAAGTTTGGCTCATTCTTTCCTATTTAATCATAATTCCATCTTACCCTGTCACCATAACTTATTATTGTTTACTTATTAACTTAGTTTTCTTAACTAAGATTCACTAATAAGTCTCCTTTCTATAGACTATGTTATAATTTCCTTTTTGTCCCTAGGACAAACTTTAACATGCTACTCTAATCAACATATTTCAGATTTTCAAGTTTTCAAATTACTTAATTTATAATTAAGTACAACTTCTTTCATTTCATAAATTTTCCCCATTTACTAATAACTTAATTTACAATTAAGTTCCACTTTTCTCATTACATAAGTTATCCCATTTTCTCACTAGTTTATTATAACCTAAGTTATAATATCCACTTGTCCCTATGACAAGTCTACCTATTATATAACATCCTCATTATTGTAATTTATTTATAATAGTTTTTTATCATTCCCCGTTTATTCCAATCGCTTTATATATATATGTGCTAGACCTCCCACATTAAGCCTACACTTATGGATGTTGGATTTGCCGGGCAGTTCCGAGCAGACTTCTTCCACAAGTTGACTTAACCTCGCGTCTTAGCACCATTAAATGTTTTATTTATGCACTTAGACCCCTCATATTAGATTTACCACTTATGAATGCCGGATATGCCGTGCGGTTCTGGGCAGACTTCTAACACAAGTGTAATCTAACCTCATGTCTAAGTGCGGTTACAGTTTTCTATTTACTATAAATTTAGGCATATTATTCTTTTCACATTTTTACCGCAACCTATTTTACATGTCATCATATTATGCCTATTTTATGTTGCATGTTCTTTCTAACATACAATAATTTCTATTCTGACATGTAATCGTTTAATCATGTAATCGTTCAAATCTAACAAGTTAACATGTCATTTTCTCAATTCTACAGCTAATATATGCCACAAGTGAATCTTGTAATTACAACAGTAATAGTTACGCATATTTTGACAGGTTTGCATTTCAACATATGAATTTTTCCAACATATTAATATCTTAACATATTAATATTCCAACATGTCATATTCGTCACTTTAATCTGTTTAACATATGTTTAAACATTTCAACATATAATATTTCAACATGTCATATATAACATTTCAATGCTTTTTAATTATTCTAGCAAATTCACATCGTATGATAACGGGGAATTTTAAACGATAATATATCATTATAAAAAATGATATAACTTAAATCAACTCACCTTGATATGTCGATCTAGAAAAGAATCTCTTTGGACTTGTTGCAGATGGAGAGTCATGAGTTTTTACTGTTGTTGCAGCTGAAAACGCCTTATTTTCTGAATTTGTCGTTGTTGACGATATTTTTTTTTCTTCATTTAGATAGCGCTCCAATATCATAATTAATAATTTTATTCAGAAATTATATGGAGGAAGAAGAAGAGAGTGAAGAAACCGCAAATGAGAATGGAGAGCTATATGGTCCTTTATATATGAATCTTAAATCGAAGCTAACCGTCTATTTTCCCCGATGGAATCTATTCTCTCCATGTCAGCTAATAGGAAGTTGCCATATCAACAATAATTTTGAATTGGACCAATAGAATAAAGCCAACAAGGCATGCATTGTCACTTCCTACCAATTAAATGTGCCAATTAGGTGTAAAAGTTTGAATTTCGAATGTTTGAGTTGTTTTGACGTAGAAATTTGATTTTTGAACTTTTGAATTTGTGGAATTTATTTAAATGTTATATTCACATATATTCTTCTTATACGTATACAATTCTTCTAACAACCATTTTACGTGTATATACATACATAAATCTTTAGTTTCGTTTTCAAAATTCAAACGGTATTGCACCGCTATTTGATTCTTGCCATATTTCTATGATTTCAGCCTTATCTTGAATTTTATCTCTTGTATGTATATATATATATATATATATATATTCCTATACATATATACGTGTGTATTCTAATATACATATATACATGTATTTTCTTTACTTCCTTATATGTATATTTTTCCGTATATGTGTGTTTATACATATTTTCTCTCATGGACATGTGTTATTTTAGCTGTTTGCCTTAAAACAAAAATATGACGGTGGCAGTGATCGAACTCTGTACCTCTTGTATGCAAGTCACATGTTCTAACTAACTAGACTACTAAGGCTTTTGTTAACAAGTCTTAGAACAATGATAATTATTGTTCTCTCCTTACTTCTCTTTTTCATGTTTGTTACAATATTTAAATTAAACCATTGCATGAATCTTTTTCTTTTATTTCTCTTTTAAAATTAATGCATTATATTTGCAAATCAGTGCATGCAACATATCTGCACTACATGCAACCGGTCCTTTCTTTCTTTCAATGCATGCATTTCATTTATTTTCAGTGCATACTTTACATATTTATAGCTTGTAAGATTAAAACTTGAAAACACCATAAACAATTTTTCCAAAAATTTTACAATTTCAAGTTCTTAAAAATTAACAACAGATTAGACTCAAAATGGGTTTCCAATTTTGTTAGGCTTTCCTAGACACACCCACAAAGTCAATTCTCTTAACTATATATATTTCTAATCCATTTTTCTCTTTTTAACCTTTTCCAATTTATAAGGTTTTACCACCAAACCCACTAACCCAAAATACTAATCATATGGGGTTCACTTTCTTTTCATACAAAATATATTGTACACATTCCACCCAAATTTCCTAAGGGTCTCAAATTTCCATATTCATTCCTATAGTATACAAAACAAACATCCTATTTCTTATCATATTATGCTCTTTCTATTTAGTGGGTTCCTCTATGGATCTAGGTATAATAGATATATTTTTATTTTTAAAAATACAAATACGTTCACTCGTTATCTATACAGGAATCCTAAACCTAAGCTCTGATACCAAATGTAACAACCTGAATTCCGAAAGACCGATTTTTTTTAAATTCTAATCTATCGAAACTCGTGCTGGTTTGCATTGGTATTCTGCACAAAAGACAGAGACATAAAATATGTCAGAGCTCAGAAAATATCTAACAGTGGAAAGAATAAAATATAATATAATCAAAGTATTGCCTTACCGTATTAATAATACTGTCTAACCAGTATCCATAGCTATCATGTCTCTGCCATAAATCTTACCTGCGAGTATGTTATGAGGAGGGGGTCAGTACACACGTTCTGGTGACTGGATTAAATTATACACTTTGGATAATCCTACATATACCGTTCAATCACATTTTCTTATTTATTAGGTTACTTGGGTTAACAACACTCAAGGCTTACACCACGTCGTACCCATTTACTTCCCTGTGGATTAACCTAATACAATATACATGTATCTACCCCCCCAATATTGAGGTACACCCCATGGTACCCCACTCGCACGGTTTCCACTGAAATGTCATAAAAATAAATGCAACCCCTCATCATACGTCGGAGTGACGTACGGATCTTTACATAACATTGTTACGTTTCGCATATACATGACATTGCTATGCTACGTAAGCGTACAGACTGCCAGCTTCGACTGAATCAGATTCCATACCAGAGTAATGCCCTCAAGTCTACGATACACCACCCAGAGCAGACATGCGTGTATCTAGACTTTCCCACTTACATATCAACCGTATTCGATGCCTTTACTACACATAATGTGCACCTGTGGCAGGGCTATAAAAGAAACACATAACTTGGTCGGGAGCTTTTCCATATCTGTACAGGCCTTCCTTTAGGGGCCTCAAAATATAGATATCCCTCGGGTCTGTTTTTTTTCATAGTGGCTATGACCCCACCTCGGCCCCTCCCTCAACTAATAAAGACTACAAGAGATAAGCGACTTGCCCCTAACAAACAATCTAAACATCCAGTTGGCGTCTCCCTTCAACCACCGTACCCCGATAGTGAAAGGTGAATGGTCTATTGGGTTTAGCTCTAGTCTTTTTGCATCCCACTGGCTGCCGATGACGGGTATCCGGTGATCAACTATCTCTATTGGTCCTGACCTCTGCCTTCCCGTTGGGGCGACTACCTAATCACCCTAGTGTCATCACATCACAGCATTCTGACTGCAAAACTATTTTTGCAGTCAAGGCCCACCCACCTGGTAGTTACACGCAGATCCAACCCCTGCGAGCACAGCCTAAACATCTGCCACCGCACAGAGGACTACCAAGAGCACCTTACGTATCTCAAGAAGCCGCGTGCTTCCCCTTCCAGTCCTTCGAAGCTGACAGAATAATCAGAGAATGTGCACTCCTCTCATGCCTCATTAAACCACGATGATTTATTCACCTCAATGGTACATACTAGTCCAAGCTCCTCAGTCTAATGTGTCATTAGATCATATGTCTAAACATTCTTTTATGCACTTGCTTTACCTCATCAGGTTTCCATTTAACTCAGTTATTCTCATTCACATTGACTTCTTATTTAAGTTGCCAAGTTCCTCTTGCTTATTAATTTCAATCATATAACTTAACGCATTTAAGTTTATTAATAAACCCACAACATGTTATTCTCTAGATTGCGATCCAAGGTCTATAATCCCCAATCCCCTTACATTCTTGTTTGATTTCATAGTTACAATAACAAGTTCTACTTAATATGTAATTAATTATATCTCAATTCACATGTTTTCTGCTAACATGTCTCTCATTGTTTATGATTAAATATAACTGATTTCATTTCATTGGTTTGCCTCATTCTTTCCTATTTAATCATAATTCCATCTTACCCTGTCACTACAACTTATCGTTGTTTACTTATTAACTTAGTTTTCTTAACTAAGATTCACTAACAAGTCTCCTTTCTGTAATGTTATAATTTCCTTTTTGTCCCTAGGAAAAACCTTAACATGTTAGTCTAACCAGCATATTTCAGATTTCTAAGTTTTCAAGTTACTTAATTTATAATTAAGTACAACTTCTTTCATTTCATAAATTTTCCCCCATTTACTGATTACTTAATTTACAATTAAGTACCACTTATCTCATTTTTTCACTAATTTATTATAACCTAAGTTATAATATTCGCTTGTCCCCAGGACAAGTCTACCTATTATATGACATCCTCATTAAAGTAATTTATTTATAATAGGTTTTTATCATTCCCTGTTCATTCCAATCCTTTTATATACACATATATATATATATATATATATATACATATACATATATATATATATATATGCGCTAGACCTCCCACATTAAGACTACACTTGTGGATGCTAGATTTGCGTGTGGTTCCTAGCAGACTTCTTCCACAAGTTGATTTACCCTCGTGTCTTAGCACTGTTACATGTTTTATTTATGCACTTAGACCCCTCACATTAGATTTACCACTTTTGGATGCTGGATATGTCGGGCGGTTCCAGGCAGACTTCTACCACAAGTATAATCTAACCTCGTGTCTAGGTGCTGTTACAGTTTCCTATTTACTGTAAATTTAGGCATATTATTCTTTTCACATTTTTACCACAACCTATTTTACTTGTCATCATATTATGCCTATTTTATGTCACATGCTCTTTCTAACATACAATAATTTCTGTTCTGACATGTAATCGTTTAATCATGTAATTTTTCAAATATAACAAGTTAACATGTCATTTTATCAATTCTATAGCTATGGCTCAAGTGAATCATGTAATTACAACAGTAATAGTTACACATATTTTGACAAGTTTGCATTTCAGCATATGAATTTTTCCAACATGTTAATATCTTAACATATTAATATTCCAACATGTCATATTCGACACTTTAATCTTTTTAACATATGTTTAAACATTTCAACATATCATATTTCAATATGTCATATATAACATTTCAATGCTTTTTAATTATTCTAGCAAATTCACATCGTATAATAACAGGAAATGTTAAATGATAATATATCATTATCAAAAATGATATATCTTAAATCCACTCATCTTGATATGCCGATCTAGAAAAGAATCTCTTTGGATTGGTTGTAGGAGGAGAGTCATGAGTTTGTACTGTTGTTGCAGTTGAAAACGCCTTATTTTCTGAATTTATCGTTGTTGATGATATTTTTTTTCTTTTTTCTCTTCATTTAGACAGCGCTCGCATATTATAATTAATAATTTTATTCAGAAATTATATGAAGGAAGAAGAAGAGAGTGAAGAAAAAGCAATTGAGAATGGAGAGTTATATGGTCCTTTATATATGAAGCTTAAATCGATGCTAACCGTCAATTTCCCCCGATGGAATCTATTCTCTCCAAGTCATATAGACAATAGGAAATTGCCACGTCAACAATAATTTTGAATTGGACCAATAGAATAAAGCCAACAAGGTATGCATTGTCATTTCCTACCAATCAAATGTGCCAATTAGGCGCAAAGTTTGAATTTCGAATGTTTGAATTGTTTTGGCGCAGAAATTTGATTTTCAAATTTTGAATTTCTGAAATTTATTTAACTGTTACCATTTTACGTGTATATATATATATATATATATATATATATATATATATATATATATATATATATATGTACAACTTTTGTTTCGTTTTCAATTCAAACGGTATTGCACAGCTATTTGATTCTTGCCATATTTCTATGATTTCAGCCTTATCTTGAATTTTATCTCTTGTGTATATATATATATATATATATATATATATATATATATATTCCTACACATATATACGCATGTATTCTCATATACATATATTTTCTTTATTTCCTTATATTTATATTTTTCCTTATATGTGTGTTTATACATATTTTGTCTCATGACCATATGTTATTTTAGTCGTTTGCCTTAAAGAAAAATATGACGGTGGCGAGAACCAAACTCTATACCTTTAGTATACAAATCACATGTTCTAACCAACTGGACTGTTAAGGCTTTTGTTAACAAGTCTTAGACCAATGATAATTATTTTCTCTCCTTACTTCTCTTTTTCATGTTTGTTACAATATTTAAATTAAACCATTGCATAAATCTTTTTCTTTTATTTCTCTTTTAATATTAATGCATTATGTTTGCAAATTAGTGCATGCAACAAATTTACACTGCGTGCAACCAATCCTTTCTTCCTTTCAATGCAAGCATTAATTTTTTTTTCCAATGCATGTATTTATTACATGCAATCCTTATTTTATTTTTTATTTTTTATTTGTTTATATATATATATTTCTTATGTGCATGTAGGAACTTCTAGGCTTAATGATTTCTTCATACGATGTCCGTTTTATGCAAATCAGGTGTCTATCCAGAGCAGAATTCCGAGACGAACGCAATGGAGTAGTCCGTTCTACTTATTTAATTAAGTTACTCACATTTTATCATCTTAAAAATGCGGGGTATTGCATTCTCCCATGCTTAGGAAATTTCTTCCCCAAAATTTGATAAGGGTAAAAATCAGTTAACCCCTCACATAATATACATTCATTATGTGTGCATCCAATTTTTGCAAACATCTGAACTTGTGCATAGTGAAATAAAACATAATAATACATGTATACCTAAGCTGTACCTCTTATGTGTTTTCAAATTTTCAAAAATTCTTTAAAAATATGATGCTTACATCCTAAATATACTCGTAGTTCTACATGAATGCAACATTTTGAAGACCAAAAATGCTTTTTCATTCAAATTTTCTCACACTCTTACTGAGCAAGAGCGTAGTTCATGCATTTTTTGCATCCAAAATCCTAGCAACCAACTTTATTTTTTGAATTTCGGAAAAATTTAATTTTCTAAATTCAATTTCTTATGTTACAAAAAGGTGGAAAACGGAAAACTTCACATCTTCTGTCTTTCTTTTAATCACCTTTATCCAACCGTACATGGATTATATGAAACTATTCTATAAAGATCCCCTATTTTTCTATTCAAGGACATCCCTCATAAGAAAAAATTTCTTTGTTACTGATTTTCTTTTTCATCTTATCTTGGAATTTTTATCTTTATCCATCTTCCGTCATAATTTATCATGTTTGTTACTTTACTAAATTTGTTGTTTCCTTTTTAGTTGTACCGCATCTCTTTTCTTAGCTTATTTAATCATCTGATGTAAGTTTTGTTTTCAAATAAGCTCTCTAGTCTTTCAACTAAAATTGGAAAATAGACACCCTACACAGCTACTACTAAGGGACATGAATCTTGGGACTATGTCTGTAACAACCCGGTTTCCGACGGACCGAATTTTTTTCTCCAAAATTCCAATCCATCGAGCCCCGAGCTGTTTTGCTCTGGTATCATGCAGAAAAGACAGAGATAAAGAAACATGTCAGAACTCGTAAGCATCTCACAATGGAAGGAATAAAATATATTGTAATTAAAATATAGCTTTACCTTATTAAACATACTGCTTAACCAGTATCCCAAGCTATCATATCCCTGTCACTACCTACCTGCGAGTATGTAATGAGGAGGGGGTCATAACATAAGTTCTGTGTAAATGGGTTTAAACTACACATGTTGAATAACCCTACATATACTGATCCGTTATATTTTCTTGGTTATTAGGTTATTTGTGTTAATAGCCCTTATGGCCTGTACACACGTCACACCCATCTACTCCCTAGTAGATCAACCTAATATAGTGTATATGTAGCTACCCCCAATTAAGGTATATCCCACTCGCACGGTCTCCTCCATATGTATGCAGTCCCTTATCCAATGCCACATGTCGTACCAAATCTCATGTATATATATATGTATGTTTATACCAATGCTACGTCTGCATAGAACCTTCATTACTATATTACGTAAGCGTTTGGAGTGCCACCCTAGGTTCGACTAGGTTCCGTCATCAAGTAATGCCCTCTAGTCTACGATGCACCACCCAGAGTGATGTGTATGTACCTAGACTTTCCCCCATGTATGTATTGTCAATCGTACTTACTGTCTATTTGCACATGTTCTCTATATGTACGAATCCGAGTCCCGTGGCAGGGCTAATCAAGAAACACGGAACTCGGTCGGGAGATTTCTGATATCTGCCGAACGCAGATGTTAAGGTCTGCTTTTATAGTGGCTATGGTCCCACTAGACCCCTCCCTCAACTAATGAATGAAAGGCACCCATGAAAATCAAGAATGAGAACTTAACCCTGGCACAACTGCCTGGCCCTCTATGCTCCTTCCTATTGGCCTTACCTCACCCATAACTAGATAGCAAGTATATGGTCTTTTGGAGTTCTCTGCATTTCCGCTTTTCGTACTGACTAAAGATGGTAGGTAAACGACGAGTTGCTACCACATGGCACTAATTGGTCTCGCCGACTCACGCTGGTCTATCCTAGTCTTTAGGTTGCTTCCTAATTATTGCAACCAAGGCATACTCTTGGTTCGTAACCGTGCAGACCTAACCTCTGTGAGCCCAGGTGGATCATCTGCATTCTCACAGAGGGATACCAAGAGTACCCTACTATACGTCCCCTGAAGCTGCGTGCTTCATATCCCAGTTCGTTGTAGTCTATCCGAGTTTCTAAATAGACGTGGGCTCCTTTAACTAAGGTTTTGTACTTAGTTCTCTTAACTAAGGTTTTGTACTTAGCTCTCTTAACTAAGGTTTTGTACTTAGCTCTCTTAACTAAGGTTATGTACTTAGCTCTATTAACTAAGGTTCTGTACTTAGCTCTCTTAACTAAGGTTCCGTGCTTAGCTCTCTTAACTAAGGTTCTGTGCTTAGCTCTCTTAACTAAGGTTCCGTACTTAGCTCTCTTAACGAAGGTTCCGTACTTAGCCCGCTTAACTAAGGTTCCGTACTTAGCTCTCTTAACTAAGGTTCCGTACTTAACTCTCTTAACTAAGGTTCTGTACTTAGCTCTCTTAACTAAGGTTTTGTACTTAGCTCTCTTAACTAAGGTTTTGTACTTAGTTCTCTTAATTAAGGTTCTGTACTTAGTTCTCTTAATTAAGGTTTTGTACTTGGTTTCCTTAATTGTTGTCTACTTAGTTCTCTTAACTAAGGTTTATTGACCAACTCACCTTATCATTCATGTTTACACTGGTAAAAGAACAATAACCTAAGTGTCAACCCCGAAGACCGAAATCAACATCAGGTTGACACTTAGAGGATTAGTCCATTCAACCAATCTCTTGCTGTGTTATTCTTGTGACTTATGTCGTTCTCATCAATTGATTACACCCTATCACTTTACATTAAGATAAGTTGTTAACATTCCTCATACTTCTTTACTTTTACACAGTTATATAGGTTAAGTGTTGTCTAAGCACCCAAGTTGACTTAACCCCATCTACTTATTCAATCTCAAGTTACGTTGGTTAAGTGTTGGTTATTCATTCATGTTGACTTAACCCACCCACACGTCATGTCATATTGGTTAAGTGTTGTTACTTAACCATACCATACTTAGCATGTGTCATTAGCATTAATTAATTTTTAATGCACCAACCTCTCACATTAGACCTATTGTTGCGGTTGCTGGATGTGCCGGGCGGTTCCGGGCAGACTTACACCACAACTCAATCTAACCTCGGGTTCAAGCACGATATGACTAACTTCTCACATTAGAATCTATTGTTTGTGGTCACTGGATGTGTCGGGCGGTTCCGGGCAGAATTACACCGCAAACTCAGTCTAACCTCGAGTTAGCCATGTTTCATCTTTAGCTAATTAACAGTTCATGTCGATTCTAGGTGTCGTATGCCAATTACCAAATTCACAAATATGTTCATGTTCAAGTTATGCCAATAGTGTCAATTTCATGTTTATAACCCAAGTTACCCAAATTTTAAGTCGTATATTCCAAACTCGCTTATAATCATATTCACGCCTATTCCATGTTATAATTAATTGTCCAAACCACATATTTATTCATACCAAATCTGCATATTACCCAGTCCCATGTTCATGCATATAATTTGATTAATCCTTTATGTTTATCTTCCAAATTACAAATAACTTCACATCCCATATTATCCAATTACATGCCAATCATAATAAATTACACAAATTCCATATCCAAATTTAATTATACAAATTTACACAAATTCCACATTTCAGTATAATCATACCTATAATTCTATACCAAAATTAAACACCAATACTTCCAATCCATATTACGCCCAACAATCCCTTTCCTTTCATAATTTCTTATTTACGTTTAAAACGTATGTATCCATGATAGACGTAGGCTCGAGATAGCCTAACTATAAAAATAAAAAGGGGAAAGAATAAAAGGAAAGAATTCAACGTAGGCATAAATAAAATAACAGATCTTGTTGAATTAACATCATATTCATTATATGTAGACATGGGGAATGGAGAACGATATTAATAACATTATACAACAAATATAATTTAAAGTCCACTCACCTTGCTTTGCATCCCAAATTCTAGATCTGATTTGTTTTTGATTTACTCCCTTTTTCTTCTATAATTTATAGATCTGAATCTTCTCTTTTCTTGCGTAGTGTTTTTGGATCTGAAACCTCTTCGTTATTTTCTTTGCGTTTGTGACAATCCTAAGTCTAATCTTTTTGATTTAAGAATAACTTTTAAAGAGAAAGAGGAGAAGATAGATCTAGTTTTAAGTGGAGAATAAGGTAAGTTTAGATTAGAGCAGAGCCATGGCGTCGCCAAGGATTTTTGTGAAGATAACAATTGGATTAGAGGTCCTTTTATAGTAGCAAACTAACGAACCAAGCCAGAAAATTCGTCCAGGATGGAACAAAAGCACGCAGCCCACGTTCTGGCTGAATAGGTCGACTCCCCTAGGGAGGTCGACCCTGGTGTCGACCTTCTTCAAGGGAGGTCGACCCTATGGTCGACCCCATGGTCGACCTCCCTTAAGGGGGTCGACCTCTTTGAGCGGGAATTTTCCCGCTCATGTTTTCCGGCCTGAATTCGAATTATTTTGAACTGTTTTGAACGTTGGTTTGGTTATATATACGTATATAGTTTTCTATGTGTATACAAACTTATATGGCTCATGACTTCTTCGTACATTATCCGATTTACTCAAACTTGGACTCTATCCTAAGCAGAATTCCGAGACGGACGCAATGGTAATGTCCGTTTTACTTAATTCCTGATATTTAAATTAAGTATCCTTATTTTATTATCTTTTCTGTTACACACACTGTTATTGAAGAAATCTTCCCTTCTCTTTCAAGTATTTAATAATTTTTATTTTACATCACCATTACTTACGTATCTTTGCATAAATACACATATGTACATTTTTAATTATACTAAAAATGCGGGGTGTTACAATGTCCCCCTCTGAAAAATTAAACCAACAGGATGTAAATACTTACTTGCCCTCTAATGTCTAATAGTTACCACTAGTCCTAGCTGTGTACCAATAAATATTTCAAGCAGCACCCTAGGATTTTCAATGCTTACACATTATACGAGAACTTACCATTATTTCAAGATAATTCTCGCTATTTACTTCATAGCCTCAAAACTTTTCCTGTATTCCATAGGCACTAATCCTTACATACTCCATACTTTTAAAACACGGTTTGGCCTTTTCATTTCACTTTTTTTTCAAAAGTTAAAACGTATCCAAACTTTATTTTCCTCATCAGAACTTACTTTTTCCAAACCATAAAACATGTCATTTTATATAAAAAATGTAAATCATTTTCTTTTCAAATCACAAAAATTGAAGTGGATAAGGACAACTATTTCTCACTTGGGTTTATAACTTGTTGTTACCTATAAGGTCGGTTCAGTTACTTCTTACAAGGTGTAAACATCTACTCTATTTTTACTTTCTACAAATTAGTTTGTCAACCTAACAAAATTTTCACTTTTAAAGCAATTTATCAAAAATGATTGTCAAAAGAATAGAGATTTCAAAACTTTCTTTACTGAGAATTTTAACAAAATTCAATACTTTCTAAGTTTTGCTTTTAGATCCTTTCATGCAACATAACAAGAAAACAAGCGAGCTATACATGCTCTATAATATGCACCTATTATTCAGAGAATTTTATTTTAGACAAAATTTTCATAAGAAATCACTATTTACAAAATATACCCCATTCTACTTGAAAACTCAGTATGTATACTTTACATATTTATAACTTTTAAGATTAAAACTTGAAAACACCATAAACCATTTTTCCAAAACTTTTACAATTTCAAGTTCTTAAAAGTTAGCAATGGGGTTAGACTCAAAGCGGGTTTCCAATTTTTCTAGGCTTTCCTAGACACTCCCATAAAGTCAATTCTCTCAACTATATATATTCTGAATCCATTTTTCTCTTTATAACCTTTTCCAATTTATAAGGTTTTACCGCCAAACCCACTAATCCAAAATACTAATTATATGGGATTCATCTTCCTTCATACAAAATATATTGTACACTTTCCACCCGAATTTCCTAAGGGTCTCAAATTTCCATATTCATTCCATTAGTGTACAAAACAAATATCCCATTTCTTATCATATTATGCATTTTCTATTTAGTGGGTTCCTCTATGGGTCTAGGTAAATATATAATAGATATATTTTTATTTTTAAAAATACAAACACGTTCACTCATTATCTATACATGAATCCTAAACCTAAGCTCTAATACCAGATGTAACAACCCAAATTCCAATAGACCGATTTTTTTTTTAAATTCTAATCTATCGAAACTCGTGTTGGTTTGCTCTAGTATCCTGAAGAAAGAGAGAGACATAAAATATGTCAGAGCTCAGAAAATATATCTCAACGGAAAGGATAAAATATAATATAATCAAAGTATAGCCTTACCGTATTAATAATACTGCCTAACCAGTATCCAAAACTACCATATCTCTGCCACAAATCTAACCTACGAGTATGTTATGAGGAGGGGGTCAGAACACAAGTTATGGTGACTGGATTTAAATTATACACTTTGGATAATCCTATATGTACCATTCAATTACATTTTCTTATTTATTAGGTTGCTTGGGTTAACAATACTCAAGGCTTACACACATGTCGTACCCATTTACTTCCCAGTGGATTAACCTAATACAGTATATATGTAGCTACCCCCTAATATTGAGGTACACCCCATGGTACCCCACTTGCACGATTTCCACTGAAATGTCATAGAAATAAACGCAGTCCCTCATCCTATGCCAGAGTGACGTACGGATCTCTATATAACATTATTATGTTTTGCATATATCTGTCATTACTATGCTACGAAAGCATATGGACTACCACCTTCGATTGGATCAGATTTCATACCAGAGTAATGCCCTCAAATCTAGGGTACACCACCCAAAGCCGACTTAAGTGTATCTAGACTTTCCCACGTACGTATCAACCGTATTTAATGCCTTAACTGCACATAATGTGCACCGAGTTCTGTGGCAGGGCTATACAAGAAACAGGAACTTGGTCGGGAGATTTTCCATATCTGTACAGGCCCGCCTTTAGGTGGCTCAAAATACAGATATCCCTTTTTTTCATGGTGGTTATGGCCTCACCTCGGCCCCTCCCTCAACTAGTAAAGACTACAAGAGCAAAGCGACTTGCCCCTAAAAAACAATCTAAACATCCAGTTGGTGTCTCCCCTCAACCACCGTACCCCTAACAACAATCTAAACATCCTTGGCTGTCGTTGACCGGTACCCAACAATCTACTATCTCTGTTGGTTCTGACCTTTGCCTCCCTATTGAGGCGATCACCGAATCACCCTAGTGTCACCACATCACAGCATTCTGACAACAAAGCTACTTTTGCAGTCAAGGCCCACCCACCTGGTAGTTACGCGCAGAACCAACCCCTGCAAGCATAGCCTAAACATCTGCCACCGCATAGAGGACTACCAAGAGTACCTTACGTATCTCAAGAAGCCGCATGCTTCCCCTTCCAGTCCTTTGGAGCTGACAGAATAATCAGACGAACGTGCGCTCCTCTCATTCCTTATGATACCACGATGATCTACCTCGTTGGGTTGTTCACACTCAAGCGTACGAACTGGTCCAAGCGCCTCAGTCTAATGTGTCATTAGATCCTATGTCTAAACATTCTTTTATGCGTTTGCTTTACCTCATCAGGTTTCCATTTAACTTGGTTATTCCCATTCACATTGACTTCTTATTCAAGTTACCAAGTTCCTCTTGCTTATTAATTTCAGTCATATAACTTAATGCATTTAAGTTTATTAATAAGCCCATAACATGTTATTTTCTAGATTGTGATCCAAGGTCTGTAATCAGCAATCCCCTTACATTCTTGTTTGATTTCATAGTTACAATTACATGTTCTACTTAATATGTAATTAAATATATCTCAATTTACTTGTTTTTTGTTAATATGTCTCTCATTATTTATGATTAAATATAACTTATTTCATTTCATAAGTTTGCCTCATTCTTTCCTATTTAATCATAATTCCATCTTACCCTATCACTACAACTTATCGTCTTTTACTTATTAACTTAGTTTTCTTAACTAAGATTCACTAATAAGTTTCCTTTCTATAACCTATGTTATAATTTCCTTTTTGTCCCTAAGACAAACCTTAACATATTATTCTAATCAGCATATTTCAGAATTCCAAGTTTTCAAATTACTTAATTTATAATTAAGTATAACTTCTTTCATTTCACAAATTTCCCCCCATTTACTGATTACTTAATTTACTATTAAGTACCACTTATCTCATTACACAAGTCATCTCATTTTCTCACTAGTTTATTATAACCTAAATTATAATATCCGCTTGTCCCTAGGACAAGTCTACCTATTATATAACATCCTCATTAATGTAATTTATTTATAGTAATTTTTATCATTCCCCATTCATTCCAGTCCTTTTATACACGTATATATATTTATGCGGTAGACCTCCCACATTAGGCCTACACTTGTGGATATTGGATTTGCCGAGTGGTTCCGGGAAGACTTCTTCCAGAAGTTAACTTAACCTCGTGTCTTAGAACCATTACATGTTTTTATTTATGCACTTAGACCCCTCACATTAGATTCACCACTTGTGGATGCTGGATATGCCAGGCGGTTCCAGGCAGACTTCTACCACAAGTGTAATCTAACCTCTTGTCTAAATGAGGTTATAGTTTCATATTTATTGTAAATTTAGGCATATTATTCTTTTTACATTTTTACTGCAACTTATTTTACATGTCATCATATTATTCCTATTTTATGTCGCATGTTCTTTCTGACATACAATAATTTCTGTTCTGACATGTAATCGTTTAATCATGTAATTGTTCAAATCTAACAAGTTAACATGTCATTTTCTCAATTCTACAGCTAATAATATGCCACAAGTGAATCATGTAATTACAACAGTAATAGTTACACATATTTTGACAAGTTTGCATTTCAATATATCAATTTTTCCAACATATTAATATTCCAACATGTCATATTCGTTACATTAATCTTATTAACATATGTTTAAACATTTTAACATATCATATTTCAACATGTCATATATAACATTTCAATGCTTTTTAATTATTCTAGCAAATTCACATCGTATAATAACGGTGAATTTTAAACGATAATATATCATTATAAAAAATGATATAACTTATATCCACTCATCTTGATATGCCGATGTAGAAAAGAATCTCTTTGGATTGGTTGCAGATGGAGAGTCATGAGTTTGTACTGTTGTTGCAGCTGAAAACGCCTTATTTTCTGAATTTGTCGTTATTGACGATTTTTTTTCTTTTTTTCTTCATTTAGACAACGCTACCATATTACAATTAATAATTTTGTTCAGAAATTATATGGAGGAAGAAAAAGAGAGTGAAGAAACAACAAATGAGAATGGAGAGCTATAAGGTCCTTTATATATGAAGCTTAAATCGATGCTAACCGTCTGTTTTCCCCGATGGAATCTATTCTCTCCATGTCATATGGCCAATAGGAAGTTGCCACGTCAACAATAATTTTGAATTTGACGAATAGAATAAATCCAACAAGGCATGCATTCTTATTTCCTACCAATTAAATGTGTCAATTAGGCGCAAAAGTTTGAATTTTGAATGTTTGATTTGCTTTGGTGCAGAATTTGATTTTTGAACTTTTGAATTTCTAGAATTTATTTAACTATTATATTCATATATATTTTTCTTATACGTATACAATTCTTCTAACAATCATTTTACGTGTATATATATAAGTACGAATTTTGTTTCGTTTTCAAGATTCAAATAGTATTGCACCACTATTTGATTCTTGCCATATTTCTATGAATTCAGCCTTATCTTGAATTTTATCCCTTGTATATGTGTATATATATATATATTCCTACACAAATATACGCATGTATTCTCATATACATATATTTTCTTTACTTCATTATATGTATATTTTTCCTTGTATGTGTGTTTATACATATTTTTTTTCTCATGAACATGTGTTATTTTAGTTGTTTGCCTTAAAAAAAAAATATAGCGCTAGCAGGGATCGAACTCTGTACCTCTTGTATGCAAGTCACATGTTCTAACCAACTGGAATACTAAGGCTTTTGTTAATAAGTCTTAGAAAAATGATAATTATTGTTCCCTCTTTCATTCTCTTTTTCATGTTTTTTACAATACTTAAATTAAACCATTGCATGAATCTTTTTCTTTTATTTCTCTTTTAATATTAATGCATTATGTTTGCAAATCAGTGCATGCAACATATTTACACTACATGCTACCAATCCTTTCTTTCTTTCAATGCATGCATTACAAAAAAATTCTTCAGTGCATGTATTTATTACATGCAATCCTTATTTTATTCTTTATTTTATATTTTAATTTGTTTGTATATATATATATATATATATATTTCTCTGTGCGTATACAAACTTCTAGGCTAAATGACTTCTTCATACGATGTCCGTTTTACGCAAACCAAATATCTATCTTGACCAAAATTCCGAGACGGACGCAATTGCGCATTCCAGTCTACTTAGTTCTCATTATTTAGTTAAGTTACTCACATTTTATTATCTTAAAAATGCGGGGTGTTACAATGAAGATGCATATGTAAACTTTCTTTTTAGATATTGAATGCAGTGATATGGGTGACCTCTTCCTATGAGGTAATGACATGAACGATCCTCATCTTAGGATGTAATTATATGCATAGCCTTCATCTTAGGAGGAAGCAGTCTGAATAGTTCTCATGTTAGGTGGTAGTAATAATGCATAATGATTAACAATAATGTCGATAACTTAGCTCTCTCCTCATGGGATGGACTCTAATAGATGGAGATGAATAATGTAGACATATGGAGGATTCCAATAAATGGAGATGAATTATTTAGGCAACTTAAGCACTCTCCCTAGAGTGAGGACTCCAATAGATAGGGATGAATGATGTAAAGTAATAAATACTTGTAATGTAATATTTTCATAATTAATTAAAATTCTTGAGGGAATATTTAGAGAATCTTTGGTTTTGCTTTATATAGAGATTTAGTATGTTTGAACATTTTGAGAATTTGAATATTTAAATTAATCTCTTGCTTTAAGAGTGGATCTTAAATAAATAGCTAAGTGATCATGATTCATGAATCATTAACTATTCAATCGAGAGTAAACTCTTCTTCTTAGAGGTTTTGGCGACGTTAATGAATTTTCAAAACTATTTCTGGGAAATGCATAAAGAATCCTAAAAGTGAAGGAGGCATTATAAGTTGGAGCTTTTATGTGCATATTTTAATAATATCGATAAATATGCTTCAAAGATGTTATAATTTCTTTTTTGAAATAATTGGAGGTTGATTTGCCTATTTTGGATGATATGTGCTTTTCTGGAAATATCCTTTTGAGATGAATTATAAAGCCTTTGGAATGCAAGTATTTATTGAAATTGATGTTGGTGAAAGGGTATATGGCTAAACCAACTTAGGTATAACTTAGAAAAAAGGTGCGTATTGTTTTCAAATTTGAGAAGTCGTGATTCATGGACTAAGAGATTTTTCAGATGAGATCATGATTTTCTTTGATTACCCGTCCTTGGAAAATATTTTTGAACATTTACTATTTTCTGATGATCAATCAGTACTGAATTCAGGTGTTGTTTTGTTATGAGCCTCTGGTTTATTTTTCTTTTGTCGAGGATTATAAGCATAGTTGGGTTTTGAGTAATGAATCCTGTGAATTGGAATTGTTGGTTGATTTTATTTTACCTCTAAAGACAATCATTTTTGTTAGTACATGATCAATTTCAATAATAGATCAAAATACAAAAGCAAGCAAAGTCTAGATATTATAAAAGAGGAAAGAGATTATTTATGGTAAGTAGTGGCCAAGATGCTCCATGACTGGATGTAACAACCCGAAAATCTGGGCCAGTTAAAATTTTTTATTTTGGCAATTTTAGCGAATTTTAATTATTTAAAATGAATTATTTTAAATAATAACGGTGAGAAATTTATTTTGAATAGAATTCGAACGAATATATTATATACGTCGTCGTTAGAATATAAATATTTATTTATATTTATAAAAGGAATTGAAAATGGCGCGGTAGTTCGATAATTCGATTTCAAACTTCAATTGAATGTACCGGGTGCAAAACAATCCGGATTTTAGCGAAACCAAAAACAAGAGGATCTATTTGATGATATCTTTCCAACGAATCCGAAAAATCGAAATTTCATAGTGGGAATCAAAAGATATGTCCAGTTGAAAATTCTGAATAGTCGTTATGGAATTCAGGCCCTTAAAAATGGACATTTTGCAAACGACCTCGGATTTCGACGAAACCACTTTTGTTAGGTCCGTGATGTCAAATTATTGCTAGGTTTCAAATTTCATAATTTTTCGAATCAATATGTGAGCGTGGCCAAGGAAAACGCGTTTGACTAGTTTCAGTTGATTTTAATCGACTGGAAAATGGCCATTTTTCAAACAGTCTCAGAATTCGACGAAACTAGTTTTGTTAGGACTGTATCGTCAATACGAAGCTAGAAAATATTTTTCTGGAATTTTTCGAGTTAGTATGTGACCCCAGTAAAGTGAAATGCGCGTTCAAATTCAATATATAGAGTTATATTTTGATTTTGACGGAAACTGATCGAAACAGTCAAATCAGCTTACGATACATATCCCATTGTGTTCGGAATGGGGGTAGTTAGCTTGGGATGACAGTCGTTGGGCCTCGATTGGGGTTCGAATGAGGAGACAACTTTTCGGGTGGATAAATTAAATAAATTAATTAAAATAGAAAAGTCAACACCCCCCTATACATTTATCTCCGATCCCCCTTTATAAAAAAATCGATTTACAGAAGGAAAAAAAAACCCGACATCAGGAGAAAAACCCGATCCGCCGACCCCCCCCCCCCCCCCTCCGTCGCTGCCTCCACCGCCGCCGTCGATCTCCGGCAGGCCCCCCTCGCCCTCGCGTCTCGCTCCTCCTCCCCCTCTTGAAAACCGCACCCCCTTCCACAACCGTACCCCCCGACGCACCCATCCTCCCTCCGCCGCCATCAGACCCCACCGCCGAGCTCGCCTGAGCCGTCTCCCCTCTGACGAACTACGGTTTCCCTCCCCCTCTCTTGCTAGCACCTGTAAGCGCTTTACTTATTTATATAGCTTTGTTTTATTTATTCATTTATATATAATAATATGATTTTGATGTTAGTAAAAAGGGGATTTATATGTAAGAAGAAAGATTGAATTTTTATAAAAAGATTAGAGTTTTTTTTTTAAAAAAAAGGATCTGCTTTTTGAAAACAGAAAAGATAGGATTTTTATAAATAGGAAAGATTAGATTTTTAAAATAGAAAAGATTTTATTCAATTAAAAATATGATTTTTATATTTTTAAAGTATTAAAAATATAATCTTTACTATATAGAAGATGTAAAAATATGATTTTTGTTTATGTAGAGAATTAAAAATATAATTTTTACATGATAGGAATATTAAAAATAGCATCTTTATATATGTAGCAAAATAAAGATGTGATTTTTATAATGATATAGTTGAAAAGGCGGAGTCTTTATATAGAGAATAGCGTTGTAAAATTAGATTTTTTATCTATATAGTAGCGGTATAAAAATTCGATTTTTATATATTGAATAGCGAAGTAAAAATTCGATTTTTATATATTGAATAGCGAAGTAAAAATTCGACTTTTATATATTGAATAGCGAAGTCAAAATTCGATTTTTATATATTGAATAGCGAAGTAAAAAATTCGATTTTTATATATTGAATAGCGAAGTAAAAATTCGATTTTTATATATTGAATAGCGAAGTAAAAATTCGACCTTTATATATTGAATAGCGAAGTAAAAATTCGATTTTTATATATTGAATAGCGAAGTAAAAATTCGATTTTTATATATTGAATAGCGAAGTAAAAATTCGATTTTTATATAGTGAATAACGAAGTAAAAATTCGATTTTTATATATTGAATAGCATAGTAAAAATTCGATTTTTATATATTGAATAGCATAGTAAAAATTCGATTTTTATATATTGAGTAGCGAAGTAAAAATTCGATTTTTATATATTGAATAGCTAAGTAAAAATTCGATTTTTATATATTGAATAGCATAGTAAAAATTCGATTTTTATATATTGAATAGCGAAGTAAAAATTTGGTTTTTACATATGTAGTGGCTACGGGCAATGAAAGTGATAAAAGACGAGAACAGTGAAGATTTCCTATATTAGAAGTGCCGTGGAGTTAGGATAGCTATTGGTGAGAACTTCTCACTCAAAATTCTTTTTCTAGTTATATATATATATATATATATATATATATATATATATATATATATATATATATACTAGGATGCAGACGGTGTTTAGTAGCACCCGACACCCGTCATCCACAGACCATGGATGGCTTGTTTGTTTAATTGTTTGGTTGTGTAGTTGGTTAGATTATTTGGTTTGAATTGAATTGTTTGGTGAAATGAAATTGATTTGATTGATGTGTGAATGGCGTGGGCCTTCACTAGACCGGGGATAAGGCTAGGCCTTGTCCCGTTTCTAGTATCGTGCCGTTATACCACCGAAATTTTATAAAAATAAGTTAGAAAAATAAAGATAACATTTTATTTAATAAATGAACCGAATAGAATATTCATAGGTTGAATAAAATAGTTTGATCGTTAAAAATATATTTTTTAACGTAAATGTGAATAAATAAATATTCATTTACAAACCGGACGGTTTGTTTATGTACACCTATTTGAAGGACATTGATTGGGACGATAAATTTTACACATCGCCCAGCTGCACAAATAAAATATGTGTTTGATTGTTTGAAACCCCACACGGGTATTGGGATGATATATGACATACACTAATCCTAATAGTTAGTTGTATGTCGATCTATAGATTGACAAACTGTTATAAGTGTTGAATATTTATATTTGATGCTTATACAGTGTAGAATGCACTTTGGATAATGGTTGATTATTCATCGTTGTTATTGAATACATGTGTTGTAGAAAATCCATATAATTAACATTATATGGTAATTGATTGGGCCTCATTCCAGTTTAGAAAAAGAAACATTTGAAATGGAAATATTTGAAAAGAAATATTTGAAATAGAAATATTCGAAATGGAATATTTGAGAATATCAATATATGAAGCCGTGTTGATTAGATTGACGCCATTTTGACGTGAACGATATTTATATCAATTTTATTCATTTTAAAACGAATATTGAAAAGTAATTTCTAAATCGAATATTTTGAAATGAAATTTGATTTGAATTGAATAGAAAACGAATTGAATTCAAATTGAATAGAAAACCAAATTTGAATTGAATCGAATAGAAAACCAATTTGAATTGAATCGAATGGAAAACGAAATGAATTTGAATTGAATAGAAAACCAATTTGAATTGAATTGAATTGAAAACGAATTCGAATTGAATTGAAACCGAATTGAAATGAATTCGAATTGAATTGAAATTTGAATTGAATAGAAATGAATTTTAAAACGAATTTATAAGGAAGAATTCAATTTTGATTTGAATTGAAATGGAAGTTGAAAAATGTTTTTGAAACGAATTCAAAACTATCTATATAATTCGTTTTAAATAGCAATCGACGAAATATATTATATATATATATATATAAAATAATGGCCTGAATAGAACGCGCCGCGCCGCGGCAGTTCGCGAATTTCAACCATTTATTTCAAACGGACATTACGGGAGATCCGACCGTCGGATTCTCCTAAAACCGGAACCGTTGGGTTCGTATCGAAAAGAGCTTTCTAACGAATATTGGAAATTAGAAATCTAACGGTTGGATTTGGAATTATGTCCAAATCAAATTTGAAAAAGGTCGTTGTAAGTGCAGTTCGATGGCCGTTGATGGAAATCGACTGTATGGGCCTTGATAAAATTATTAAAAATAGTAATAATTTGGGTAAAATCATAAGAAATGATTTGGGAAAAATCGGGATGAAGAAATCAATATTTGAAAAGATAAAAATAGATTTTTATCGAAATGAACTAGTTTTGAACTAGAATTATAATTCTATTTATTTTTAAATAAATAAATTGAATTTGAAATGGTTTTGAAAATAACCAGAATTTCCAATAATTATATTGGAATAGATTTGAATCGAAATTGTCTTTGGATTATTTCGATGTTGGATTTCGTGATGATACAGATATTGTTATGGGAATTTGAAAGACATATATATATATATCGTTATTTCCAATACGATATTTGTTAGTCATAGAATTTGATATTGAATATAAGCGGGTATATTTTCTATTCAGAGCCTTGTGTTTAATATCAAATGTGATTTTGGTTTGTCGTGAATGGTGTCTTCATTAACACTGTTCTTGAACCCAGTTGAGAAAAGATTAAATCTTTTTATTTGGATTTAATGAAGTATACCAATTAAATAATATTTAATTGAATTGATATTGATTTTTGGGTTTATCGTGAACAGTGTTTTAAATAACACTTGTTCTTTAACCCGATAATTAATGGAATGTGATTTTGTGGTTTATTGTGAACAGTGTTTTTAAAGTGACACTGATTCTTTAACCCCGTTAAAGATTAAAACTAAGTGGAGTTTTAATGAATCTTTAATTAGATTGAAATGATCGAGAATGGAGTATCACCAGTTTTGCTCCCGGCGTTAGTTAAATCTTTAATTAGATTTGAACGTGAAATGGTAATTGAATTTACCGATAACACCGTGGTGTTAGATATGAAGTATAACCAGTTTTACTTCATGGGATGAATAGGTTGGGATTGGGAAATTAAAACAGATGATTACTTCGGTAAGGTTCGTTAATCCCGACTAGTTGAATCGAAATTCAAAAGGAGATTAGAGAATAAATTCAAGGAATCTATCTTGGATAAAATTAATGGGAACCTTTTCCCTATGAATGTGAAATTTAGAAACTAACTGTCGGTTAGCCAAGCAGAATGGTTTTCTGGATATTGATCTGATGTTGGTTTCGGCCTTCGGGGTTAATATTTGGGGAATTATTCTCTTGTTAATTTACGGTTAGTGACTGATGAATTGGAATGAGGCGTATGTTGTGTTTGTGTAACACTTACTTAAAATATGCGCGAGTTATTCGGGAAGACCGGGTTTATCCCATTTTGAATAACTGATACGACGATTAGTCGAAGATGAAGACGGTGGTCGAAGACCGGAAGTCTTCACGTCGTTTGGGTGATTACTGATGATCTTGATTGGGTTGTACACCCAAGAAGATGGAAACAGTTGGTGATCGTCCAGACGTACTTGGAGATCGATGGATATGCGGGGCACTAGGTGCCTCCGGTTTCGTTCAGACCCAGAACGGACTTGTAAATGGACTGTGTGTCTGACATTGGATTTTAGTCCGTGTGATTGATTTCTATTAAATATATATCTGTTTGGCGGCGGAGAATTTATTCTCTTGCTTAACGCCCTTCTCTGAGACGTACGTGCTCAGGGGCTATATACTGATGGATATCAATCGCATGGAGTGAATTGCCTGTGTGGCATGCCTAAGTGGCAGTTGATCAAGGCTTCTGTTGAAAAGCAAAGTCTTGTGGTGATGATCAAAGCACAGCTTGTATGGCACAGCTTTGTGCAACGTGAATTCGCGAGCCTCGCACCCCGGTTGTGAACCAAAAACGGGAGAGGACGTCAGGGAGGGCATGCGTTTCCTTCTAGCTAGGGTGGTGTCAGTGACCTACCAGCCCTGACATTTATATACTTTTCACCTGTGTGGTTGTTGCTGTTGCGAGGCGCCTCGGTTAGATCGGACGATCCGGGTCCGATGGAGCCATTCATTGGCTCATTTACGCCCAAAAGGGCGGGGAAACGTATTGTTCAGGCACTATAATCCACATCGGTGGACCGGCCCTGTCGCTCCAAGGGGCAGTTGCGGCTGTTCCGGAGACATGGGCTAGATTGTCTCGAATCGGTAGAGGACGATCCCTAGCCTCGGTTCATAGATGGAAATCCAATTTCCAAATACGTGACATTTGCGGTTTTATTTGTAGAGCCTATTATGGCGACATAGTGGGATGGGGCGCTTATGCCGTCTATGATTGATACTTATGATTTGAAGTTGTTTTACACACTATGCACTTATAATAGTATCAAATGATTTGTTTTTAAACGTATCAAGCATTCTTGGCTATTATAAGGTAAAAACCCTATCCTCCGGCTTGCGTTGCATTGTGTGATGGGAACTGGGTCTTATAATAGCTTCATTTTTCCTTATTTAGCATTGCACTGTTTGTTTTATGCACTGGTGTTCTTGGGAGGAAACCCGTTCCGTGTTATACGGCGTGGTCCCTTGATTTACCTAACTTTAAAAATAAAGATTAATAACTGTTTTAGTTCTCACATCAGTCCCATGACTGACCTGGAGTTTATTGTTTTAACCTAAACTCTGGGTGCCCTTATTTTGACACGGGCAGCTAGTAGTTTTGGTTTTGCAGATTTATATTCACAGGATCCTAGTTTACAGCTGGAACGATATCCGGGAAGCTTTGTATATGTATATCTCTTTCTAGTTGTGTATTGTATTATTTTCCGCTGCGATGTGTTTAAATGTAATTTAAATCTCTGATATTTCTTTGTAATATTTATTCATTTATACTCTGTATATTCTTGTAATCTGATGCATTATTGTAATATACAATGAAATGTTCTTCCGTTTGCGTTCTGATGTGGCTTGTTCTCGAACTATCCGCACTTTCCTCACCGGGGGAGTTACGGGTTTTCACACTGGATCTAAATCTTGAATATGATGCAGCAATGCCATTTTCTTTATAGCTCCTCGTACAAGAAATTCATTCCTAAACACTTGAAAAAGGAAAACATATACAATATTGATTTAAAGATTGGTAAATGAAATAATTTTACCAAAAATTATATTTTATATATAAAGGATTATTTTCTAAATAATTATATAGATTTATAAAATGTTTTTGTTAAGAATGATAATATTCAATTATTATCATTAGTTAGTTGATTTTTTTACTTGGCCAACTTACTAGCGAATCTATCTACTTCTACATGAATTGGTTAAGTAATAGGTTTTATAAAGATTGAAATGAATACCTTGTGAATTCAGTTTCACAATTTGACTATAAGGTTTCGATATTGATGTTGGGTTGGAATTTATAGGAAATAAGTTAAAAAGTAGAATTTATAATTAAAAATGACTATATTGAGAATTTAAGAACTTAAAGTTTTGGTATTTTGAAAACTTATTTTCAATGGTTGAGTAAATAATAATATTATTCAATCATGAATTTGATATTCTAAAAAGGAGTTTTGTGAAATAAAAGCTTTGCACCACTTTGTCCTTTGGGAAATAATTCTGGTGATGACTGGCCAACATCATCAATGTTCATTTTCAAATTTTTTAAATGGGAAATTGTTAACATTGGAGAATTTTGTTTCAAGATGTTTTGGAAAATGAAGTTTGATTTAATATACTAAGTCAAAAAAAAATATGAAGTAGAATCTCAAATTATGTTGAAATAAAACCCAAGTATTTAAATTCTTAAATTTTTGGTTGAGAATTAATATGTAGATTTGTATATGCTGGGCCTTTGTTAGGTTGGCTTTTCATTTGGAATTATAAATTAGTCGGTAATTTCATTGGATATTGAATTGGAAATTTTGATGATTTTGGATAGTCAAGATATCCAAGCTAATATATAAATTGAAGTAAGTTTTAATAATTGATTAACTTTTCAAAGACTAAAAATAGAATTTGGCTTAGTAATAAACAATGGAATGAGTATGTAATTTGTACTTAGATAATTTGTTAGCAGTTCTGCTTTGAACTAAGATTCGAGTATATAACTTTGAGATGTTTCACCCCGATTCGAAGAAGGATTAAACACTCAATTCTTGATGGCAAACAATCGGTGAGTGTTCTTCATAAGGTAATAATTATCTTCCATCATAGTATTTGGCTATGAAAGGAGAATTGAGGTTCCAAATCAAGGAGTTTGACTGGAGTCTGCACTAGAGATGTCCAATGAACGATACTAGTTCGGAATGGAGTTATTTATTCAAATATGGATTGAATCATATATTTCGTATAGATGATTTGTGTTCATCATATGGACTTATTAAATTGATAAGTAAAATTGGTTGTTTAATTAGATTTTTGTTTGTAGATGGGACGGGGATGGAATTTCGTGGATGAATTCTCTATAGGGTGGAAGAATGTGATAACCCAATTTTTTTTCCCAATTTAATTTGTGAATACTTTATTTATTAAATATTCGATTTTTGTTTTTAATTATTTAAATTTCATTTTGAATGACAGAAAAGTACTTGTAATATTTTAGTTAATGGTTTTACAGCCTTTCCAAAATTTATGTGAGCTAAAATAGAAAACTTAGTTTCTATTATTAATATTATTATAATAAATATAGATAGATTTATATTTTAAAGTAAAAATATATTTTTAGAATGTATTTAAATGTATATTCAAATAAAAAGGTAAGATTTTAAAATTTTATATTTTATATTATAAAAAAGGGATGATTTGATGTTAATAAGTTAATATATATAGGTATATTTAAATTAATATTTTCGTAAGTACAACATCTTCATTTGAAATATAAATAGAATAGTATTTAAACTTCTATATTTATATTGTAAAGAAAACATGAGATGATGTTAAGCGGGAATTTTAACATTAAAGTACATTAAGATATATGATTTCCAATACATACATTAATTGCTTTATACTAACTTGGCTTATGAGAGAAGGTTTGAAATGATATTAAAGGGAATTTTAGTCTTTATATAAGTTATTTTATTTTATTTGTCTCTTTCATTTCACACACATACGCATATATGTGTATGTATATATATGCGTGACAACTCCTTCGTGCCATCATTTTGCATTGATTTGCATTTCCATTCAATTCCCTCTCCTCCTCTTAAAATCATCGTAGTCAGGTTTCATAAAGCAAAAAAAAAAAAAAAAGATTAAAGCACAATAAGCAAATATAGTGCAGTAGTTTTCAAATCTAGAAACAAACCAGGCAGAGCTTTAAAACTCAATTTATAGTAATCCGCCTTTTGAAAAATACTAGAATTACTTTCATTTAGCTTTTTGTTGGTCGATCTTGCACTTGGTTGATTTCTGAATGGGAATTTGGAGTGCTTAATTTTGGTTTTGGGTTTTTGGAACTTGCTATGGCCATGGTAGTGCTTAATGATGCCAAAGTTTGGGATTGAAGCATGGGGAGGTGACGAGTGTTGGAATGGAGGATGCTAATGTATTTAGGAGGTAGAGACGCGACTATGACCAAAGTCTGGTGGCATTCAATAGCAATAGTTGTCGCTTTATTCTAGGGTAGTTAACCTGCAAGCTTCGATCGCTTTTTGACTTGGTGGTTTAGAGTGGGCATGGTGGTGGCGATCTTGACGAGGTGGCATTAGCGAATTGGTTGGTGACCTCTGATCGTTAGAGCATGGTCAGTGTAGCGTGCTTAGTGCTCGGCTATGCTTTGGACATGGGTTATATGTGATTTTGAAATGGAGAGGGATGAAGATGGTGGTGTGTGGGCAGTTCAGGTGCATGGTTAAATGGGCTTGGCCCAAATTGTAGAATGTGAGAAAAATACTCATCTCAAAATTTTGAATAGAAAGAGTTTCTATGGTGTTTTCCTCTCAGAAATGACAGCTTTCGCAGTCTGCAACTCTTTCAAAACTTTGACTTTAGCTTCAAACAAAGTAGATGCTTGAGCCTTTAAAGCATGATTTTCTTCTTTAATTTCTAGAAAGTCCGCTATATCTTTTTGCGAGAAAACCAATGTCTAACATGCTACAAAAACAGAAGGAATATGAAAAAGGGAAAATAGAATGATTAGGAAGAAACGAAGGCTAAAGAATTAACAATAGATGCTGAGCAATAATAGTATTTTTAGGAGATTGTTAACGACACCTCCGTTTTGGTTAAGGGGGGACATTTTTTTACAGGGACACCGATGTTTAAAAATTTGTTAAGGGGCAACACCAGTTATACTTTTAAGGGACAGAAATAACCCTGTTGTACTTCAATGCTCGCGCTTGAATCAGAAAAAATGGTAAGAGTATACCGTTTTTATTTTATAAAAACGGTAGCATTAGAAAATATTTTCTATTTCTAAAACAAACTTAACTAAAACAACGAAAACGGTTATATTCTACCGTGTTTGCACATTAAAAACGGTGACTCGCGACCGAATTTCACCACGTCGTGCTTCTTCTTCAGCTTAAGGGTAATTTGATCTAAAAGTATTATATTGTTAAGGGGGTTAAGTATGTATTGTACGTCCCTTAACAAAAATTGAAAACTTAAAATTTGTGTCCCCCCTTAACCAAAAGGGGGGTGTCATTAACAATCCCCTATTTTTGTTTGTTGAAGAACTTAAAGGAATGTTTGGATAGGAAAATGAAGGGGAATCAATCACAGCTTTAACCAAATCAGGAATAATAGACTCTAAAAGGGAAGAGATAGAAGAACCAATGATATTGCTGAAAGCTAGAGGAAGAGGAGAGAGTCCAAGTATCCTACTTATTTCATGCGAAGAAATATAAGATCTCGAAAGGTTCGTGTATGATGAAAGATCTATTCCAATAGAAGGAGCCATTGTCAAATTTTCACCCTCGGTGTTTGGCTGGGAACTGCCAAAAGGTTGCAAGGTGGATGTCGTAACAATTAGAATGTTACCTCTCTCACCCTTCGAAGCTGCAATCAATATAGAATCGATCATTTTAGCTTTCTTGATAGCTTGATCCTCTGCTAGGGACTCAAGCAATCGTTTCCGCATTGCCGCTTTAATACTAAATTACCATGCTCCTTCCTTGGCTTTTGAGGCAAAGGAGTGATGCTGGAATGAGGAGTAACAGGCTTGGCACTGGAAGCAACGACTGAAACGAAAGAAAAGACATTGGGGAATGAAAAAAACAGACATTTCTTCAAAATTCAAAAAGAATATTCAAAGCCTACCAATAGTACCAAGACTTATGAGGGATATTCTAGAAAAAATATGAGGGTCACCCTTAACCAAATAACAAGCACCCTTTGGAGTACAAAAAATCACTGGAGGATGCCCTAGTATTCTCTGACCCAGAGGAAGGATGTATTACTTTATAAGCGTATTGAAAGTTAAAAGGGAAGCCCTCTTCCCGAATGTAGAAGAAACGGCTTTCAATTTATCCATCACCTCTTTTCTTTTTCCATTGGGTATCTTTGGGATTGCCTATGGAAATTAATCGCAACCATGATGATAAAGGAAAGCATAGTGATGAAAATACCAAGAATACTACTATGTTTAGTGAAGGTTCAAAAAATTCCTAAAGGATATTGGGTACAAAAAAACTGGTTATCCAATCCCTTAGACGTGTAAATGCTTTCGCCAACAAGCTTCAGTGAAGGATTCACCCTATAAATTTGAATATTTACCTTAATAAATTTAGCAAGGTGGTCTAACTGTTCTACAGCGAGAGAATCCGAAGAGGATCCTTCGGATTCTAGAGAAAGGACTTCCAATCTAAGTTATTAGGAGTACGTGTTAGGTGAAAGCTAAACTAGATCAATACCAAAATGGCGAAGGAAGCTTAAGATGAAGGGAGGAGAATGCGTAAAGTCTCAATGCAAGATATGAATGGTAGTATACATAAAAGATCCATTAGGAGGCTTATCAACGGTGTCTCTCGCACAGGGAGGGATAACAACAATAGTGGAAATGCCAAAATCTTCAAGAATGGAATTAACTTCCTTTTGTGTAGAAATGAGAGAATGCTTCTCAACGACATCAATTTTTTTTGGCATCTCTTCCTGAATAGGAGAAGGGGTTCCACCCTCTGTAAAAACGGGAACCTTTGAACCAGATTTCTTTGTTGATTTCTTCTTATCGGCCATGACATTGTCAGGTGACAACGTTTTGATTACAATAAGTAGGAAAATAATAAGAGCATTCTTAAGGGGAAACCATCTTTTACCCCGACCAGAACCCTTCAAACACCACCAAAGATTGTTTATTTACACCCAAATTAGATGTCCAAAAGGATTTCGGCGGGACAAAAAGGGTCTTATGTTGACACATCGTAGTTATTACGATAAATCTTCGAATAAAACTTTGGATTTAAACCTAATTGTCACGAAGACTCAAACTTGTCATATCTAATTGAAAACACATAAACAGAACGTCGATGCTAAGAAAATACACTACAAAAGAAACTCCAAGGGGAATAGCTAGATCTAAGCTTAGAGTTAAGTGCGACTTCAATCGAAAACACAGATACTTGAAATTTTCATTGGTAATTTCTATATCGTAAAACTATGAAACTTATTTTGAAATAAAACCGAGAATTTAAAGCTTCAAAAAAATATCAATTTTAAAATCGATCTTAAATTAAAAATCTAAGGCCGAGAAAGAGATATTCACCTTAATCTTCGAATCTGATGATTAAGTTTATTTAAGAACTTTTTGTAACCTTGAATCCTCATCCAAAATTTCTTCGAGTGTAGTAAAGTGAAGATGAAATAGAAGATACAATATTCATAAGAGAAAAGTCAGAGATGGTCAACCATTTGATGAGATCTGGATGGATGGATCATAATTCCAAAAGGCAAGAAAGTTGAACAGATGTTTGGAAGAAGCTTCCAGTTGGACTTGATGACTTGAAAAGTCATAAACAACCCTTCACTCAGGGAAGGGGTAAATGTTAGTACCAAAATAATCCGAAGGGGTCAGGAGCAAAAGATGAAATGAAAGGATGTCAAGAGCAGAGAGCCTCTGAACTCGTGTGAGCCACTTTATCAAAGTTTTCCTCCAATTTTAAGATTAAATAACTTAGAGATTTTTCCATAAGATAAATCCCCTTTCGATGAAACCAAAAAGGCATGAACATTAGGACAACTACCTACAAAAGAAAAGAACAACCGTACACATTTTAGTCTTAGTTAAAAAAAAGAAGTTTCGATAGCTTGGTCCTTCAAAAAATATCTACAAGATAAAAAGCTTTTCCTCTGATGGAAGGAAATCTATTAGCAAAGATCAGAAAATGGGATCTCGTATAAGTTTAATCCTTCCACAACAACTCTTCAAGGCTAAAGAAATGCCTTCGAAGAATATGGAAGAACCCAAAGAGATATACAATTGTTATCATTCGGGAAGGCAAACTGTTGTCCTAAGCGGCATCAAAAACACAGATCACTTATCATCAAAAGTGCTTTCACTAGACCCTCACATTAGACTTCGCTAGAGCATTAAGACGAAGCCTATAAGACGGAAGGGGAGGCTAACTCACAACTATAAATACGATCCTTGGGGTCCAGATTTATCTAAATAATATCATAAAAATATGAGTTGTAAATCCTAATTTCAAAACCGATTTAAGGAATAGTCTGTGATACTTAAAATTCATAAATAACGAGATTTGCCGTGTAAATAAGGTAATTAATGGTAATTTCATAATTATTATGTTATTTTTATCTTATAACTTTGCAAGTTTAATATTGAAAGCTATGGAGGAAAAAAATTACTTAAGGATGTATTCTGGAGGTTTCAAAGGGTCAGAATTAGTCAAATAAGCCAGGTAAGGGCCTACTTAGTGTTGTACCCTTAGCACCCAATAATTTATAATATACCGGAGGGTCCCCTTAAGAAACCAGAAACCAAATAGGATCTTTAATTACCCTCTTTGAATGAACAGAAAGACCTTCATAATCCATTTTGGAGCCTCCTCTTTTAAGAGTAGTAGTTTACATGATGATCTACCAAGGGAAATTTAAGAGTTCTAACATCCTATGAATGGGTCCTATGACCTAACTGTAACGACCCGAATTTCCGTACTCTTTGAGTTGACTATTGACACCATACGTCCAACCCAAATTGCACAGAAATATGAATCATTATTAGAAAGAAGTTAGAGGATGAGAAATAGAAAGAAATATTAGAATAGAAGAAAAAAACGAAGATCACAAACTCACAGCGGAACGAATAAAATATGTTAGATAACATAAACTTTGAAATACAAATCAGTAAGTGTATATACATTCCGTCATCATAGCATAACAGATATCTCTGGAACAGTTATAACACCTGTTTCCAGATACAACACAATACACAGTGGAAGATAGACTATAGCTAACTGATGAAGCCTCCTGCTTCGAGCTCGTCCAACTGAATCAGAAAAATCACGACTACTTGACTGCCCATACAAATTTGGGAACCCAAGAGTTTAGGGAAAACAAAACAAAATAAACTCTGGGTCGGTCATAGGAATGGCGTGAGTAAACTACAATCATTTGTTTAACTTTGAAAATCCTTTCGAAAAATGATAATCGTAAGACCGATCCACACATAAACACGGATGATTTTTACCTTACGATAACCAAAATATTTTTGATATTAAATCCAGTGATATTATAATAATATCTACATCAAATAAATAGAATCTAGCTGAACGCTTGCATCTCATGCTCCATATATAATATTAAATCAAAAACCGTAGGGCGCTTATTGGAGATTGGATTTCCAACATGACAAGGTATGGGACCACCTCTCGATAGTGTATCTCTAGAGGAGAATACACTGGGTTCAACAAGAACGTCTTGCAACCCGGCCCACACATGACCGACCACTCATTTCGCTTGAGTGTATCGAATGTATATCACCAACGGTTGGGATCAACAACCGTTTCCCGAAAGGGATAGCATCGATAGATTAAAGAAGTAAATGGAATTTCTCTAGATAGGCGATTATACATCCTAATGGGAGCGAACCGTATAACCATGCTGCCTGCCCGATTTTTGTCAATTCCCGGTTATAAGGCTTGAGGTTTAAATTATCTTCCAGAACATCTGTCCACCATTCACTTTGAATGCCACATCGTCAGATCCATCGGAAATCACTAATTGATTCCCACAAAAATACTCAAATTGTGAGGCTAAAGAAGTTTCCTTTCTTTGCCACCAACTTCGTACGTTTGAAGGAATCAATGTACGTAACCGCTTTGGAAATACTCTGTCAAACACTTGTCCTTATAAGTTATCCTGGGTCTGGACAAACTGAAGGCACTGTTCTATAAACCCATCTTGGGCAATTTCTACCTAGGATTAACAGAACAGCCCTTGCGTTTACTCCGTCTTCAATTATCTTCAGCATAAGATGATTCATAACGCTTATAACAATACGGAGTGGTTTTCAGATATTAAATCTGATCCTGGTCTCTCCATATTGATAACGAAGGTATAAATAAATCAAAACTTTGATAGTCGGTGATTTAACTATCAAAGAAACATCCATACAATCAACGGTCCTATTTCCTATTGGAAATTCTACCGATCAAGCATCAAACAATACTGGCCTCTTTAAATATAAATTCCTTATTATATTATCGATTCAAAAATCCATCTTCAATTTCCATATCCTTTCAAATCTAAATCTCGATTCTTGGAAGACATTTCCAACGTCATCATTTCTTTATTTGAGAAGATATCTCTTATTCCAATTTGAAACCACTCCTACATGTTCATATATTCTTTTACTAATCTGATCCCTAACCAATCTTCACTACTGAACCTTAACCATTCCTTAGTTAATTATGAAGTCAATTAAGTTGGGGTATAATTACCTCTCAGACCTTAACTGAACAACATTCTCAACTTTGAAACAGTCAAAGCTCACCACTTCAAACAAACCATCGCTTACGCGACTTTCAGATTTAATCTAGGAACACACTTCCTTTACAGAAAAATATTGATTATAACGGTAGCGTTATAAACGCTGTTTCCAAATATTTGTTTTATAAAACATTACTTTTAACAACAGCGTTATAATCGCTGTGTACTATTATAGAACATTTATTATAACCATAGCATTAAGATTGCTGTTTAGATTTACAAACGGCAGCGTTAAAATTTCTAATTAGATTTACCAAAACATTTAAAAATCGCTATTTAGAATTTACGAAACCTTTAAAACCATTTCATTCGTAAACATTTGCTTTCAAACTGTTATTCATTTTCAAATATTAATTTCATTCCTTAATAGGAATCTAAACTCGCTTATTCATATCAACTTGATTTTCGTTTATAAGTATCATTACCGCTCTACTTCTAGTTATCGAGTATATTTTAAAACCCCGTCATATTCTGTTTCACTTATAAACTCTGTTTATAGAACTGTACTCAATTAACACTTCTCGTTTATTAATCCATTGGATTTATCTCAGTTTATCTTATATTCAAATTTGAAATAAAACCCATCATTTCCTTTTGAGACCGATTTCTTATTCAAATTTCCATTTGAATCTTCTTTTTCTCAACTCAAATCTCTTTGACAACTATTGCTTTTAAATCCCACTTCAAATATCGGTGTCAACACCGAATTCCACTTTGCTTATATAAATTCAACTTGAATTTATATTTTTACATTATCCAATGATATATGTTTCACTTTATTTATAAATATCATTTATAAATCTAACTACTTTATATATTTATTAAACAAGTTTCTGTTTTAAATCCATTTGAAATCTACTTTCTATTATTGGAAATAATTTCCTTTTTAAAATCTCAAAATTTCTTTTCTCCATTCTAAAATATTTTACGGTAATTAAATACCAAATTATGGGACCAGTGTATTTCAACTATAACATTATCAATTACCAATCATATATCACAATCAATAATACAGTAAATAAAATGTTGAGGAATCCAGTTGGATCCCTCCGAACTGTTTCCCTGCATCCACATATGTTAATAACATCAATAAGATTATTTCACATCAATATGAAATATCAGAACTAATAATCGATCAACGATGTAATCCTATCAACCAATTTTATCAACTATTCAACCAAGCAACCATCACACAGTATAAAAATTATTATAAATAAATTTAAAACTCGTTTATATAAAAATATAAACAAAGCAGAGTTAGTGAGTTTACTCACCTTTGTTTGCAGTTGGTGATTCTGCATTTGGTTTATTAAAAATCAAACGAGCGTTTGATTTTATCACAAAATTCCAATTGCTCTGTTCTCAACTTCCTCAGTTCCATAACGTAGATATCTTCGTTACGATCCCAACGGGACAGTTCTCGTCGGATTCGAAATTTCCCTTCACATAGTTCTTCCCTGATTAACACAAATACACATGTAGCCTTCAGTAACAAATGTCGGCCTACATCACGATTTAACATCGTGAAACAAAACACTGGACCACCTTCCAGTAAAAGAATGTCGACCTTCTTCCACTTTTGAAGCCTAATTATATTCCTGTTTGATGCCTTAAAAGTCAGTTTAAAATGCTATTATATTTGACTAATTAAATATATACTCTTTCTTTACCTCGTTAACCATGCTATTTAACTTAACCGCCAGCTTAAACCCCTTTTCTTCACCATTTGAACCCAAGCCTGCTACTGTATTCACATGTCAAAATTTTATCAACATCTTTTCAGTTTTCACTAATTCATGTCAAAGCTTCCTTTTTAATGTACCAAAACAACACGTCAGCTTACTGTTGAGCCAATTACCTTTTTCAATTCCTTCCAGGCAACATTAACATAGTCGATTTCCTACCATCAATTGTCCAGATGTCACCATCAAATAAATAAGTTATTATATAATGAGTTATCTTAATTACTAATTACCATGCTTATGCCATGAACCATGTAATCCATCTTCTCCACTGATTTTCTTCCAGTTCGAACCCATCCATTTCCGCACCTTCGTACTTCCCTTCCTCCCTCTAATGTCGACGAATCCCAAAGCTGACTACACCACCGAACTTCGAATCCTGGCCCCTATCTCCTAGACACCTTCCTAACACTCGCGACCTCCCCCTTGAAGTAGCGACGCTGGTCCCTCCATACCCACTACCATGGAAATTACGACATTTATTGAATCGGAATTCACAACGACTTCGACTCGACCTCAGCAACGCCATACCACTCCCCTTTTAACCCAGTTCCGCCCCTATTAGCAAAGACAGTCGGTGCTAGCATTCATGGTTAAAAACCCATCCCCCTGCCCCTGCGTCGAACCCAATATCATACGTATCACCTTGAAGAGCATGACTTGAGCATTTCACTGATATAAATTTTGAAGTTTATTGATTTATATCGGCTTTCCTATGAATTTTACAGTGGACGGTTTTCCTTATTTTGTTTTTGGTCTGAGAGAACATATTTAGGAGATGATCAGTATTTAAAGGGAAGACACCTTGGTACTCACGACATCTGGTAGCTTGGCACACACGGATCTATTTGCTTGGCTGTCACCGTGTTTAATAGTTTGGGGTGCACGGTTTGTAAAGCGTGGAGAATACGCTGCTGATGATTATATGATACGGTAGTACTTTATATTTAATTTTTATTTTCCCTTCAGCATGTGTGAATCTTCTTTGTGGTTTCATTTTATTCACATATTCCAATGTAGGCATGTATTTCTTCTAACTTAGGGTGTGCTTTATACTGCCATATTGACATATCCATTTCTTAAATAGGATATTGTATTCTCTAGCGTTCCTTTTTAGGCCACGGGTTCGACCTCCAAGCGTATTTACATATAGAAATTTGTAATATGATTATTTTCAATACGTGTGTTTTTATGTGGTTGCTGATTAGTTAGCAAAACTTACGTATTTCATTATATATAATGTTGATGTACTGAATTTTTGTTTTACACAAGCATTGTTGGAAAGTAAACAAGATAAGGGTAGGTATTCACGCCACGGTTTAGATTAGTAGAATGACATACATAGGATTTGCCGTAATATAATAAGGAAATTATCAAGATTTTATGCAAGATAATCACTTAGATTTGAAAATTTAAAGCAACTATTTGGTAAGTTTTTGTTCTTGTTTTGTTTACCATGTTATATAAAATTTTATTCACGGTCGAGATGCTATGGACAGAAATGAAAGTGCGATCATGTCGAGCGACGTATCACGATTCCAAAAATATAATAATACCGATAGTTTAACTTATATTATGAAACCCCAAAAATATTGATATAGGGTGCAAAATACTCCAAATAAAAAGTTGCGTATTTAATTAATTAAAAATTACAGTAAAATTCTAAAAATTAAATTATAACTATGCCTCAAAAGAATCTTGTTCAAATTCAAGACCGATATTTAAATATATTTAAATAACCGTTATGGCTTATGTACGGTTCCACAATGACTTTCTGAATATTTGATTTGGACATAACTCCCAATATGTAAGACAAAATCTCGAATTTTCTCTTCTGTTAAAAAAATATAATTAAACAGAACCGAATGTTTCTTGTTTCAAAGAAATCCGACTTATTTTGAATCCTGTATATCTAATTGAAGTTCAAAATGTTAAATTACGAACTATCGCGACTTTACGAGCTCATTTTAAATTATATTATAAATTATACGTTTAAATATCGTTTTATTAAATAAATCCCTATATATAATTCGAATAAAACATTTAAAAAAAATTAAATATTCAGAATTCAACGGCTAAAAATCCGGGTCGTTACATTCCTTCCCCCTTAAAATAATTTCGTCCTCGAAATTGCTAAGGTAGGAAAAGATGCTACATACCCTATTAACTAGGTCCAAAAAAAAATCCTTTTTGTTCACTTCTTAACTTCAGTTTAACTGGAACAATTTATTTCAATTAAAATATTAATTTATTCTTACTATCGAAAATTCTGAAAATTTTCTAATGCTTTAAATTATAAAAAAAATTTGATAGCATCTCCTTTGCACGGCTCCATCGGTACAACCACAACTCGCCTTTCTAGGCCTTCTCCAATCCAAAAGGAAATCAAAAAGCCAAGTGGCTTGCCCTATAGGCCCATAAAATCATCAAACCCAAGTAATATTGTAAACATGTACCTTTTTGTCGGGCAGAAATTCTATCTCTTGCATTTGCTTCCATTCAATATCTGCTCAACATATATATATATATATATATATATATATATATTCCCAATTGGCTCCAAATCCATCCCATCTCCGGTCTTTAACTTTCTGATTAGTTCATTTCTATTCACTAACCCAAACTGAGTTTTATTCGCAAAAATCAACCCTCTTATTCTGCTTGAGTTCAATTCCACCCCAGTTTAATTAAAACAACAATATCCAATATATATCCAACTTGTTTATACATTAGTCGAGTTTACTTCATTAATTCCAATTCCAAGCATTTCACTTTGTTTAATTTCATTCTGGATTATCTCTAATCCAGTCCAAATTTGTTTAACTTAAGTTAAATTTTAATTCATTTGGTACATTTTTACCATTTCAATCTATTCAACTTATACAAGTTAAATTTTAATTTTTAGAATTTAAATTTCCGGGTTTTATTTCAAATTAGTTTGAAATCATATATATTTATACACATATTTATAATCAACTCAATTCAAAACATATGAATTTCTAAAACATCTTGTCCTTTTTCAAACAAATTTTTCATTCCCAAACTACTGTGGTAGCAATCCGTCACTTAGAAACTTGAAAATGAATACCGATAATGTCGCGACCCATTATCAGAATTATTTTTCTGCCACTGAAGTGATTTCAGTGCTTAATCCCTTTAAAAATCCATTTAAACCATTCTTATTCAAAAATACTTTAAAGTAATGTTATATTACTTTATAATATTCAGAAAATATTTTCTAAACACCTGGAATTTAAATTCCAATTCTAGTTTGAACTTAATCTTGGTTTATCTCATTTGTATACATTATCCCTACATAAATCATATAACCATTTCAATAATTTATAATTCCATTTGATTGTAATAACAATCAACACATTCGTATATAATGATTCAGAAATTATCCCGTTTATATCAAAATAATTTTTAGGAAAAATTATATCATTTACCCACTTTAAAAAAATACTATGTCGAATTGTTCTGTTCGAGAGTTTAGAAACACCTATCGATATAGTTGTACATCCTATATCAACCAGAATTCATAAACCACTCAACAAACCAATCAACACAATATAAAACAAGTTTATATCAAATCTACAAGTACGCTCTCATATATATACACTCAACTCAATCTAGGGTATTACTAACCCCATCTATATTGAGTCACGCCACAGAGGCAAGGTTACTACTCAACCTTCAGCTTGATACCAAATGTAACGACCCGAATTTCCATACTCTTTGAGTTGACAAATGACACCACACGTCCAACCCAAATTTCACAGAAATACGAATCATTATTTGAAAGAAGTAAGAGGATGAGAAATAGAAAGAAAGAAATATTAGAATAGAAGAAAAAATGAAGATCACAAACTCACAACGGAATGAATAGAATATGTTAGATAACATAAACTTTGAAATACAAATCAGTAAGTATATATACATACCGTCATCATAGCATAACAGATATCTCTGGAACAGTTATAACACCTGTTTCCAGATACAACACAATACACAGTGGAAAATATGATAGCCTATAGCTAACTGATGAAGCCTCCTGCTTCGGGCTCGTCCAAGTGAATCTGAAAAATCCCGACTACTTGACTGCCCATACAAATTTGGGCACCCAAGAGTTTAGGGAAAACAAAACAAAATAAACTTTGGGTCAGTCATGGGACTGGTGTGAGTAAACTCCAATCATTTGTTTAACTTTCAAAATCCTGTCGAAAGAAATGATAATCGTAAGACCGATCCATACATAAACACGGATGGTTTTTATCTTACGATAACCAAAATATTTTTGATATCAAATCCAGTGATATTATAATAATGTCAACATCAAATAAATAGAATCTAGCGGAACGCTTGCATCTCACGCTCCATATATAATATTAAATCAAAAACAGCAGGGCGCTTATTGGAGATTGGATTTCCAACATGACAAGGTATGGGACCACCTCCCGATAGTGTATCTCTAGAGGCGAATACACTGGGTTCAACAAGAACGTCTTGCAACTCGGCCCACACATGACCGACCACTCATTTTGCTTGATTGTATCGAATGTATATCACTAACGGTTGGGATCAGCAACCGTTTCCCAAAAGGGACAGCATCGATAGATTAAAGAAGTAAATGGAATTTCTCTAGATAGGCGATTATACATCCTAATGGGAGCGACACACATAGCCATGTTGCCTGCCCGATTTTTGTCAATTCCCGGTTATGAGGCTTGAGGTTTAAATTATCTTCTAGAACATCTGGCCACCATTCACTTTGAATGCCACATCGTCAGATCCATCGGAAATCACTAATTGATTCCCACAAAAATACTCAGATTGTGAGGCTAAAGAAGTTTCCTTTCTTTGCCACCAACTTCGTACGTTTGAAGGAATCAACGTACATAACCCCTTTGGAAAACTCTGTCCCACACTCGTCCTTAGAAGTTGTCCTAGGTCTGGACAAACCGAAGGCACTGTTCTATAAACCCGTCTTGGGCAATTTCTACCTAGGATTAACAGAACAACCCTTGCATTTACTCCGTGTTCAATTATCTTCAGCATAAGATGATTCATAACGCTTATACCAATACGGAGTGGTTTTCAGATATTAAATCTGATCCCAGTCTCTCCATATTGATAACGAAGGTATAAATAAATCAAAACTTTGATAGTCGGTGATTTAACTATCAAAGAAACATCCATACAATCAACGGTCCTATTTCCAATTGGAAATTCTACCGATCAAGCATCAAACAATACTATCCTCTTTTTATATTAATTCCTTATTATATTATCAATTCAAAAATCCATTTTCAATTTCCATATCCTTTCAAATCTCAATCAAGATTCTTAGAAGACATTTCCAACATCATCATTTCTTTATTTGAGAAGATATCTCTTATTCCAATTTGAAACCATTCCTATATATTCATATATTCTTTTACTAATCTGATCCCTAACCAATCTTCACCTTAACTATTCCTTAGTTAATTATGAAGTCAATTAAGTTGGGGTATAATTACCTCTCAGACCTTAACTGAACAACAATCTCAACTTTGAAACAGTCAAAGCTCACCACTTCAAACAAACCATCGCTTACGCGACTTTCGGATTTAATCTAAGAACGCACTTCCTTTACAAAAAAATATTGATTATAACGGTAGCATTATAAACGCTATTTCCAAATATTTGTTTTATAAAACATTGCTTTTAACAACAGCGTTACAATCGTTGTGTACTATTATAGAACATTTATTATAACCATAGCATTAAGATTGCTGTTTAGATTTACAAACGGCAGCATTAAAATTTCTATTTAGATTTAACAAAACATTTAAAAATCGCTATTTAGAATTTACGAAACCTTTAAAACCATTTCATTCGTAAACATTTGCTTTCAAACTGTTATTCATTTTCAAATATTAATTTCATTCCTTAATAGGAATCTAAACTCGCTTATTCAAATCAACTTGATTTTCGTTTATAAGTATCATTACCGCTCTACTTCTAGTTATCGATTATATTTTAAAGCCCCGTCATATTCTATTTCACTTATAAACTCTTTTATAGAACTGTACTCAATTAACACTTCTCGTTTATTAATCCATTGGATTTATCTCAATTTATCTTATATTCCAAATTTGAAATAAAACCCATCGTTTCCTTTTGAAACCGATTTCTTATTCAAATTTCCAATTGAATCTTCTTTTTCTCAACTCAGATCTCTTTGACAACTATTGCGTTTAAATCCCACTTCAAATATCGGTGTCAACACCGAATTCCATTTTGCTTATATAAATTCAACTTGAATTTATATTTTTACACTATCCAATGATATATGTTTCACTTTATTTATAAATATCATTTATAAATCCAACTACTTTATATATTTATTAAACAAGTTTCTGTTTTAAATCCATTTGAAATCTACTTTCTATTTTTGGAAATAATTTCCTTTTTAAAATCTCAAAATTTCTTTTCTCCGTTCTAAAATATTTTACGGTAATTAAATACCAAATTATGGGGCTAGTGTAATTCAACCATAACATTATCAATTACCAATCATATATCACAATCAATAAAACAGTAAATAAAATGTTGAGGAATCTAGTTGGATCCCTCCAACCTATTTCCCTGCATCCACAGAAGTTAATAACATTAATAAGATTATTTCACATCAATATGAAATATCAAACCTAATAATCGATCAACGATGTAATCCTATCAACCAATTTTATCAACTATTCAACCAAGAAACCATCACACAGTATAAAAATTATTATAAATAAATTTAAAACTTGTTTATATAAAAATATAAACGAAGAAGAGTTAGTGAGTTTACTCACCTTTGTTTGTAGTTGATGATTCAACATTTTGTTTATTAAAAATAAAACGAGCGTTTGATTTTATCACAAAATTCCGATTGCTTTGTTCTCAACTTCCTCAGTTCCATAACGTAGATATCTTCGTTACCGACGGGACAATTCTCGTCGGATTCGAAATTTCCCTTCACATCGTTCTTCCCCGATTAACACAAATACACTTGTAGCCTTCAGTAACAAATGTCGGCCTACATCACGATTTAACATCGTGAAACAAAACACCGGACCACCTTCCAGTAAAAGAATGTCAACCTTCTTCCAATTTTGAAGCCTAATTATATTCCTGTTTGATGCCTTAAAAGTCAGTTTAAAACGCTATTATATTTGACTAATTAAATATATACTCTTTCTTTACCTCATTAACAATGTTATTTAACTTAACCGCCACCTTAAACCCCTTTTCTTCTCCATTTGAACCCAGGCCCGCTACTATATTCACATGACAAAATTTTATCAACATCTTTCCAGTTTTCACTAATTCAGGTCACGACTTCCCTTTTAATGTACCAAAACAACCACGTCAGCTTACTGTTGAGCCAAATACCTTTTTCAATTCCTTCCAGGAAACATTAACATAGTCGATTCCCTACCATCAATTTTCCAGATGTCACCATCAAATAAATAAGTTATTATATAATGAGTTATCTTAATTACTAATTACCATGCTTATGCCATGAACCATGTAATCCATCTTCTCCACTGATTTTCTTCCAGTTCGAACCCATCCATTTCCGCACCTTCGTTCATCCCTTCCTCCCTCTAATGTCGACGAATCCTAAAGCTGACTACACCACCGAACTTCGAATACTGGCCCCTACCTCCTAGACACCTTCCTAACACTCGCGACCTCCCCCTTGAAGTAGCGACGCTGGTCCCTCCATACCCACCACCATGGAAATTACGACATTTATTGCACCGGAATTCACAACGACTTCGACTCGACCTCAGCAACTCCATACCACTCCACTTTTAACCCAGTTCCGCCCCTATTAGCAAAGACAGTCGGTGCTAGCATTCATGGTTAAAAACTTGTCCCCCTGCCCCTGCGTCGAACCCAATATCATACGTATCACCTTGAAGAGCATGGCTTGAGCATTTCACTGATATAAATTTTGAAGTTTATTGATTTATATCGGCTTGCCTATGGATTTTGCAGTGGACGGTTTTCCTTATTTTGTTTTTGGTATGAGAGAACAAATTTAGGAGATGATCAGTATTTCAAGGGAAGACACCTTGGTACTCTCAACATCTGCTAGCATGGCATACACAGATCTATTTGCTTAGCTGTCACGGTGTTTAATAGTTTGGGGTGCATGGTTTGTAAAGCGTGGAGAATACGCTGCTGAGGATTATATGATAAGGTAGTACTTTATTTTTAATTTTTATTTTCCCTTCAGCATGTGTGAATCTTCTTTGTGGTTTCATTCTATTCACATATTCCAGTGTAGGCCTGTATTTCTTCTAACTTAGGATGTGCTTTATACTGCCATATTGACGTATCCATTTCTTAAATAGGATATTGTATTCTCTAGCGTTCCTTTTTAGGCCTTGGGTTCTACCTCCAAGCGTATTTACATATAGAAATTTGTAATATGATTATTTTCAATACATGTGTTTTTATGTGGTTGCTGATTTAGTTAGCAAAACTTACGTATTTCATTATATATAATGTTGATGTACTGAATTTTTGTTTTTCACAAGCATTGTTGGAAAGTAAACAAGACAAGGGTAGGTATTCACGCCACGGTTTAGAGTAGTAGAATGACATACATAGGATTTGCCGTAATATAATAAGGAAATTGTCAAGATTTTATGCAAGATAATCACTTAGATTTGAAATTTTAAAGCAACTATTTGGTAAGATTTTTGTTCTTGTTTTGTTTTTGCGTACCATGTTATATAAAATTTTATTCACGGTCGAGATGCTATGGACAGAAATAAAAGTGCAATCATGTCGAGCGACGTATCACGATTCCAAAAATATAACAATATCGGTAGTTGAACTTATATTATGAAACCCCAAAAATATTGATATAGGGTGCAAAATACTCCAAATAAAAAAATTATAACCACGCCTCAAAAGAATATTGTTCAAATTCAAGGCCGATATTTAAATATATTTAAATAACCGTTATGGCTTATGTACGATTCCACAACGACTTTCTGAATATTTGATTTGGACATAACTCCCAATATGTAAGACAAAATCTCGAATTTTCTCTTCAGTTAAAAAAATATAGTTAAACAAAACCGAATGTTTCTTGTTTCAAAGAAATCCGACTTATTTTGAATCCTGTATATCTAATTGAAGTTCAAAATGTTAAATTACGAACTACCGCGACTTTACGAGCTCATTTTAAATTATATTATAAATTATATGTTTAAATATCGTTTTATTAAATAAATCCCTATATATAATTCAAATAAAACATTTAAAGCAAAATTAAATATTCAGAATTCAACGGCTAAAAATCCGGGTCGTTACACTAACCAAAAATCTCATTGCAAAATCGATAAGAGATATACGACAGAAACTAACATATCAAGGAATAACGCTTCTTCCGAATGGTCTTTCTAACTTCAACCTGCCTACATCTAATCATTATCTCCTGTTTTCTATAAAAGTTCACTTTCAGAAATTGATGAAAGCAATCTACATTACTTATACTATGTTAACGGCTGTGTAACCCGAGTTAACCTTTTCTCAATTAAAGTAATCTACAAGGAATATACTGTTTTGGGGGTTTCAACCATATTTTTGACGAACAATCATATAGAAATTAAAGCAAATGCTTAAGGAAAAGATAACCAAATATATGTTTCTCTAATTAGTAGAACCTTTTAGCTATCACTGAATTCATATAGCAATTTCAGTGTGCTATTGTAAACTGTGTAGGGTTTTGAATCTAAATTTGCAACATTTCAGATCAGCGACACCCAGTAGTTGTCATAAAACTTCATATGGCTTTTGTGGGAGGCTGCCGTAAACTATTAAAAGTTTTAAACTTCAGTATTAACGATGCCACTGAACTATTAAAAAACCTCAAGCAATAAGTAAAGTGTTTTAACTGTCAAGATTTTTTTATAGGACACTAGAAACATTGATATTTCTATTATTTTTTTATAAAGTGGTTTGACATGCCCATAACTTTTCATATCACTCCAGAATGCTGAAATAACCTTTTAAAGTCTAAATGGTTTATGAACCGCTATAAAATTTACCATAGCACTTCATTAACCGATGCGGTTTCTGTTCAAACGCTCTAGTTATTGTAGCAAATTTTATAGCATTACCTAAAATGTTGTCTTTTCTATTTGAAACTTTAAACTTTTACAAGTGAGTTTAACCTAACTATTTTACTTAAATATTTTTGGATACTCTAACATCTTTTAGGATTTTATAAAAGGAGTTTGGGATCTGTTTTAAACCCCTACATATGTGAGACTGGGAAATTGATTTAAGCTACTTATAAAAGCTTATATGAATTCTTAATGATAGTTACTTCGGTGGTGCAATATAAGACAATAGATCTTGGATAATACACTATTACTCTACGCTGGTATGAGAAAATTTAAGCAGGCCACAATTAGTGATGAGTAACAACCACAATATGATAAGGTTCATAGGTACTTATCCCAATCATTTGTGGTTTAGATTCATCATTGAGTGCTCAGATGAATATGATGCTAGATCTAGATAAAAGATTTTCATATTGAAATTACTATTGCAAACAAGTTTGGTTAATTCATGGATAATAACTGAAGCTTTTCCTTGAATATCACTTTAAACTTTAGTTTAGTGATATTTTAAAGAAGTAACTTACGATGAAACTTTGAAAATAAGACCTTGTTAATGCAACCTATCATGACATGACTTAAAAATTATAGCTTAAATAGTTATCGCACAGGGCCTACGTCGCTCTAGATACTACACTTAAACATTTGAGGTCTAGATGGTGTGTATTCGACTTTAGAAGTCGGATGCATCGAGGTGAAGGCTTATATTACGCATAATAATTATTTTATATAATTATATATAATTATGTGGTGATTAGACTCTCGGATCTTGTGTAATCATTTTGTATTTTGGTACGAATGTATAGTATCTTTTCCGCTTAAAATCGTGTATTTTGAATGATTTTATATTTCAATATATTGTTGCTAAGTTATGATACAATGGTAACAGAACCATATCTTAGATGTAGCATCATCACCTCAAGACAATGGTGTCAGAGCGGGGTGTTACACATACTATGCATACACATATCAGTACCGAATCACGAGGCATGGATCGATGGCAATCCAAATTCTTGGAGTGTTTTTCGGTCATTTTACTTGAGGTCTCTTCTTGTCTTCTTTTGAGTGCTTTGGTCAAGTTTTGAGTCATTCAGACTTCATCTCAATGTTTAACTCCTTCGGTCTTTTATTCAGGTAAATTTTTTATTACATAACATCTAACAATGCATGTAGGTAACCATCAATATATAACTGCATCATTAATTGTAAAGACTATTATACTAAGTTATTATACACTGTCTTTAACAACACACTAGAAGCATTTCTAATGACCAGTATAAAATTGTTAATGTAAATATTCATCTTGTTGCTAAAAACTAAATGCATACAAAACTGTAAATGCATTACAACCTTATAAGGATAACAATCACTATATCATTGTAACTATCTAAATGATTTATTCTTATAAATTGACGCTTACAAATCAAGTAAACGAAGAATTTACCCAAATAGAGTCAGAAGAATATTCAAAAGTGGAGACCAATAGCTTTGTTAAGAGAAATTTTATTTAAAGAACCTATTTGATCAGAATAATAGGTTTTAAGGACGATACTTCTAAAAAAATTAGTTTTTAGCACAATTCATAAGAAAAAGATAAATGAATTTAACATTTTCAATTATATAGAAATAACATGACTTTATCAGCTTCCTGTATAACTTAAAAAGATAAAGAACTTTATCATTTCCTTACAAAATTATCCTTAAAACCTATCAAGTAAATTAGTTTCAATGTAATATGGATCAAACATGTAAATAATACACGCTCAAATTCCGAAGAAAACAACCGAAATCTTTTCCTTATCCCGTTTTGTATGTTCTGACATGGACATTTAACTATAGTATGTTTGATTATAAGTTATAACTTTGAAATATATTTTTCAGGCTTGTGTTTATCATTTTACCATTGGCTTCTATGGATTTTTTTTTCCATATAGAATTAAGGAATAGTAAGGTTAAATAGACTATGAAATTGAGAAAATAATAATTACCTGGACTTATAAAACACATATATGGACACATTTAATTGAAATATAATGTAATCCTTCAAAAGCGAGTTCCATTTATTTAAAATATGGTTGAATCAGTTTGTGAAAATCAATCAAAAGAGAAGATTTAAAAAAATGGATAAACAAAAGTTAATTAAATAAATACCTTCAAAACAGCAAAAATCGATCCAAAGCAAACTAATATAAATCTTATAAAAAGAGAAAAATGTCGGGACTCAAATTACCCCTCTTGATAACTTTATTCAACCTGAATAAACATGAAACTATGAGTGTACATTTATACTAGCAGCAGTAGAAATCAAACAGAATGCTCTCTTTTCAAAGTTTAATTAGGTTTTAAAACTGAGAAATGATAGAAAACTTTTTATTTAAAATCTGGTTCGTTTAGTTACTAGCAATATGAGTGTTGCTGGTTTTTTTGAATTAACTGAAATAGTAATTTTATTTTGATATAGGTGATGACAGAGTTATTAATTTTTAAAAACTATATGTTGTAGGTTTTCATAGGTAGATAGAAATATTCAATGGAAATCACTTTGAATTTGAACCTGATTGTCTAATTTCGTTTGTTAATAATTTTGTATCATTTGACTTGGAAGTATTAATAACTATTAAGGAGTCTACAACATGAGGGTAAAGGATGTGAAGCAAGTTCCACTTGCAAGTAAAAATACAAATGAAGCAAAAGATGATCTCAAGAATTGTCTAAATGACATAAATCCACATTTGTAATACATCTTTGCCTAGAAAGAATATGATACAGCTTATAAGCTCTCTCTATCAAATTGTAATTTTGTATGCTTGCCTAAATAAGAATATTACTGCAGGAACTCTACCATGTGCCCATGAAGTATGTCATAAGCAAAATAATAACACAAAATTGACACTTGGATTGGAATGAATATTTACCTTAAAAAAGAATATGATCATAGCTCTGCATATCAAATAGTATCTCTCCTTGCATATGAATTTACAATCTATGTACCACACACAATGTAATCCATCTTCATCACCAATGCTGCCATCACCCATTTTTGAATTGTCTACAAGTTTCATTTTATCATCACTGGTGTTATTTCTACCTTCATCTGCATTTACTTCAAATGCTTCCTTCGTCAATGTCTACACATACCACAACATGTAAATTACTACATGAAATATTTTTTTGAAACCATTGTGTTATTCAAAAACGTATGATGTAACCAGGATTTACATTTAGCTATAATATAGTATTTTTCTATTTATTCTGAGATAAATTCATATCCATTCAATGTATTTGGCATCCTTTCAACATATTATGCATCCTTTCAATACAGTATATAAATTATTGTTGTAATGACCCTCATCTTAAGGCCCGAAAATTACGCTCTTCTGATGCTACAATCATCAATAGTATTATTCTCCAGTGATAGAATGAGACCCGTTAATATTCAAAAATATAAAAGACTCAAAATATAATTGTTTTAAAACACGTTATATTAACCAACTTCATTCATTATGTATTCCCATGCTTTAATCCGTGTTCAAAGAAAATACAATTGCTATAAAATACTCCAATTGCGACATATGATCGAAGATGCCCTCTTGGTTAATCAGATTCTAATATTAGGCATAATAAACTTCTCCTTTAAATACATAAAGCAGTAAAACACAACAGAAGAAAAACCCTGAGATAGCAAGATTGCCTCCTGCACATATTTGGAAATTTATTCATTTTATTAGATACATAAATACCCTACTCTCGATTTATAATTGAGAACTCGAGAGTTTACCGAAAAAAACAAAAACTTCAGGCAAGACAACAATCTGATGTGAATGATTGTAATGGTCCGAGTTTTATGTATCGAAGCATCGTATAATAATTTTATTTAATTCATACGTGATCGTACAAGCTAATATTTTGGGATACGATTCTTTGGGATGTTTTACATGGCCATATTTTTTCCAAAATTTTTATGATCATTTTTGCCTTGTAAATTCTTGTTTTGGCCATACTTTTAGATAAATACTCTAACTTGTTGCATTGCTTCGAGATGATGGTTTTCATTCCGTAGAGTTGTCACATTAAGAAGATAAATCAGTGAATTGAAACAGATGGCAATTTTAAGTTTTAAAAGATGTCGGCTTGATTTAGAGTAGTGTTAACAGGTTGAAATTGATAAGCCCATTAGTCTAGTCATCTTTAGCGGTAAATATGAGCGGTAGGAATTCATTTTCAATTTTCCTATCATTCTCACATTAGATTTAAACCTAATTCTACTCCCATACTAAAAAAATTATGCGTAGATTTTCATTAAATCAGCTCTAATTATTGACTTAAAATTTGATCTACATAGACTGATAAGATCTCCCCATTTAAACTAAGGATTCAAGTGCTTGTTTTCTGTATGAATTGGATCTCCACTTAATTTCATTGATTTAAAGGAGTAATTAAGAGCTAATGATCTCTCCCATGCTTGTATTGGATAATATATCTTATTTTTAGATTTTCATCATTTATATATAAAACACACTTTATAATTGATCAGATCTAGTAGTTTTGAGTCTATAATAGTTGGATTAGAAAGTTGGATGATGAATATATTAGATCTAACAAGTTTTTGAATAATTATCCTTGTTTGATGACAGATCTATCATTATGTTTGATTAATCCATGTTTGAGTAACATTGTATAACTAAGAATCATTGTTTGAGTGTTTGAATTTATTGAATTTCTCGCTATGGTTGATTATGTTTGCTAGTGTTTTGCATGTTTAGGATTTAGGTGATCGGAGTTGATCAAGCAAGTCAAAGTGGATTTGAGCAAATTTGGATTTCCAAGTTCATTTCGCATAGACTCAAAGCCAACGTTGTGACAACTCGCTATACACCATCGTTGTTCATGTAATCAAAAATTGTGTTGTACAAACACCCAATTGATGTAAAGAGATCGTTAAGAGAAAGAAAAAACAGAGAAGAAGAGAAAGTGGGAAGAGAAGATGAAAACAAAAGAGAAGAGAAAGGACGAAATGAAACATAAACATAATCAAAGAACCCATCGTACATCTTACAGCGCATCAGATAACATATAATAGAAACAATCACTGATATATATAAAACATGCAAGATGGTAATAACCATATTTACCACATAAGTAGTGTACATAGGCTTATAAAGTTATAAAGAATAGTAATATCGTTTATACAAGTGATAGATAATATCAAACTGATAATCTGTCTCTACTAAGGATACATGTAAATACCCAGACTTTCGACCTTCGAAAATCGACATTTAATACATATTGGATATTCAAGTGCCGGAAAATAAAATGTCGGAATCCTTATCGTGGTAATAACATGTTAGAAATAAAACAAAATGAAATAGAATAGCTTTCTACATTAATACAACATATAAATTTCATATGATCACCAGTGATATATCAAAGCTGATAAATTCCTAGATACAAGGTACTACTGAGATATAACTGAACAACGGGAAATAACTAAAGATTCACTTAGTGAATCGAAAATGCTCCATCTTTACTCCAAAACTCCCATTCAAATTGATCCTATTAGCTCCAAGCACTTCTACCAAAAACCCGACTACTAGGCTACCCAGTGTAAAATTAAGGGCACCTAGAGTTTAGGAAAAGAAATAATAGACTCGGGGTAGGTTATGAGACTAGTCTGAGAAACTCAAAGTAGTTGTTTGTACAAAAAATCATAGATGCTTTTTGGAAAATGAAGCAATCATAAGGTATCGCGACACACACAATGAATCATACACATTGGGCGAGGTTTTTCGTTATGATAAATAAAAATGCCTTTGATACATAAATTCATTTGATATTATTATAAATTTATCAATCTTAGCATGGAATTGTTGATTAAATTCCATACTATAGCTACCATTTTCTGGTAGGTTATACAACTAAAAAATGTAAGGGTTCGTATTGGAGAATGGATTTCCAACAATGAATAGGCAAAGGATCTTCCTTATCCACGATGGGTACACCTCTAGAGGGATGTCCCGAGAATCCGATACATCCATAGATTCTCAACCAACACAAGGTCGGGTTATCCCTTAACAAGATAACGGATTTCCCGGTCGTAACCGACCATTACCGCGCAAGTCTTCCATCATCCACATAAAGTAGAATTATCCACATAAGTAAAATATCTGGGCTCCATACCATGGTACACTTTATATTTAGAAGGAAATGATCATACCATAATTGAGCGACCCACATAGCCTTGCTACATTCATCATGTTTTAGTCATTTATGGGTGTGAGTCTTGAAGTCACGTTATACAAAGCTACGCTTTATACCAAGCCATGCTTTGATCATCTTGCAACATATTTCACTTAGCATGCCTCGTTGCCAATTCATAACACAATACTGATGTCTACCAATATATAACCTTTGAGCTCGTATGTCTTAGAGAAGGGTGATAAGCTAAGAGAATAGTTTCTCCACCACCAAAACAGTTATATACATATATTTATTCATTTAGTAAAGATCAATTACTAAGCCATAAAGTGCAATGTCAGTTTACAATCCATACAAGTTCGTTTTGGGACTGAATAAAATAGAAAGAACTTTATTCCTCGTCCAATAAAGGAGAGAAGCCCTAATAATCCGGAAATTCTTCAAATATGTCTGGATGAACCGCTAAATTAGTGTATAAAATCTCAATACTGGAGCAACCTACTTAAGAGAAGATCAATAGGCAGTCCTTTCAATGTGAAGATTCGCGATCTTCTATCACTGTTTTCCATGTCTTTACTTGCTCCATTACGTTGTATTTTTAATTGAAATGGTTTCCGGATAGAAATCTAATCCTGGTCTTTTCGAATAATAAGCACCACTTTAAAACAATATGGATATATGGATTTAATTAAGTCTCCTCCATCTTTACTTGATCGAACTTCCAAATTATCATTAAAACATTTTACTATTCATTTGGAAATGTTTATCAAAGATTTGGATAAGAATTGTTAAGTTTAAAACCTTTAATTCCAATGTTGTTTACAAAGCATTGCTAAATAGATCAAATCAGCTTGATTATTTTTTCCATCATTCAAAATTTCATATTTTTAATTCGAATCACTTTTAGAATATTTATTATGATTTATCATAAATTTTCCATATTTTTAAAATGACCATTTCTAATGATTTTCAAAATTTGTCATCGAACTACAATACAATGATTTTTACTCGAATTTGATTTGAAAATATCTTAAAATCTATACAATGAAATCTAAAACTTTCCTTTTCGTTTGAAAATTAATATCATTTAAAAACAAACTCTTTTAGTTTTGGGAAGATCCGGTTTAAATTGCATCCTGTATGTTTTGTAACGACCGCCCTTAACTCTTGCACTTAACAAGAGAAATAATGCACTGAAAGATGTGCCAGGCACCTGTGGATGATTATCAAGTTATAAAAATACACGCAGAACCTGTCATTTAACTCATAGCGTAAGGATGAAACATAATAGAACATGTATAACAAGCAATCACAGCGGAAAAAAAATTGAGCAGAATTTAAAACTTTCATATCATCATGAACGATCCAAAACATCAAACTGGATACAATATCAAATTCTGTACTAATTGCCTCACTATATAGGTCACTTAGAGAATACATCAAGCATAACAGTGGAAAACAACATATAAAAGGTAATAGGAAACTAATACGTAAGCCTTTAGCTCGTCGTCGCTCAACAGCATCGTTCTCATCAAGATCAATTACCTGTCACTTGCTACTCAGTCTGCTCGTCCACACAATGGATGAACAACCCAAGGTAATAAGGGGAAACATAAAACCTTGAGTTAGACAATCGTCTTAATTGGCGATAAAACAACTATCTAACATCATCAATGAAGTATATGAGAAATAGGCAGATTAATCAACTAATCTACCAACATCAACAGAGAAGAACCCAAACCCGTCTCTTCCACATATGACAGTGGTAGCTTTTACAAACAATCATAATAGGAAAATATAGCAGACATAGAAACTAGTTATCAAGCATACACCATCCTCGTCAATATTGACATCTTCCAAGCACAAGCCTCGAAGGCTTAAACCAATCAGACAAGCACCCAAGAGACATATCCTTCGATGTCAAATAATCTACACAAGACGATACAAAACAATCATCATCCATGACTCTGGCTATCACCTCCAATCATGCCTTGAAACCATCATTAATCGTATGACTTACCATATCATCATGCCAACCGTCAAGGACTAATGGTAACCCCCTGTTCTAGCAAAAACTACTACGCCTTTCATCGCTATGTATCTAGGCCTTTCATCGCTACCCAGAGTAGGGCTGGACATTTTTACCATATTACCACTTGCCAACCATTACCAACCGCTACCTATGAAAGTGGTACCGAACAGTTGGTAACCGATTTGATTGGTACGGTATGCCAAATCATGTGAATATATGCGATACGGTAATGGTAATTGAGCATAAACAATGGTAATTACCATACCTACCACATATCTTAAACAATACATTTGTATATTCTTATATTTCATCATATATGTTTATTACATAACAACGAACTTCTAATATGTAATGAATTAATAAACACCTAGGAAAATACTATTACGATAAAAGATTGAACACAATTTTTACCATATATCTTAGAAATAATATATATTTATATGATTTTTAGTTCATCCATAACGTTCTCTTGCATGTTTGACTACGTAAAATAAGATAGACAAATAATAATATAATAACAAAAAAGTCAATTTTAATATTTAATATTTTAACATGAAATATTGTAAACAAAAAGATCTTGTACTTGAAAATGGCAAAAACTTATTACCGACCATTGCCAACCATAAACCAAACTATTGGTAGCCAATTTCTTTGTTTGGTAATGATATGATTTTTCTATTATCATATAAAGTCCGTACGTTAATGGTTTTGAATACAAAGTTTCGGTACCAAACCGATTCCATCCCTAACCCGGTGTACTCGACTAATCATCTAGTCTTTTAGGCATCCCTATTATACCCCTGCTTTAAGCCCTCTAGAACCTGCGACAACGATAATTCCTCGACCTTCAATATCTCTAGTTGTCATCACCGATGACTTTCCACAGCTAAAGCGACTTCTCAAGCAACCATTATCCACGAGCTTACAACTTTAAGTCGTCTTCATATTTGTTGCATTGCAATGATCAACGAACACTTTAAAACACTTCAAACATCCCTTCTTGAAGTCACGTCAAAGCTACGACCATCATCGAACCAAAAACATACATCATTTTGTTGATACTCGATTCATATTGTTTTCAGCCTTTGTTGTGAATAACATACCACGACATTCATTTTCCTTCTAAAACATTTCAAAAATGCTATGGTTCCCCATTCACAGCATTTCAGAAACACTATGGTTTCTCCATGGCCGATCCACTAGATGCACACACCTGATCCATAAAAAAATCCTTTCCCAATCCAAACGTTTTCCTATGCCCGATCCACCCATAAAACATTGCCCGATCCATACTATTCACAACATTTCTGTAAATGCTGTCAATCCCTAAATTCAGCTCGATCCATACTTTTTACAGCATTTCTGAAATGTTGCTAATCCCTGAAAATTCGTCCAGATCCATACTTGAGGAAAACGTATTCGATCCATGCCAGTTCCTTGCTCGATCTATGCCAATCTGCTAAAATCAGCCTAATCCATGGCCAGAAATCATCCTAAAACTCGCCCGATCCATCCAGTGTCCACGTATGTCGATCCAAGCTTCTCTTAGCAAATAAGTCAGGCCGATCCAACTCCAATTCGATCCAAAACTCATGCAAAACATTCGATTTCACCAGTCAATAAGACCAAACCATCAACAAGCATTAATAGAACGACTATTCATCATTCAAACATAAGAAATTCACCAAATTCATGATAAACAATAAACGAATTAAACAAGTGGATTTAACTTATAATAACACATGAATTAACATTGAAATTTACCGGTTTAAGTTGTAGATTAGATCCTACGGTGATTCGAATGAAAATATACATATCATGATGTGGATCTAGGTGAAAACAACTTGAAATTATGATAATAAGATCAAATAACCCATATACTAGATTAAATCCGTGTGATAGATGCTTATCACTCACCAAATCCACAAATTGGCTTTAAAACGACGATATACGAATCCGGACAGTGAAGAACGATCTTCAAATCACCCAATTTGATGCGATCTACTCTCTCTTGATGTTGATCTAGCTTTCATTGTTGTAGATCTTCAATCTTCTAATGTTGATCTAAGATTTTAATAGAGGAGAAAAGTATTTGATTGGAGTAGGGAGAATCTCAAACCCTAACCAAATAAGACATGCAGAAAGTAAACCATTCTCCTTGCCTCTAACCCTCTCTTTATAGCCATCTAACCAGCCTACTAATCGGCCTCACCAGATCAGCCAACTAATGACTAATTAGCTTGTCCAGAAATTATGTAGCACTAAAATTGCAATTTATCCCAAATCGCTAAAACAAAACTTTAATGTGACCACTTTACGCAATTGGCAACACCGTTTCCTTTCCAATTGAAACATCCCAAAATTTAATACCGTATAACCATACTTTGAAGATAATAAATTGGGAATCACTTACTTAAATATTCAGAATTAAGTGAAACCGGTTTTTCTGTTGCGCTCATCTCGGAATTCTGGCTCAGATGAACCCCAAGTGCACGTAAAACGGATAATGTATGAAGAAGTTATGAACATCAGAAGTTTGTATACACATAAGTAGATTATATAATTTAAAAATGTCCAAATTAATTCGAATGAGACGAGCGGGAACTAGACCGTTGTGGGACGACCCACAATCGGCCTGGGTTGACCCAATGAGTCGGTGGGTCGATCCAGCGACGATTGAGGCAGATACATTTCTGTGAATCTGGACTGTTTTTCTGGCCAAGCACATTGCTTACTCAGTGCTACATGTATGGTATTGATTAAAACCCTAGGATCTAAAGGTTGAGGTTGACTCTGTGAATGTGTAAATAAATGGCTTCTCCAATTCCAATATACACCATTTCTTCATACCTTCTGCCTCTGTAAATCTATTCTAAATGTATGTGTACAATGGGGGAATGCTGCTGAAGCCTAGATCTACAGAGACAATATTCAGGATTTACATACAAAAACAAAAAGGACTGGATTGGACTTTTCTACAACATATAGTTATAAATATATATAAGAGATTTAATCTCTTCTTCACCAAGACCCACTGTGAGTTCCTTGTCATTTCCAGATCTGATTTCTTAGACTATAACATGATAGTTAAATAAAATTGGGTGAGGATATACAATGTATATAAGATAATTGCAGTACATGTTTTACATTGTTAAATCACCTATGCCACTATTATAAGTAAAACATATGCCTTTACTGTTGGATAATTAACAAGTTATATGTATCTATCTTCCTTTTCTATGTTTCTATGTTTTAGTTTATTTCCAATCTTTCCTATATGCTTATGTGATTTGATTCTATTCCCCTTCCTCTGTTTTCCCTTTTTATTTATGCTGAGTCTAGGCCCTTGGAAGCCTAGGCTATATCCGATTAGAATTTGCGTATAATTGGGGTAATAATGAATGACATAAAAGAGGAATTTAGGAATGTTGTTAAATTGAAGCCTGTTTAACTATAATTTGGGAATGGGATAATATGCACATGTTTAGACTTGGTGTAAATGGATAAAAAGGGCTAATGTGCATATACTTGATGTAAATTGATAAGAATGGATAATATGCATAAACCTATACAAATTGTAATTTAGGGACATAACTGAATGAATAGTATGCATAATTATAAACATGTTAGGTTTGACTTAATATGGACATTAAGTAAATAACATGTTGGAATATTGTAAGTACCAGATGTAGGCTAATAAACTGAATCACTGTGGTAATTCATACATCTGGGAAGGTGTTTTGGGGAAGGGTTGTACACATATAATGACATGTAATATCACAACCACGCTTATTAGTAAACCTAAACATGCTAGGTTAAACATGATTATTAATAAGCTAAGAGGTCCTTCGTTCTTCTGTTGTATTGATTTTTTGGGAATCTTAAATCCTAGTTACTTGGGGGCACATGCTTAGGACGTTTGGCTTGTGTCAGTTTACTGTTTAGAGCCCATATCAGTCAGTATCCCCTTTGGTATTTTGTTAGAGGGCCTCGCACTAGGTAAGGGCCAGGGTATGTTTTACTGAACTGGATAGTAAGAGGTTTACATGGGGAAGGTGGGTATGGGCGCATCTCGACGGAATCATGAGTGTACAGGAGTCCGATTAGGGAAACTAAGCCGATGCAACACCAATAAATAGGTATGTGTTATATAAGTTGCTGGGTTAGGGAGTGATACACCCTACAAGGGGGCTGATATAGGGTATTTACTTATTAGGGAGTCGATCGCATGGGTAGTAATTATTGTACACCTAATCTTGTTGTTATGTAACTAGGGTAACACCTAATCCTGTTATGTAATTAGGGTACGCCTAATCCTGTTGTTTAATTCTGCTGTTAAAATTAGTTGTTTAATTTTGTTGTTTCTATTAAGTAATTAAGCTAATGCCTAAACCTGTTATACTAGTACGGGTGCTGATATAACCTATTTTAGGGATATAAATGTGAAGTATTACTTGATCATACTTTATTCCTGTTATTCCTATCTATTCGGGTTTTCTGTTTAGTTTATCTATTACATTATATGATACTGTACCTTCTCATCCAATCTTGTTTACTTGTCTTGGTATTTATATTTTATGCATATTTTAAAATCATTGGAACTCGCTAGACTTTATGTCTAACCCTTTTGTTTTCACTTCTTTCTTCCTTTCCCCCTAAGTCCTCCGAGTGGTAGCACTCCTCAGTGATTAGGACTTTATCTTTCTTGGATCTGGACTTTCTGAGATGTACCGTTTTGACTTTCTCTCTACTCGATTATGGCTTGCTATGAGGGATATGATTTTATATACTATGATATTTTATTTCAAGAGATGTTTTGTGAGACAGATTTGAAATACTTGGTTTTGATGTAACTTGTTTGAGAATATGTTTTATTTTTAATAATGAAGTTGAATTTTTTTGCTACTTATTTTATATCTGTCTTGTGAATTTCTGTATTGTTTACCTATTGCGCTTCACGAAACTTAATGCATTCTCTTATGAGTGACATTAACGGACATGGTGTGTCACATTTGGTATTAGAGCTGATGGTTACATGATTGGAGAAAAAGTTTTTAAAATTGTTTTCAAAAGCAAAGTATTTTCAAATGAAAATCTGTTTTCGAAAAACATACCCACTTAGGCATATGAAATATTCTACCGATCTCTTGTTGAATCTTTGTTTCTTCGCTTTTCTGAATATCTGTGGCTCCGAACTTCCCGAATGGTGTACCCATCGCGGCATGGTTCCGTAGACATTTTAAAACTACGACACCTGTTTTAATTCGGAGATAACTCTAAAGGACACATTATTGGAATTAGACAAATGGTTCTGTAGCCGCGGTAGTGCCACCAGCGGCTAATCTTATATAATCTTCGTGAGGATTTCTATGTGATGTAGGCGACTTTCGAGAGGCTTGTTGACATGTTGCACAAGGAAAATAAGGGACTGAGGAGGCACAGGCTAAGGGCGAGAAACAAAAATGGTAGCCCAGGAAAGGAAAGCAAAAGAAAGGAAGAAAGCCTGCTTTAATTATGGACAAATGGGACACTTCTTTAAGCACTGTCCTAGAAAGTAAGGACAAGGGGAAGGAACTTCTAGACATGTGCATGCCTTAGAGGTTAGTGAACCTGATCGATGTAGGAAAGTCACGGTTGAAGTTTGATTTCCCTATTGACTATCCTATTTGAACCCTATTCGATTGTGGTGCTTCACATTCGTTTGTATCCAGTTCTGTATTAGATAGTATGCACCTTAATACTAGTATAGTCTCCGATCCTGTAGTGGCCTCAAATCCCATAGGAGGTATGGCTCATTTTTACATGATGTGTAGGGGTTTGAGAATTTTAATCATGGGCGTCGAGTTTTAATGTGATGCATACATGTTAAGCTTTATGGGATATGGTTTGATTCTATGCATGGATTGACTAGCCATGTATGGTGCCATCCTTGATTGTGAGAAGAGAGTGGTTAGATTTCTTACTTGTCATGGTAGGACTCTCGAAATTTTCTGTGACTCATGGGGGTCGGTGATGCTCAGTTTTCTAGAATCGCTTGATACTTCTGTTGATGATTTGCGATCTTTTCCCATAGTCAGAGATTACCCGGATGTGTTTGAGGAAGGTAAGAGATTAATTCCAAGGCATGCGATAGACTTCCAGATTTACTTGGTAGAGAATGCGAAACCAGATTCTCTACCAGTGCGCCACATAGCTCCTAGAGAGAGGAGGGAGCTTTGTAAGCAAGTAGGGGAGTTATTCGAGAAAGGTTTTACTACACAAAGCATTTCAAATTAGGGATCTCCAGTCATCTTTGCAAATAAGGCAGACGGCTCACTTCGTCTATGTGTGGATTATAGGGAGTTGAATAATCCCACCAAGAAGAATAGGCAATCGCTACCGAGGATTGACGGCCTATTTGATCAGTTTGGAGGTGCAACAGTTTTCTCGTAGATGGATTTGGCCATGGGGTTTCATCCGTTGAGAGTAGCAGAAGGCAACATTGATAAGACTGAATTCAAGACTCCAAACAGTTTCTTAGAATGGCTGGTTATGCCTTTTGGGATAACTAATGCACCCACATATTTTATGGACTTGATGAGTAAGGTGTTTAGAGAGTTCCTGAACAAGTTTGTGGTAGTCTTTGTGGATGATATTCTGATTTTCTCAAAGAATGGAAAGGAACATGCCCTTCACTTAGGAGAGGTTCTACATTCTCTCAGATAGCATCAGCTCAAGGCAAAGTTTTCTAAGTGTCATTTTTGGAGGAAGTAAGGTTCTTAGGGCATGTGGTCTCCAAGGACGGTATAGCAGTGGACCCTGCTAAAGTTGTCGTAGTTCAAGAATGGGGCTATAAAGAACACGATGGAGGTGAGGAGTTTTCTAGGGTTGGAGGGCTATTATAAAAAGTTTATCAAGGACTTCGCAAGGGTATCAACACCGCTTACCCGATTGACGAAGAAGAACTTGGATTTTTTATAGAGCATTGATTGCGAGGATGACTTTCAGAGGTTGAAAAGAGCTCTGACAACAACCCCAGTTCTGACTCTCCCAGACGGAAGCAAGATGTTCACAGTTTACACAGATGCTTGTGGCATAGGGTTTGTTATCGTTATGATGCAAGAGGGAAAGGTAGTATGCTACGGTAGCAGACAGTTGAGGGTTCATGATAAGAACAACCCTACCCATGATCTAGAGTTGGTTGCAATAGCGTTTGCATTGAAGTCTTGGCGACATTATCTACTTGGAGAAAGATTTGAGCTATACACGGATCATAAGTCGCTCAAATACTTGTTCTCACAGAAGGATCTCAACCTAAGGCAGCAATGGTGGATGGAATTCCGAGCATCCTACGACTTCGAGATAGCTTATACTCCGCGAAGGGTAATGTAGTGGCAGACTCACTGAGTAGGCATAGGATGAATTTGAGTCCTCTATTCGTAGAAAGGCCTAGCTTGGAGTACATCTCGACCTTTGATTTTAAGCCATCTATGGACTTTACACTGGGATTGTTAGCATCATTGGAGGTGCGACCTACTCTATTGGAGTGTATTAGATCTATGCAATGGGAGGATCCGCAAATAGCAGATATCTTGGACAAGCTTGGTAATGGGGAGACTTCTAGTCACCTAGCTAGGTACACTGTGGACGAGAAAGGGTGGCTGAGACGAGATGGAAGGCTATGTGTCCCTAAGATTGGGGAATTGCTAAAGGCAGTGCTTGAGCAATCTCACCATTCTCGGATGACTATCCATCTAGGCGGCGACAACATGTATCGAGACATGAAGAGAGTTTTCTTTTATGCTGGCCAGAAGAAGGATGCAGAGGAATTAGTAGCTCGATGTTTGACTTGCCAACAAGTAAAGGCTGAACAAAGGAAACCTGGAGGATTGCTTCATCCCTTGGATGTACGGCAATGGAAGTGGGAGAGCGTCTCTATGAATTTCATCGATGGATTACCCTGATCTTGGAAGGGAAATACGAGCATTTGGGTAATAATAGATAGGCTTACGAAGGACGCTCATTTTATTCCTATTAAAGTACGAGGATGGCAACTTGGCTGGCATCAGTATATCTTCGAGAGATAGTCCAACTGCATGGGGTACCTTCCAGTATAGTAAACGATCGTGACCCCATCTTTACTAGTGAATTTTGGAAGAGCTTACAAGAGGTGTTAGGTATGCAACTAAGTTTGAGCACGGTATACCACACTCAGACCGATGGACAGACTTAAGGGTAAACAGAGTTCTTGAGAATCTTTTAAGATTGTGTATCCTAGACTTTGGAGGGACTTGGGAGGAGCATCTCCCATTGGTTGAATTCGCCTACAATAGCAATTACCAAACAAGCATAGGCATGGAACCCTTCGAAGCTCTATATGGACAACCTTGTAAATCACCGACTTGTTGGTGGGAGTCTACAGACAGACATCTGCTTGGACCTAAGATGATTTCAGATACTTCCGAGAAGATTGATCTTATCTGCCGTAGAATGAATGAAGCTCAAGAGAGGCAAAAATCATATGCTGATAGAAGGATGACTGATTTGGAATTCGAAGTTGGAGACATGGTCTTCATTAAAGTATCACCGCTAAGGAATGTAGTTCGCTTTGGCTTAGTAAGGAAGTTGGCACCGAGATTCTTAAGGCCATTCCCTATAGTGGAGTGGATAGGTTAGATGGCCTATAGGATCAAGCTACCAGATAGACTGGAGGGCATACACGAGGTGTTTCACGTTTCCCATTTGAGGAAATGTCAACATGATACGGTAGAGATCATGGAACCAAGTACACTTGAAGGCATGGAAGTTGAGAGGGAAACATCAGTTAGAAGAGTTCCTAAGCATATCCTTGGATCAGAAATCAAGAAGCCACATAATAAAGAAATTAAATTGGTAAAAAGTACAATGGTGAGAAGACCGCGAAGATGCAAGTGGGAACCCGAATATAGGATTCGTGCTTCTTAACCTTTTCTTTTTGAAAGTACTTTCTTGATTTATTTTCCAAGTTTTTACTTTGCATTTGCTTCTATCATTCAAGTATATTTGTCCTATCGTTCGTGCCTTCAATCCTTAGGTAGAATCGAACTACTAGAAACATGTGTTTGAGGCATGTTATGATTGATGGTTGCAAGTGGATGCAAATGTTTGCTAGTGGTTGCTCGTGAATGCGTATACACACACACACACACACTAGGCACTAGATCGACTCAACCACTTACATATTGCTTATGGATGAGTGTGCATTGTAATTTTCTATGGATGGAAATGGATGAATCATCATATGGATGTTGCATTTTGATGAATGATTGTGCACATATATAGAGTTTTATAAGTTAAACTAGGATTATTTGCATACATTTTGGGTTCATGGCTCAAATATATGTTGCATTAAGGAGGTCAGCTAAATCAGTCGACTGCCTGATTTTCGCATTAATATAGGGACATATGCACACACCTTTGCATATACCCATACAAATTCTTAAGGACAATGGATACCCGTGGATGATGGATGATGGATGAGTAGATGATTGTATGTGGTTGGCAGGATAGTAACATTCTTTTTAACTTAGAAATTTCAGGGACGAAATCCTTTAAGTAGGGGAGAGTGTAACACCCCAAAATTTAATACGCTATAACCATACTTTAAATATAATAATTGGGAATCACTTAATTAAATATTCAGAATTAAGTGAAATCGGCTTTACCATTGCATTCGTCTCAGAATTCTGGTTCAGATAGACCCTAAGTTTGTAAAATGGATAACGTATGAAGAAGTTATGAACATCAGAAGTTTATATACACATAACGAGATTATATAATTTAAAAATGTTCAAATTAATTCGAACGAGACGAGCGGGAGCCAGACCGTTGTAGAACAACCCACAATCGGCCTGGGTCGACCTATGGGTTGACCCAATGTCGAAGGGATCGACCCAATGAGTCGGTGCATCGATCCAGCAATGATCTAGGCAGATACGGTTCTATGAATCTGGACTGTTTTTCTGGCCAGGTTCGTTGCAGACTCAGCGCTACATGTACAACATAGATTAAAACCCTAGAATCTAAAGGCTGAGGTTGACTCTATGAATCTATAAATAGGCGGCTTCTCTCATTCTAATATACGCCATTTCTTCATACCTTCTGCCTCTGTAAATCTATTCTAAATATATGTATACAATGGGGGAATGCTGCTGAAGCCTAGATTTACAAAGACAACATTCAAGATTTACATATAACAACAAAAAGGACTGGATTGGACCTTTATATGACATATAGGTATATGTATATAAGAGATTCATTCTCTTCTTCACCAAGACCCACTATGAGTTCCCTGTCCTTTCCAGATCTGGTTTCTTAGACTATAACATGACAGCCAAATAAAATTGGGTTATAGTGTTTATAAGATAGTTACTATACATGTTTTACACTGTTAAATCACTTATGCCATTGTTAAAAGTAAAACACATGCCTTTACTGTTGGATAGTTAACAAGTTATATGTATCTATCTTCCTTTTTCCTGTATCTATGTTTCAGTTTATTTCCAGTTTTGCTTATATGCTTATGTGATTTGATTCTATTCTCCTTCCTCTGTTTTCCCTTTTTATTTACGCTGAGCCTAGGCCTTTGGAAGCCTAGGCTATATATGTTTAGAATTTGCGTATAATTTGGGTAATAATGAATGCCATAAAAGAGGAATTTAGGTATGTTCTTAAATTGAAGACTGTTTAACTATAATTTGAAAGGGATAATATGCACATGTTTAGACTTGCTGTAAATGGATAAAAAAAGGATAATGTGCATATACTTGTTGTAAATTGATAAGAATCGATAATACGCATAAGCTTGTACATGATGTAATTTGGGGACATAATTGATATGCATAGGTATAAACATGTTAGGTTTGACTTAATACGGACATAAAGTAAATAAAAGGTTGGAATATTGTAAGTACCATATGCAGGCTAATAAAATGAATCATTGTGGTAATACATACATCTGGGCAAGTGTCTTGGGGAAGGGTTGTACACACATAATGACATGTAATATCACAACCACGCTTATTAGTAAACCTAAACCTGCTAGGTTAAACATGATTATTAATAAGCTAAGAGGCCCCTCGTTCTATTGTTGTATCGGGTTTTGGGGACTCTTAAATCCTGGTTACTTAGGGGCACAAGCTTAAGGGGTTTGGCTTGTGTTAGTCTTCTGTTTGGAACCCATAGTAGTCAGTATCCCTGTTGGTATTTATTAGAGGGCTTCGCACTAGGTAGGGGCCAGGGCACACTTTACTTAACTGGATAGTAAGAGGTTCACTTGGGGAATGTGGGTACAGGCGCGTTCCGGCGAAGTCATGAGCATGCATGAGTCCGATTAGAGAAACTTAGTCATTGTAACACAGTAAATAGGTCTATGTTATATAAGTTGCTGATTAGGGAGTGATACACCATACTGCCAGGGTTGACACAGGGTATTTACATATTAGGGAACCGATCACATGGGTAATAATTAGGGTACATCTAATCTTGCTGTTATGTAATTAGGGAAACACCTAATCCTGTTATGTAATTAAGGTACGCATAATCCCGTTGTTTAATTCAGTTGTTAAAATTTGTCATTTAGTCCTGTTGTTTCTACTAAGTAATTAGGCTAACGCCAAAACCTATTATACTAGTATTGGTGTAGACATAACCTGTTTTAGAGGCATAAATTTGAAGCATTACTCGATTAGAGTTTATTCCTGTTATTCTTGTCTATCCTGCTACTCTGTTTAGTTTATCTTATACCTTATATGATATTGTACTTTCTCATCTAGTCTTGTTTACCTGTCTTGGTATTCCTGTCTTATGCGTATTTGAAAATCACTGAAACTCGCCAGACTTTATGTCTGACTCTTTTTTCGCTTCTTTCTTCCTTTCCCCAGGTCCTTGGAGTGGTAGCACTCCTCAGTGATTAGGACTTTCTCTTTCTTAGATCTGGACCTTTTGAGATGTACCATTTTGACTTGCTCTTTACTCTATTATGGCTTGCTATGAGAGATGATTTTATGTACTTTGATATTTTATTTCATGAGATGTCTTGTGAAACAAATTTGAGATACTTGATTTTGATGTAATTGGTTTTAATGTAACTTGTTTGAGACTATGTTTTATTTTTAATAAGGAAGTTGAAATTTTCTACTGCTTATTTTATATCTGTCTTGTAAATTTTTGTACAGTTTACCTATTACGCTTCAAGAAACTTAATGCATTCTCTTATGAGTGACATTAACGGACATGGGGTGTCACACGAATTAAATCGATCTCAGCACCTGATTTGATCCAAGTCAAAAGTTATGCCCTGTACAAAACTGACAGGGGTGAAATGGTTATAAATAAAATTGGTTAAAATTAGGGACATGTCTCTCATACCCATAACCAATATATCAAAATATGTGAATGATCCAACCCTTAGGGAAGTAAATAAAAATATTTTACGGTCCTCCAATACGTAAAATGCGGGTCATTACATTCTCCCTTCCTTAGGAATTTCGCCCCTGAAATTCCAAGCAAACACAAACAACCACAAACAATTCTGCATGCCTACCATCCACAAGCAACCAACTTATCATCCAAACTAGAATCCATCAAGCCATGCATCCATAGCCTTAGCCTAGCATGCGGAATTCTAGTGAATAGCGCAAGTTACAATGGTGTAAGGTGACACGACATTAATGGGTCATACCAACGAAGAGTTCCGGATGGATCGTCTTCATACTCTCTTTTGTTTCTCATGTACAAACGTCATCATCCTCACTCCATTGCACCTTGACTAGCTTAACTGCCATCCTCCTAAGCTGTTTTCTGTCATTCCCAATAATGCGAAGCGGCTTACTAGGTATCGTAATTACGGACTCGACTTTTAGGTCTTCGTACTGTTCCGGATATACCACCACATTCGAATCATGCGTACACATGGAAAAAATTGTGCACGCTCGACATCTTCTCAGGTAAATCCAATCTGTATGCGAGCTTTCCAATCTGCTTAACTATCGGAAATGGTCCAACGAACCTTGGTGCTAACTTTCCTCTACTTTAGAATCGAACAACATTCTTCAATGGTGAAATCTTCATGAAAACCATGTCACCAACATCGAATTTCAGATCTTTTCGAAGCTTATCGGCGTAACTCTTCTGATGATCTTGGCCTGCCTTCATTCGTTGCCGAACAATCTCGATATAATCCAAGGTCTCTTTAATATAGCTCTGGCCCAAGAATCAACTTATCTCCAGTCTCTAACCGACATGTTGGAGAATTACATAGTCTACCATACAATGCCTCGTATGGTGACATCCCATTGCTCGATTGGTAGCTATTATTATACAAAAACTAAACCAGATGTAAATGGTCTTCTCATGATCCTCCGAAGTCCAATACACAAGCTCTTAGGTAATATTCCAAAACCTGGTTAACCTTCTCGGTTTGACCATCAGTCTGGGGTTGATAAACAGTAATCAAACACAACTCGATTTACAAACTCTCTTGCAAACTCTTCCAAAATCCACTTGTGAACAATGGATCTCGATCACTCACTATGCTCTTTGTGATACCATGGAATTGAACTATCCATTTAATACAAAGCTCAGCCAACTTCGATATTGTCCTAGTCACTCTGACAAGAATAAATCTCACACTTTTGGTCAAACGATCCACTATGACCCAAATTCCTTCGTTCCCTGCCCTGGTTCTAGGTAGTCAATCGATAATATCCATCGATATTTGCTCCCACTTCCATGTAGGAACCTCCAACTACTGAAGCAATCCACTAGGCCTTTTCTGTTTAGCTTTCCCCAATTGACAGTTCATGCACTTGGAAATGAACTTTCCAACATCCCACTTCATCGCTTCCCAGTAGTAAGCTCGCCTTATGTCCTGATACATCTTATTACTATCAAGAAGTATCATCAACTTCAAGTGATGACATTCCCTTAGAACCTCATCTCTTCATCCAAAAATATCGGGAACAACTAGTCATCCTTTCTTTCGAAGCCAACCCTCTCGATCGACATTGAATTCCTTATACTCTGGTTCCAAATTTTGGATAATATCGACAAGCTTTACATCACGCTTTTGGCTCTCACTAATCCTTTCGATGAAAGTAGATCTTATCGATAAGCTTGCCAACATCTCAGGCTCTAACTCACACCGAGGCATAAATACAATCATGTCAAGTACTCGAGGTGCTTCTATCCAGAAAGATAACTCCTAATCCTGCATATCTTCAACTCAACACATCAGCAACTGTGTTACCTTTACCGGGAATATATGCTATACCAAAATCACACGATGCAGGAAAATCTAAGCACCTTTGCTGTCGAAGATTCAAAACCTTTAGGAGAAACATACTTCAACGACTTGTGATCCATAAACAACTCGAATCGAACTCCCAATAGGTAATGTCTCTACATCTTCAGAGCAAACACGATCGCTGCCAACGCCAAATCATGGGTCGGATAATTCCTCTCGTGCGGCTTCAGCTGTCAACTTGCATAGGCCACAACTTTATCTTTCTACATCAGTACTGCTCTAAGTCTAGCACTACATGCATCGGTGTATACCACCATTTCTTCATTCCCACTTGGAATGGTTAAAACAGGATCACTCGCCAGTCTCTCATTCAGGATTCCGAAAGCTTGATCACACTTCACATCTCATGTGAACACTTGATTCTTTTTCGTCATTCCTGTTTATGGTGCAGCTATCTTGGAAAAATCCTTGATAAAACGACGATAATACCCCGCCAATTGAAGGAAACTCTGCATATCTGTTGCATTCTTAGGTCCCAATCCTGGATTGCTTCCACCTTAGCGAGATCCACTACTACCTCATTTCCAGAAACAACATGGCCTAAGATCACTTCGCTCTTCCAGAAGTGACACTTCAAAAACTTAGCTCTCAGCAGACTCTTTTGCAATATTTCTAAAACAACTCTCAAGTGCGTCTTATGCTCTTCTTCACTCCAGGAGTAAATCAAAATATCATCCACGAACACAAGCACGAACTTGTTCAACTGCTCTATGAATACCCTATTCATAAGATCCACGAAATATGCTGGAATGTTGGTCAATCCATATGGCATCACCGTCCACTTGAAGAAACCAGATGGTGCCCTAAAAGCAGTCTTCGACACACTATCCTTTGCGACCCTCAATTGGTGGAATCCTGTTGCCATATCCATTTGAGAAAACACTTTGTCCTCGGGAAGTTGATCGAACAAGTCGTCTATCCTTGGCAACATATATTTGTTCTTCTTGGTCACCTTATTTAGCTCACAATAATCCACACACAATCTCAAAGATCCATCATCCATTGTTGCAAACACAACTGGTGCACCCCATTAGGGCATACTTCTCCAAATGAATCATTTTCCTAAAAGGCCACGTACGTGCACCTCTAACTCTCGCTATTCCTTAGGCGCCATCCTCCTAAGCGGCATGACGATAGGTTTAGCGACTTCGACCAAATCGATCCTGAACTTAATCTCACGATGCATTGGCAAACACTTTGACCTCGTCACAGATATCATCGAACGGACTAGCGATTGGTACATATGACAGGTATTGTCATGGAATCACAAGTGAATCTAAAATAACTTACGAAGATCCCGTCTTCTGGCTTACTTTAAATCACAACCATTCGTCCTTCCACTTTCCCGGCTGTCACCTTGAGCTTCTCGCTATCCACTTTTGCTGCATACCTCTTGAGCCAACATACCAAAAATAGTCCCAAACACAACGAAGTTCAAAACAAAGCAATCACACACAAAGGAGAAACCATGATTAAATAAACTACATCACATCAAAGCATATAAAGGTTAAATGAACTCCCATCCTGATTAGTCACAATCAATGGTCCACTACAATCTCGGGTTCTAAACCCAATTGACATACAAGCTTATTACAGGTAAAATAAGGCGATGTCCTAGTATCAACAGGACCCAAACCAAACACTTCTGGTAAAAGGCATACTAAAAACAACATCATCTTTTCCTAATTCTCCTTTGGAGTACTATAGGAAATCGGAATAGCTTTGGAAACACATTCTTCCACTAGCTGCTTATTCTTCAGAAAAACTAGATAGTCCTTCTTCTTATTCCCAGGCTCGCCACAGATATAACGCTTCTTCTTGACTTTTGGATTCTTGCAATCCTTGGAAATATGGCCTTTCTATTGGCAATTATAGCAAATGACATCCTTCTATGGTTCCTTCTTTTGTCCATCATTACCTTTTTGATGTCTTTTCTTTCTCTTATTCAACTTCTCCATAGCATTGGAGTTTGTAAAGGTTTCTTCAAGAGGTTCATTCCTGCTTCTAAAAGCCTCGTCCAAAGCAACATTGATCCTTTCTTCTCGCTCCTCGGCTTGACGTTGAAGTTGCTCCAAAGCTATACTCCTCAACTCATCTTCAACATTCATAGGAGAATTATCCCTTGGTCGCTTGGCGGAATCAACCCTAGGTACTTTAACATGAACACTACGCTCTACAACCTCTTCTAGAATGGGCATCCTCTGTATGATTGCAATCATCATTATCCCGGACATAACCAGATAATCAGGTATAGCCGCTAAAGCTCCCAGCTGGCTACCATCGCTTACCCCTCCTGTCGCAAGCTCATCCCTAGCCGTGCTTCCCGTAGCTTGAAGACTCATTCTAAAACTAAAAATAGAATGCCTAGTCTACACATGAGATAAAATGAAAATGGAGTTCAAGCGCTATTATACTATACACTAATATATAGTTTACATCCATCAGAAATCTACAAATACATCTCTCGTATGTCATTACGTCTTCTAACTTTGGCTAAAATTGATTTACCAGGCTCTGATACTAAATGTGACGACCGCCCATAACTCATGCACTTAATAAAAGGAATAATGCGCTAAAAAACGTGCCAGGAAGCTATGGACGATCATCATGGTAGAAAAATACACGTAGAACCTGTCATATAATTCACAACACAAGGGTAAAATATAATAGAACATATACAACAGGCAATAATAGCGAAGCATAATTAAGCAGACTTTAAAATTTTCATATCATCATGAATTATCCAAAACATCAAACTGGATACAATATCAAATTTTGTACAAATTTCCTCACTACCAGTCACTCAAAGAATACACCAAGCATAATAGTAGAAAACAACATATAGTAGGTAATAGGAAACTAATACGTAAGCCTCCAGCTCGTCGTCTCTCAGCATCATCGTCCTCATCAAGATCAACTACTTGTCACCTGCTACTCAGTCTGCCCATCCACACAATGGATGAACAACCCAAGGTAATAGAGGAAACATAAAACCTTGAGTCAAGAAATAGTCTTAATGACTAATAAAACGACTATTTAACATCATCAATAAAGTATATGAGAAATAGGTAGATTAATCAACTAATTTACCAACATCAACAGAGAAGAACCCATACCCTTCTTCTTCACATCTGGCAGTGATAGCCTTTACAAACAATCATAATAGGAAAACATAGTAGACATAGAAACTAGTTATCAAGTGTAAACCATCCTCATCGATATTGACATTTCCCAAGCACATTCCCCGAAGGCCTAAACCAACATTAGACAAGCACCCAAGAGACATCTGCTTCGACGTCGAATAATTTACACAGGATGATACAAGCAAAACAATCATCATCCATGACTCCGGCTATCACTGCCAATCCTGCCTTGAAACCATCGTTAATCGTATGACTTACCATATAATCATGCCATCCATCAAGGAAAATGGTAACCCCGGTTCTAGTAAAAACTACGACGCCTTTCATCGCTATGTATCTTGGCCTTTCATTGCTACCCAGGGTACTCAGCTAATCATCTAGTCTTTTAGGCGTCCCTATTGTACCCCTGCTTTGAGCCCACTAGAACTTACGACAATGATAATTCCTAGACCTTCAATATCTCAAGCAACCATTATCCATGAGCTCATAAATTTAAGTCGTCTTCATATTCGTTACATTACGACGATCAACGAGCACTTTAAAACACTACAAACATCCCTGCTTGAAGTCATGTCGAAGCCACGACCATCATCGAACCAAAAACATACATCGTTTGGTCGATATTCGATTCATAATGTTTATGCCTTTGCTGTGAATAACATACCATAGCGTTCATTTTTCCTTCTATCGCATTTCAAAAACGCTATGGTTCCCCATTCACAGCGTTTTAAAAATGCTATGGTTTCTTCGTAGCCAATCCATTGGATGCACACGCCTGATCCATGGAAAATCCTTGCCAGATCCAATGTTTTCCTGTGCCCAATCCACATATAAAACGTTCACTATAAGAAAATATACATTTTGGTACATCTATTTGTAGCGTTTGTAGTGTGAACGCAACTAATTTTCTTTTTCTGGAAATATATACCTTTTATTTAACGGTTCTCAAAATTTTGGTGCACTCGTTACATATTTTCCACCTTTTCCCCCCACTCCCAATGCTTTTTTCCCTACACTCTCAAAGCTTTTTCACATTCACTAAAATTTACCTCGTCTTGCGTTTTTGCCATCCTCTGGCTTCAGCTCCCATCCTGCTTTAGCTTCCTCCACTTACATTTCTGCCTACCGATTCTTATATGCTTGTTTCCCCCATCCACAACTCTCATCTAATTTCATTTCATCTTCGTCAATCTATGGGTTTACTTTGAGCAACTGATTCAAGATACGCAAAATTAGATTCTATTTTATGTACTAAATCGTTTTGTTTTTTATATAAAATAAATTTCAAATTAGGTTTTGGTTTTACTTGGAAAGTTAGACAATCAGCATTTAATATCGATTTAATTTTGGATCTGGTATTGTCAATTGAAAAATTCTAGGCTTTAATGGGGAGTAATCAGTTTATTTTATGTTCTTAGGAAATTAATATTATTAAGCGAATTGAAGTCATTGCTGAAATAAAAATTAGTGTGAAAATAAACTGATATACAAATATAGTTAAGAGTACAAAAATTGGCATGCATGTAAATCAATGACAGAGATAAGCTCTTATTTTGTTCCATTGCTAGAGAATGTGGCGTGATCTAGATCTGGCGGCGAGGTATAGGCTAAGAACTCTAATCTAGATAGAACTAGCTTGCTTGCCTTGTATGGGTTTCTTTCTGATTTGATGTCTAGCGCAAAGGATTTCATGAATATCGACTAACTTTATTCCATTGTTAGTGATTAGGACGTCATGAATAAAGCTGGAACTGATTTTATCCCATTGTCTTTTGGTTAGACATTGGACTCTTGAATTCGTTGAAATTTTTAAGTGAAATAATTGGACTTATAAATTTTTAAAGTACATAGATGAATATTAATTGACTGCTCACCACAAGCCAAAACCCGAGCATAATCGTTCTGACCAACATCTATGAAGCCATCATTAGTATTTTAGTAAGAACATTATAAATACCGACTGATTGAACTTTGTGTACTGATGCACAAATCAGTTCATCGGATTGCACAAAACCAAGGGAATATGCAATAAATTTTTTGAGTACGTGTGATAGACATTGCAGAGTTAATCGCTAGATTGTTAGAGTCAGATCTGCTATTCAATACTTGTAGATCAGGGTCCGCCTTGAGCAGCAATGGAACAGTGGAGATGGAAGCCAGTATAATGGATGGAGATGGTAGACGCTGCGGTGCAGTTTCGGGCATGAAAATCATAAAGAAACAAATTTTGCTTGCCAGGATTGTCATGGATAACTTGGCACACTATTATTTGAGATTTGATAGTGTGGAGGAGTTTGCTAGGGATCAGGGTGTAGAAATGGTGGATAATGATTACTTCATCATAGAGAAGAACATTGGTATGCTGAAGCTAGCAAAAGAAACAAATGCCATAATGATTGACCAAATAATTCCACTTACAGAGTCCTACAGTTCCATAGCTAGATCAACAATAGCTACATCAGATTCCAACCTTCATATAAACGACCTTCCAATTAGCATATATTTTCCGGAAATAGTCGGACGTATGGTTGTAGATAGCTACGGAAACCACATCGTTGCTACATCTACTGATGGGTTGTTAAACAAACTGAATCCTCATATAAGGGATTCCATTAATAGGTGTAGGCACGTATGCATGTGATGTGTGTGTAGTTTCATGCATAGGAGAAGGAGTGTCCATAATAAGGAGAACTTTAGTGAGGGAAGTTGTCTTGGTGATGGAGTACAAAGGACTGTATAAAGGGAAGGTTGGATGAAGAAAAAGATGGGTTAATTGTAGTGTATAAGAATGTTGATGTGGTTTGTGAATCTAATGAAAATGGTACCTTTAGGAGACTTACTACTGAGATAACAATGGAAAATTATATATAGTCTGGTGATATAATCAAAAGACAGCTCTAGCACGTAATGAGTTAACTAACACAATGTGTCGATAATAATAAATCTGATGACATAATAGTTATGTTTATTTTCTATGCAAACCTCTATGAAACTAGGAATAATCCAACACATGGTAGGATTGGAACATGGTATGTTCAAAAGAGGATAGGCTACTATTCTTAATAACCACTTGAGTGCAATATAGTACAAGCATTTTCAATTCATTTCCGATATGAGGTTTGACAGAAGCAATCACCTTGTACTAACAAATGTAAAATGATTACATCTCTTATTAGTTAGGAAAATAAGATGGACAATAGAGGAATAAATATGACACTAATGTAATTTCTCATACTAAAGTAAATATGAGGCAAATGGGTTGATTTTCCTTTGCATTTCAGTTTCCTTCTTCTTGGGTTCTTTTGCTTCTCCTCTTCAAGATCTTGATGCACTCCTACCAAACGAAAAATTTGAAATACCCCCGCATCCATCAAAGCTGAACAAAACAGTGATAAAAGGACGACACTTCCTCCCAAGCTGAGCCGTTCACGACCTTGTTGAGTACTTATACAGAGGGTCCCAGCCAGAGGGCATGTACTTTACAGTCCCACACGGCGTCCACGCCATTAGGCTTGGCAATGAGGCCACTATCTCTCAGAACATCTTTAACCTTAAGCCCGGCTCCCGTTACTCCCTCACTTTCAGCGCTTCCAGTACCTGTGCTCAGGACGAGGTCCTACGTATCTCTGTCCCTCACTTGTATGTGACCTCCCTCTCGAGACCCTCTACACTAGATTTGGCACTGACACCTATGCCTGGGGCTTCTATCCCCAGAGCCGCAATGTCACTATTGTATTCCATAATATTGGAGTCCAGGAGAATCCTGCATGCGGCCCCTTACTGGATGTTGTTGCTATTAAAGAGCTCAGGCTTCCCAAGCATACAAAAGACAACATTGTGAAGAATGGAGGCTTTGAAGAAGGCCCTCGTGTTTTAAAAAACTCTACTTCAGGCATATTATTACCTCCGAAGCAAGAGGATAATACCTCCCATTTACCAGGGTGGATAGTGGAATCCCTTAAAGTGCTCAGGTTCGTCGACAAAGAGCATTTTTCGATCCCTTATAGGAACTACGTTGTGCAGTTAGTAGTTGGAAGAGAGAACGCCATAGCCCAAAAATATAAATATAAATATAAATATATAAAACTATTAAAACTTATAAAACTTGAGTTTGAAAACAAAAGTAAAGTAAGAAAGAAAAGATAGAAAATAAAATAGAGAGGATTGAAGATAGAATTTGGAAACAAAATTTAAATTTGAACCTGGAGTGCGTAGAGTCTTACATAATCTAGACTTTATAACTATATTAGTCTTGAACTCTTGAATACCCATGAGTCTTGAAATATCTGAATTTTGAATCTCTAATATCTTTAGACTGTACAGTCTTCGGTATTTAATTCCAGTAAATAAATCCTACATATGTATGTATGTGTATATATATATATATCCTAGACAAAAGTGTTAGTATATATTTTATAATTAATTAATATTGAAATAAGGTTGTTGTAATCAAAACTCCATTCTCCAACAATCTCCCCCTTTTTGATGATGACAACCTTAGTTTATAACATATCATACCTGTTTATACCTGTTGATGATGATCCTTCAAATGCTTCCCTTGTCTATATTAATCCTATAAACTATATCTATATTTTATAATTTCTCCCCTTTTGGCATTATCAAAAAGAAATTCGAAAACAACTTCAAGTTGTATAACTATCTAAATAAAATCAAAAAATTAAGTAACTAATCCTACTATGATATTCCCCCTTTATCTATACCTAATTCAAAGTAGAATACTCCCCTTTTATCTTGTATCTATTTTATAAAGTTAATAATAACACTTATCTTATGAACATAAACAATTATTGCATTAAACTTGAGTTTGTACAAATTCACGAATTCATTCAAGTACGATACACCGTAAGAACGCAAGGAAATGATAATCAAAGAAAACCTTAAACATTAATTATTCTTGACAATGGGAGATTTGTGAATTGGACAATTCGGATAATGGAGACAAAATCCCCATTCTATTCAATCACATTCCCATATTGGTCGAATTAAACCTCTCCTACACATACAACCTTATCGTCTTCTTCCGTATTCGTCAGTTGAGTCTCTTGATGTTCCTCCTCCTCCATCATTTCTTCCATGGCTTGATTATCATCGTTGATGATAATCTGATTAGCCTGATTATCCATTATGAATTTAAAGAGACTCCTTACTACTTTCCCTTGCCTATTTTGCTCTTGACTCATCCAAATTAGTAGTACTTGTATTTCACCCATCATTTGCAGAACATACTCCATCTTTTATTTGATTTTGATTACCCGAGATAGCGTAGATCATTGAAAAGGACCCTCGGATGGTCTAGCGTGCAAATCAGAGTTGATTTGGGTATTTAGATTTGAGGAGGCAATTGTATATTTTAATTTAGAATTTTTACAGAGAAGAGAAATGAAAATGAAGAAGAAATGTCGAAGTAGAATGTTTAAATAAATGATATAACTAACTTTTGGCGGGAAGTTAAATTTAAAATTCTGATAGTTACATGTCGACATATGAAAAATTTATGTCGACATACTTTAGTTTTAATTTTATTTTTCTAATTTCTTATGTTATTTTTATATATTATAGTATATTTAATTATTCTAACTCTCTTAATGAACATATGCTAAATTTTCTTCTAAATTTAGTGAATGTTGCTTCGTTTAATGGTTTTGTTAATATATCTGCTATTTGTTTATTTGTTCAATAAATTCGAATGAAATTTTCTATTTACTTACATTATCTCTTAGAAAATGATGTCTTATATTGATAAGTTTAGTTCTAGAATGATGAGTTGGATTTTTAGAAATATTTATGGCACTCATATTATCGCTATACATTGGTGATTTATTTATTTTTAATCCAAAATCATTTAGAGTTTGTTGCATATGTATTACTTCTGAATAAGCCAAAGCAGCAAAGATGTATTCTGCTTCAGTTGTTGACAGAGATACAATATTTTGCTTTTTACTAAACCATGAGACTAGTGAATGTCCTAAAAAGTGACATGTTCCAATAGTACATTTATGATCGGATTTGCATCCTGTGTAATCAACGTCATAGTAAGAGACTAATTTGAATGAATCATCCTTAGGGTAAAACAATCCAAAATCCGATGTATGCTTTACATACCTTAGAAGACGTTTTACGACTTTTAAATGTGATTCCTTAGTTTGCGATTGATATCTTGCATAGAGACATACACTATGCATTATATCTGGTCTACTAGTAGTTATATATAATAATGATCCTATCATTCCTCCATATAATTTTTGATCCACGTCTTTAGATGTATCACCTTTACTTAATGCTATATTAGTCGTCATAGGTGCTGGTCTTCCATTTGTTGTTGCTAGATTATATTGATTAGATCTCTTGCGTATTTTTCTAGATTAATAAATATTCCATTCTTGAATTGACGAATTTGCAATCCTAGAAGGAATGACAGTTCTCCAATATGACTCGTTTCAAATTCTTTAGTCATAATATCTAAAAATTCTTTATTCATCTTATCGTTTGTCGATCCAAAAATTATATCGTCAACATACATTTGTACTAATTGAATTTCTTTATTATTTTTCTTAATAAACAAAGTGTTATCTAATTTTCCTATTTCAAAGTTTGATTATAACGAATAATTTCTTTATCTATCGTACAAGTTCTATGAGCCTGTTTTAATCCATATAACACTTTCTTTAACTTATATACATGATTTGGTAATTTTTCATCTTCAAATAGAGGTGGTTGCTTTACATATACATCGTCCTTAACAAATCCATTTAGAAATGCACTTTTGACATCCATTTGATATAATTTGAAATTATTATAGTTTTGCAAAAGCTAGTAAAATCCTAATAGCTTCTAGTCTTGCTATGGGGGCAAAAGTTTCATCGTAATATATTCCTTCTTATTGACTATAACCTTGTGCTACTAATTGTTCTTTATTTCTTACGACCTCACCATGTTCGTTCATTTTAGTTTTATAAACCCATTTTGTTCTTACTATCGTTTTATCCTCTATTCTAGGAACAAGTTCCCACACATCCTTCCTAGTAAACTAATTCATTTCTTCTTGCATAGAAAGTATCCATGAATCATTGGAAGATTCTTCCTTTGGATTTTTAGGTTTACTAGTTGAAATAAATGTAGTATTATTCATATTATTTAATTGATTATGAGTTCTCACAATGGATTCAATATCTCCTAAGATATTTTCTACATGATGATCTCTAAGTAATCTAATTCTTTTATTTGGTTGATTATCTTCATGATGTATTTCATTAATCTCATTTTCATAATCATTTTCATTGTTTTGAGTTATACTTTTACATTTTTTGTCAAAAGATACGTTTAATGTTTCTTCTATGGTATTGGTTCGAATATTGAAAACTCTATATGCCTTACTTCTTTCTGAATATCCAATAAATATTTCTTTATCGGATTTCGACTCAAACTTGTCTAAATTATCTTTTGAATTTAGTATAAAACATTTACTTCCAAATATTTTAAAATATGATACTTTTAGTTTCTTGTTATACAGAAGTTCATATGGGGTTTTATGAGTTAAAGATCTAATTGAAATTCTATTAATAATATAACAAGTTGTTGCAACTACTTCAACCTAAAAATTCCTTAGTAAACTACTACCGGATAACATAGTTCTTGCACATTCTTGTATTGCCCTATTTTTAAGTTCAACCACTCCATTTTGTTGAGGGGTTCTCAAATTGAAAAATTATGGGTTATTCCCTTTCTATTACAATATTTTTCAAAATTTTTAGTTTTAAATTCTCCGACATGATCACTACGTATTGTTTTAATTTTTAGTGATAATAAATTTTGAATTCTTTTAGAAAAAGTTTTAAATTGATCAAAGGCATCACTTTTATTTTTAAGAAACAAAGTCCAAGTAAGTCTAGAAAAATCTTCGACTATTGTGTAGGCATATCTATTATAATTTATCGATTGAACTTGAGATGCACCAAATAAATCCATGTGTATTAACTCTAATGGTTTTGATGTAGTGATTTCCTCTTTTAATTTAAATGAATTTTTCTTTAATTTTCTGAGTTGACAAGCATCGCATAAGTTATTAACTTTAAATTTCATTTTGGGTAATCCTCTCATTGAACCTAATTTAGAAATCCTAGAGATGTGTTTGAAATTTATATGACCAAAACTCTTATGCCAAATCCAGGGGTCACTTGTATTGGCCATAAGACATAGGTTATCGCTGGATATTTTCATATTTAACATATAGATATTTTTCTTTCTATCTCCTTCGAATATAACTTTTGAATTCCTATCTTTTATAAAACATTTATTCTTTTCAAAGTTTATTTTATAACTCTTCTCTTATGAGTGACATTAACGAACGTGGGGTGTCCCATTTGGTATTAGAGCTGAGGGTTACAAGATTGGAAAAAGCTTTTAAAATTGTTTCCAAAAGAAAAGTATTTTCAAATGAAAATCTGTTTTCGAAAAACACACCCCCTTAGGCATATGCAATATTCTACTGGTTAGCGAGTTGTGTTTTAAAATCCTAACTAATAAAACATCAGAAATAGTAGGAGTTTCAGAATTACCGACATTGCCAATTCCAATAATGTGTCCTTTAGAGTTATCTCCGAATTTCACCATTCCACATCTTCATATTTAATATTATTGAGTAATTATGGATTTACTGTCATATGTCTTGAACAACCACTATCTAGTATCCATTTGTCCTTTTCATTTCCATCATTTGCTTTCCATAATTTGAATTCTCAATAGACATATAACACACCAATTCGAGATTTGAATTTCTAACAACCACTATTTCAGAATTTGTATTTCCAAAGGCCACCATTTCAGAATTAGAATTGCCAACAGCCACTTCACCCATCTTTTCTACTTTTGAATTTTCAAAAATCATATAACACATCATTTCCTAGACTGAATAATATTTCAATAGATCACATGACTTTTCAACATGATTATATGCAGACCCTTTCAACGTTGATGTAATGCATGAATTGACACTAGGTATTAAAAAAAATTACAAAATTTTCAAAAATCAGATTATGAACTTTTGAAAGACCTTGCTCTGATACCAATTGTTAGGGATTGCGGAATGGATCGTTAAGGCAAAACAAACACTAGAGGGGGGTAAATAGTGTTTTTGATAAATTTAATCAAAATCTAAAACTTATGTGAATTACTATATGAATCAAACACCACAAACACAGTCACAAACACAAACACAAATATAAATAGAAATAGAATGCAGAAAAGGAAAGAATACACCTGATTTTATACTGGTTCGAAACTGCTCCTACGTCCAGTCCCATACAACGATGGATTGCATAGAGTTTTATTGCTATATCAATATCCAATTACAATCCTCCTTGATTTCACGGCTACAAGGGGTACCACCGATTCCACCCACACACTTGATCAAGTATACCTTCCTTGATTTCACGGCTACAAGGGATACCACCGATTACCCGTCCTTGATTTCGCGGCTACAAGGGATACCACTGATTCCTTTATGCAACCCAAACTATTACAAACAACCCTGTAACTCTTCAGTAGCACTTGATTCAAAGAGTAATGAGTAGAGAGTGTAGAGAGAAGAAGATCAGTGAAAACGGAATTGAATTTGGCAGAGTATAGGTGTAGAAATCATAAAAATGATAAGAAATAATGGTGTAATGAAAGAGAGTGAAAGTGGAGAAGAAGGGGTGATTAAAAATTTGAAATCAAGCCCTTTTTATAGTGTGTGAAAATTTGCAACGCTCCAGAATCGTCACAAATAGTGAAAAGACACTTCCTTTCAAAATTGAAAAAATGACAGTTATATGTCGACATGGTGTTTTCTTTATGTCGACATATACTTAGTACAAAATAAATTTTTGAGCATTTTTCAAGTGTTTTGATATAAATATAATTCTAGAAATTCTTAAATTAAATTATAGTGTTATAAATTAATATTATAAAATAGGAAATCATATGAAAACATAAATATAAACTATATAAACATATTTATAAAATTATAAAGTTAAAACTATATTAATATAAAATAAAAATATATAAAACTTATAAAACTTGAGTTTGAAAACAAAAGTAAAGTAAGAAAAGATAGAAAATAAAATAGAGAGGATTGAAGATAGAATTTGGAAACAAAATTTGAATTTGAATTTTGAATTTGAATTTGAACCTAGTGCTATTTAGAGTCTTACATAATCTAGAATCTATAACTATATTAGTCTCGAACTCTTGAACTATTGAAATCTTGTATACTCATGAGTCTTGAAATATCTTTGAATTCTGAGTCTCTAATATCTTTAATTTATACAGTCTTTAGTATATATTCCTATATATAAATCCTGCATATGTGTGTGTGTATATATATATATATTCTAGACAAAAGTGTTATTATATATCTTATAATCAATTAATATTGAAATAAGATTGTTGTCATCAAAACTCTATTCTCCAACACCGAGAATATTGCATCCCATCTTCGGATGCGAACACATGGTTTTGAGTTGCCAGGTACGGTGCGATTAGGGAATTTTTTCTTCTTGGCATGATGGGAAAATGAGAAGATGCGAAATAAACCTGAAGTCGTGCCAAATTCTAAATCTTTCCATGCCTGATGCATGCATATGATTTTGGGTGATCGCACTGTGTCTATCAACCTATTTTAGATATCAAACCACGACTTTGCCAAAGTGCCAGATCTTGAGTTGTTGAGGTTAACAAATGATTTTTGGTGATCAAAGCGTGTCGCGCAACACTTATTGAGTGATCAACACTATTTTCCAAAATCCAAAATAAATTCCTAGTTTGAGCTCTCCATGACTTTGACCGAGCCACCTTGCGAACTATGACGAGCGTACTCAAGACTCGAGCGCGTCGTTAGCCATAAAGTTGACGTGTGACTGCTCTACCAAAAAGTGGGTCAACAATGAACAATTTCCATTTTATATAATTTTGCAAGACTGGCAGCAGTTCTAGTTGGTTTTACCATAGTGAAATAAGCTCTTTTGGTTAGTTCGTCCACAATAACGCAAATTCCATCATTTCCTTTTCTGGTTCGGGGTAGTTCATCGATGAAATCCATAGAGACTTGATCCCACTTCCATTTAAGCACTTCTAAAGGTCGGAGTAATCATGCGGTCTTCTTTTAATCACTCTTGATCTGCTAACAAGTTGCGCATCGACTAACAAAAATTGGTATACCCCTTTTCATTGACCTCCACCGTACGCTTTATATTATGATACATTTTGTTAACTCCTGGATGGATACTACATTTAGATTTATGACATTCATCCAACACTTCTCTTTTGATACCTTCGACATTTGGGACACATATTCTCCCATTCAATCGTAAAATTACGTGATTATCAATCTCAAAACTTGAATCCTTACCTTGTTGTATATACTCACAGATTCTTCAGATAAATTCATCTTCCTTTTGCTTACTAACAACTTCCCAACAAGATTTGGAGTAATAAATAGATAGGCAATGGTAGTATGTTTTCTACTTAATGCATCAACTACCACATTGGCTTTTCCACGAGTGTATAAAATATCTAGATCATAATATGCTAGAAATTCCAACCAACATTGTTGTCTCATATTTAAATCCTTTTGGATGAAAAGATATTTAAAAGATTAGTGGTCCTTGAACAACTCAAAATTTTCACCTAGCAAATAATGCCACCAAAATTCTAAAGAAAATAACACAGGCAGTAATTTTAAGTCATGGGTTGCACAATTCTTCTCATGCAGCTTTAATTGCTTGCTTATATAGGCAATCGCCTTTCCTTCTTGCATTAAGACTGCACCGAATCATTCTCTAGATGCATCTATGTAAACAATCAGCCCTTTATTTCCATTGATAATGGCTAGAACTGAAGCGGTAGTCAATCTTTTCTCCAGCTCTTGAAATGCTTCTTCACATTTAGGATTCCATATAAACTTTGCATTTTTCTTCGTTGATTTTGTTAAGGGACAAGCTGACTTAGAAAAGTCTTAGACAAATTTTCGTTATCCAACCAATCCTAGAAAGCTTTGGACTTCTTTAGGAGTTGTGGGTTGCTTCCAATCATGAATGGAAGAAATCTTACCTATGTCAACTGAGATTCCATCCTTTGATAAGACGTGCACAAGAAATCTGACGTCTTTCTCCAAAAAATGACATTTGGAGAACTTTACCTTTAGCACATTGTTTCTTAATATTTCCAGAACAACTTCTAAATGTCTAAAGTGTTCTTCTTCAATTTTAGAATAGATAAGGATATCATCAATGAAAACTACAATGAATTTATTCAATACTTCCTGTAATATCCTATTTATTAGGTCTACAAAATAAGCAGGGACATAGGTTAGTCCAAAGGCATAACTAACCATTCATAGAAGGTGTTGGGACCATTGAAATAGGTTAGGTGAATACAATCCTCGGGTATTCTTATTTGATGGAATCCTGTAGCTAAATTGAACTTTGAGAAAACTCGAGCACATGCAATTGATCAAATAAGTCATCTATTAGGTGTAGAGGATATTTATCTTTAATGGTTCGTTTATTTAGGTCTCCATAATCTACGCATAATCTTAAAGACCCATCTAATTTTGCAACGAATACCATTGTTGATCCTCTACTTGAATGACTAGATCATATTAATCTTTTGTTCAGTAGGACTTGGGTTTGTTTATTTAACTCCTCCTTTTCTTTTGGTACCATCCTTAGATTTGCGTGGAATTTGATCTTGCATCCGGAACTAGATCAATTCTAATTTCAGTTTCCTTATGCGGTGGTAGGTAATATCTTCCTCAAATACGTCCATAAATTCTTTGACAATGGGTATGGTTTCTAAGTTGGTATGGGAAGAATCTAAGGCATACATAAAACTATCCCTCCTCAGACTTCGATCCTCACAAGGTATTTCTACATAATTTTCTAAAATCGCCTTTATTGATACCATTCTCTTTAAACAATCTAGAATAGCTTCATTCTTAGTTAATCATTCTATCCCGAGTAAAATATCAAACCTGATAAAATCTAGGATATGAAGGTCAAAAGGGAATTAATGAAGAGAATGATTATTAGGAACCTTCTTGCAATATAGACAGAGATTCGTGGAAACCCTTGTAGGATTCTTTATGCAAATTGGTTGCTAAACAAATTTTTGTTTGAGTTTTAATTCTTCTACAATTTTCTTGGAAATAAAACTATGAGAAACACTATTATGGAATAATACACTAACTTGATTACCATAAATAAAAACGTTACATTCCAATACTCCTTTTCCTTTCACATCCCTTGAGGTTGAAGGATCATCTTTGATTGAGACTCTTTCCACGTCTGTTTTCTTCGTTGGAGGACAATCCTCTATCCGGTCCCCTGACTTATGACAATCGTAACACTCTATGGTTTCATGACCTCGCTTCCTCGGCTTTCTTGCAGTTAGTTACTAAATGACCCTTCTTCTTGTAGTTGAAACAAGTAACATCCTTCAGACGATCTTCCTGGGTTCCTTTCTTTGATTTATTCTACCATGGCCCACCTTTTTCCTATAGTGAATTCTTCTTATCCAATTTCATATATCGATATCCCATATCCACTAAGTCTACAAAAGATTGTTTCACATGAGCAGTCATCCTTTCCTGGTACTTCTTCATCCCTTTTATGAACATCTCATTTTTCTTTAGTGGCATGTTATTCAATTCAGCCCTGAAACGAGATAATTCATTGAATTTGTTTATGTATTCCTCAAAAGTCGTATGGTCCTGCTTCAAATCCATGGAATCTTGGTACAAACAAGATATCCTTGCTGATGGCATGTATTTCTCTTCAAAAACTTCCTCAAAAATGCTCCCATTATAATCATCTTCCTGTTTTTCCTAGGTTATTGTTTCCCACTAATCTAAAGCTTCATCCTGAAGTTGGCAGGAAGCCAGGAGTCTCTTCTGATTATCATCAACGGTTAGTCCTTTGAATATTCGCTCATACGAACGACTCCAAGCTTGTGCTTTGATAACAATTTTCGTGCCTTTGAACGACTTACCACCCAGCTTAGTGAAATTCTTGTACATAACTCCCATGTTGGGTTGAGGTGGGGCTTGAATAGTTATCTCTTTAATTACTACTGCAATAGGAGTTTGACCATTGGTAGTGTTACTTCCCCTACCTCGTCCTCTTTTTCTGTTCGTCTTCTACTATACATAAATAGTAAGAAATCATTTTTAGTATATACGGACAAGATATCATACGGAAATGCAAACAATATGGATAGATAGGAAAGAAAATCTTTATTTTAAAATTTGCGCTCTCTCTCATTTAGGGTATTGTTAACCCTATCTCAAATGAGTCATCTAATGAGTCATACCCCAAAGCTAAAGTTCTCGCTCAACCTTTGGCTCTGATACCACGATGTAACCACCTCGATTTTCGACCTTCAAAAATTGACATTTAATACATACTCAGTATTCAAATGCTGGAAATTCAAATGTCGAAACCCTTTTCGTTTGGGGGTATTAACCTATTCGAAATGAAACATAATAGCTTTCTTCATTAATACAACATATAAGTTACATAAGGTCACGAGTGATAGATCAGAGTTAATACATTCCCAATATAACGTACTAACGAGATATAACTGAACCACGGAAAATAACTAAAACTTCAATGAATGAATCCAAAATGCTTTATCTTCACCCCAAAACTCCCATCCAAAATGCCCGTATTAGCTCCTAGCACTTCTACTGGAAACTCGATGTAACGACCCGCATTTTTGGCCGTCAAATATTTAATTTAATTTATTTATTTTAAATATTATATTGGGAATACAATGAAATTAATATTTAATTCGTTATTTAAAACGAAGTTTGAACGTTATATTTATATAATTATAAATCGAGCTTGGAAATGGCGTGCAGTTCGTGAAATGAAGTTTTGAACTTCAACTGAGAATGGAGGATTCGATATAAGTCGGATTTCTGTAAAACAAGACACGTTGGAGCCGTATTGGCAATAGTTTTCATATGAGAGAGAAAAATCCAGATTTCGTGTTATAGTTTGATAGTTATGGCTAAATCAAATTTTGAAATAGTCGCTATGGAAAATCGTTATTAAATTATAGGCCTTTAAAATGGCCGTTTTGCAAACGGACTCAGATTTCGACAAAATCAGTTTCATTAGAACCGTATCGTTAAATTATTGCACGGTGTCAAATGGCGTGACAAACCGATGTCGTATGTGACCACAACAACCATAAACGCCCGTTCAAATTCTATAGCACGCATTTAAATAAATAAAAGGATATTTGAGTGTAACTTGAGTAGACGATCGAATTAGGCCACGAAACCAGTTCCGTTGAGTTCGTATCGTTGATTAGAATCAGGATATGTATATAGTTTGTTATTTTTAGAGATCGAGAAATTTGGCGTTAAAAAGGGTAGGGCGGTTCGGGGTAAAAATAGCCTACCGGGGCAACAGTCTCAGAATGCGACGAAATTAGTGTCATTGGGTTCGTATCGAAAAGTTATTGTCAGACTTCGCAGTTTCGAGTTGATTTGATTTATCTAGTGACCGTGGAAAAATTAAACGCGTGTTCATTTCCGGTTTCATAAAGGAAATTTTTCCAAACGACCTCGGATTGCGACGAAACTTGTCCCATTGGATCCGGAATAACTTTTTACATTAAGATAAGCCTTTTTATCAGTTAACAGAAATCATTTGTAGAAATTTTATCGTGTTACTTTAGAACGAAGTATCGTTATAATGATATATTAATATTTCTAACCTATATATATTATATATTTCTATTAAATCCATCCTACTGTCCCTTCTCTTTCTTGTATTTAAAATCTTTGTTTTCTTGCCTACCGACAGCACACAGCTACCTACAATCGTACATGCCTATTCTAAACCGCCGTATGTTTTCAAATCCTTGTCTTCCCACATGCATGTCGCACAGCTACTGCAGAGAGTACCGGGTATCTATTGTATTTTCTTTTCATTTTTATTAACCGTGCCGACCACGTTTTGAATTTACAACAGCTACCCTAGAAACCTATATCCTATAACACCGTGCTCCTCAAGGACTTCTTACTATATAAACAGTTCTTCTCCGTTCTTTTCTTCATTCCAGTAGCAAGGAAACCCACTTTTCCTCTAGCACCAAAGAAGAAAAAAAAAAAAAGATGCATGCACTGTGAGATGGTATCAGGCGGAGGGGGCTCGTTTGGGAAGAAGGTCTGTAGTGTGATGCGGTTTGGGTTTGGGTTAAGGGGATCAAAGAGGAGGGCATTCGAATAAAGGATGACTGTGCAAATGGGAGGAAGTACGTGAAAGGGTGGTTGTATGGTTGCATGGTCAGTTGCGTAGGGGTTCATGGGGTGTGCACGGTGATGGACACATGGCGGTGCAAGAAGGAGGACGTGAAGAAAATATAGTGGGAAGTGCGGTTGGCTGATGGAAGCAACGCATGGGGATGGTCCGTGTGAAGTGCGTTGGAAATGGCTTTGACGTATAAATGGCATGAGTGGATTGGTTGGACGTGGAAACTATATACGGGAGGTTGGTTCGGGATAAGGCTTGCGTGAAGAAAGGTGCATGAGGAAGTGAGGAGGGGCGCAGCGTTTGGAGAGAAAGTGTCTTCTGTCTCTTTCAAAAGGAGGACGGCATGTCACGTTATTAACCAAATGTAAGTAGCTCACACTTTAAAAAGTAATTAGAAGTATATCCTAAAACGTAAGTATTAGTTAATTAAACGTTTTAATAAATTCCTTAAGGTTTATACTAAGGAAGTAAATGTTTTAATACACGGTGATTAATTTTATTTAATAATAATTAGTTTAATATAAGATTAATAGTATTAATTTTAAGAGTAAACTAAAACTCGAATAACTTTTTGTTATTGGAACAGAATGAAATGAAGCAAGTTGCGTCGGGATCGTGGGAATGAGCGGAACATTTTGGAACTGATCTAGACAGTGCCGGAGACGATTGGGATTTACAGTTAAAATTAAACGACTGTTTAATTTAACTGTAACCAAATTAGTTCAACGAAAAATCAGGTTCAAGGTGAGTTAAACTCACTCAGTTACCCTTTTTATATTTTATATAAATTGGGTATTTTTATTTTGTGTGCTTTGCTTGCAAATGGTTGACTGCTTTGCTAGTTATCTATTTAACTGTCAATTTAACCGATGAAATTAAACTGTGTTTAATTTCAGTGAAATACCAAATCGTTACTTTTAACGATGGGTTCCAATAAAGGTGACTCACCTTGGTTGGTCACGTTTATTTATAAACGTGTTTAAATGGTTGAATTGTTTGATTTGCTTGTGGTTGATGTTGAATGGTTGCTATTTAGTGTTATCAGTTAAACAAAAACTGAATGGTCTGATTTGAGATAACCATTCGAATATAGGGAAGTACAGGTTGGAGGGATCCAACCGGATTCCTCAAATGTATTATTTATTTTCATATGATCATATATGAACTGATCTGTTTGTGTGATTGATTTGATGGTTGATTATTGACTGGATATTCAACATCTGTTTGGTTTAAACCAATGGGCGATATTGGTTAAGTGTTTGGCAGAGTATGACCTTTAAAAACCAATCGAGTTATAGATATTGATTCACCGACAGGTGAATCGATAGAGTTGAGGTTATAAAATTTGTTTTATAACCAGAGTTAGATTTGAATTATATTATTTGAAAAAAAAGTTATTTAAGAGAAATAAATAAATATTTTATTTAAGACTTTGATTTGTTATGAATTTATTTTGCAAAGCAAATGCTGATGTTAATCAGATTTACCAGTTGAAGAATAAGAAATGAATTAAATGGTTAAAACCTTGAAAATTTGTTTTGTAAAGAAAATGAATAATTAGAATCTATCTAAATTAATTATATTTTTAATTAATTTAAAGAGAGGATTGTTGAAATCGGTTAAGAAGATAATCAAGTTTTTGAGTTAATTAAATCGACCGTTTGGAATTAGAATTGTTTATCAAGTTAATGTGTTTTGACTAAAATAGTTAAATGAATATGGTTTGAATTTAAATAAGGATTTAAAAGGGATTTAATAAAGGAATTAACTACTAAAGTAGTTAATGTTTGATAAATTTAGGAATATATTTGTAAATGGGAATTCATTTAAAAGGGTTACCGAATGTGAGATGCAAGCCAATTTAATGGTGAAAGGAAATAAACGTACTCAATTATATGAATTAAGTGAAAGGAGATTACGATAAAAGGGCTTATTATAAACCAGAGTTATAAATGGAATTTTGGCGTTGATTATAACTGATATTTATCTGAGGATAAGACCGTTGATTGATCAAGGTCTGAGAGGTAATTAAAATACCCCAACTTGAACAACGTCGGGATTATCTGAAGATAGTATTAGTTGGTAAATCGTAAGAGACGTTAGTGGATATGTTTTGAAAATCTAAACAGCGATTTTAGCGTTGTTGTTATAGTATATGTTTTGTAAATCTAATATAGCGATTGTAGCGCTTTTGCTATAGTAAATGGGTTGTAGACCTAAAACAGCGATTATAGCGCTGTTGTTTTATAAATCTAAATAGTAATTATAACGCTATTGTTATAACATATGTGTTATAAATTTCTTTGTTAAAACTAATGGATTTCCGAATCTAAAAGAAGATTTGAAGGAAGATTTTAAATGGGAAATTGAATATAGCTATTTGAGATAGAATTAGCCAACATAATTATTCGGCTAAGTGGCCATTGCGTACGACTGCTAGCGTAATTCGTAGGGCTGCAGATAGCCTACGGCGGTCGGATGTTTCCTGAGGGAACCAGGCGTAACCATTGTGATCGCTGCGATCTAGAGTCGAGCGAATAGAGTAAGTCGAATGTTAGTTAATTGAAATTAGAGTTATTCAAATATCATATTTTTGAATATTAAAAGAATTGGAAGTTTCAATTTAACAAAAAGGAAATTAGTTTGTTAAAGGCCAAGTGATGCTAAATACTGAATCAGTGAACTCATTGGAGTGTCATGATTGAAACACTGTACATTTTGATAGTTAAAACACCGACTATCAAATCTGACCAATACGATTGTTGGTACGGAAAGACCGGGATCGAATTTATATTCGAAAACCATTCCAACCAACAAATACGTGAAGAGATCAGAAGATGATCAAGATGGTGCTGTGAAGACCGTTGATTTTCATAAACGGAAGAACCACTAATATTCTCTGCCTGGCAAGCAGAGATAAACTGTGATTCTGTCGTAGTTGGAATCTACGGGGTTGCAAGGACTTCTCGCTACTGATCCATGGGGTGATTCCTATATGGATGCGGTAGGAGAGTGCCTTCGGTTCATCCTGTTCCTGGATGACGTATATGGACGGATGTCTGACAGAGTATTTCCAAGGGATCACGTACGTTGATTTCTTCAAACGTACGATAGTTGTTGGCAGGGAATTGCCGTTCTCTAGCTTTCAGCTAGAGTATTTTTGTGGACGTCAATTAGTGATATCTGACGGATCTAACGATGTGGCATTCAAAGTGAATGGTGACCAGATGTCAAGAGTTAATTCTGGCCTCAAGCCTCATCAACCGGGAGATGACAAAAATCGGGCAGGCAGCATGGCTATGTGGGTCGCTCCCATTAGGGTGTATGATCACCTATCTAGAGGAAATCCTATTTGCTTCTTAAATCTATGTTTCGATGCTGTCCCTTGTCGGGAGACGGTTGCTGATCCCAACCGTCGGTGATATACATTCGATACACTCAAGCGAAATGAGTGGTCGGTCATGTGAGGGCCGGGTTGCAAGAAGTTCTTGTTGAACCCAGTGTATTCGTCTCTAGAGATACACTATCGGCAGGTGGACCCATACCTTGTCAAGTCGGAATCCAATTCCCAATAAGCACCTGCGGATTTTGATTGTATATTATATATGTGGAGCGTGAGATGCAAGCGTTCCACTAGATTCTATTTACTTGTGTTTAGACATTATCATAATATCAGACAAGATATTGGTTTCAAAAATGTTTTGGGTTATCGTAAGGTAAAAACCGTCCGCGTTTATGTGTGGATTTGGTCTTACGATTATCCTTTCTTTTGAAAAGATTTTTGAACTTTAAAATCATGATTGGATGATTTACCCTTATTACTGTGCGAGTTTATCTCACTCTGGTTCACCAGACTGACCCGGTGTTTTGTAAATGCTCGGGTTAGACCGGGTTGTACAGGTTCAGGTTATCAACTGCTATGAAGAGATGAGCTGGAAGAGTCCAGACGTATGATATTTTCTACTATTCCGCTGTGTGTTGTATATGGGAACAGGCTATTATAACTGTCCCATGGTATGATGTACTCTGATATTGTAAGTATTTCAAAAGCTTTCAATAAACGTTATTTCTGTATTATAATTTGTTCCGCAGCGATGTGAGACTCTGTGTGGTGTTTCTTCTTCTTCTATTCTAATATTTCTTTCTTTCTTATCTCACCCTCTAACATCTTTCTATTAATGATCTGGAATGTTCGATGTCTGAATGGTCAACACGGTAGTTTGATGTTGATTTTCGGAGTCGAAAATCCCGGTTCGTTACAGTGGTATCAGAGCTGGTTGCTTAATTGGTACGGATGATAGGGGGTTCTCGCTTCGCGTTTGGTGGCGAATGGGATACTCTTACCCCTACATCTCCCGACAATGTGGGTTGGTTGTGAAGTCGAGAGGCTGGCCGTAAAATCAGTTCTGAGGTATCACTGGATGTCACGGTGGGAGGTTAGCCCACTGCCTGATGGTTGCAAAGCCTAGGGCCGTTTCAGTTGGTATCAGAGCTGGTTGCTTAATTGGTACGGATGATAGGGGGTTCTCGCTTCGCGTTTGGTGGCGAACGGGAGACTCTTACCCCTACATCTCCCGACAATGTGGGTTGGTCGAGTCGAGAGGCTGGCCGTAAAAGCAGTTCTGAGGTATCTCTGTAAGCCACGCTGGGAGGTTAGCCCAGTGCCGAGGGAGGAGAGGATGGTTGAAAAGCCTACTCGAATCCCGGTTCGCTACAGTGGTATCAGAGCTTAAGGTTAAGTAATTACCTTGGCTCTGTGGCGTGACTCAGTAGAGATGGGGTTAGTAAAACCCTAGATTGAGTTTGAGTGTATATATACGAGTGAACGTATTTGTAGATTTTATAAAAATTGTTTTATATTGTGGAGATTTATCGGTTGAGTTGTTTATGAGTTCTGATCGATCAGTTTGATCCACTGTATCGATAGGGGTTTATAAACACTCGAATACGATGGGTCGTCACGATATGTTTTGAAAGAGGGTAAATGAAATAATTTTATCCAAATGGTATTTTAATATAAAGGAATGATTAACATCTGAAATATTATAGTATATTGGATGTGTTGCTTGGTTATAATTGAAAAGGTTATATAAATAACCAATTAGAATTCGTATAATATGAAAACAAATGAATTAAATCTGGAATTAAAATTCCCAAAAGTGGGAAAGGTGACTGCAAATGAACCTAGATTGAATATATGAGAATTTTAAAATCCTGGGAGATTTTAAATTGTTACAAGCATCGGGAATTTTATTTTGAAATAGATTTCAAAATGAAAGTGTTTAAATATGATTTTGAAAAGTTATATAGTATTGAACTCACTTTGATAGCTGGGAAATAACTCTGAGGATGCTGGCCACATCATCAGTGTTCATTTCCGAATTCTAAGTGATGGATTACTACCAGAAATCTTGTTTTGAATCGCTTTGAGAAAGACAAGTTGTTTGAATCCTGAAAAAAAAAAGATTATTTGATTTTTGAAAGAACTGAACTGTTTAAAAACTCCCAGTGAAATTGTTTGAACAAAAACAAAAGTAAGATAGAAACTTGGGAAAGCAAATATGAATTGAATTGGAACCAATTAACTGGAAATTGAATCGGGAGATAATATATCGAGCAGAATCAGATTTGAACTGGGAGACAGGAATCTGAAATGGTATTGGACTGGTAAGTTAAGAGTTGAAATGGATGATGGATGGAAATTGAGTCAAGAATGGAATTTGGCTTGGACACGCGAAGAATTTGGTTTTGAAGATAAAACTGGAAATTTGTTTGGGAATGCATTTGTATATGCTGACAGGGTAGCAGACGGAGAGGATATAATGGTATGCCCGACAAAAAGGTACACGTTTATTTCTATATGGGTTTGGTGATTTATGGGCCTATTTGGCAAGCCACTTGGCTGTTTTATTTTCTTTTGGATTGGAGAAGGCTCAGAGAGGCGAGTTGTGGTTGTACTAATTGAGCCGTATAGAGGAGATGCTGGCGAAATTTTTCGAAAATGTAAAGTGTTAGAAAATTTTCGATATTTGTGGAAATATTTATTTACAGTATTGAATTGGTTTCTAATTTAAAATAAATTAGATTTGAAATGTAATGAGTTTATAACGTTCTTTCTTACCTTAGCAATTTCGGGGACGAAATTATTTTAAGGGGGGAAGAATGTAACGACCCGCATTTTTGGCCGTCAAATATTTAATTTAATTTATTTATTTTAAATATTATATTGGGAATACGATGAAATTAATATTTAATTCGTTATTTAAAACGAAGTTTGAACGTTATATTTATATAATTATAAATCGAGCTTGGAAATGGCGTGCAGTTCGTGAAATGAAGTTTTGAACTTCAACTGAGAATGGAGGATTCGATATAAGTCGGATTTCTGTAAAACAAGACACGTTGGAGCCGTATTGGCAATAGTTTTCATATGAGAGAGAAAAATCCAGATTTCGTGTTATAGTTTGATAGTTATGGCTAAATCAAATTTTGAAATAGTCGCTATGGAAAATCGTTATTAAATTATAGGCCTTTAAAATGGCCGTTTTGCAAACGGACTCAGATTTCGACAAAATCAGTTTCATTAGAACCGTATCGTTAAATTATTGCACGGTGTCAAATGGCATGACAAACCGATGTCGTATGTGACCACAACAACCATAAACGCCCGTTCAAATTCTATAGCACGCATTTAAATAAATAAAAGGATATTTGAGTGTAACTTGAGCAGACGATCGAATTAGGCCACGAAACCAGTTCCGTTGAGTTCGTATCGTTGATTAGAATCAGGATATGTATATAGTTTGTTATTTTTAGAGATCGAGAAATTTGGCGTTAAAAAGGGTAGGGCGGTTCGGGGTAAAAATAGCCTACCGGGGCAACAGTCTCAGAATGCGACGAAATTAGTGTCATTGGGTTCGTATCGAAAAGTTATTGTCAGACTTCGCAGTTTCGAGTTGATTTGATTTATCTAGTGACCGTGGAAAAATTAAACGCGTGTTCATTTCCGGTTTCATAAAGGAAATTTTTCCAAACGACCTCGGATTGCGACGAAACTTGTCCCATTGGATCCGGAATAACTTTTTACATTAAGATAAGCCTTTTTTATCAGTTAACAGAAATCATTTGTAGAAATTTTATCGTGTTACTTTAGAACGAAGTATCGTTATAATGATATATTAATATTTCTAACCTATATATATTATATATTTCTATTAAATCCATCCTACTGTCCCTTCTCTTTCTTGTATTTAAAATCTTTGTTTTCTTGCCTACCGACAGCACACAGCTACCTACAATCGTACATGCCTATTCTAAACCGCCGTATGTTTTCAAATCCTTGTCTTCCCACATGCATGTCGCACAGCTACTGCAGAGAGTACCGGGTATCTATTGTATTTTCTTTTCATTTTTATTAACCGTGCCGACCACGTTTTGAATTTACAACAGCTACCCTAGAAACCTATATCCTATAACACCGTGCTCCTCAAGGACTTCTTACTATATAAACAGTTCTTCTCCGTTCTTTTCTTCATTCCAGTAGCAAGGAAACCCACTTTTCCTCTAGCACCAAAGAAGAAAAAAAAAAGATGCATGCACTGTGAGATGGTATCAGGCGGAGGGGGCTCGTTTGGGAAGAAGGTCTGTAGTGTGATGCGGTTTGGGTTTGGGTTAAGGGGATCAAAGAGGAGGGCATTCGAATAAAGGATGACTGTGCAAATGGGAGGAAGTACGTGAAAGGGTGGTTGTATGGTTGCATGGTCAGTTGCGTAGGGGTTCATGGGGTGTGCACGGTGATGGACACATGGCGGTGCAAGAAGGAGGACGTGAAGAAAATATAGTGGGAAGTGCGGTTGGCTGATGGAAGCAACGCATGGGGATGGTCCGTGTGAAGTGCGTTGGAAATGGCTTTGACGTATAAATGGCATGAGTGGATTGGTTGGACGTGGAAACTATATACGGGAGGTTGGTTCGGGATAAGGCTTGCGTGAAGAAAGGTGCATGAGGAAGTGAGGAGGGGCGCAGCGTTTGGAGAGAAAGTGTCTTCTGTCTCTTTCAAAAGGAGGACGGCATGTCACGTTATTAACCAAATGTAAGTAGCTCACACTTTAAAAAGTAATTAGAAGTATATCCTAAAACGTAAGTATTAGTTAATTAAACGTTTTAATAAATTCCTTAAGGTTTATACTAAGGAAGTAAATGTTTTAATACACGGTGATTAATTTTATTTAATAATAATTAGTTTAATATAAGATTAATAGTATTAATTTTAAGAGTAAACTAAAACTCGAATAACTTTTTGTTATTGGAACAGAATGAAATGAAACAAGTTGCGTCGGGATCGTGGGAATGAGCGGAACATTTTGGAACTGATCTAGACAGTGCCGGAGATGATTGGGATTTACAGTTAAAATTAAACGACTGTTTAATTTAACTGTAACCAAATTAGTTCAACGAAAAATCAGGTTCAAGGTGAGTTAAACTCACTCAGTTACCCTTTTTATATTTTATATAAATTGGGTATTTTTATTTTGTGTGCTTTGCTTGCAAATGGTTGACTGCTTTGCTAGTTATCTATTTAACTGTCAATTTAACCGATGAAATTAAACTGTGTTTAATTTCAGTGAAATACCAAATCGTTACTTTTAACGATGGGTTCCAATAAAGGTGACTCACCTTGGTTGGTCACGTTTATTTATAAACGTGTTTAAATGGTTGAATTGTTTGATTTGCTTGTGGTTGATGTTGAATGGTTGCTATTTAGTGTTATCAGTTAAACAAAAACTGAATGGTCTGATTTGAGATAACCATTCGAATATAGGGAAGTACAGGTTGGAGGGATCCAACCGGATTCCTCAAATGTATTATTTATTTTCATATGATCATATATGAACTGATCTGTTTGTGTGATTGATTTGATGGTTGATTTTTGACTGGATATTCAACATCTGTTTGGTTTAAACCAATGGGCGATATTGGTTAAGTGTTTGGCAGAGTATGACCTTTAAAAACCAATCGAGTTATAGATATTGATTCACCGACAGGTGAATCGATAGAGTTGAGGTTATAAAATTTGTTTTATAACCAGAGTTAGATTTGAATTATATTATTTGAAAAAAAAGTTATTTAAGAGAAATAAATAAATATTTTATTTAAGACTTTGATTTGTTATGAATTTATTTTGCAAAGCAAATGCTGATGTTAATCAGATTTACCAGTTGAAGAATAAGAAATGAATTAAATGGTTAAAACCTTGAAAATTTGTTTTGTAAAGAAAACGAATAATTAGAATCTATCTAAATTAATTATATTTTTAATTAATTTAAAGAGAGGATTGTTGAAATCGGTTAAGAAGATAATCAAGTTTTTGAGTTAATTAAATCGACCGTTTGGAATTAGAATTGTTTATCAAGTTAATGTGTTTTGACTAAAATAGTTAAATGAATATGGTTTGAATTTAAATAAGGATTTAAAAGGGATTTAATAAAGGAATTAACTACTAAAGTAGTTAATGTTTGATAAATTTAGGAATATATTTGTAAATGGGAATTCATTTAAAAGGGTTACCGAATGTGAGATGCAAGCCAATTTAATGGTGAAAGGAAATAAACGTACTCAATTATATGAATTAAGTGAAAGGAGATTACGATAAAAGGGCTTATTATAAACCAGAGTTATAAATGGAATTTTGGCGTTGATTATAACTGATATTTATCTGAGGATAAGACCGTTGATTGATCAAGGTCTGAGAGGTAATTAAAATACCCCAACTTGAACAACGTCGGGATTATCTGAAGATAGTATTAGTTGGTAAATCGTAAGAGACGTTAGTGGATATGTTTTGAAAATCTAAACAGCGATTTTAGCGCTGTTGTTATAGTATATGTTTTGTAAATCTAATATAGCGATTGTAGCGCTTTTGCTATAGTAAATGGGTTGTAGACCTAAAACAGCGATTATAGCGCTGTTGTTTTATAAATCTAAATAGTAATTATAACGCTATTGTTATAACATATGTGTTATAAATTTCTTTGTTAAAACTAATGGATTTCCGAATCTAAAAGAAGATTTGAAGGAAGATTTTAAATGGGAAATTGAATATAGCTATTTGAGATAGAATTAGCCAACATAATTATTCGGCTAAGTGGCCATTGCGTACGACTGCTAGCGTAATTCGTAGGGCTGCAGATAGCCTACGGCGGTCGGATGTTTCCTGAGGGAACCAGGCGTAACCATTGTGATCGCTGCGATCTAGAGTCGAGCGAATAGAGTAAGTCGAATGTTAGTTAATTGAAATCAGAGTTATTCAAATATCATATTTTTGAATATTAAAAGAATTGGAAGTTTCAATTTAACAAAAAGGAAATTAGTTTGTTAAAGGCCAAGTGATGCTAAATACTGAATCAGTGAACTCATTGGAGTGTCATGATTGAAACACTGTACATTTTGATAGTTAAAACACCGACTATCAAATCTGACCAATACGATTGTTGGTACGGAAAGACCGGGATCGAATTTATATTCGAAAACCATTCCAACCAACAAATACGTGAAGAGATCAGAAGATGATCAAGATGGTGCTGTGAAGACCGTTGATTTTCATAAACGGAAGAACCACTAATATTCTCTGCCTGGCAAGCAGAGATAAACTGTGATTCTGTCGTAGTTGGAATCTACGGGGTTGCAAGGACTTCTCGCTACTGATCCATGGGGTGATTCCTATATGGATGCGGTAGGAGAGTGCCTTCGGTTCATCCTGTTCCTGGATGACGTATATGGACGGATGTCTGACAGAGTATTTCCAAGGGATCACGTACGTTGATTTCTTCAAACGTACGATAGTTGTTGGCAGGGAATTGCCGTTCTCTAGCTTTCAGCTAGAGTATTTTTGTGGACGTCAATTAGTGATATCTGACGGATCTGACGATGTGGCATTCAAAGTGAATGGTGACCAGATGTCAAGAGTTAATTCTGGCCTCAAGCCTCATCAACCGGGAGATGACAAAAATCGGGCAGGCAGCATGGCTATGTGGGTCGCTCCCATTAGGGTGTATGATCACCTATCTAGAGGAAATCCTATTTGCTTCTTAAATCTATGTTTCGATGCTGTCCCTTGTCGGGAGACGGTTGCTGATCCCAACCGTCGGTGATATACATTCGATACACTCAAGCGAAATGAGTGGTCGGTCATGTGAGGGCCGGGTTGCAAGAAGTTCTTGTGAACCCAGTGTATTCGTCTCTAGAGATACACTATCGGCAGGTGGACCCATACCTTGTCAAGTCGGAATCCAATTCCCAATAAGCACCTGCGGATTTTGATTGTATATTATATATGTGGAGCGTGAGATGCAAGCGTTCCACTAGATTCTATTTACTTGTGTTTAGACATTATCATAATATCAGACAAGATATTGGTTTCAAAAATGTTTTGGGTTATCGTAAGGTAAAAACCGTCCGCGTTTATGTGTGGATTTGGTCTTACGATTATCCTTTCTTTTGAAAAGATTTTTGAACTTTAAAATCATGATTGGATGATTTACCCTTATTACTGTGCGAGTTTATCTCACTCTGGTTCACCAGACTGACCCGGTGTTTTGTAAATGCTCGGGTTAGACCGGGTTGTACAGGTTCAGGTTATCAACTGCTATGAAGAGATGAGATGGAAGAGTCCAGACGTATGATATTTTCTACTATTCCGCTGTGTGTTGTATATGGGAACAGGCTATTATAACTGTCCCATGGTATGATGTACTCTGATATTGTAAGTATTTCAAAAGCTTTCAATAAAGGTTATTTCTGTATTATAATTTGTTCCGCGGCGATGTGAGACTCTGTGTGGTGTTTCTTCTTCTTCTATTCTAATATTTCTTTCTTTCTTATCTCACCCTCTAACATCTTTCTATTAATGATTTGGAATGTTCGATGTCTGAATGGTCAACACGGTAGTTTGATGTTGATTTTCGGAGTCGAAAATCCCGGTTCGTTACACTCGACTACTAGGCTACCTGGTGGAAAATTAAGGGCACCCAGAGTTTAGGAAAAGAAAAAATAAACTTCAGGTTGGTCATGGGACTGGTGCGAGAGACTCAAAATAGCAGTTTGTACAGAAAATCATATACGTCTTTTGGAAAATAAAGCTATCATAAGGTCTCGAGGCATATACACAATGAACCGCACACATTGGGCGAGTTTTCTCGTTATGGTAACCAAAAATTCTTTTGTTACGCAAAATCTTTTGATATTATTATTATGAAAAAAACATTTCACAAATAAATTTATCAATCTTAGTATGGAAGTGTTACATAGATTAAATTCAATACAATAGCTACAATGGATTTCCAACAATGACCAAGCAAAGGATCTTCCTTATCCATGATGGTTACACCTCTAAAGGGATGTCCTGAGAATCTGATACATCCATAAATTTTCTGCCAACACAAGACCGGGTTATATCTTAACTGGATAACATACCAAATATGTCACTCCCCGGTCGTAACCGACCTTTACTGCGCGCGTCTTCCATCATCCAAATAAAGTTGAATTTTCCACATAAGTAAAATACCTAGGCTCCATAACGAGGTACAGTTTAATCTAGATGAAAATGATCATACCCTACTTGGAGCGAACCGCATAACCGTGTTGCATTCATCCTATTTAGGTCATTTATAGGGTGTGAGGCTTGAAGTCATGTTATACAAAGCTACGCTTTATACCATGCCATGCTTTGATCATCTTGCAATACATTTCACTTAGCATGCATTATTGCCAATTGATAACACATAATTGATGTCTACCAATATATAACCTCTGAGCTCATATGTCTCATAGAAGGGTGTTAAGCTAAGAGAATAGTTTCTCCGCCACTAAAACACACACACACACACACACACACACACACACACACACATATATATATATATATATATATATATATATATATATATATATATATATATAGTAAAGTTCAATTGCTATGCCATAAAGTGCAATGTCAGACATACAATCCATATTTGTCCTAGGATTGAATGAAACTGAAGGCGCTTTATTCCTCATCCAATAAAGGAGAGAAGCCCTTGCAATCTGAAAATACTTCAAATACATTCGGACCTACCGCTAAATTAGTATATAAAATATGAATACTAGAGCAACCCAGTGAAGAGAAAGTCAACATGCAGTCCTTTCATTGTGTAGAATCTTAGTCTTCTATCACCGTCTTCCATATCACTGGCTCCATTACATCATATTATTATTTGGAATGGTATGCGGATAGAAATTTGATCCTGGTCTTTCCGAATAATAAGCATCATATTAAAGCAATACAGATATGCAGATTTAATTAAGTCTCCTCCATCTTAACTTGACTGAACTTCTAAATTATCATTAAAACACTTTATTACTTATTTCAAAATGTTTACCGAAGATTTGGATAAGAATTGTCAAGTTTAAAACCTTTAATCTCAATATTACTGACAAAGCATTGCTAAATAGCTCAAATCACCTGGTTTGATTTGATTATCTTTCCATCATACAAAACTTCATATTTTTAATCCAACTCACTTTTAAAACATTTATTATGATTTATCATAATTTTTCCATATTTTTAATAATTTTAAAATAACATTTCTAATGATTTCCAAATTTTGTTATCGTACTCCAATACTACGATTTTTATTCAAATTTGATTTGAACATATCTTAAAATCTATACATTGAAATACGAAGATTTGTTTTTCGTTTGAAAACTAATATCATTCAAAAACAAATGGTTTTAATTTTGGTAAGATCCGATTTAAATTGCTTCCTATATGTTTATTTGAAGTTAACGGTCGAAATTCGTGAACTACCGTAACGTTACTATCTCTATTCTAACCGTATTTCAACTTCTACCTGAAATTAATACGTGTTACTCCAAATAAGTTTATAATTCATTTAAAATACATAAAAATTTATTTTAAAACAATATTTCCATATTTCCACTTTTAAAAATAAATATTAATTTTAAATGAATATTGTAATATTTTTTTCATAGTTTACTTAAATTAAAGATCAACGGTAACTTTCATGATGACTGTTTCTTCCTCTCCAACTCTGACTCCTTCTTCCATAGCCCACATCTCCACATCCGTATCTCCTCCCACCATTGATCCACCTCCTCGGCTACTGCCTGCTCCTCCAGACCATACATTTACTTTTCCGCTGCTTGTCTCTCCTCTAGCAAATTCGCAAGCACCATCCACATCTACATCCACCTTAGATCCTATAGCAGATCCTCCCTTAGCTTCCTCTCCAGCTCTTCCATCAGTGTCAGCTCCTCAAGCTAAACCCTCGTCCTCATCTCCCTCTTCATCTTTTCCTCAAGCCTTCCCACAAACCGCTTCAGCCTCTATGGTATTTCCACAAGCAACTCACCTTCACAATAGTCAATAGATTTGAACTTCCATGTTTCAGCATTTACCTCATAATGCCGGGAAGTACAAGCCCGTTGACATGATTCCCACCTTCAAAGGCGATGCAATGGTTCACATTGATGAAATTGTACAAGCAGGTATGTAAGTATGGAAAGGCACGCTAGTTGGTTTCTTCTTAGATGAGCCACTATCGTACACAGCTGTTGTACAAAAAGTCACAAATCTATGGAAACTCAAAGGAACGATGAAAATCAAATCTGATGGCACCCTCTTTCTTTTCAGTTTACTTGTGCTGACGATAAGGAAAGAATTGTAATGGGAGATCCCACTATTATGAGGCATAAAATTTTTATCGTAAAACCTTATGACCCTCGAGTTTGCAACATTCGTGGATCTATCAAAGCTGTCCCCATTTGGGTTCAACTCTCTCCCTTTGTTTGCGTGATCACTTCTTGGAATCAACTGGTTGGCTTGTAGAATAGGCAAGTTAATATGTCTTGATGAAATGACAGAAAAGATTGAGCGTTTGGAATATGCTAAATGCTTAATTGAAGTTTCTCCGGATCAAGAGCTTGTAGATGATTTTTTAGTAACCACGCCGGATGGAGATACACAAAGAATTAAGGTTGAATATCTCTGGAGACCTCTAGTATGTAAAAAAATGTGAAGTATTTGGTCACAGAATAGATAGCTGTGAAGGAAATAAACAAAAGGAAAAGAAGAAGGAGAATTCAGGTGAAAAGAAAGAAAGTAATTACAAAGTACACACAGTACCAAAACAGGCCTATCATAAGGTCATTGTCAATTGTTGCAAATGTGCCACCAAGCTTCATTGGTAATACTGAAATGAGGAAGGAATATACAACAAAGGAAAGAGTGTTGCCACCTAAAGTGCAACCATGGAAAAGGGTTGAAAGATACAAGAAAACTGCAAAATTCAAACAGCTTGGAAATAAACCTACCTTCAGAGATTTCTGGGCAACAGCTAGGAAAGTGCAGTGGCAGAAACTGAAAACCGCAGTGCACGATCAAGATGAAGTGGAAATTGAGGAAGAAGAAATCCATGATGACCAAGTTCAATCCAAAGCACAAAAGAATAATAAAGGCAAAGATAAAGCTAAGGAGACTGGAATAGGCAAAGTGCAAACTTAGCCTAACAGGAGAAGTGATCTGCACACTTTCAATAGCTTTGGCTCCTTACAAGGAATGACATTTGAGAACAAGGAAAATGTGGCATTGTCTGATAATATAATCAATGAAGAAAAGGAAGTAGTGGAGGATGAGAGGGAACAACAAAAAAAGAAATTGAAGCAGAAAGCAAAAAAAAAAAAAAAATGAAAATATGGTTGTTGGTACTGGGGAAAATGCTAAGGATATAGGCAATGTTGGTAACGATCTAGATGTTAGCAAAGAAAGAGGCAGTAACACCTTTTTATCTGATAATAAGTCCGTTATGCAGTGTGATAATGAATGTTTTCAAGTAGAAGTTGTCAACATGGACGATGAAATTGCACAATTGGAAATGGCTCTGATTCTGCTAAATGTCATGCCATCGGTTGGTGGAATGGTTTCCAATGATAAACAGGTTATTGAAAAACTGAAAGCAGTTATACAAGATTCATTCAAGCAAGATCAATGTAACAATTAATCGACCAGTAGCCAAGACAATGTAGTTATCATACTCAATGAAAATCAGAATGATAAGAGCGAAGAGTACCCTTATAGTGGGATTGCATCACCACCTGGTCACTTGGACCCAGAAGACTCTTCCATGTTTGATCCTGACAGAGGAAAGGATAGCCTAATTAGTAACAGCAGAAATAAATCTGAAGAAATCGAACCTTCAAAGACCCTAACCAGATCTATGGCAAATAATAGTAACAAGCACACAAACTCCCCCAATGCAGAAAATCTCTGCGTCTGGGATATTAGAGGGGATCACCAGGACATAAAATTGGATCAATGCAAGCTTCTCATCAGAAAATACAACTTAAGTGTTCTTGCACTCCTAGAAACAAAATTGAACGAATCTCTTACCAAGAGAGCGACATGGCACATTAACACCAATTGGAACTTTATTCATAACTTGAATGAGGCAAATTATGGTAGAATTTTAATTCTTTATGACCCTATCATATACACTTTTGACACGATTAGCTCTTATAATCAGCATATTCATTGTCATATTGTGCATAAACCATCAACCACTTCGTACTACATTACTTTCATTTATGCACACAACTATGTTAATGTTAGAGATTCTCTTTATAGAATGTTTCCTGCATTTAGGCTACATACTCACTCTTGGCTGGTTTGTGTTGACATTAACACCCCCCTTAAACTCACTGATCATATAGGTGGTTCACTTGTTACATTAATTGAGGTTAGATCTATCAATATTGGAATCAATGACTCGGATTTGGTTGAAATTAATTCTTTTGGTATGCAACACAAGGAATAATAGCAAAAGGGATGGGATTAGAACCCTTACTAAAATCGATCATGCCTTTTATAATCTTATATCCTTGAGTAAATGGCCTACTTTGATTAATGAATTGCCTCCGCCAATTCTATCTGACTATTCTCTGCAAATTCTTCATTTGGGAGAATATTAGGTGCAAAGAAAATCATGTTTTAAATTTTTTAATATCTAGGCCAGTGATCCATAATTTCATGACATTATTAAGAAAATTCGGGGTTCCCCTACATTTGGTAATCCAATGTTCAAATTGTATAAAAAACTCTAAGTATGAACTAAAGTATTGGGCTAGCAAAAAGTTTGGAGATGGGAGTATGCAATCTAATCATTGGACACAACTGCTAGAAAATACTTAGATACAAATGAATAATGATCCGAATATTCCAAGCCTTGCAGCGTTAGAGACACAATATTTGAATAATCTTAGGGACGCCCTGCAATTTGAAGCCTTGATGAGTAAACAAAAAGAAAGAACGATATGGGTAGAGGAAGGTGATAGAAACACTTCTTACTTTCATGTTGTTCTTAAAGCTAAGCAATGCAGACAAAACATTCTCTTTATCTCTGATACGACAGGTACAGTTTATAATACTCAATTTTATATTCAAAATGCCTTTGTCGGTTACTTCACTAATCTGTTTGGTAATATCAATGACTTCATTCCAATTACTGATCAAATTAACCTAATGATTCTGCCCAAATTAACCGTGGAAAAACAAGTTTTCTTATGCTCTACTGTACCTGATACTGAAATCAAGGAGGCCATGTATGCTCTTAATATTAACTCTTATGATGAACTGGATAGGTTTAATGGCTTTATCTACCAAAAATGTTGGAATGTGGTCAATCTAGATGTTTGCAATGCAATCAAACAGTTTTTTAAGAGGGGTCACATGTCGGTTCTTTTAACAATACAACTATTGCATTGATACCCAAAGTCAATATTGCTTGCACGGTGAATGCTTTCAGGCCGATTTTTTGCTGCAACACTATTTATAAATGTATTACTAAAGTGATGGCCACTAGACTTAAAATGTATTACCTTCATTAATTTCTACTAATCAATCTGCTTTCCTGCCTGGTAGGAATATTTTAGATAATGTGCTTTTAGCTCATGAACTGGTTAAAGGGTACAAATATATATATATATATATATATATATATATATATATATATATATATATATATATATATATATATATATATCCCCACATACGATGCTTAAACTTGATATCAGTAAAGCTTTCGACTCTATTCAATGGTCTTCTCTCATTAGAATTTTGAGTTTCATGAAACTTCCTTTTCTTTAATGCTTGGGTTTACTCATGTATCAGCATTGCTCACTTCCTAGTAAATGTTAACAGTAACACTGGAGGCTTTTTCGCCAGTAAGCGAGGCATAAGGCGAGGTGACATGCTTTCTGATTATATTTACATAGCTATCATGGAATTATTGACTAGAATGTTAATTGAACTTGTGGTTAATGGGCAGTATAAACTACATCCTAAATGCAACAATCATGTCATCACATGTCTCATGTTTGTGGGTGATTTAATTATCTTCTACAAACCTGAGAGTAATACTATTATTAACATCATGAAAACACTTGACAAATTCTACTTGATGACTGGATTGCGTATTAATCTTGATAAGTCTGAATTTTAAATAGCTGGTATTAGTGATCGATGCATTGCTTTGATTAGTTCCCAAACTGGGTTGACACACAATGACTCGACTATTTCATATCTTGGTTTTCCTCTGGCATTATCTAGAATTACTACACAGTGTTGTTTACACGTATGACTCATAGATTGGAGTGCTAGTCCTCTAGATCTCTTAGCCAAGCTGACCGAGTTATTTTGACCAAATATGTGGTGATAACCATGCACACATATTGGGCTAGAACCTTTATCTTTCCTAAAAAGCTTCTTAACATGTTTACAACTGCTTTTATGAGATTTCTCTGGAAAGGCAATATACATGAGAAGTATTTTGCTCCGATATCATTCAAACGGCTAGGCATAATTAATATGAATTCTTCCTTTCAGCAAAGGCGGGCTAGGCATAATTAATATGAATTCTTGGAATAAGTTGCTTATGGCAAACATTTGAATGATATATTAGTAAAAAAGAGAGCCTTTGGGTTGCATGGTCATACGGCCACATAATCAAAGATAACTCCTTCTGGAATTTGAATATTAATAATAATATGAGCTGGACGTGGAGAAACTAAATTAAGCTTAAGGATGTTTTCCTGCCTCACTTCAAATTTGGGCAGAACGCTTTTGAATGGATTAGTTTTAGGAAAGATCCATGGAGTAACTATGGCACTATTCTTGAAAGCAGCTTGCTACCTTATATGGACATTGTCCAGTCTGGTGTTGGCTTAAATTGCATTGTTCCAGTATGTTTCACAGTGGACACTTGAGGCTTCCTGCTTCATCTAACCAGAACATGATGAAGACGTAGGATGAGATCAGAAGCAACTATGTTCCTATGAGTGTTGAAGCCAATACTATATGGAAATGCAAAGGTGATAAATACAATATTATCTCCAATATTTAAGGTGCTTTATATTTTCCTTTTTGCAGTTGGCATAAAGCTGTGTGGAGGCGTGACAACAATGAGAAAGAGAATTTTTGTCTTTGGAAAATAGTTCACAAAGCGGTTCTGACCAAGGATATACTTCGAAGTCGAAGAATGGTCATGGATGATCGATGCAACTTCTGTAAGAACTAACCTGAAATGACTTGTCATATTTTCTTCGAGTGCAATTTTATCAGGGGACTATGGGATGACATTCTTCAGCGAATCAGTAGTTTTAATGTGCAACGAAGCAGTGCTTTTGAGTGGGAAGAAATCAAAAATAAAGTCTAAGGCAAGAGCAGTGAAGCATGAATGTACAACTACGTCATGAAGAAGTTTGTGTATCGAGTATGGGCTTCAACCATTGTACAGTTCAAGCACCTGCTTTGGCATGAGATGAGAGAGGGTCTCAAGTACCTGAAATCTGCATACGAACTGTGAATTTTTGGAAGCTAAATGAACTATTGGCTCTTGCAGTTTTTGTACAAATTTGTCTTGTTAGTCTTCTGTTAGCGTTAATATGCCGTTATTTTCTTTTTGTTTTTCCTCTGTTTATGTTGTTATGTATTCGTCGTTGGTATATTAATAAAAGTGGTAGGGACCCACTAAACACCGTCGGCTTTTCCAAAAAATATATTGTTTTATTAATATTTTTCAAAAATTATTTTTTTGAAGTTCAAACTAACCAAGTTTCAAATTAAGCATAATATAAACTGACTAGAACTTTTAATTTGAGTTTAAAACATCATTTACATAACTGACTCAAATTCGATTTCAAATCACTATTTCAAATCGATTTCACTTAGAAATTAAACATGTCATTTGATATCAAATCCTAGTCCAAATAAATTTACACCTTCACAAAAAAATAATTCATAATCGCTTTATTTTCATTTCTATCCAGTTTTTTTATATAAAATTCCAACTTTCATTTTCATGCCTTATTTTCACTTAAATGAATTTGATATTCATATATATATTCTCAGATTGGAATGAGACTTAACCAATATCCATATAATTCCATATGTATGGGTGAATTATGTGAAATGTGTTATATTATTACTAATAAAAACCATAATAACATCCAGAATAACCATTCATCCATATCATAGTAATTATCATGTAGGCATTACGGTAATTGACGCTTATACTTCATAACCAACAAATTGAATTTTTTTTTTTTTGAAAATGGAAATCTATATACCAAAAGGGAGAAAAAAAACCTTTCTCCAATGGCACACAAAAACAGATTTGTAGTATATAGTCTACTACAAGTTATATGGTATAAAACGAAGAAGATAGGTATAAACAAAAAGAATTGAAAACCAAGCTCTCGAAAACAGCTGATGGAGGGAGCAAGGAAGTGAGCGTAGTCTCTATCTGAAAAAAAGCAAACCAATACAAACGAGTGGTCACTGGATGCTCATCCTGTGAAGAAGGCAGCCTAAGACTGCCAGGACCTGGCAATAGCTCCTGCTACAATAGCTAATCCGAACACGTACAACCATTAGTCCAGGCCCTGCTCCAGTAAAACACGTCTCGGACAAAGCGCCGACCAGCTCTAGACAGACCAAATCCACCAACTTATAACCAGGTCCTACATAGCTAGAAAACAACATAAGATCGAGGAGGGGGGAGGGGCAATGTGAGAAAGTGACAACAAAAGCAGTAAACATATAAGCAAAATCAACCAATACCACCTATTGGAGTGGCCTCTACGGAGGACACACCAAAGCTAACAGCTAATCTCGTAGATCGGGATCCAAAACCCCCCCTGAAAGGCCTACCTCGAAACGCAAGGAATACATCGTTCCTTACTCTCCGGATAATGGCAGGAGGATCCATAGGCGCTTCGTCATAAACTGCCTTATTCCGCGAGCACCCGATGTGCCAGCAGACAAGACAAGGGATCAGGTGAAGTAGGATCGAGCAAAACGATTTACCTAAGATGTCGGTCCATTAGAATCTCAGTAAACCTTCAAGCGAGGTGGCACTACCTCGGCAACCCATCAGATTCACGAAGTAATTCCAAACAGACCCAGAGAAGAACAAATGAATAGAGGATTTCGAGCATCCAGCACTACAACACCTGCAACGAGACATGAAAGGAATGCCGATTTTTTGAAGGTTCTCGTCTATTGGTAACCCATCATGCAAAGTTTTCCACATAAACGGAGAGATCTTCGGAGGAATGTGGACATTCCAAATGAAAGAGAAAAATGGAGACGTGGACCCCATGTCCTAACCAAATTCCATGCCTCCTTAAGAGAGAAGGGACTACCGTCCCACTACCATGAGCATCCATTAAGGCCTTCACGGATTGCATCCGTTTCCACATCTCTCTAGCGTAGGATGGAATACCGGTGTAACTCGCTCCAGACATCTTGTGATAATTAGCGTGGAGGAACGTCGCCCAAAGGGAGTCGTTCGCTCCAAACCTCGCCCAAATCTTGAAAACAAAGGTCGTGCATATGTCCATAGGATTATGGAGACCTTGCTTCCCTCACTTTTTGGATGACAAATGTAGTTCCAAGAAATCTAGTGATGGCGAGAAGCATTGTCCTTGGTTCCCCAGAAAAAGGACTAACCCAAGGCATGGAAGGAGCGAAAGAAGGAAGTAGTGCGAGTTATAGTAGCATAGATATGAGATCCCATAGAGTCAAGGACAGACTTAATGAGAACTAGTCTACTAGCCAGAGAAAGGAGGGTAGCATTCCAACAAATGATCTTGCCCCCAACTTTGTCCGTATGGGGATCGAAGATGGCATTAAGCTTCCTGCCTTGATATAATACTATACTGCTGTAAGGAAGTGGAAGAGAGGCAAACTTAAAACCGGTAGTGGTCCCGATCCAGGACGATCGAACTGATGATAGGTCTTTTGTGGGCACGAAGCAGCTTTTAGATGAGTTGACAAGTTGCCCTAAGCAACTCTCGTACTGCCGAATAAGACACATAAGGCTATGAATAGATTGACGACTACCATTTGTAAAAATGATGATGTCGTCGGCGAAAGATAAGGAAGAGATAAGAGGACAGACCCTAGGGATGCCAAACCTTTGAATCTGCCTAGCAATCATTTGGGAGTGCAGTCCTCGAACGAAGGCCTCGGCAGTAAAGACGAACAGAGTAAGGGAGAGGGGCTCCCCTTGACGAAGGCCCCTCCCAGACGTAAAGTAACCGGTGACCGATCCATTGATGACAACGGAAAACCAACAGTTGTAGATAAGACTGAAAACAACATCGATTAGCGGTTCTGGAAATCAGAAAGCCGTTAGAACCTTGATGATGAAGAACCAAGAGACACAGTCGTAAGCCTTAGCCATATCCAACTAAACGATCACATTGGATTCTCGAACCTTCTTGTCGATTTGGGAAACCAGCTCCCAAGCTAAAAGGACGTCATTAGTGATCAAACGTCCTTTTACAAATCCAGCCTGCGAAGAAGTTATAAGGTGCTCGAGAAACGGAGCTACCCTTGAGGTTAAAACCTTAGAGATGACCTTGTTAGAGAAATTACACAAGCTGATCGGACGGAAATCCGCACAAGTGCTTGGATGATGACATTTGGGGATGAGGACCAAGTTGGTGGAGGTCCAACCCGTCGGGGGATCTCTACCAGAGAAGAAAGACTGAACAGCAAGACAAAAGTCAGATTGAATAACCGGCCACACACCCCTGTAAAAAAAATGTTGAATCCATCCAGCCCAGACGCACTGTCCTTACTTAGAGCAAATACGCATGCACTTATTTCATCCGAGGAAAGGGGTGCGGAAATATCATAGCTATCCGAAGGGAGGACCATGCGAGGGATGAAAGAGAGCATGGACAGGTCAGAAACTGAAACAGAGGGAGAACTAAGGTAGGACTGGAAATGGGACAGAATAGTATCTTTGACTTTATCCGGGGAAGAAGCCAAAGATAGATCAAGGCGTTGGATCTGGAGAATTGTGATAAGACTATTCTTCTTACGAGTAGTCGAGTGAAAAAACTTGGAGTTCGTATCACCTTCAACAATCCATTTGATCATCGCCTTTTGGCGAAGATGGTCATGTTCAATACGAAGTTCCGACGTGAAGGCAGTCTGGGCTATCGCCCATGCCTCCTTGTTGGCAGACGAGGGATCCTCATCAAAGGACGCCTCTGCTAGAAAAAGAATTTCTTCGGCCACCCAAACGTGGTCTAAGGTATTCTTGAAAGCAAGAACAGTCCATGTATTAAGGAAAGCCTTGAGATGCCCGAGCTTATGAGAAAAAACCACACATGGGGAGCCACTCATTCGGGAGTTCCAAGAGTCTTCTACGACTCAATGTAATGTATGGTAAGATCTCCACATACTTTGGAACCTAAAGGAGGATGGACCAGAGAGGGAGATCGGAGAATAGCTAAGAATCATAGGAGCATAGTCAGAGAAGGTACGATGCAGATGGGATATAGCGTGAAGGGTAGACTGAACCACCCTTCAGAGGCGAAGACTCTGTCAAGCCTGGAGAGAATACGGTTTGGTCTGTCTTGGTTGTTACACTAAGTGAAGTCCGAACCAACAAAAGAGACTTCAGAAAGATCCAAGCTAATGATGAAGGCATTGAAATCCGCTACAACCAATTGGCTAACGGCATTGCCTCCACGTTTTCTGCTTGGCTGGCGACTACATTAAAGTCGCTGCCCAAAACAGAAACAGGAAAGCCCAAGTCGGATAGAGAGAGAACATCGGACTAATGACCCAATCTCTCAATCCTATCGCACTTAGCGTATACCGCAGAGAACAAAAAAGATGAGGAGAACAAGGGAGCTGAACAAGTAACCGATGGCAGCTGATCCGAATCAAAAATAGGGTGGACGACAACACGTTTGGACCAAATAATCCAAATATTGTCAGACACGTTGGCTAAGGCACCACCAAAGCCAAGAGATAAAACAGAATTGGTGATCGCCTCCGGTCCCACTAATGGTTCCAGTAGCACCACCAAACAGATATAGTGCTTCTGAACAATTCGCTTGAGCCTAGCTGCCGATGCATCATTACCTATACTCCGAACATTCCAAAAATGAAAATTCACCATCAAGAGCTAAACAAACCATGAAGACCCATAGGAAGGAGGCGGCGGACGGCAAGCACATCGCCCAACTCATATAAGATAAAACGTATGCCGAGTAGATCTAACGATCTGCTCGGACGTCTCTATAGAGCATGAGAGGATGGGGTGGAGAGTGCAAGGAGCCGCTCTCGGTCTACGACGAGAAGAACAGATTGAGACAGAAGAAAAGTCAGTCGAGGAGGAAACAGATACCTCACTAGTCTCTGGGGACCCAGAAGGCACCCCAGAAGCCTGAAAAAGCGGAAAAGACACCAAGTCACGAGACCGAGAAGGACACGAATTCTTCATAAGCCGAGATAGGTGATCATTAATGATCTCTATCTCGTCCTTACTAAGAAAGGGGGAATGAGCAAACATAGATGAAACAAGACGATCAAAGGGAGGTGTAGGACACGAAGGGATAACAGAAACCGACAAAGCAGATGTAAAAGTAGGGTAACTCAAAACTAGACGGGCGATATACGGTATAGAAAAACATGGATGGCAATTTTCCTAGTTAAACGTATAGTGGTCCATTATAGGACCCACTATGCGCCTACAGTAGATATACCACCTAATCCAAATAATCCACTCCCCATGACGCCAACGACAAAACCGGCGAAAGCTCACAAACCCAAAAAAAAATGATAGAGTCTCATATGACACGAAGAAGGCCTCGTAAAGACTCATCTGAACTACGTTCCCCAAGGCAAAAAACACCACCCCTGAAAAATCCATAAGAAACCAGACTTCGAGCCCGAAAAACATGTAACGAACAGAAGCATAGGCTCAGTAAAAGAAACAAACAGAGCTGAATAGGGCCGGGTGGTCAAATACAGCCAATGCACAAATACTAACTAGGTTAAAAAACAAAGCTGACACCACATCTAAAAACGCATAGGGATTGGCCCACCTACCAAGCTTACGAACACAAACGGTTATAACAGAACCCACAAACGGTTTCAACAAACACAAAGCAGAATAAGGATTAACGGGTAAAGAGCATACCGGTGAAACATTAGGGGTAACAAGCAATATGAAGAAAGAGCAAGACGACAGTAAAACCCCCTCGAACAAAAAGCCACAACCAAGAAGAAAAATGGATCAAAATTGACCTCCCTTACAAGCAAGAAGCCACCACCAAAACGTCGATGGCCCATGACAACCGAAGACTGCACGCACAGAGCCCACCTGCGGCAATGATCCTGAAACTGCCACAAGTGAATCACTAGGCACCACACTGCTGGAGGAATCCATATGAGCACAAAACAAAGCCAAAACAAAGACCTCATCATTGACTATATCATCGGAACCATATGGATAAAGTCCCCCTGATAATATAGACTGTGAAGCCTTCACCCATGGCACAGAGCCACTACCATATGCCTTTGCGATAGAAACAACATCCAACAAAGAACAAAACAAAGCAAGACAGCCCGCAACAACAACAGCTAAGGCTGAACATAAGGGACCTAGCCCAAAAGAAGAAAGGTTGTCATCCACTAAGCCAACACAGGAATCTGCGGTACCACAAGGAACAATAGAAGCCTCCACCAATCTGCCGCAAAGTCAGGATCTTGGCAAACATCGAGGCACACACAACCTGTGTAGCTACAAAGGCCTTCAACAAGCCAATAGGGCCTGGCGGAGCAGCACAAGCAGCAGATTCGCTGGCTGAGAGGACATTGAAGCCTCAAGACTCTTAACGGGATACGAACGCCCACGGTGTCTAAGCCGTTGAACGACCCTGATGTGGATGACTTCCTACTTTAACAGAATCTTCCAAAAATTCCACCAAAATAAACCAAGATGGAAAAGCACAAGAGGCAGTTGCAGTCTTGGTTTTCTTCGATTGATGAGCACCACCGGGTCGCCGATGACTAGATCCAACATGCTCCGCACAATCCCAAACATTCGACTTCACAGGGGAATAAACATTCTGCACGATAAGTGATGGGTGGTCAATTCCCCTTCACCATCTAAAACTGCAGGAACAATATTACCAAAAGTAGGACCAAACACTCCTCCACAAGATAAAGTACCAAACAAGAAACCATGAACCGCTAGAATGGGTGTTGCATTTGAGCACCAAAAGCTCAGCCGAGGCTCAAAATAGGTGGTGAAATCCTGTTTGGCTTGCTTAGCTACCGGGAAAGAATGCTCATCCTGAACCATCTTCAATGATGATCCAACATCATTCCCACGAGGGGATAATTTGGACACCAATTCCAACGTATAGTGAGGAACTAACTCCACAAAGCTGCCACAAACATCCAGAAAGTGAAATCACAATAGCTTTACAAAGGAGCTAAGTGAATAAACACAGGTCCCAATTTCAGTTAGCCCAACCACGACCACTGACATCGGACCTTTGGCAACAACCAAGAGGGAGTTCGCGATGTCATTAAACGAAGGTCAGGGATTAAGAAAAGTACCATGAACTCATCGAGAACCAATCTCGGATCCGCTGCCATAAGCTAATCAAGTTGAAACAAAGAATGAAAAACCAAGATAAACGCGATAAACAACAAATTGATTATAATTTCATAACAAACAACATATCAACCTTATAACGACATAAGTGTGGAGTTTCTCATCTTTAGTTTCCATCTGCCTAACTTTAACTATAGGACATGAATTCAAACTAGCGCAACTTCTGACCATCTTGACTTTTCTTCCTCAAACTTAAAAAATTACAGAAGTTGGTGTTCAGCCTAGGTACGATAAGGGAATGGTCGTGACCTATAGAAGGAGTGAGGGGTGACGGGTGGTGATGAAGGTGGGCCCGAGATGGTGGTGGAGGGCCGTGAGCTATGGGAGTCATGTGGAGGGGATTTGGCCATGAGAAGGAAGGGGAAAAGATAATAGGATGCAGATTTTTTTAGGAGGAGGTGGCTTAGGGCCGAATAGGGGGAAGGATTGGAGGATAGAATGGGGAGGAGAGGAGGGAAAGGAAAGCAGAAGCGGAGAAGAGAGAATGAGTGAAACAGTGAAGGGAGGAGGGGTATTCAAAGAAGGGAAGAGAGCTCATTAGCTTACACATAAGGGGACGCATGTCCCTCCCTTATGTAAAGCAACATGCATAACGACAAGTGCGTAAACACTAGTCTTTCACTTAAGATATGAGAAATGGTAGCATTTTACACAAATGCTATGGTTTTCATGCTATAGCAAGTTCTATAAACTGCTACAAATATATGTTATCATATGTTCTATTTTGTTTTCAAGTTATAAATTATTATGAAAAAAAAAAATCATTATTCAACTGGTCGAGTTTCTGGGTTGTTACAATACATAAAACAGTCAAGGCTCCATATTGAAATATTGGAAACAATAAGTATACGAGTATAAATATGTAAAATGTCGCCTTCTGCTAATCCACTGGCATTGCTCTGGTAATGCTCATACCTGCTACCTTTTATCATTCTTATGCACTCAATCCATGAGCACAAACATGTGCATTTGACCGATAAGCATCAGACTATTACGAACAAGATTTATGCCTAATATTAGATCGCCTATGAATGATGTTTTAAGCTAAACTAAGCAAACAAATCAATCATGCAACCAATAGCCAAGCAGAAACTGACATATAACCATCCATAATAGCAATAATAAATTAAACGAAACCTATCATTAGTAATAAAAACGGAAATATGTATCTGAATAACCTAAATTTAGCAATATGGTTAAAGCAGTGCATAATAGCGCGTAAATGGACAAACATCGCATAATAGAGCGCAACCGGATAAAAGTGTGTTAATCAAGTTAAACTACATAAATCACTTTTTAATCTTTTTATTTAATATTTACTTAGTTTTACTATCCTAAATATTACGTTTTATAATTAGAATTCCATTTAAAACGTCAAATTTATACTATAAAAATAAACAAAGTTTAGTGAGAGACAATATCACTCACCTTAGCCAAATAAAATGAAATTGGATCTAGAACGTAGATCTTGCCAATACGAGTCCAACGAAAGAAACAATCTGCTATTGTACGTAAAAGATGTCGTAATTATAATTTTGATAGTTATTTAAATAATTAAATAACTAAGAAATCATTAGTCTTAAGATAATTAACCTTAATAACAATTTACTCCTTTATTCCCTAAAGCTATAGGTCATGCATCTCCTATGCAAAAACCCACAAATTCCACTGTTCTCTCCCCTCCATCCTACCACATCTCTCGATGAAATGAAGTTCAACTGCATCATTGCGTCTATCTTCTAACACTCGTTATATCGATGTCTACACCATGAATGCCGACTGCTTAAACAAAAATGCATCCTTACCATGGTGCTATAGGACTTTGGTCAACCTTCCCTGTGAAACCGCCCATAACTCCTACACTTAACAAGCGAAACAGTGCGCTGAAAGATGTACCAAGCAGCTATGGACGATCATCAAAGTTGAATAACACAATGCAGCATCTGTCGTATAACTCGCAATGCAAGGATAAAATATAATGGAACATATAAAATAGGCTATAGTAGTAAAGTATTTCTGAGCAGAAACTTAAACTTTCATAACAACTAGAAAGAATATCCATACACCCTTGGATTACAACATAAGTGTCTGCACAAATCTACCTCACTACAATACTCAGAGAAAACACCAATCCTAATGGCGGAAACAACAAGTACTAGATAGTAGAAAAATTGATACGTAAGCCTCCTTCTCGTCGTCGCTCTGCATCCTCGCCTCACTAAGTTCTGCTACCTGTAACCGGCTACTAGTCTGCCCATCCAAAACCGAATGAACAACCTAAGGTAATAAGAGGAACATAGAACCTTGAGTCAGACAACAGTCTTAATGAGCGATAATACAGTTGACTAACAACATCAATAAAGTATATGAGAATAGGCAGATTAATCAACAAATCTACCAAAACTCCAGAGAAGTACCCAACCTGTCTTCCCCACATCTGACAGTGATAATGTTTACAAATAATTATTTACAAACAATAGTTCATCCAAGGCAATCAAAAGTAACCAGACAACCAGAAAATAGTAACCATAACAACCAGTTATATCTCACGTAGACTACCTTAACCGAAATCAACACCCCTCAAGCACAAGCCCCAAAGGCCTAAACCAACATCAGACAAGCACCCAAGAAATATCTCCCTCAACGTCAGACAACTTACATGAAATGGTATAAGCAAAACAACCAACATCTAAGACCCTGACTATCACCGCCAATCCTACTTTGAAACCATTGTTAATCGTATGACGGCCGACCCTGCCATATTTCAAGGGCTAATGGTAACCCCGGTTCTAGCACAAACTCCATATGCCTTTCTACGATACGTATCTAGGACTTTTGACGATACTTAGGGTACTCGACTAGCAACCCTCCAGTCTTTTAGGTGCCACTATTATACCCTTGCTTTAATCTAACTAGAACCTACGACAATGGTAACCTTTCATCCTTCAATATCCCTATTCACTCAACCTGATAACTATTCATAGCTCAAGCAACCTTCTCGAGCAACCATTATCCACGAACTTACCACCTTGAGTCATCTTCACATTCGTTGCATTATGGCGATCAACGAAGACATCACATCACTTTGAACATTCCCACTTGAACTCACTTCAAAGCCGTAAACATCATCGACTCAAAAACAAGTTTCCTTTGGTCGACATTCTTTAGGTCTTGAATTCCTTAGGTCTTGCTCCTTAGGTCTCCTTCCTTAGGTCTTTCTTCTTAGGTCTTCGGTATTGCTCCATAGACCTAAGACCTAAGCCCTAAGACCTAACTACTTAGGTCTTAAAAACGACCAAAGAAAAATGACCTAACTCCTTAGGTCTTAAAAACGACCAAAGAAAAATGACCTAACTCCTTAGGTCTTAAAAACGACCTAATTCCTTAGGTCTTAAAAACAACCTAAGAAAAATGATCTAATCCCTTAGGTCTTAAAAACGACCTAAGAAAAACGAATTAACCCCTAAGTCTTAAAAACGACTTAACTCCTTAGGTCTTAAAAATGACCTAAAACCAACAACCCGACATTCATCCTTTTCTTGAGCAACAAGCCATATGTCCCAAAATCCATGCCAAGTCATCAACGACCTAAAAAAACAACCCGACTCCAGATCTGACCAAAATAGCTCCAATCTTGACCAAATTATCACCAACGACAACATCGATGAAAACAACTTATCTGAATCATCCAATTCCACAATCAATACTTTATGAAATTATCAACATCATCATAATAACAATTATTCATCAGTAATCATATAAAACTCACTAAATCATGATAAAACTAAAATAATGGATCTAATTTGCATAAACATATGAATTAACATAAAAATTACTGGTTTTAAGTTGCTAGATTACACCCTATGGTGATTCAAATGAAAATGTACTTACCATGATGTAGATCTAGGTGACAACAACTCAAAAATGATGAAAATAAGATTAAACACTCATATACTTGATTGAATTGTGTGAGAGATGCATATTACTCATCAATTTTTCGAATTAACTCGAAATCGCTAAATTCTCAATCCAGACAGTGAAGAATATTCTTGAAACCTCTTGATTTGATGTGATCTCTCTTCATTTGATGTAGATCTAGCTTCAAACGATGTAGATCTTCAATTCTCTTACGTATATCTAGATTTTAATGGTGAAAAGGTGTATTTGATTGAGCAAGGAGGATCACGAGCTCAACCAAATGAGAAAATGAAGAGACAAAACTATTCTCCATGCCTCTAACCCCTTATCTATATCCTCGCACCGTCCCATTAATGTGCCTTCTCAAATCAGCCCATCAATGACTTACAAAACCTGAACTAAAATTGGGAAACACTAAAATAACGGTTCCTCCCAAACCGTGAACCAAACCTTTAATATGACCAATCTAGACCGATCTCAGCACCTAATTCGATCCCAGTCAAAAGTTATGCCCTGTACAAGAATGACAGGGTCAAAATGGTCATAAATGAAATTGGTAAAAATTATGGACATGTCTCACATCCCCATAACCAACATATCAAACAATGAGAATGATCCAAACCTTAGGGAATTAAATAAAAATATTTTACGATCCTGTAACACCCCACCTCCGCTAGGCTCACTCACAAAGGGAATGCCCTAGTTTTGGAGGGGTATTATCTAGTAAACAGGCACAGAGATAACACAAGACAGAACATAGATAAAATAGAGTATATAAAGCAGCGGATATAAACTTTAAAACCAAATCTCATTACTGAAAAATAGAGTCAAAACCTCTTACGTCAAAATGCCAAGTCATTATTTCATTATATCAGGTTCTAAAGAAGCAAAGTACTTAAAACAACATAAGTAAAATATTATTCCCCAAAAAGTGCATGAGTGCAGCCATAGCATAGCTCAAGACCAAACCGTACATGAGCTATCAGAAAGCAAGCAAAGTCCAAGCTAAGAGATAGAGTTTCCTCCCTGAGAACCTGGGGGGGGGGAAACGAAAGACAAAGAGGCGAAAAAAAACGGGTCAGTCAAAAAGACTGGTAAGCCCTAGTGACTATCAGCATAGAAACTAGTAAAGTTAACAAGACATGAATAAACTGGAATTAAACATAGGAATGATGATAAGTCTGACATGATAACTAAGCTAACAAGATAACTCAAGTCTAACATTGCGTATTCAAGGTTCGCCATACCAACTATACTGGTATACTAATCCCGTGTCAACTATAAATCAAGAAATAATCCCTTGGCCCAATATCGTGAAGTGACCCAATTCGGGGTCCAACGGTATGATTTAATTGATCGGCTCCCTACAAGTCTAGCTCGTCGTGTGTCTATGTCATACGGCCCTATCACGAATGTAGTCACCTGTGCTAGGTCCACCACAGGGTGTATCAAGCCCTAGGGTGCCTACCACCGACACAAATCAAGAATGCACAGATAATCCTACTGATGCCCAATGCCTGCTTTTTCAACTCCGGAATAAGTGCACGACCCTAGTCCGCCTGAACCTACAATGGCGCACCAACTCAGCCGTCGTTCTGGTCGCTTACAATCAGCCCAGCAATCGTGCCCCACCCTGCCTAGTCCCAGGGTACCGTGATACATCTAGTGGGTTACTGCTGAAAAAGACCGCGTAACTAGGGTTTCGTTCAGCAGGTTAAGTTGTCATTTAAAATCGAGACTTAACCCCATCTACGTGTCATGTCAAATTGACTAAGTGTGTCGTTCTAGTTCAAGACTTAGTCCTACGAATCATGTGTCAGGTTGGTTAAGTGTGTTCAAGCGGTTCATGACTTAACCCCATCAAATCAACGTGTCAAATTGGTTAAGTATATTCAAGTGGTCCATGACTTAACCCTATCCAGTGGCATTAATTTACTTAATGCACCCCTAACCTCTCACATTAGACTTGGTTATGGTTACTGGATGTGTCGGGCAGGTCCGGGCAGTTTTACACCATAACCTAGTCTAACCTCGGGTTTCGAGTGCGATATGACCAACTACTCACATTGGGTCCTATTGTTTGCAGTTACTGGATTCGCCGGGCGGTTCCGGGCAGATTTATATTGCAAACTCAACCCAAACTCGAGTTGGCCACGTTCAAGTTATCTAAGTGTCATGTCCCAAATTCATATTTTGAAGTATAATTTCATGTCAAGTTCATGTTCCTATCCAAGCTCAAGTTATAACGATATTCATGTTTTCAAGTTCATACTAAATTCAGGTTTTCCTAAACTACCCAAATCTCATCCCCAACGCTCGTGAATTCGAATCAAGGCAATAGATGTAACTAGGGAATAACATAACAAGGATGGGTATAAAGTGGCAAAGGTGATTTCAAGGCAAGCATGGTGTAACTTGAGATATGATCATAACATCACTGGCATATGAAATAGGGTGATAAACATAGCAATAAATGACATAAGATGATAATCCTAAACTTGTGACTAGCAATAGTTTCAATATCACAACATCACAGGCATGTTAAAATAATGATAGGGTTTAGGTTAGGACATGAACAGGCCCCTAAATCAAGTTCTTATCAGTATTCCACAAATCAAGGTTCAATATGAACGGTACTAGGTTCAAGGTGAATAGATCTAGGGTGAACAAGAGTAGATCTAAAATAATAGATCAAAAAGGAATAGTCATAAATCAAAGATATACAAGAGTAGGTCTCAAGTAGTTATCATGTTTATGTTCAACTTCAATTTACACATGTCCATATTAAGTTTAGAGTTTAGATCTAAGAGTAATTGGGGCTTACAGATCGTGGTTTTTGAGAACTAAGAACAGAAATTGTCGTAGGATCATTGTTGAGATGTTGATCTATTCCCTTGAATTGTTGTAGAAACGTTGGCCTTCGATTTGGATCTAGTTTGAATGTTTAAGCTTCAAGTTGGAGGCGGCGGCCATGGTTCAAGAGGAGACTTAGCAGCATAATGGTGTTAGAAAGATTTGTTGTGGATTAGCCTAGGTCTTAGGGTGTTTTTATAGTTGCAACAACTAGTTTAGGCCATAGGATAAACCCTAGAATCGATGTGAACCACCAAAAATCGTCACAGGCCCTCAAACAAGCCAACAGGGTCAAGCAGGAGCAACCAGGCCCAAACCAGGTTCGGGGACCAGGTCGACACCCAAGTCGACTGCGCAGTCGACCTGGTCCTGGGGGTGTCGACTGCCCAGTCGACCTGGGGTGCTGGGCGGGAAATTTCCCGCCCAGTCTGTCTGGGTTTTGAAATTCGAATTTGAACTCGAATTCGAACTGTTTTGAACTCTGAAAATTTCTAAAACTTTGGGGAGCCATAACTTGGTCATACGGACTCCGATTTTCGAAAACTCGGACAAGATTTCATGCAGAATTCTGAGACGAACGCAATGGCGCAACCCGTTTCCCTTGGTTCTTATTTTAAAATTTAATTCTGCCTAGATTTATGGTTATAACACGTTATCAAAATACGGGTTGTTACATTCTCCCCTCCTTAAAGGATTTCGTCCCCGAAATCACTAAGTTAGGAAGAACGTATCCTACCATCCATCATCCATCTACTCAAAACATCATCCACAAGCAAACATTGTCCTTAAGAGATTTCTAATGCTGTATGAACATATGCAGAAAGTGTGTGTATATGTTCCTTATCTAATGCAAATGATCAGGCCTGATTGATCTTTCTAATGCAAAATATGTTTAGTGTCATGAATCCAACATGTATGCAAATAATCCTAGTCACGTAAGCACTATATGTGTGCACAAACATTCATCCATATGCAATATTCATATGATAACACATTCAATTTCATCCATAAATAAGTATAAACACTCATGCATATGCAATATGAAAATGTGTCTGAGCCGATCTAGTGCCTAATGTGTGTTATGCAACCACGAGCAATCACTTGCAACCACTTGCAACCATTCGCAAACATCAAGCATAACATGTTTCAAATACATGTTTACATTCATAGGATTCTACCTAAGGTTCTCAAGACAGAATCGAAAGGATATACAAGATAAAACAGAGTATCTAGGGAAAAGAAGTTAAAGATGTACCCCTAGAAGGTCCTTCTTGCGGGGCTTGCCCTTGCTTCTTAGGGCAGTTCTTGCTGATGTGTCCAGTTTCACCGCATTGAAAACATGCTCCTATCTTCATCTTCTTCTTCCTACAGTCCTGGACTATATGTCCGTCAATATCACAGAAGTTGCATTTTCTTTTCTCACGTGACTTGTCATTCTTCTTGTTGTTGTTCTTTCCTCCTTTCTCGGAGTCTACCTTCTTGTCTTGAGACTCATTCGCCTTGACCTTCTTCTTGCCATTCTCGTCTTCTTCATGAAGTAGGGCCATATTCACCAAGCTTTCAAAGGTCGCCCCCATGGGTACATGAGTCATGGCCATAGTGTGGAGTGGCTCGCTCAATCCTCGAGCAAAGCGTAGAGCCTTCTTCTCAGCCGTGTTGACTAAGTCCAAACCAAACCGAGCAAGCTGATTAAACTTATTCACAAATTCCCTAACTGACATGTCCCCTTGCTTGAGTGCCAGGAACCTCTCCATCTGAAGACTCGCTTCTGTGGATGATAAAAACTTAAGCCCAAACCTCTCTCTAAAGTCTGCCCAAGTCTCAATTGGCCTGGTAGCGTTGGCGACTTCCCACCAAAATGCAGCTTCCTCTTTCAACAACCATGCTGCCAACTGAACTTTCCTGTGATCCTCCATATCGAAAATAACAAACAAGTCTTCAGTCTCTTTTAGCCAGTTTCGCGCCTCAACGAAGGTTTCAGTTCCAACGAAGTTCTTGCCGCCCATTCCTATAAAGTCCTTACATATTTTGGCGAAGGCGGTACCCGGAGGAGGAGGAGGAGGAACCGTGGCCAGCGGGGGAGGAGGAGGAGGGATATTTTCCGGGCCCGCGCCGTTGGCCCTAGCTTCCAAGTATCTTCGGAACCAGTCAGGTATGGGTACTCCCTCAGGAAGGTTAAGATCAGACATGCAGAAAAGCGAAAAGGAAAAAGATTCAAAAGAGGAAACAAAGGAAAGTGCTAATGGCTTTTGGGAAATAGCCTTTTCTTAAAAAACTTTTCTTGAAAAATGCATCTTTATAAACGGTTTTGAAAATAGTTTCAGAAGGTTTTTAAAACTTTTACCCAGTCTGGTAACCTTCTGCTCTGATACCAAATGTAACACCCCACCTCCGCTAGGGTCACTCACAAAGGGAATGCCCTAGTTTTGGAGGGGTATTATCTAGTAAACAGGCACAAAGATAACACAAGACAGAACATAGATAAAATAGAGTATATAAAGCAGCGGATATAAACTTTAAAACCAAATCTCATTACTGAAAAATAGAGTCAAAACCTCTTACATCAAAATGCCAAGTCATTATTTCATTACATCAGGTTCTAAAGAAGCAAAGTACTTAAAACAACATAAGTAAAATATTATTCCCCAAAAAGTGCATGAGTGCAGCCATAACATAGCTCAAGACCAAACCGTACATGAGCTGTCAGAAAGCAAGCAAAGTCCAAGCTAAGAGCTAGAGTTTCCTCCCTGAGAACCTAGGGGGGGGGGAACGAAAGACAAAGAGGCGAAAGAAAACGGGTCAGTCAAAAAGACTGGTAAGCCCTAGTGACTATCAGCATAGAAACTAGTAAAGTTAACAAGACATGAATAAACTGGAATTAAACATAGGAATGATGATAAGTCTGACATGATAACTAAGCTAACAAGATAACTCAAGTCTAACATTGCGTATTCAAGGTTCGCCATACCAACTATACTGGTATACTAATCTCGTGTCAACTATAAATCAAGAAATAATCCCTTGGCCCAATATCGTGAAGTGACCCAATTCGGGGTCCAACGGTATGATCTAATCAATCGGCTCCCTACAAGTCTAGCTCGTCGTGTGTCTATGTCATAAGGACCTATCACGAATGTAGTCACCTGTGCTAGGTCCACCATAGGGTGTATCAAGCCCTAGGGTGCCAACCACCGACACGAATCAAGAATGCACAGATAATCCTACTGATGCCCAATGCCTGCTTTTTCAACTCCGGACTAAGTGCACGACCCTAGTCCACCTGAACCTACAATGGCGCACCAACTCAGCCGTCGTTCTGGTCTCTTACAATTAGCCCAGCAATCGTGCCCTTCCCTGCCTAGTCCCAGGGTACCGTGATACATCTAGTGGGTTACTGCTGAAAAGGACCGCGTAACTAGGGTTTCGTTCACCAGGTTAAGTTGTCATTTAAAATCGAGAATTAACCCCATCTACGTGTCATGTCAAATTGACTAAGTGTGTCGTTCTAGTTCAAGACTTAGTCCTATGAATCATGTGTCAGGTTGGTTAAGTGTGTTCAAGCGGTTCATGACTTAACCCTATCAAATCAACGTGTCAAATTGGTTAAGTATATTCAAGTGGTCCATGACTTAACCCTATCCAGTGGCATTAATTTACTTAATGCACCCCTAACCTCTCACATTAGACTTGGTTATGGTTACTGGATGTGTCGGGCGGGTCCGGGCAGTTTTACACCATACCTAGTCTAACCTCGTGTTTCGAGTGCGATATGACCAACTACTCACATTGGGTCCTATTGTTTGCAGTTACTGGATTCGTCGGGCGGTTCCGGGCAGATTTATACTGCAAACTCAACCCAACCTCGAGTTGGCCACGTTCAAGTTATCTAAGTGTCATGTCCCAAATTCATATTTTCAAGTATAATTTCATGTCAAGTTCATGTTCCTATCCAAGCTCAAGTTATAACGATATTCATGTTTTCAAGTTCATACTAAATTCAGGTTTTCCTAAACTACCCAAATCGCATCCCCAACGCTCGTGAATTCAAATCAAGGCAATAGATGTAACTAGGGAATAACATAACAAGGATGGGTATAAAGTGGCAAAGGTGATTTCAAGGCAAGCATGGGGTAACTTGAGATATGATCATAACATCACTGGCATATGAAATAGGGTGATAAACATAGCAATAAATGACATAAGATGATAATCCTAAACTTGTGACTAGCAATAGTTTCAACATCACAACATCACAGGCATGTTAAAATAATGAAAGGGTTTAGGTTATGACATGAACAGGCCCCTAAATCAAGTTCTTATCAGTATTCCACAAATCAAGGTTCAATATGAACGGTACTAGGTTCAAGGTGAATAGATCTAGGGTGAACAAGAGTAGATCTAAAATAATAGATCAAAAAGGAATAGTCATAGATCAAAGATATACAAGAGTAGGTCTCAAGTAGTTATCATGTTTATGTTCAACTTCAATTTACACATGTCCATATTAAGTTTAGAGTTTAGATCTAAGAGTAACTGGGGCTTACAGATCGTGGTTTTTGAGAACTAAGAACAGAAATTGTCGTAGGATCGTTGTTGAGATGTTGATCTATTCCCTTGAATTGTTGTAGAAACGTTGGCCTTCGATTTGGATCTAGTTTGAATGTTTAAGCTTCAAGTTGGAGGCGGCGGCCATGGTTCAAGAGGAGACTTAGAAGCATAATGGTGTTAGAAAGATTTGTTGTGGATTAGCCTAGGTCTTAGGGTGTTTTTATAGTTGCAACAACTAGTTTAGGCCATAGGATAAACCCTAGAATCGATGTGAACCGCCAAAAATTGTCACAGGCCCTCAAACAAGCCAACAGGGTCAAGCAGGAGCAACCAGGCCCAAACCAGGTTCGGGGACCAGGTCGACACCCAAGTCGACTGCGCAGTCGACCTAGTCCTGGGGGTGTCGACTGCCTAGTCGACTCCCCAGTCGACCTGGGGTGCTGGGCGGGAAATTTCCCGCCCAGTATGTCTGGGTTTTGAAATTCGAATTTGAACTCAAATTTGAACTGTTTTGAACTCTGAAAATTTCTGAAACTTGGGGGAGCCATAACTTGGTCATACGGACTCCGATTTTCGAAAACTCAGACTCGATTTCATGCAGAATTCCGAGACGAACGCAATGGCGCAACCCGTTTCCCTTGGTTCTTATTTTAAAATTTAATTCTGCCTAGATTTATGGTTATAACACGTTATCAAAATATGGGTTATTACAGATCCTCCGATACGTAATATGCGGGTTGTTACATTCTCCCCCCTAAGAATTTCACCCCCGAAATTCAAAGAAAACATAAGAAACCAAAATAATTCCGCATGCCTATCATCGGTGAGTATCCAATTTACCATCCAAACTAGCATCCATCAAGCCATTCGTTCGTAGCCTCATTGTAATGATCCGATAGGAATTCGACTCCTGAATTCCGACAATAATACATAAACCGTATTATTTGCCAAAACTCAAGTATCGAAAACACTAGATAATTATTAGAAAGAATTTAGAGGGTGAGATAAGAAAGAAAGAAATATTAGAATAGAAGAAGAAGAACCAACACAACACAGACTCTCATATCGCAGCGGAACAAAATATAATAGAAATAAATCTTTACTGAGAGATTTTAAAAATACTTACAATCATCGGAGTACATCAACTCATCTGGACAGTTATAATAATATGTCCTCATATACAACACACAGCGGAATAGTATTTATGTAATATCATACGTCTGGACTCTTCCAGCTCGTATCTTCACAGCATCCGATAACCTGGACCTGTACAACCCTGTCTAACCCGAGCATTTACAAAACGCCGAATTAGTTTGGTGAACCAACTTGATTTTAATGTCAAAATCTTTTCGAAAGGAAAGGATAACCATAAAACCAAATCCATATATAAATACAAATGGTTTTTACCTTACGATAACCTAAAACACTTTTTGGAAATCATATCTTTTCTGATATTATAATAATGTCTAAACACAATTAAATATCAATCTAGTGGAACGCTTTCATCTCACATTCCACATATATAGTATATAATCAAATTTCGCGGGTACTTATTGGATAATGGATTCCAACTGACAAGGTATGGGACCACCTTCCGACAGTGCATCTCTAGGGACGAATACATCGGGTTCTAGAAGAACATCTTGCAACCTAGGCTAAACATGACCGGCCCCTCATTTCGCTTGAGAGTACCGAATGTATTACCACCTTACGGCTTTTTTCGCGACCACCATAGTTCCCGAGAGAAACAGAATTGAAAAGAAGTAACAAATATGAATATTCTCTGGATGGTGACAATATGCCCTTTTGATGGGTGCGACCCATATAGCCACGTGGCCTACCCGATTTTTGCCATTTATCGGTTGAAGAGGCTTGAGTTTTAACGCTGCCTTTAGAACATAACATCATCATTCACTTTGAATGCCACACTATCAGATCCGCCAAATCACTGATTGACGTCCACAAAAATATTCTGGCTGTCAACGCCATCAAGAGAAATATGCTTGTAAAAATCAAGATACGTGATTCTTTAAGAAATACTATGTCAAAACCCGTCCATACAAGTCATCTAGGAACAGGATGAACCGAAGGCACTCTCCTACTGCATCCTTGAATTACCCTATGAATTGGTAGCGAGTAGTCCTTGCAATCCAAAGATTTCCAATCATGACAAAATCACTGCCGAAATATCTCTGGGAGATAACCAGAGAAATTCAACAAGTAGCCCTTCCTCTCATGGAGATCCATGATCTACAATTTCTCCATCTTCAGTCAGCATCTTCGGTCTTCCACGTTTTGCTGGTCGGAATGGTTTTCAAATATAAATTCGATCCCAGTCTTTCCGTTCCAACAATCGCATTGGTCAGATTTCATAGTTGGTTATTTAACTATCAAATAAACAACCATTCATGCATAAAAATAAAATGAATTCACTGATTCAATACCCAACATCATTTAGCCTCTTTAATTAACCCATCGTTAATTAAATATTTAGACTATTGATTCGTAAAACATTTCCCTTTCTTATAAGAAATAAAAAAATTCAATTTATCAATTCACTTCTACTCATTAGACCCTTAATGTAAATTGGTAAGTGAATAAATCTCTCAGTATCAATTCCGAAGTTCGAAACCAACATCAGATCGATACCTCGAAATTTACTCAACTCAAGCAGCGTACAACAAGTTTCCAATTCCATAAAACCCTATCATATTCCCTTTTAAAGTGATTCTATTATTATAATCTCACAAATCATTTTTTTCAATATTATTTAAATATCATTTCACAAAATTAATTAAAATATCTCAACTTAACTTCTGTAAATAATATTACAGATTCCATTTCAAAACCCTTCACCATTTCTTTACAAAATCATATATCTTTCATTTACGGATTTCTTTACCATTCATTTAGAAATCCATTTCCTTTCGTTGTATAAATCCATTTCTATTCCCTTTTTAAATCCATCTCCATTCGCTTTATAAACCATTACCATTCGCTGTATAAATCATTAACCATTCGCTGTATAAATCATTAACCATTCGCTGTATAAACCATTACCGGTCTCTGTATAAATCGTTAACCATTCGCTGTATAAACCATTACCATTCGCTGTATAAACCATTACATTTGTTTTATAAAACATTAACATTCGTTGTATAAATCATTAACCATTCGCTATATAAACCATTACCATTCGCTGTATAAACCATTACCATTCGTTGTATAAACCATTACCATTTGCTGTATAAACCATTACATTCACTGTATAAACCATCACATTTGTTTTATAAATCATTATCCATTGGTTTTATAAATCATAGTTCAAAACTATATATGAATACATCTTTGAAACTTTTTAAATTGATTAATATCGATTTCAGAAATCATTTCTTTATCGATGGTACTAAAGAGGTAAATGTCTACTAAAGTACCAAACCGTGAAATATAAACCAATTTCATGTCCAATGAACACAACAAATCATATTGATAAACATTATCAATGTTATTGAGAAATCCTATTGGATGTCTTCAACCTATCAATCCCTGCATCACCATTTCATACCATTCAACATATATTATAACATAATGAAATTTAACAACTATTGTGAGGAATCCAATTGGATCACTCCAACCTGTTTTCCCTACATCAAATATGTTACCTCAATATAATCATTCAATTCAATATATCAATATAAATTCAATTATCAACCAATAACAGCAATTTAATATCAACTATTAGTAACTGTAGCGCACACAAATAAAAACCCAGCTTATATAAAATATAAGCGGGACTGAGTGAGTTTAACTCACTTTGATCTGATTTATCGCAGAAGCAGTTTGATTTCTCGTTTAATTCAACCAAAAATTTCTGTTCACTCCAGAGCCATCCAAATTAGCTTCGTTATGTTCTGTAAACAGATGTGAGAATTATTTACGTATTAAGTTAATATAATTTAAATTATAATTAACCTTTCTTAATTAACTAATTACGTTAAATAATTTTGGTTTAAGATTTCTAAACAACCGAGTCTTTTGCTTTACAAAAACTAGTCCACTCTGTTTACAAATAATAACCTAAGTCTTAAATTAAGTTCTAACTTTTCTAATCACTTAATAAAAAATTAACAAATTGTATAATCAATTTCTTAACCATAGTTTATAAAACTAATTACGGTGTTCAAACATTAACTGACCAATTATAAATACTGAATTAATTTTTACTCAACTAATTAGATGATTAAGCAAATTAGTTTATAAATTTAATTAAACTTGAACTCTATTTAATATATTTTAATGAATATAGTATCTAAGTTAAAAAAATAAATAAATTAAATAATTGACCTTAAGCACTATAATTATTTAGCTTAATTATACTTGGTTAACATATAAATTAGGTCGATTATGTACTAATTTTGTTTCTAATTTAAAGTCCTATATCATCATGACCCCTATATTCATTTCATATTCCAGTTTGTATCCAGTACCCCTAACACAAATTTTAGTTTGATAACACCAAACCATGTTCTCATTAAATAGAAATTACATTTAACTCACGGTCCTACCCTTCTATTCCTTTGTCTCTATTCACGGTTCTTCACTCTATAAACACCACTCATGAAAACAAGAAGCCAACTTCCTTTTCATTCCTTACGGCTTCATCAACAAACCCACACACAACCCCCAAATACTTCATCGTAGCACAGACCCTCCCCTCCTCTGACGTTCATCGGAGACTGCCCTTCGTGATCATCTGTGACTCATTAATCATTTCAAATCTGCTCGACATCGTTCCTCTTCGCAGGGCCATACTCGCTCCAGCTCCATTACAAAAGCATGCACAAACTTCCCACGCCGGCTGACTTTCCTAATGCTAGATACAGATCAAACACCACAAAAGTACGCACCCTGACCCTCCCTCATTCTTCACGATATACCCAGTGTTATTTACTTCCGTTAGAACATCAAAACCCAAAACATGAATCTAATTTCTCCACCGTACCTTGGATACTCCACCATTCAATGATCAGAAACCTCCCGACCTTCCATCTCCAACAACTCTCAACTCAACGGCGCTTGATGGTCACACAAACCCTTCGAACGCCAACCCTATTGATTACGATTCTGACCACTGTAGATGGCTTTTTATGATCATACCTATCCATACATTAGAGCTCGAGAAGTTGAGAAGATCTTTGTTTGAAAGTTTTAAATATTGAGGTGTGGATTCAAAGATTTAGTGGAAGGAACTATGGAAATTTTTGATCGTGAATTTTAAGGGTGGAGGCGCGATTTTATTGTTGACTACAGATGAAAACGTTTTGACGAAAATTCTAGGGTTTGCCCATTATTTATAGACCAAGTAAAATATTATATTACTAAATAAAATTTATTAGACTTGGTGAAGTAATGCTGTAAAACTGTCACATACGGTGTTTGATTGAAATGGAAATTCACATCTTAGCACAAAATGACATTCTGGACACGATGGAAAAGGTTTGTCGAAAACGGAGATCGTTTGCATAACGGTTATTCAATTTTACGCATAAAACAATTCTATTTTGGATACCAAAATTACCCGGTCTCCAAAAATAACAAACAATATATCTATCCTGACTCTAAATGTCAATACGAATTCAACGGAATTCGTTTCGTGGCTTAATTCGATCTTTGTCTCCAGTTACGGTCAAAAACCCTTTTAAATCAAATTTAATTATTAAATAAATCGCTAATATTTATAAATAATTCCATACGACTATTTTAAAATTTGAATAGACATAACTAACAAATTATAAATTGAAATCCCGATTTTTCTCTTTCATTACAAAATTAAAATCAACAAGATCCAAACGTTTCTTGTTTCACAGAAATCTGACTTATATCGGATCCTGTATATTCAATTGAATTTCAAAATTCAATATTACGAACTACCACGCCATTTCAGGCTCGATTTATATTTATATATAAATTATAGCATGCAAACTTCGTTTTATAGAAGAATTAAATATTTAAAAACTATTAATATTCCAAATATAATATTTAAAATAATAAATTAAATTAAATATTTGAATTTAAATACCTGAAAAATCTGGGTCGTTACATTCTTCACCCTTAAAAGAATTTCGTCCCCGAAATTACTAAAGTGAGAAGAATGCTGCAAACCCGATTAGTTTCAAATAATCGTTTTAGAATTATTATCAAAAATGCTCTAACTCTTTAACTTTTCAAAAAATTTCGCCAGCACCTCCTCTGCGCGGCTCGATTTGTACAATTACAATTGCCACTCTGGGCCTCAACTTCACCAAAAGAAAAACGAAAGCCAACCGGCTACCCAACTCAAGCGTAAAATCAATCGCTTAAATCAATAATATCAAGGTTTACCAATTTGTGGCAACTCAATCTTCGATTACGAAGCAAATCAACTATTGATCTGCTCTCTTTTTCCAATCTGTATTTCAATCTCTGCAACCAGATCTACTACCATATCCTTTAAGAATCTGTACTTAACTCAATATATAATACAGGTAAAATATATAGGTTTAACTCATTCAATTTCATGATTCTATTCAATTTATTCTCTATTCAAATCCCAAATTTATTTGATTTAATTTCCATACTCATTTCTTATTTCATCTCACTTAACCATGATAATCTCAATTAATTAACTAATTAATATTCTAACCAATTCAATTTTCATTTTACTATTCATTCCGAATTTCAACCAAATCAATCAAACAATCATTACTACTTTAATTTGAGAAAATTATTTCCTTTTCTATATAAAATATAACCTTAGGCAAAATTATTTCATTTACCCTCTTTACAAAAACAATATCGTGTCCAATTTCAGTTCAATGCTTTTCAACACTTGAACCAATCAAACAGCACAATACAAATCATTTGTATATAACAAATCTACAAATATGCTCTCATATATATATATATATACACACACTTAGCTCGATCTAAGGTATTACTAACCCCATCTCTATCGAGTTACCCCACAGAGCCAAGGTTATTACTAAAACAATAGCTCTGATACCACTGTAACGATCCAGTAGGAATTCGACTCCCGAATTCCGACAATAATACATAAACCGTATTACTTGCCAAACCTCAAGTATCGAAAACATTAGAAAGAATTTAGAGGTTGAGATAAGAAAGAAAGAAATATTAGAATAGAAGAAGAAGAAGAACCAACACAACACATAGTTTCACATCGCAGCGGAACAAAATATAATAGAAATAAATCCTTACTGAGAGAATTTAAAAATACTTACAATCATTAGAGTACATCAACACTTCTGGATAGTTATAATAATATGTCCTCATATACAACACACAGCGGAACAATATCTATGTAATATCATACGTCTGGATTCTTCCAGCTCGTATCTTCACAGCATCCGATAATCTGGACCTGTACAACCCTGTCTAACCCGAGCATTTACAAAACGCCGGATCAGTTTGGTGAACCAGAGTGAGAAAAACACACTAAGTTTAGAAGTATCATCAACTTGATTTTAAACGTCAAAATCTTTTTGAAAGGAAAGGATAATCGTAAGACCAAATCTATATATAAATACAGACGGTTTTTACCATATGATAACCTAAAACACTTTTTGGAAATCATATCTTTTCTGATATTATAATAATGCCTAAACACAATTAAATATCTATCTAGTGGAACGCTTTCATCTCACGTTCCACATATATAGTATATAATCAAATTCCATGGGTACTTATTGGATAATGGATTTCAACTGACAAGGTATGGGACCACCTTCCGACAGTGTACGTCTAGAGACGATTACACCGGGTTCAACAAGAACATCTTGCAACCCAGGCTAAACATGACCGACCCCTCATTTCGGTTGAGAGTACCGAATGTATTATCACCTTACGGCTTTATGTCGCGACCACCATAGTTCCCGGGAGATACAGAATTGAAAAGAAGTAACAAATATGAATATTCTCTAGATGGTAACAATACACCCTTTTGATGGGTGCGACCCACATAGCCATGCAACTTACCCGATTTTTGCCATTTACCGGTTGAATAGGCTTGAGTTTTAACAGTACCTTTAGAACATAACATCATCATTCACTTTGAATGCCACATTGTCAGATCCGCCAAATCACTGATTGACGTCCACAAAAATATTCTGGTGTTAACGCCACCAAGAGAAATACGCTTGTAAAAATCAATGTACATGATTCTTTAAGAAATACTTTGTCAGACACCCGTCCATACAAGTCATCCAGGAACAGGATGAACCGAAGGCACTCTCCTACTTCATCCTTGAATTACCCTATGGATCGGTAGTGAGAAGTCCTTGCAATCTAAAGAATTCCAATCACAACAGAATCACTGCCGAAATATCTCTGGGAGCTAACCAGAGAAATTCAACAAGTAGCCCTTCCACTCTTGAAGATCCACAGTCTTCAATTTCTCAATCTTCAGTCAGCATCTTCCATTTTGCATGTATTTGCTGGTCGGAATAGTTTTCGAATAAAAATTCGATCCTAGTCTTTCCGTATCAACAAACGTATTGGTCATATTTGATAGTTGGTTATTTAACTATCAAATAAACAACCATTCATGCATAAAAATAAAATGAATTCACTGATTCAATACCCAGCATCATTTAGCCTCTTTAATTAACCCATCTTTAATTAAATATTAAAAAGATTGATTAATAAAACATTTCCCTTTCTTATTAGAAATAATAAAATTCCATTTATCAATTCACTTCTACTCATTAGATCCTTATTGTAAATTGGTAAGTGAATAAATCTCTCAGTATCAATCCCGAATGTCGAAACCAACACCAGATCGATACCTCGAAATTTACTCAACTCAACCAGCGTACAACAAGTTTCCAATTCCGTAAAACCCTATTATATTCCCTTTTAAAGCGATTCTATTATTATAATCTCGCAAATCATTTTTTTCATTATTATTTAAATATCATTTCACAAAATTAATTAAAATACCTCAACTTAACTTCCGTAAATAATATTACAGATTCCATTTCAAAACCCTTCACCTTTTCTTTACACTTACCTTTCATTTACGAATTCCTTTACCATTCATTTACAAATCCATTTCCTTTCGCTGTATAAATCCACTTCCATTCGCTTTTTAAATCCATCTCCATTCTCTTTATAAACCATTATCATTCGCTGTATAAATCATTAACCATTCGCTGTATAAATCATTAACCATTCACTGTATAAACCATTACCATTCGCTGTATAAACCATTACATTTGTTTTATAAATCATTAAAATTCGCTTTATAAACCATTACCATTCGCTGTATAAATCATTACCATTAACTGTATAAACCATTACCATTCGCTATATAAACCATTACCATTCGTTGTATAAACCATTACAATCGCTGTATAAACCCTTACATTTGTTTTATAAATCATTATCCATTTGTTTTATAAATCATATTTCAAAATGGTATATGAATACATCTTTGAAAAACATTTTAAATCGATTAAATATCGATTTTCTAAATCATTTCTTTATCGACGATACTAAAGAGGTAAATATCTGCTAAAGTACCAAACCGGGGAATATAAACCAATTTCACATCCAATGAACACAACAAGTCATATTGATAAACATTATCAATGCTATTAAGAAATCCTGTTGGACTTCTCCAACCTGTCAATCCATGCATCACCATTTCATACCATTTAACATATATTATAACATAATGAAATTTAACCACTATTGTGAGGAATCAAGTTGGATCCCTCTAACCTGTTTTCCCTGCATCAAATACGTTACCTCAATATAATCATTCAATTCAATATATCGATATAAATTCAATAATCAGCCAATAGCAGCAATTTAATATCAACAATTAGCAACCGTAGCGCACACAAATAAAAACCCAACTTATATAAAATATAAGTGGGACTAAGTGAGTTTAACTCACTTTGATCGATTTATCGTAGAAGCAGTTTGATTTCTCGTTTAATTCAACCAAAAATTTCTGTTCACTCCAGAGCCATCCAAATTAGCTTCGTTTCGTTCTGTAAACAGATGTGAGAATTATTTACGTATTAAGTTAATATAATTTAAATTATAATTTACCTTTCTTAATTAACTAATTACGTTAAATAATTTTGGTTTAAGATTTCTAAACAACCAAGTCTTTTTCTTTTCAAAAGCTAGACCACTCTGATTACAAATAATAGCCTAAGTTTTAAATTAAGTTCTAACTTTTCTAATCACTTATAAAAATTTAACTAATCGTATAATTAATTTCTTAACCATAGTTTATAAAATTAATTACGGTGTTCAAACATTAACTAACTAACTATAAATCCTGAATTAAGTTTTACTCAACTGATTAGATGATTAAGCAAAATAGTTTATACATTTAATTAAACTTGAACTCTATATAATATATTTTAATGAATATAGTATCTAAGTTAAAACAAAATTTAAGTTAAATAATTGACCTTAGGCAATATAATTATTTGGCTTAATTATACTTGGTTAACATATAAACTAGATCGATTATGTACTGATTTTGTTTCTAATTTAAAGTCCCATATCATCATGACCCCTGTATTCATTTCATGTTCCAGCTTGTATCCAGTATCCTAACACAAATTTTAGTTTGATACTACCTAACCATGTTTAACTCATGGTCCTACCTTTCTGTTCCTTTGTCTATGTTCACGGTTCTTCACTCTGTAAACACCACTCATGAAAACAAGCAACCAACTTCCTTTTCATTCCTTACAGCTTCATCAACAAACCTACACATAACCCTCAAATACTTCACCGCAGCACAGACCCTCCTCTCCTCTGACGTTCATCGGAGACTGCCATTCGTGATCACCAGTGACTCATTAATCGTTTAAAATATGCTCAACATCATTCCTCTTCGCAAAGCCATACTCGCTCCAGCTCCATTACAAAAGCACGCACAAACTTCCCACGCCGGCCGACTTTCCTAATGCTGGATACAGATCAAACACAACAAAAGTACGCGCCCTGACCCTGCCCCATTCTTCAAGATATACCCAGCGTTATTTACTTCTGTTAGAACTTTAAAACCCAAAACACGAATCTAATTTCTACACCGTACCTTGGATACTCCACCATCTATCGATCGGAAACCTCCAGAAGAGGTGTTGCAACGTCCCGACCTTCCACCTCCAACAACTCTCAACTCGACGCCGCCTGATGGTCACACAAACCCTTCGAACGCCAGCCCTATTTAATACGATTCCGACCACTGTAGTTGGATTTTTATGATCATACACGTCCGGACGTTGGAGCTCGAGAAGCTGAGAAGATCTTTGTTTGAAAGTTTTAAATATTGAGGTCTGGATTCAAAGATTTAGTGGAAGGAACTATGGAAATTTTTGATCGTGAATTTTAAGGGTGGAGGCGCGATTTTATTGTTAACTATAAATGAAAACCTTTTGACGAAAATTCTATGGTTTACCCCCATATTTATAGACCAAGTAAAATATTATATTATTAAATAATATTTATTAGACTTAGCGGTGAAGTAATGCTGTAAAACTGTCACATACGGTGTCTGATTGAAATGAAAATTCACATCATAGCATAAAATGACATTCTGGACCCAATGGAAAATGTTTCGTCGAAAACGGAGATCATTTGCACATCCATTATTCAATTTTACGCATAAAACAACGCTACTTTGGATACCAAAATTACCCGGTCTCCAAAAATAACAAACAATTTATCTATCCTGACTCTAAATGTCAATACGAATTCAATGGAATTCTTTTGGTGGCTTAATTCGATCATTATCTCAAGTTACGGTCAAAAACCCCTTTTAAATCGAATTTAATTATTAAATAAATCGCTAATATTTATAAATAATTCCATAACGACTATTTTAAAATTTGAATTGGACATAACTGACAAATTATAAACTGAAATCCCGATTTATCTCTTTTATTACAAAATTAAAATCAACAAAATCCAAACATTTCTTGTTTCATAGAAATCCGACTTATATCGGATCCTGATCCTACATATTCAATTGAAGTTCAAAATTCAATATTGCGAACTACCGCGCCATTTCGAGCTCGATTTATATTTATATATAAATTATAGCGTTCAGACTTCGTTTTATAGAAGAATTAAATATTTAAAAACCATAAATATTCCAAATATAATATTTAAAATAATAAATTAAATTAAATATTCAAATTTAAATACCCGAAAAATCTGGGTTGTTACACTTATCCGAGCACGTGGAATTCTGATAACAACAACAACAGTAGCAATAGTACAAGTTGCAATGGGTAAGAATGACATGACACTAATGGGTCATACCGATAAAGAGTTCTGGATGGTCGCCTTCATATTCTCTTCCATCTCCTATGTACAATCGTCATCATCCTCATTCCATTATACCTTGACCAATTTAACCGTCTTCCTCCTAAGCTGTTTCGTGTCATTCCCCATAATGCGAAGCAGCTTACGAAGTTTCGTAACTATGGACTCGACTTCTAGGTCTTCGTACTGCTTCAGAGGTAACACCACATTCAAATCATGCACACACTTCCATAGAAATGACACATGGAAGAGATTGTGCGCACTCGACATCTTCTCAGGTAAATCTAATCTATACGCGAGCTTTCCATTCGCTCCACTATCAGAAACAGTTCAACAAACCTTGGAGCAAGCTTTCCTTTGGTTCTGAACTGAACAATGTGCTTCAACGGCAAAATCTTCACGAAAACCATATCTCCAACGTCAAAATCCAAATCTTTCTGACGCTTATCAGTGTAACACTTTTGAGAATCTTGGGCTGCCTTCATTCGTTGTCGAACGATCTTGATACAATCCAAGGTTTCTCTGATCATCTCAAGCCCAAGTATCAACTTATCTCTAGTTTCTAACCAACATGTTGGAGAATTACACATCTTCCATACAATGCCTCATATGGTGCTATCCCAATGCTCGACTGATAACTGTTGTTATAGGCAAACTCGAATAGATGTAGATGGTCCTCTCATGATCCTCCACAGTCTAATACACGAGCTCTTCCAAAACTCGGTTAACCCTCTCGGTTTGACCATTGGTTTGGGGATGATAAGTCGTACACGAATACAACTCGGTTCCTAAAGTCCTTGCAAACTTTTCCAAAATCCACTCATGAATATAGGATCTTGATCACTCACTATGCTTTTCGGGATACCATGGAATCGAACTATCCATTTTATATATAGCTCAGCCGACTTCGATGATGTCCTAGTCGGTTTGGCAGGAATAAATCTAGTGTTTTTGGTCAGGCGATCCACAATAACCCAAATTCCTTCGTTTCCTTCCCTAGTTCTAGGTAGTCCATCGATAAAGTCCATTGATATCTTCTCCTACTTCAATGTTGGAACTTCCAATGTATGAAGCAATACACTCGGCTTCTTTTGTTCAACTTTCACCAACTGATAGTTCATGCACTTGGAAATAAACTTTCCAATATTCCTTTTCATCCCTTTCCAGTAGTAAGATCGCTTCATGTCCTGATACATCTTATTACCACCAGGATGAATTGTTAACTTCGAGTGATGACATTCCCTCAGAACCTCATCCCTCAATCTGTCAATATCAGGAACAACTAATCGTCCTTACTTTCGGAGCTAACCTTCTCGATCGACGTCGAATTTTTTATCCTCTTGTTCCAACTTGTGGATAAACTCGACAAGCTTTGCATCTCGGATTTGGCTGTAATAACCCGGAAAATCTGGGCCAGTTTAAAATTTTTATTTTGGCAATTTTTGCGAATTTTGAATATTCAAAATGAGTTATTTTAAATAATATCAACGAGAAATTTATTTTTGAATATTAATAGAACGTATATATTATACGCGTCGTCGTTTGAATATAAATATTTATATAAAATTATAAATAGAATTGAAATTGGCGCGGTAGTTCGATAATTCGATTTCAAACTTCAATTGAATGTACCGGGCGCAAAACAATCCGGATTTTAGTGAAACCAAAAACATTAGGATCTAATTGATGATACCTTTCCAACGAATCCGAAAGATCAAAATTTCATAGCGGGATTCAAAAGATACATCCAGTTGAAAATTCTGAATAGTCGCTATGGAATTCAGGCCCTTAAAAATGGGAATTTTGCAAACGACATCGGATTTCGACGAAACCACTTTTGTTGGTTCCGTGATGTCAAGTTATTGCTAGATTTCAAATTTCATAATTTTTCGAATCAATATGTGAGCGTGGCAAAGGAAAACGCATTTGACCAGTTTCAGTTAATTTTAATCGACTGTAAAATGGCCATTTTTCCAACGGTCTCAGAATTCGACGAAACTAGTTTTGTTAGGACCGTATCATCAATACGAAGCTAGAAAATATTTTTCTGGAATTTTTCTAGTTAGTATGTAACCCCAGTAAATTGAAATGCGCATTCAAATTCAATATATAGAGTTATATGTTGATTTTGACGAAAACTGATCGAAACGATCGAATCAGCTTACGATACATATCCCATTGTGTTCGGAATGGGGGTGAAACGCTATGGACGACAGGCGGTGGGCCTCGTTTCGAGGTCGTATATAAAAGTCAACTTTTTGAAAATAAATTAATTAAATAAATTAAAAATTAAATCTCTCCCCTCTCCTTTATCTTTCTCTTCCCCCCCCCCCCCCCCCGTTCAAAAATCATTTTTCAGAAAAAAAATAAAAAAAAAGAAGAAAGGAAGGGCGCAGCAGCCGCTGCCCTCCCCGAGACCACCGCGCCACCACCCAGAAGAGCCGCCGCCTCCCCTTCACCTGCCGCGCCGCCACCTTCTTCTTCTCCTCCTTCTTCCTCCACCTCGCCGCCCCCCTGCGCGCAACCCCCAGCCACCTCTGCCGCCGCCTCCCTCTCTTCTTCTTCCTCCCTCTCTCGCCTCCATCTCCTCCTTCTTCTGCCTGAAAAACCGCCCCCCCTTTTCTAAACCCTAAGCCGCTGATCCCTCCCCCTTCCACAGCGACAGTGCTGAGACCACCCCCTCTCTTTGAAAAGTAAGTTCAGTTTTTATGTTTAATTTAAATCAGTTTTCGTGTGTATTTACATAGTAGGAAAATTTGTTTTAAATATGAAAAGACGATATTTTTAAATATGAAAAGACGATATTTTTAAATATGAAAAGACGATATTTTTAAATATGAAAAGCCGATATTTTTAGATATGAAAAGACGATATTTTGAGATGAGTAGTGAAGTAAAAATATGATTTTTACTTCGGGAATAATATAATTTTTATATTATAGAAAGGCAAACCTTTATTTGAAAAGACGAGATTTTTATAAATGAAAAGATTAGATTTTTAAATTAGAAAAGGCGAAATCTTTATATAGAGAATAGCGTTATAAAAATAGAATTTTTATCTATATATTAGCGGTATGGAAATGCGATTTTTATCCATATGGATTTGAAGTAAAAATATGATTTTTAAATTGAAAGTGAACAAATAAAAATATGATTTTTATTTTAAAGACATCAGCAAATAAAAATGTGATTTTTATATACGTAGTGACTACGAGCAACGAAAGCGACAAAGAGGCGAGAACGATGAAGATTTCTATCAATGAAGAGTCGTGAAGTTGGATAGCTATTGGTGAGAACGATGAAGATTTCTATCAATGAAGAGTCGTGAAGTTGGATAGCTATTGGTGAGAACGATGAAGATTTCTATCAATGAAGAGGCGAGAACGATGAAGATTTCTATCAATTGAAATTTTATTGAATCAACCTGAAATGAATTCGAATCGAATAGAAAATGAATTCGATTCGAATTGAATAGAAAGTGAATTTGAATTCAAATAAAATAGAAATGAATTCAAATTGAATTAAATTGAATTGAATTAAAACGAATTGAAATCGTCTTGAATGGAATTTAAAACGAACTGAAATTGAATTGAAATCAACCTGAAACGAATTCGAATTGAATCAAATAGAAGGTAAATTCAAATTGAATTGAATTGAAACGAATTAGAATTTGAATTGAATTGAAACGAATTTGAATTCAAATTAAATAAAATTTGAAATGAATTCGAATTGAATTGAAATCAAATCGATTTGAAATTGAATGTAGCGTTGAAATGGTTTTGAAAACGAATTTAAAACGATTTATAAAATACGTTTTAAAAAGGGAATCGACGAAATATATATAATATATATTATATATATATAATGGCCTGAATAGAATGCGCCGCGCCGCGGCAGTTCGTGAATTTCGACCTTTGACTTCGAATTGACGTTAAGGGAGATCCGACCGTCGGATTCTCCTAAAACCGGAACCGTTGGGTTCGTATCGAAAATAGCTTTCCAATGGATATTTGAAATTTGAAATCTAACGGTTGGATTTGGAATTATGTCCAAATCAATTTCAGAAAAGGTCGCTGTAAGTGCAGTTCGATGGCCGTTGTTGGAAATCGACTGTACGGGCCTGGATAAAATTATTAAAAATATTGATAATTTGTGTAAAATCATAATATGCGAATTGAAAAGAAATGGGATGAAAAACTCCATATTTGAAAAGACAAAAATAGATTTTTATCGAAATGAACTAGTTTAGAACTAGAATTAAAATCAATTTATTTTTGAAATAAATAAATTGAATTTGAAAGTGATTTTAAAAATAATCAATATTCCCAATACGAGGATTGGACTGGAGTTGAATCGAAATTATCTTCGGGATATTTCGATGTTGGATTTCGTGACTATATAGATATTGTTATGGGAATTTGAAAGATATATTTTATATCGTTATTTCCAATACGATATATGTTGGTTTCAGAATTTGATATCGAATATAAGCCGATATATTTTCTATTCAGAGCCTTGTATTTAATATCAAATGTGATTTGGGTTTATCGTGAATCGTGTTTTAAATGACATTGGTTCTTTAACCCAGTTAAAGGCAAGATATCGATTTCTAAGAAGATTAAAACTAAGTGGAGTTTTGATGAATCTTTAATTAAAAAAAAAAGTGAATTGATAATTTAAATTATCAAATCTGAAAAGTGATCGAGAGTGGAGTATCACCAGTTTTGCTCCAAAGCGATAGTTAAATCTTTAATTAGATTTGAACGTGAAATGATAATTAATTTTACCGATAACACCGTGGTGTTAGATATGGAGTATTACCAGTTTTGCTCCATGGGATATATAGGTTGGGATTGGGAAATAAAATAAATAATTACTTCGGTGTGGTTCGCTAATCCCGACTAGTTAGAAATGATATCCAAAGGAAGATTAAAGAATAAATTTAGAGGAATTTATCTTGGATAAAATTAATGGGAAGATTTCCCTAAGAATGTGATTTTGTGAATAAAAGAATATTCTGAATTGGAATGAGGCGTTTGTTGTGTTTGTGTAACATTTGTTTAGTATATACGTGGGTTATTCAGAAAGGCCGGGTTATACCCATTCTGAATAACCGATTCGACGAGATGTCGAAGATGAAGACGGTGGTTGAAGACCGGAAGTCTTCACATCGTTAGGGTGATTACTGATGATCTTGATTGGGCTGTACACCCAGGATGAGGGAATCAGTTGGTGATCGTCCAGACGTACTTAGAGATGGATGGATATGCGAGGAAAGTGCCTCCGGTTTCGTTCAGACCCAGAACGAACTTGTAAATGGATTGTGTGTCTGACATTGGATTTTATTCTATGTTGATTGATCTCTATTAAATATACATCTGTTTGGCGGCGGAGAATTTATTCTCTTGCTTAACGCCCTTCTCTGAGACGTACGAGCTCAGAGGTTGTATATCGATGGACATCAGTCGCATGGAGTGAATTGCCAATGTGGCATGCGTAAGTGGCAATTGATCAAGGCTTCTGTTGAAAAGCAAAGTCTTGTGGTTGATGATCAAAGCACGACCTGTGTGGCGTAGCTTTGTGTATAGCGTGAATTCGCGAGCCTCACACCTCGGTATGAGTCAAAAACGGGATAGTGACTGCAGGGAGAGCACGACGTTTCTTTCTAGCTAAGGTGGTGTCAGTGACCTACCAGCCCTGACATTTATATACTTTTCACCTGTGTGGTTGTTGGATACGAGGCGCCTCGGATATAGGTCTGTAAGGACCGGGAAACGTGTGTTCAGGAATTGCCAATCCTCAAAAGTAAGAGAGGACCGGCCCTGAAGATCCAAGGATCATAGTGGGGTCCTGAGACATTTGCTAGAGTGTCTCGAATCGGAGAGGAGCTTGCCCCTTGCCTCGGCTCATGACGGAATCCAATCTCCAATACGTGTGTTTCGGTTTTATTTGTAGAGCCTAGTATGGCGACATAGTAGATGGTAGCTATGTCGCCTATGATTGATACTTATGATTGAAATTGTTTTGACACTATACACCTATAATAATATCAAATAATGTGTTTTAAACGTATCAAGCATGCTTTGGCTGTTATAAGGTAAAAAACCTATCCTCCGGCTTGCGTTGCATTGTGTGATGGGACCTGGGTCTTATAACAGCTTCATTTTTCTTTATTTAGCATTGCGCTGTTTGTTTTATGCACTGGTATTCTTGGGAGGAAACCCGTTCCGTGTTATACGGCGTGGTCCCTTGATTTACCCAACCTTAAAAATAAAGATTAATAACTGTTTTAGTTCTCACACCAGTCACATGACTGACCTGGAGTTTATTGTTTTAACCTAAACTCTGGGTGCCCCTATTTTCCGCATGGGCAGCTAGTAGTTTTGGTTTTGCAGATTTATATTCACAGGGTCCTGATTAACAGCTGGAACGATGCTCGGAAAGCTCTGCATCCATGTATCACTTTCAGTTGTATTTTGTATATTTTTCCGCTGCTATGTAATTTATTGTAATCTCTGATATTTATCGAATGTAATTTATTCAATTATACTCTGTATATTCTTGTATCTGATGGAATTGTTGTAATAACAATGAAATGTTCGTCCGTCTGCGTTCTATTTTGTCTTGTCCTCAATTCTATTCGGGCTTTCCTTCACGGGGAAGTTCGGGTCGTCTCATTGGCTCTCGCCAATCCATTCGATGAGAGTGGGTATTATTGATAAGCTTGCCAATATTTTAGGTTCCAACTCAGACCGTGGTCTGAAATCAAATCCCGACAAATACTCGAGGCTCTTCGATTCTAAAAACATCGCTCCCAAACTTGCGTATCTTCAACTTAACGCATCAGCAACTTCTTATCTTTACTGGGAATATAGACTATACCAAAATCATATGATGCTAGATCTAACCACCGCTGCTGCCGAAGATTCAAATCCTTTTGGGGGAAAAGATACCTTAATGACTTGTGATCCGTAAACAACTCAATTAAACTCCCAACAGGTAATGTCTAAACATCTTCAGAGCAAACATGATCGCTGCCAACTCCAAATCATGAGTTGGGTAATTCCTTTCATGCGGCTTCAACTGTCGACTCGCGTAAGCCAAAACCTTATCCTTCTGCATCAGCACTGCACCAAGTCTAGTACCACATGCATCGATATATACCACAATTTACTCATTTTCACTAGGAATCGTCAAAACAGGAGCACTTGTCAGTCTCTCTTTCATGATTCCGAAAGCTTTCTCACACTTTCCATCCCATGTGAACACTTGGTTCTTATTCGTCAATCCTGTTAATGGAGCAGCTATCTTGGAGAAATCCATTATAAAATGGTGATAACATCCCGCTAACCCAAGGAAACTTCTCATGTCCATCTCATTCCTAGGTCTACCTCAGTCCTTGATTGCTGCCACTTTAGCGGGGTCAACCGCTGTTCCATTTCCAGAAACAACATGGCCTAAGAACCTCACTTCACTCTTCCAGAATTAGCACTTCGAAAACTTAGCTTTCAGCTGATTCTTTCGCAAGATTTCCAAAACGAATTTCAAGTGCATATTATGCTCATCTTCATTCCAATAGTAAACCAGAATATCATCCATGAACACGAGCACAAACTTGTTCAATTGATCTCTGAACACCTTATTCATAAGATCCACAAAATACGCTGGCGCATTAGTCAACCAAAATGGCATCACCAACCATTCGAAGAAACCGGATGGTGTCCTAAAAGCAGTCTTTGGAACACTATCCATTGCCACCCTCAATTGGTGGAATCTCATTGCCAAATCCATCTAAGAAAACACTTTGGCTTTGTGAAGCTGATCGAAGAAGTCATCAATCCTTAGAATCGGATACTAGTTCTTCTTGGTCACCTTGTTCAGCTCACGATAGCCCACTCACAATCTCAAAGATCCATCTGCCTTGGTTGCAAACACAATTGGTGTTCCTATTTGGGTACACTTCTCCGAATGAACCCTTTTTCCAAAAGGTCACGAACTTGCACCTCTAACTCTCGCTGTTTCTTAGAGGCCATCTGTCTAAGAGGCATAACGATAGTTCTAACACCTTCGACCAAATCGATTCTAAACTCAGTCTCACAATGCGGGGACAAACCTTTGACCTCTTCATAGACATCCTTAAACTCACTAGCAATTAGCACAGATAACAAGTCTTCCTATGGAGTCACAAGCGAATATAAAAAGCTCACAAAGACACCATCTTCGGGCATACATAATATGAAAACCTTTCTCCCTTCCACATCCCCGACTCTCACCTCATGTTTCTAGCAATTCACTCTTGCCGCATACCTTTTGAGTCAATCTATGCCCAAGATGATCCCAATCCTGGCATGGTTCAAAACAAAGCAATCACACACAAAAGAGCAACCATGACTCGATAACACAAGACCACAACAAAGCAAACAAAGGTTGGACAAATCCCCAACTGGATTAGTTACAACCAAAGGTCTATCACAAATCTTGGATTCCAAACCCAAGCAGCACACAAGCTTATTTCAAATGAATGAATGTGATGCTCTAGTTTCAAACAACACTCGAACTGAAACACCTTTAACTGAAAGAGTACCTTGGACTACGACACCTTTCCCTTTCTCTTCTGCAGTAGGGGCTCTTGAAGAAGATGGTACAGCCTCCAAAGCATAAGCCTTCACTATCTGCCTCCCTTTCGCTAGTTCCGGACAATCCTTCTTATCATGCCCAGGTTTTCCACATTTGAAGCAATTCTTTTCAACTTTTCGATTCTTAACTCATTAGCGAAATGGACCTTCTGTTGGTAGTTGTAGCAAACCACCTCAATTTTAGGTTTCTTCTTGCCATCCTTTCCTTTTTTTGTTGTTGCTTCCACTTCTTGCTGTTATTACCACCCTGTTGTGGTTTCCTTGGTTGTAGCGACAACATTTGCTTCTCTGGGAAACAAACTTTCATGTCGAACAAGTTTCTCCACTATGTTCTCATATGGATTGTCAAGATAATCCACTAAAGGCTTCCCAATATAGGTATCCAAACCCATAATAAACTTTTCGTTCTTCTGATAGGGTGCGTCAATATATGAATGAGCACACTTTGACAAGGCTTCAAAATTAGCAAGATAATCAAGCACCGGTTGACCATTCTGTTTCAGCTCCATAAACTTTTTGAACAGAACTGACTTCTGAGCAGTAGAGATAAACTTTGTCTCAAACTTAACTTGGAACTGTTCCCAAGTTATCTCTTCTTCCGGAGTCTCTAGCGTAATAGAGTTCCACCACTCCATGGCTTTGCCCTACAATTGCCTCGATGCAAGCTTCCATTTCATTGCATCATATATACCCAAATCTTCAAAAATCCGTACACAAGCATCTAACCACCTTTGAAACTCTTCAGTCGGCTCTGTCACCTTGAATGGTTTTCCCTAGAGGTGTGAAGTATTTACACAGCTCTGCGAAATCCATAGCTCTCAGTACCTGCACTTGAATTCCTACATCTACCATTTTTGCCTCCTAAGCGGGTACCCTCATGATCGCTGCCATCATTGCCTCAAACATAGCTGGGTAGTTTGGTATACCTCCATTTCCTCTTCTAGAAGCTGCCTCCCCCCTAATAGCGTGTCTTAATGGTCGATGACTCATCCTAAATTAGTAATATAAAATGATTAGCCACTTACAAGAAAACTGCTACAGAGTTCAAACACTATTACTATACACTAATATACAAAGTAAGCATCCAACGGAAATCTACAAGTACGTCTCTCATATGTTATTACTTCTTCGAACTTTAGCTAAAATCGTTAACCAGAGCTCTGACTCAAAATGTGACGACCGCCCATAACTGCTGCAATTAACAAGGAAAACAATGCGCTAAAAGACGTGCCAGGCAGCTTTAGACGATCATCAAAGTTGAATAACACAATGCGGCATCTGTCATATAACTCGCAGCGCAAGGATAAAATATAATAGAATATATACAACAGGATATAATAGTGAAGCATTTCTGAGCAGAAACCTTAATAGTAACTAGAAAGAATATCCATACACCCTGGGATTACAACATAAGTGTCTGTACAAATTTACCTCACTACAACACTCAGATAAAACACCAATCGTAATAGCGGAAACGACAAGTACAAGATAATAGACAAATTGATATGCAAGCCTCCTGCTCATCATCACTCTACATCCTCGCCTCACTAAGTTCTACTAGCTGTAACCTGCTACTCGGTCTGCCTATCCAAAACCGAATGAATAACCCAAGGTAATAAGAGGAACCATAAAACCTTGAGTCAGGCAATAGTCTTTATGAGCAATAAAACAACTATCTAACATCATCAATAAAGTATATGAGAATAGGCAGATTAATCAACCGATCTACCAAAACTCCAGAGAAGAACCCAACCTGTCTTCCCCACATCTGACAGTGATAGCCTTTCTACAAACAAGCATTTACAAACAATAGTTCATCTAGGGCAATCAGAAGTAACCAGACAACTAGACAATAGTAAACTTAGCAACCAATTATATCTCACGTAGACTACCTAAACCGAGATCAACATCCCCCAAGCATAATCCCCGACGGCTAAAACCAATATCAGACAAACACCTAAGAAATATCTCCCGTGACATCAGGCAACCTACGTAGATGGTACAAGCAAAACAACCAACATCCATGACCCTGACTATCACCGCCAATCCTACTTTGAAACCATCATTAATCGTATAGTGGCCGACCCTGCCTTATGTCAAAGGCTAATGTTTAACCCCGGTTCTATCACAAACTTCATATGCCTTTCTACGATACGTATCTAGGCCTTTCGATGGTACCCAGGGTACCCGACTAGCAACCCTCCAGTCTTTTAGGTTCCCCTATTATACCATTGCTTTTAGCCAGCTAGAACCTACGACAACGGTAATCTCTCAGCATTCATTATCTCTAGTCACCCGACTTGATGACTATTCATAGCTCAAGCAAGCTACTCGAGCAACCATTATCCACAAACTCACCACCTTGAGTCGTCTTTGCATTACGATGATCAACGAACACATCACATCACTTCGAACATTCCCATTTGAACTCACTTCAAAGCCATAAACATCGTCGACTAAAAAATAAGCTTCGTTTTGTCGACATTCTTTAGGTCTTGAACTCGTTAGTTCTTACTCCTTAGTTCTTGCTCCTTAGCTCTTTCTCCTTAGGTCTTGCTTCTTAGGTCTTTCTCCTTAGACCTGAGACCTAAGACCTAACTCCTTAGGTCTTAAAAATAACCTAACAAAAATAACCTAACTCCTTAGGTCATAAAAAGGACCTAAGAAAAACGACCTAACCCCTTAGGTCTTAAATACAACCTAAGAAAAACGACCTTAAAAAAAATGACTTAACTCCTTAGGTCTTAAAAACGACCTAAGAAAAACGACCTAACCCCTTAGGTCTTAAAAACGACCTAACACCTTAGGTTTTAAAAACGACCTAAAACAAATGACCCGACCTTCATCCTTTTCTTGAGCAACAAGCCACACGACCCAAACTCCATGCCACATCATCAACGACTTAAGAAAAGCGGCTCGATTCCAGATCTTACCAAATAGCTCCAATCTTAACCAAATCATCATCAAACGATAACATCGATGCAAACAACTTATCTGAATTATCCAATTCCACAATCAATACTTTATGAAACTGTCAACATCATCAAAATGACAATTATTCATCAATGATCATATAAAATTCACTAAATCATGATAAAACTAAAATAATGGATCTAATTTGCATAAACATATGAATTAACATAAAAATTACCAGTTTTAAGTTGTTTGATTAGATCCTATGGCGATTCAAATGAAAATGTACTTACCATGATGTTGATGTAGGTGAAAACAACTTGAAAATGATGAAAATAAGATCAAACACTCATATACTTCATTAAATCCATGTGAGAGATGCATATCACTCACCAATTCTTCAAAGTAACTCAAAATCGCTAAATTCTCAATTCGGACGCGAAGAATATGCTTCAAACCTCTTGATTTGATATGATCTCTCCTTACTTGATGTAGATCTAGCTTCAAACGATGTAGATCTTCGATTCTCTTATGTAGATCTATATTTTAATGGTGAAAGGTGTATTTGATTGAGCAAGGAGGATCACAAGCTCAACCAAATGAGAGAATGAAGAAACTAGACAATTCTCCATGCCTCTAACCCCAATTTGTATCCTCCCACCAGCCCACTAATGAGCCTCCTCAAATCAGCCCATCAATGACTTTTAAAACCTAAACTGAAATTGTGAAACACTAAAATAGCGATTCCTCCCAAACAACTAAACCAAATCTTTAATGTGACCATAGTATGGAATTGGCAACACCATTTCCTTACCAATGAGACTGATCTTAGCACCTGATTCGATCCCAGTCAAAAGTTATGCCCTATATAAGATTGATAGGGGAAAAATGGTCACAAATAAAATTGGTAAAAATCATGGACATGTCTCACGTCCCCATAACCAACATATCAAAATATGAGAATGATCCAACACTCAGAGAATTAAATAAAAATATTTTATGATCCTCCGATATGTAAAATGTGGGCTGTTACATTCCCCATGTCGCAATCTACTATCTTCCGCCAGATCATTCCAAACTTGGATAGGAGGTGCTATTCTCATCGAAGAACCCAACAGTTTGAACAGCGTAGCCAAACTCCACCTAAATCTCTCGAGGCCTCAAGCCCTATTTGAAATTTACATATGATCATGTCTTGAATCACCAATGCGAGCTATAAAACTGATAGACTTGAAAAGGACCTCTTTGCGAGTTCATCAAAGTTAGTTTGGCGATTTATCATTGAATAAATCGATGGAGGTTAATTTTTGAAAGCAAGAAGGAAGGGTAGCATTGATTTTCAATGGAACATTATAGTTCGATTTGGGGATAAGGGTACACGGCTCAAGTACTATAACATTAGGATTTAACATTATTATTTTAATCAATGTACTGTCTAATAGTCCCCAAAACATATCATCTGTTAGCAAGGGAACTAATTTCAATATCGAATTCAATTGTGTAAAGAGGATATACTTTGAAATTCAGATTATACAATTACAATTCTTTAGAGAAAATGACAGGCATTTTAATACATACGATCAAACGATACATCTAATCACTACGAAACTTGACGGTGTGCAACAACTCACTACGATGGTTCCTAAAATATCAGTTCATCATAATCTAACACTGTGCCCCTGAAGCGACAATTTATGCGTATTTTGAGATCGTTTTGACCATCAAATGGTTCTAAGTTAAAATATTGCAATCCATATACTTATTATTCATGTAATGACTAATCTGGACTCAATTGAATTGGCCTTGAGTCCTAATTCGATTCTTTATGAAAAATATTCTTTTAAAGCAATCACTCAATTAATTAACGATCAATTTGTAAATAAAATATTTAAATATACAATCATTAAAATATGGGTCATTACATTATCTCCCCCTTAAAGGATTCCATCCTCGAAATCCTTAAGCAGGGAACCACACAACCTAGCACTCTCAAACAAGTGATAACACAAAAAAGTCATCACTTATCTCCCTCGACGATAACCATTGAAGTGACCATAACAAAGGAAATAGACATATAATTTGGCATGGAGCCAATATTCTCATCCTTAAGTACAACCAAAATCAAAACTGAAATTAGTAGTGTAACTAAGCTAAATATCTAAGTTGTACACCTTTTTTCCAGATGAATGGGTAATGAAAAATAATAGCGGAAAGCCACTAATGGGAATACAATTCGATTGAGCATCGTGTATTGAATTTCCATCCAAATTCGGCAAAATTCACAGAAAATTTTGGCCTTACTTCCTTTACATGACTCGATTTGGAAAAACTACAATTCGTTAAATATGGATCACTCGAACAAAAGAAAACAGAATCTTTAAAGTGGCTACCCATATCAGGCCTTAAAATCATAAAAAATGCACCAACAAAAAAAACAAAATTCTTTGTCTGCTACCTTATAAAGCAAGTTTAGCATTTAGATGCAAGAAGAAGTGAATTGGCATCCAAACAATCAAATTTTCTTCTGTGTACCTGGGTATGTACTTAACAAAAAGGATTATACATGATAGTGGAAATAGCAATAAGGGAAACAAGTATGTTAAAGAATTAGAATTAATCTAACATAAGCATATCAAGTCTGTGAACGCCCGCCCCGCACCAACTGACATTTACTCCAAAGGTGCGCTATACACATGTCCAGTTAGCACGGAACGAGTCCTCAGAAGGAAAGGGAAGAAGGAAATGAACTAACAAAGAACCTGTAGAATGTCTCACAGCGCATAGAATAAAATATAATAATAACATACTTGACATAAAACAGGTTAGACAGTGCATAAGCTGAAGCAACTAACATAGCAGTGGAAAATGTAAGTACATCTTATGATCCAAAGTTAAACATTATTACAACTTTTCAAACTGTCTCAAAAGCAAAAGAAAGATAAAGGAGGTACACTACTAATGCCCAAGTAGCGACCACCAACGACCCAGGGAGAATATCTATATATCATACGTGGAAGCCTCCTGCCCGCCTCCAAATCAGCTACTCGCGCATCACCAGCTAACCTGTCTCTAGTCTGCTCGTGTGAGCACCCAGAGTAATAAGAGGAGACATAAAACTTTGGGTCAGACATAAAGCTTGGTATGAGCGATAAGCATCTAAACAGAACAATAACAGGTAGACTAAAACATACCTAAACCTGGACCTGCAGCCAAAGAGTTAGCACTACATACTGTACAACACTCTAAGGTGCCATATCAAACGGTGTAAAGATACGGAGGTGGGGGTGTGCATGTCATAGTGATGGCAAACAATCAAACATAGCAACCATCCTCGCATCTCTCACTCAGTGCGTAAAGCATACGATATTCACCTCTTCGATCACCCAACGTACCTTGCTATGTTCACTTTGCCCCCATGAAGTCATAAATGGCTTCACTGCACTGATAACGTAGCCACAAATCCTTCGCTATGTCCACTTTGCCCCATGGAGTCACAAGGACCCCACTGCACTGGCTCATAGCCTTACTAATCCTTACTATGTCCACTCTGCCCCATGGAGTCACAATGACCCCACTGCACTGGCTCATAGTCTTACTACGCATCACCTTGCCCCTCGAGTCATAATGACTCTACTGCACTGATAACGTAGTCTTGCTACCATCACTTTGCCCCTCGAGTCATAGTGACTCTACTGCACCGATAAGTAGCCCATCATCCATTTTCAGTGGTGAATCGAAGTTATGAACGTCGACAACTCCTTAACACACGTCTCGCAGCAAAGTCCAACTCATGAAGTCAACTCGTTGGTCCCCATCTGGATCCTGAGTCATAACTTCCAACTTGGACTACCTTTGCATCTCGGGTTATTGGTCTTCTCTCCTGTTCAGGTCGGTCGGTCAAGCACCTTTCATCCTGGTCGGTTTTCATCATGCCTGGTCGGTTTTCATCGTCCCTGGTCGGTCGGTATTGTCCCCCTAGTCGGTCGAACACTTTACCAATCCTGGTCGGTCGTTGCCAGGGTCGGTCGGTCCTCCTCCACCATTCCTAGTCGGTCGTTCGATGTCAGGGTCGGTCGGTCCTCCTTCACTATTTCTGGTCGGTCGTTCGATGTCAGGGTCGGTCGGTCCTCCTTCACTATTTCTGGTCGGTCCAGGAACTCAGGTCGGTCAACTCCCTCTCCCCGGTCGGTTATCTCGACCCCAAACCTGCACCATTTCAGCAAGCTATTTTCGCCTCTCGACGGCGTTTTTGACCAATCTGACACTTCTAATCAGTCACAAAGCATACCATACAGTCATAGAAACATAGAGAATCAACCACAACACCAAAACATTAATATGATAGGTTAATATGGATCAAACATACCCAAAACCCTATATTTCCCCTTAAGCATGTTTAGGTGAAACTAATGATGTGATTAGCAAAACTTAACCAAATTAACCCAAATTCATATCAGAGGTCTAAAACATCATTTCGGATTTTATAAATATTTTTCTGGAATTTTATCATGTTTAAATTCGCTAATTAACACTAATTACCCTTAATTAGCCATAATTAGTGAGGAACTATGCAAATCACTCACCTTAGCCACAAATAAACTAAGATCTGAAATAAATCTCTGATTTGATGCGAATCCCAATGCTAAACAGCAGCTCCAATGTTGATTTAGTGTAGATCTCCCTTGATTTGATGTTGCTAAGCTTAATCCTTGATTAAAAGATGATTTGGGGGTGATTTAGAGGTTGGAGGCCATTTTTAGGGTTTCTTGGAGATAAGTGAAGGCTAGAAAACTGAAATGGAATGATTCTCTAACTCATTTCAGCCTCCCCATAACCCTAATCCCGAAATGGGTTATGGGCCTATTCACTAATCACCCAATTTGGCCCGGTTAAGCAGTTTTTCACCTTCCAAACCTTAATTCAGCCATATCTCTCAAATGGTAAGTCCGTTTGGCTATTATGACCACTCTACGGAAAGGTAAACCATCAAACGAATCTAATGGAAGTGGTTTCAGGTCAAAATTCCTTTCCGCTCAAAAGTTATGGCCAAAACAAGACCAGCTAGGGGCAAAACGGTCATTTAAAAATCGACAAAAATCATGAACATGGGAAATGACTTTAATAGATGTTTCCCAAAGTTACATGTCCATATGACTTCATAGGGGAAAGAAATAAATATTCTACGATCCTCCAATGCGTAGAATGTGAGTTGTTACATTCTCCCCCCCTTAAAAAATTTCGCCCCCGAAATTCCCTAACCAAAACACACAAAAGGGTCCCGCATGCCAATCAATCATAAAACAACAATCAAACATGCAAAACAAACAAAACAAGTCTATCCTAGCATGCGGAATAACTAAATTGCAAAGTAAGTCTTACCAGGCAAAGAGTTCTGGATACGTCTTTCTAATGTTCTCCTCTGTCTCCAAAGTACAATCATTCTCGTTCTCGCCCCACTGAACCTTGACTAGCTTCACCGCCTTCCTTCGAAGTTGCTTCGTATTGTGCCCCACAATACGAATCGGCTTGCGGTTCCCAACCGCCTCGGGTTCTACTTCGAAGTCCTCTAACTGATCAGGTGAAATAGTCATATCTGAGTCGTGAACGAACTTCCTTAGTTGGGAAACATGAAATACATTGTGAACTCCCGCCATCTTCTCTGGTAAGCCAACTCTATATGCCAAATTCCCGACTAGTTCAAGAACAGGGAATGGGCCAACAAATCTTGGTGCCAATTTGCCTCTCCTGCCAAATCGTATCACGCTCTTCAACGGAGAAATCTTGACAAACACCAAGTCACCAACGGAGAATTTTAAGTCTCTTCTCCTTTTATCAGCATAGCTTTTCTGCCTATCTTGGGCAGTCTTCATTCGTTGTTGAATGGTCTTAATCTTATCTAAAGTTTCCCTCACCACATCTGGTCCAAGCATAAACTTCTCGCCAGTCTCTATCCAACGTGATGGTGAGTTGCACGGTCTTCCGTACAAAGCTTCATATGGAGCCATACCGATACTGGATTGGTAGCTATTATTATATGCAAACTCTACTAGATGCAAATGGTCATCCCATGATCCACCAAAATCCAATATACAAGCTCTCAAGAGATCTTCCAATATACGATTCACCCTCTCCGTCTGACCGTCGGTCTGAGGATGATATGCGGTACTGAGATGTAATTTTGACCCTAGAGCCTCCTGTAAGCTCTTCCAAAACCCACTAGTGAACAACGGGTCTCGGTCACTTACTATGCTTTTAGGTACTCCATGAAATCTCACTACCCACTTCATATACAATTCTGCCAACTTGGCTGCCGTTCTGGTCAATTTGACTGGTATAAATCTTGCACTCTTAGTCAATCGATCCACAATTACCCAAATGCTATCATATCCCGATCTAGTCCTTGGTAAACCATCGATGAAATCCATCGAGACTTGCTCCCATTTCCATTCGGGAATTTCTAATGGTTGTAACAACCCACTAGGCTTCTTTTGCTCGGCTTTAACTAGCTGGCAATTCATGCATTTGGATATAAACTTCCCAACGTCTCTTTTCATCACTTCCCAATAGTAAGTCTGTTTCATGTCTCGATACATCTTATTACCACCGGGATGTATAGTCAGTTTTGAGTGATGACATTCTCTAAGCACTTCATCTCTCAAACCATTCACGTTGGGTACAACTAGTCTTCCATTCTTTCTAAGCCATCCATCACGATCAAGCCCATACACATTCATCTCCTCACCGTCGATATCCATCTCTAACTTGGAGATGATTTCCAATAGATTAGGATCGTCCCTCTGGCTGGAACCAATCCGCTCTATAAAAGTGGGTCTGATCGCCAAACTAGCTAGCATTTCTGGATCCAATTCGCACTTTGGTCTGAAATCAAACCCTGCGATATACTCCAGTTGCTTCCATTCAAGAAACATAGCCCTAAACTGGCATGTCTCCTACTCAAGGCATCGGCTACCACATTACCTTTCCCAGGTGTGTATGCGATATCAAAATCATACGAAGCCAAGAACTCTAACCATCTATGCTGACGGAGATTTAGATCCTTCTGGGAGAAGAGGTACTTTAACGATTTATGATCGGTAAACAACTCAAATCTTTCTCCCAAGAGAAAATGTCTCCACATCTTCAGCGCAAACACGATCGCTGCTAATTCCAAATCATGGGTAGGATACTTCTTCTCATGCGGCTTCAGCTGCCGACTAGCATAAGCTGCAACTCTGCCTCCTTGCATCAATACCGCACCTAGTCCGGTACCACAAACATCAGTGTATACCGTCATTTCTTCATTCCCTTTAGGAATGACTAGCACTGGCGCACGCATCAACTTTTCCTTTAGACTCTTGAATGCATTCTCACACACTCTGTCCCAGACGAAGGACTGATTCTTCTTAGTCAACTGAGTCAACGGTGATGTTATCTTGGAGAAGTCCTGGATAAACTTACGATAATATCCAGCTAACCCCAAGAAACTTCTTACATCTGTTGCATTCTTGGGCGTAGGCCAATCCTTTACCGTAGCCACCTTCGCAGGCTCCACGGCAATACCACTCTCTGAAACAACATGACCCAAGAATCTCACTTCCCTTCTCCAAAAGTGACACTTAGAGAATTTCGCTTTCAATTGGTGTTTCCTCAACACCTCCATCACTTTCCTCAAGTGTCCCTTGTGTTCCTCCTCTGTCCTTGAGTAAACAAGGATATCATCTACGAACACAAGAATAAACTTATTCAATTGATCTCTGAATACTCGATTCATAAGATCCACAAAGTAGGCTGGTGCATTGGTCAACCCAAATGGCATGACCAACCACTCATAAAATCCAGACGGCGTCCTAAATGCCGTTTTTGGAACACTCTCATTCGCTACTCGGAGCTGATTAAATCCTGTCGCGAGGTCCAACTGGGAGAACACTCTTGCTCCTTCCAGTTGATCAAACAAATCATCTATCCAAGGTAGAGGATACTTATTCTTCCTCGTTACCTTATTCAACTCGCGATAGTCCACACACAAACGAAGGGAACTATCTGCCTTAGTGGCAAACACAACTGGTGCTCCCCACTCGGAGAACTTCTTCTAATAAATCCCTTCTTCAAAAGATTGCTGACTTGCACCCCGAGCTCTCGCTGCTCCCTTGGTTCCATACGACGAAGTGGCATCACTATAGGTCTGGCATCTTTCACTAAATCAATATGGAACTCAATCTCTCGGTGTGGTGGAAGCCCGGTCACCTCCTCGAAGATGTCCGGAAATTGGCCAACCATGGGCACATCTGACAGCTCATCTTGCGGGATGTCGAGGGAATTTACAAAACTAGCCATAACCCCATCACTAGGTAGACTACCAAACACTACCATCCGCCCATCATCCGCCCTAACTGTCACCAAAAAGCCCTCACAGTCTACCACCACCCCGTATCTTTGGAGCCAATCGACTCCCAATATAATGCCATACCTAGTAAAGCCCAAAACAAAGCAATCACATACAAACATACATCCATGACTCGATAAGACCAAATTCCTGCAAATCATACTAAGGCTAGTCGAACCACCAATCGGGTTCGTCACAACCAATGGTCTATCGACTATCTCGGGTTCTAGTCCCAACCTATCTACCAGGTCACTAGATATGAAGGAACGGGAAGCCCCAGTATCAAACAAAACTCGAACTGGTACATCATAAATAGAAAGCATACCTTGAATAACAACATTCTTTCCTTTCTCCGCCGCAGTTGGGGCATTCGACGAAGAAGGAACTGCATCAATAGCATATGCTTTCACAATCTGCTTCTCCTTAAGAGGTTGCAGACACTCATCCTTATGATGTCCCACTTGACCACAGTTGTAGAACTTCCTTTCCGCTGGTTTGGCCCGACATTCTTTAGCATAATGGCCCTTCTTACCACAGCTGAAGCACTCAACATCCTTCTTGTTCTTTTTCTGGCCACCCTTAGATTGGTCCTGCTTCCTCTTATTTTGAGAGTTATTCTTGCCTCCACCGCCTGATTGCGGCTTTGGCCCTTCTGCAGATGTAGCCTCAGTCTTTGACTTAGGGTAAAGACTCTCTGATCTCAAAGCTTTCCCCATAATTCGATTCAAAAGTCTCATCGATGTGGTTGATAAGCCTTTCCCCCAAGTATCCATCCAACCCAGTAATGAACTTCTCATTCTTCTTCTCAGGAGTATCGATAAGAGATAGTCCATACTTTGACAAAGTGTCGAACTCAGCAATATAGTCAGAGACTGCCCTTCCACTCTGCTTGAGTTCCAAGAACCTCTTGAACAACACTGACTTCTGGGCAGCTGGAATGAACTTCTCGCTAAAGTGAGCCTTGAACTGATCCCAAGTAACCTGATCTTCTGGAGTAGCTATTTTAATGGCATTCCACCAATTCATCGCTCGCCCTTGCAGCTGACGAGACGCTAGCCTTCTCTTCATCGCGTCCTCAAGACCCAAGTCATCGAAGATACGATCACAGCTATCCATCCAGTCCTGAAAATCTATGGCCGACTCCGTCCCGTGGAACGGCTTCCCACCAAGGTTAGTGTAACCTTGCACAACTTGGCAAAATCGACCCTAGGCGCCTGCACTACTGGGCCAACATCGACTCCGGGATTGGGAACTGCCCCTTGCACTTCTCTAAGCATGTCTCTCATGAGGTCAGTAAACATCGTCGTCATGTCAGCAGCATTCCCATTATTGGCTCCCCTACCAGCACCTCTAGCATATCGGCTCATCGTCGATCTGTAAAAGAGAAACGATTAACGACCCCATAGTGGTGCTAGTGCAGTACGACTTCATTCTTATACTACTATTAGTATATACATATAGCTTTTGAAAACCAAAGTAATCACAAATACATGCTCTCATATACGTACTATCTCTCCCTAGTGTCTTTCCCTAGGTTAACTACGCAACCTAGAGCTCTGATACCAAGTGTGAATGCCCGCCCCACACCAACTGACATTTACTCCAAAGGTGCGCTATACACATGTCCAGTTAGCACGGAACAAGTCGTCAAAAGGAAAGGGAAGAAGGAAATGAACTAACAAAGAACCTGTAGAATGTCTCACAGTGCATAGAATAAAATATAATAATAACATACTTGACATAAAACAGGTGAGACAGTGCATAAGCTGAAGCAACTAATATAGCAGCGGAAAATGTAAGTACAGCTTATGATCCAAAGTTAAACATTATTACAACTTTTCAAACTGTCTCAAAAGCAAAAGCAAGATAAAGGAGGTACACTACTAATGCCCAAGTAGCGACCACCAATGACACAGGGAGAATATCTATATATCATACGTGGAAGCCTCCTGCCCGCCTCCAAATCAGCTACTCGCGCATCACCAGCTAACCTGTCTCTAGTCTGCTCGTGTGAGCACCCAGAGTAATAAGCGGAGACATAAAACTCTGGGTCAGACATAAAGCCTGGTATGAGCGATAAGCATCTAAACAGAACAATAACAGGTAGACTAAAACATACCTGAACCTGGACCTGCAGCCAAAGAGTTAGCACTACATACTGTACAACACTCTAAGGTGCCATATCAAACGGTGTAAAGATACGGAGGTGGGGGTGTGCATGTCATAGTGATGGCAAACAATCAAACATAGCAACCATCCTCACATCTCTCACTCAGTGCGTAAAGCATACGATATTCACCACTTCGATCACCCAACGTACCTTGCTACGATCACTTTGCCCCATGAAGTCATAAATGGCTTCACTGCACTGATAACGTAGCCACAAATCCTTCGCTATGTCCACTTTGCCCCATGGAGTCACAAGGACCCCACTGCACTGGCTCATAGCCTTACTAATCCTTACTATGTCCACTCTGCCCCATGGAGTCACAATGACCACACTGCACTGGCTCATAGTCTTACTACACATCACCTTGCCCCTCGAGTCATAATGACTCTACTGCACTAATAACGTAGTCTTGCTACCATCACTTTGCCCCTCGAGTCATAGTGACTCTACTGCACTGATAAGTAGCCCATCATCCATTTTCAGTGGTGAATCGAAGTTATGAACGTCGACAACTCCTTAGCACACGTCCCGCCGCAAAGTCCAACTCATGAAGTCAACTCGTTGGTCCCTATCTGGATCCTGAGTCATAACTTCCAACTTGGACTACCTTTGCATCTCGGGTTATTGGTCTTCTCTCCTGTTCGGGTCGGTCGGTCAAGCACCTTTTACCCCGGTCGGTTTTCATCATCCCTGGTCGGTTTTCATCGTCCCTGGTCGGTCGGTATTGCCCCCCCTGGTCGGTCGAACACTTTACCAATCCTGGTCGGTCGTTACCAGGGTCGGTCGGTCCTCCTCCACCATTCCTATTCGGTCGTTCGATGTCAGGGTCGGTCGGTCCTCCTTCACTATTTCTGGTCGGTCGTTCGATTTCAGGGTCGGTCGGTCCTCCTTCACTATTTCTGGTCGGTCCAGGAACTCGGGTCGGTCAAAAAACCCCCCTGGTCGGTTATCTCGACCCCAAACCTGCACCATTTCAGCAAGCTATTTTCGCCTCTCGACGGCGTTTTCAACCAATCTAACACTTCTGATCAGTCACAAAGCATACCATACAGTCATAGAAACATAAAGAATCAACCACAACACCAAAACATCAATATGATAGGTTAATATGGATCAAACATACCCAAAACCCTATATTTCCCCTTAAGCATGTTTAGGTGAAACTAATGATGTGATTAGCAAAACATAACCAAATTAACCCAAATTCATATCAGAGGTCTAAAACATCATTTCGGATTTTATAAATATTTTTCCGGAATTTTATCATGTTTAAATTCGCTAATTAACACTAATTACCCTTAATTAGCCATAATTAGTGTTAGCCTGCTTTGTGACCAGGCTACCCAAAGCAAAGATCATGTTGACACACCTCTCGGTAAATGCTGTCTAATATGGAATCTCTGGATAACATCGCTCTCTGGCATTGGAAGCATTGTCAGAAGACACAAGGCAGTTTGGTCAAAATCACAACATCAGTATAAACTGGCTCGAAACCCCTATCAAATGACCTCATTTGGATCTATTCACCTCATATACTCGTAGCCCTTTGAATTAGCTTCAGTTTGAGCTTTGGTTTGGCTCAATCGGACTTACGGTTTGAAAGTTACGCCCATTTCCGTGAACGAGTGTAAGCTGGCATATGACCGCGATCCGATCCGCCCTTGCCTACGCGATCCGATCCGACCCATGACCGCGATCCGATCCGCCCTTGCCTACGCGATCCGATCCGACCCATGACCGCGATCCGATCCGCCCTTGCCTATGCGATCCGATCCGACCCATGACCGCGATCCGACCTTCGGACCTGTTCAAACGTAGCTTGTTTTGACCTATTCTCAAGGCTACTGGCTCTCCTATTTTTCTGGATCGCCTGCCACGTACCCCATCACGAACCAGTCCTCCCAGGAGCTTTCCTACAGCTATAAATACACCTTTAGAGGGCATTTTCAGGGGATTTTTGGCATCTCCTCATCCATGGCTGCCATGGCCAACACTTCTCCATGAATAACCACTATCTTCCTCAATAAATTCAATGGATTCGGAGAGAATTATTCATTGAATTCAAGTGATTGAAAGACAATATTCATTGTAATTGTAATCTATGAGTGAAATGAGAAAATATGAAGTGGACGTAGGCTCGTTAACGCCGAACCACTATAAAAATCTCGTTGTCTTGCTTTTTTCTCTATTTTTCAGTTATTTCTTCATATCCTATGCTCAAAATACGACGATTTGGGTGTTAGGACCATTTTTTGGTCTAACATTTTGGTGCTTTCACTGAGAACTGAACTCTCAACCTATCGGATTGCTATTCTACTATTCGGATTTGAAAGTTCGAAGAAAACAGTCCGCGTTTCTACCATTTTTGAATATTTCGTTGATTTCAGAAAATCAGAGCTTCATACCTTCGAAAAAAAAGCTAAGGGTTCACAAGCTTCACGACCAAATGAGGATAATAAAGAAAATGCACAGGAGCAGGTTAGAGCAAGTGGCCGGTTCTTGGTTCGCGGATCGCAGGGGGTATCACGAACTGGTTCGCGGTTCGCAGGGGGTATCACGAACTGGTTCGCGGATCGCGGGGGCATCACTATCCTATTCGCGGTTCGCGGAACGACCTCCACGAACGGAGCCTAAAGAGCCATCACGATCCGATTCGCGGTTCACGGAACGACCTCCACGAACGGAGCCCAAAGAGCCATCACGATCCGATTCGTAGTTCGCGGAACGACCTCCACGACCCGGGCCCAGAGTGACCTTCACGACCCGACCTGGTGTAGGATCCGCGATCCGATCCGAAGACGTTGATTAATTGACGATCCGAGCCACAAACCAGACAACAGTAGCGAACCGCGACCCAGAAAAGTGGTGACGAACAAGGGTCGCGATCTGACTCAAAAAAGTGACATTTTTTGGAAAAAATGTAATTTTCAGATCATTTCAGAAAAGGCTCTATCTTCCAAAATCGAAAAAATCGTGCGGTGCCCACATTTTCGACCTAACCGGTTAGGTCGATCGCCGCCGGGACTGTGGGGCCCCGGACCCCCGCCGGCGCTGCGCCCGGACCCGCTGACGGGCCTCGCCTTCGGCTCGAAGCACGGCTCGCCTTCGGCTCGGAGTACATTCTGACCCACAATTATCACAAATGCTTATCGACCAAGATTCGGTAGGTATTCTGAGGATTCTTTCCAGAAGCCATGACCTCTATCTACCGATGTTATTGAATGTGAGGAGTTGTTGAAAAGATTCGACACGCTGGCTATGGCAGTATACAAAATAATGATGGTCTCATAACAACCTCCTCTTCCAGAGCTCCAATGGTGTGCATATTTCCCAAATGCAACTGATGATGCTCCTGAGCGAATAGTGATCACCTAGTTTACGTGACTTAAACCCGTCCTACAGGCGAAATCCCAGATGACATTGACATAGAGCAATCCGGATACTATTCTGAGGATGACTCAAAAGATCCCAATGACCATGATTCTCAATAATGGGATACCCGACAGCAAGTAAGGACCCTAGCACTACAAAGTTACCCTTCGCTTGAATGGCATGGTGAAAAACGTATGTCCCACAGTTCACTCCTTGAAAAGCTTAGCTAACATTTGCAATGCCTATTTGTCATCAACCGCATCAAGGAAGACTGATTTCCATAGAATGAAGGGTAGATCAATGTACTTTGGTGCCCAGAGTTAGGTACCAATTGAACGACCATGGGCCATGATCGGGCATATGGATCCTTGCCCGGGCGATAGCAACTTGACTGCTCACCAGCCACCTTATGACATTGGTCAAGAAATGAGAACTTGAGATCAACGCAAATATGAATCAACCATTAGCTCTCCACTTCATACAACAGTTGTGATAGGATATACGAACCTTACTTGAAGCCTTGCAAGCCATGCTATTGCATTCAAGCTTATCTGATCGTGGTCTCAACCAACCAGGTCTAGCAGAATTCAGAGCTTACATAGCATATGGGTGTTAACTGTTAAATATCCCTACCAAAGACGGAGTGAGACTGGTCTATGGTGACCAAGTTATTGGAGAAGCCGACTGATTAGGAAGGATGGAATATGCTACGCAACAGAGATTGCGTGAAACCCAAAGACGCTTCCCCTCCAGATGAAATGGAGTGTGAGGGAGGTGTCAATATTGCGGATAATGGGAGCATCGCAAAAGGAATTGCCAAACGACCTGCCCGAAGACATAGATTCCAGAGAGGATGGTGATTCGGGATGAAGAAGGGTGACATCTAATAACGCAACTGCACGTGTTCCGACTGGTGACGCCGACCTGACTAAGGTCTTCACATCGGATCTCCTTTAGACCTTTTCCAAACGAGAGAACTTATATGCTTTCTGTAGGCGAGCCTGGATGTGTTCGTTTGGACCAGTGCTAATATTTGAGGGATTTTATCCCAAATTATGAGTCATTTCTTGAGTATAAACCTGAAGTGTGCTCCTGTCAAGCAAATAAGACGTATGCAGTAAGTTCACTATCGCGGGATTTTATATGGAGTTGCCATTCGAAATGAAAGATGAAATCAAGCACCTGGAAGTTGTATACAGACGGTGCAAGAAATGATCGGCAATCCAACGCCGAAGTTTTACAGATAACCTCCGAAGGACGACCCGAAAGGAATTCCAGTCGGAGAAACCACAACTCGCAGCTTACCTAGAATGGGCAGAAGAGTTATTGGATGGATTGGAACGTTACAACATACCTCATATTTCATACACAGAAGATCTAAAGTCGAATCATCTGATCGAATAAGAAAGTTCCGATAATCCAGAAAAGATAGAGATGATCCCCATCAAGACACTATGAAATACAACCATTGATAAAATAAGAAAGTTCCGATAATCCAGAAAAGATAGAGATGATCCCCATCAAGACACTATGAAATACAACCATTGATAAAATGGAAGTTGATCCAACGTTGGAGACCAAACCCGGAAGAGAGTCATGGTTAACTCCATGATAAACTTCCTACAGCACAAAGTGCATCTAACAAGGTGAAGTGAAAGGCGTACAATCGTTCTTTATGCCTCGAGGTATGACATGCAATTCGACATTGCCTATTTCTCTTGGAAGGTTGTCCCAAAACAAACACCAACGAATGCAATTGCCAAATTAACCGCCCTAAATGATTCGACCAAATCACCAGTCAACCACCCATTAGATGGGAGATGTACATGAATGAAACTTCAGGCCAACGGCGTTCTGAAGTTAGAAAGTGAAGACTCATACTTCCACTCTTTTCATCGATTATCTGCCAAGTGACTCACTCCCCTAAGGCTGGGGGTAACTACAGATTTGAGCATAAATTGCTCGAGATTACATCATCTAATTCGGAGCTGATACATCGAGAATTTGCCTGGCCAATTGACTTAGTCTTGCCTGAAAGTTAGCGAGTTGAAGATCTAGAATGCTTACGCATCAATGCTGGTTGATTGTCGGCGCACCAACCCTTGTCCCCGATATGGGATCGAGGGTATATCAGCAAATTTATGTGATATGATTATCCCACCAGCAGTAATATTCTATTTCCTAGCATGGAAAGTGCAAAAATTTCTATAAGCATGAATCCATTGTTCTCATGCTAATTTACAACCTAACACCAATGCAAAGATGTGCTACCATTAGCAATCCAGTCATGACTTCCTGACACTCTATCCTTACCCTCAACACGGGGGCAAAAAGGCGATTTGAAGGAGATGCGACCTCATCACTCGCTTATAGTACCTACCTAGCCGCCTTTGCCATCTCAAGACCTCGATCAAGCCCTTTATTGACGGAGATAGGGCGAAGCAAAATGGACCTGCAATGAATATGCAACGCCATTTTTCACTCAGAATGATACTCATTCCTTTAACAGGATTATTCTATAACCATGACTCTTATATTTGCATGATTTATGAATTATTGATGTAATTAACTCAGATGAATTAATATGTGGATGGTGTAGGTATCCAGGATTTGCTACCGATCAAACTTGTAACACCCGCATATAGAGCCATAGAGCGATACTATAACGAGTTCGACTGAACTGCTCATTTACAAAGCCACGCTCTTCGTCTAAAGAATGCTGTATAGCTCAAGGTGGATCCGGGATGACCATCCAATCCTTGGCTCACACGGGGCAGACCACAAGACAATTGAACATAAATCATTGAGTTACAAAGTCATAGTCCGACTCCAGATGGACGCGGTGTGACCGCCTACATGGCTCGATCCTATGCTCGACGCCACCAAATTACATGAATTCAAATAAAGGAGGCAACATTGCCTCTTAATTTGCTTACTTTTCAATCATAAAATTTGCTTTCACATGCTCTCCGAGTTACTGACATGACTAATACGTGTGGTGTGAATAATGCAGGTACCCGAAGTCTGGTGCCAACCATTCCTCCCGTAGACTGTTCGGAGGAACTCAAAGCCTTGGCAAATGCTCCAACTGCTTGTCCGACTGGTTTTAATCCTCGGAGCTTGGATTAAAATATAAACCTAGGACGAGTTTGATTAGCGTGCATGATTGCAGACCGCTTGATCCGTGACTCTGACTCTCCAGAGCTGAGAGAAAGTATAAAGGACGCAAAGATGACGTCCACAAGGCATGGCGGTGTACCATGATCGGAGCCGCCTGAGCAAAAGTCTAACCTTGGCAACCGCCAGGAGAATATAAAAGCGTCCAAGATTTGGTGCTGAGAAAGGACTCTTACCCCGCTGAAGAATCGGGGAGCGATGGAACAGCTGAGTCCCAACTCTAACTCTCCAGAGTCGAGAGAGAGTATAAAAGCGTCCATGATTTGGCGCTGAGAAAGGACTCTTACCCCGCTGAAGAATCGGGGAGCGATGGAACAGCTGAGTCCCAACTCTAACTCTCCAGAGTCGAGAGAGAGTATAAAAGCATCTATGATTTAGTGCAGAGAACTTCTGCTCCGCTGAAGGATTGTTGAGCAGATCATGAACCTAGCTCGAACTCTAACCCGCTGAAGGATCGGGAGAGTATAAAAGCGCTAGAGATTCAGCGCCCCAGCAACTCTAACCCGCTGAAGGATCGGGAGAGTATAAAAGCGCTAGAGACTTAGCGCCTCGGGAAAATTCCTCCCCCGTTAAAGGATCGGGGGGGGGGGGGGGGCAGGATGGAAGCTGACCCCAAATCCTCCATGTCCCGACATGGGGGCAACACAGTTATGGTCCTAATCAATCCTCAACAAGACCTGGCCAGGCACTAAGTTAATGATTGATTGGGGGCATGCCTATACATACATACTACTTTACTGCACTTTCACTTATAAGTTGCACTGATAACTTATAATGTTTCATGACTTGTTTTCTTATTTGCGTTTCAAATGTTTAAATGCATAACTAATTATGGAATGCTCGCAGGTACAGGATAATGTGAAAGGACTCTCACCCCGCCGAAGGATCGGGGAGCGACTGAACAGCTGAGTCTGAACTCTAACCTTGGCGAACGCCAGGAGAGTATAAAAGCGTCTCCGATTGAGCGCTGAGAAAGAACTCTTACCCCGCTGAAGGATCGGGGAGCGACAGAACAACTGAGTTCGAACTCTAACCTTGGCGACCGCCAGGAGAGTATAAAAGCGTCTATGATTAAGCGCTGAGAAAGGTGTTGGAGACTCAGCACCCCCCATAATTTCTGCTCCACTGAAGGATCAGGAGAGTATAAATGCATGACGACATATGCCACTCAGGGGATCCTATCCCGTCACACGACTGGGACCAAGAATGAAAATGGAGCTCGAACCACTCGTTTCCGGGAATGGGGGGCAGCACACGAACACAGCAGTACAAAAAGAAATGGAATTTCATTCACTAAGTACAGGCTCACAAAACAAAGCTGGACAAAATGCGAGATCCGAACTCGTACAACAACAGTAGACCAGTAGGGAATAACTAAAGGGCCGCGTCCAGAAGGATGACGTAGGCGTATAATTCTAAGCTGCCTGTGCGACTCACGGCGACGACAGAAAAAGAAGCCTGGATAGTGAATTGTTCAGCGACATGTTATACAATTTCATACTCGCAACTGGAAGGACCTGGCGAGGCCCTGAGATTTTTTGATGTCTACCCTACCTTAGTACGATCTTGAGCGATCATTGATTCCTTGGCCTTAATACAATTCGACGTAATCGTGGAATTCTGGACATTTATGAATTATAGGCTTCTTGTACCGTCCCAAACACGTCCTACTCCATGCTTGGATAGTATGATCGCTTGAATTATGAAAGTGACTTCCTCTTCTCATGTATACATGTCTGAATTCGAAAGGGAAGTGATCCGACCGCATGTCTTTCGCACTTACCCTATAACTGGGGCCATGGCTATTGAAAATATTTACAAACGGCATAACTTAAGTGCCTGTGTTTAACTTGTGTTGTGATCCTAACAGGCCCCCTTGAGGACCAAGAAACAAATGCAAAGAGAATGTCCATCTGTTGATCCCAACCGACTTCTAGAATGGGAAGCTCATATAAGGCTGGATATATCCCATACAGCAATTGGACAAGATGCAGCTATTTCGCCTCTAACCTCTCCCTTCATGCAGAAAGCAAGTGGGAACACCTGATATGAACACGAACCAATCAGCAGTCACACAACGTGCCGCTTCGATTCAGAACGTCGTAGATGGAAACATGGGCGATGGAACGGCTACCTGGAACTTCCTAGATGAGAATGCAAGAATCACAATGAACTTAGGTCATGCACGACTAACTTCAGTTCCAGCTCGAATGGGTACTCAAGTGCTAGAGTACGCTCAACTCCAAGATGGAACGCAACAATTCGAAGAACAGAAGCCCAGTCGAGTCGAATGACTCGACCCGTGACTTGGGAGTAACATCGATGCGGAAATAAGAAATTCACAAAGGCCCCCTTGTAATTTCAGATTCAATACTGGGGGCACCAGCCAGGATCTTGATAATGTGCATCAATTCTTTGATGGCAACCTGCTCGCTAGTCTGATTCGGCACCTCTCGAGAGGCGGCACTTCTCGAGATGATATGGATAACAACAATTACAACCCTCACACGTGGGACGTCAGGATCCCCTGTTATTCCCCCGGACTTTAAATTTTCTCTCTAACGAGAGTTGTTTAGAAGCTTTGATGAATTCAACCCTGAGGTGGACATACTTCTATGATAAGAAGGTGTTAATGTCGAGATAGAAAATCTCAATGCTTTTATGATAAAGGATGGAGCATCATCCGACTCCCGAACTGATAAGGACAAAGGAAAAGCCCTGAAAAACAATGACAAGAATGTGCAATTCCAAGGTGAATCTATACCACTTATTGAGCCCATGATCTTATTTGTCAAGAACAATTGAACCGTGCATGAGAAAGAGACTCAATAAGACTGTGATAACCATTTCGGACTAGGCTAAAGCATAAACGGTGGGGCCCAACTAACTTCATAACGACATTTATTCACTCGCATTCAACAACCTTACTTGACTCCGCAACCAATCTGATGAGAGTAACCGAAGTCGCTGATGCCCGATAAGGCAATCCTCACTATCTGACTAAAGAGAAGAGATGATATCAAAACAAATGTGGTTCAACCATTCGCATATACAATTCCGATTTTTGCTAAATTAAGAAACAGTACAGAATGATCTGGGTCGACTAAGATTGCTGAAGTTGCAACTCTTACCAGATGCAATGACAGGAAGTATAAAATCTTCAAGATTAAATGCCTTATTGATTCAACTCAACCCCCATCGATACTGGGGGCATAAGTACTGACCTCGCTTGTCCTCCGATGGCAGTGAGAGCACAAGTGTCGGTTCATAGACTAACTTTGAAGACAATCCTGGCATGAAATGGGATTCAAAACATGTATGTCATGCCTCTGAAGTACAATCTTACTCATCTTTGCCAACCAAGCGAGCTAGCTTGTGGATCGAATGTGAACTTAAAGACTCAAACTAAACAAAATGGAAGGTGTGACAAACCTATCTACTGCCTCGCGATGGTGACGATCCTATGGGCACTGGTCCACATAATTTTAATAACGTCCCTTACTGACTACTTCATATGTGAATATTGGATTAAGAAATGATCCGTAACAATTGTGGATTCTCTCGACTACGATCCAGATTGATCATGGCTTTTGAATTCCTTATTATTACGATTTAATGCGATTTTAAGATCCTGAATCAATATCAAGATATTAGGCTAGTCTGATCTTGAGTAAAAATGATAAACTTCTACGTTGATTCTGATGTGCTTGATCTCAATAGTCCAGTTGTTAGCTCAGAGCCCAAGGATTCTTACATTGCCCCATGATTTGGTTGGCTACTTCATACATTGGCTCATATGAAAAAGAAAGTCCAACCCTACCACGCGCTTGGCTTGCATAGAATGATGATGTTGTTTGGCAACGACCTGTGCGTGTAGAATCACGCTTGGGAGCCGATGATTTAGCATGACATTTGACGGATGAATTAGATCTTTTGATCCGACGAGGTACAAACAATTTCTTGATTGACTCGAATACTCCTTCCGTGGAACTTGGCCAGACTATCTCCCAGGGAAGCAATGCAGTAGTTGGATGAAGCCTTCTCAAGGATAAATGAAGTTCCAGAGAGATTTAGCTCAACATATTCAAAGCACATCTCATCTTCGATAAGATGTACTTTGGGGGGCAAAATGTTAGCCTGCTTTGTGACCAGGCTACCCAAAGCAAAGATCATGTTGACACACCTCTCGGTAAATGCTGTCTGATATGGAATCTCTGGATAACATCGCTCTCTGGCATTGGAAGCATCGTCAGAAGACACAAGGCAGTTTGGTCAAAATCACAACATCAGTATAAACTGGCCCGAAACCCCTATCAAATGACCTCATTTGGATCTATTCGCCTCATATACTCGTAGCCCTTTGAATTAGCTTCAGTTTGAGCTTTGGTTTGGCTCAATCGGACTTACGGTTTGAAAGTTACGCCCATTTCCGTGAACGAGTGTAAGTTGGCATATGACCGCTATCCGATCCGCCCTTGCCTACGCGATCCGATCCGACCCATGACGCGATCCGATCCGCCCTTGCCTATGCGATCCGATCCGACCCATGACCGCGATCCGATCCGCCCTTGCCTATGTGATCCGATCCGACCCATGACCGCGATCCGACCTTCGGACCTATTCAAACACAGCTTGTTTTGACCTATTCTCAAGGCTACTGGCTGTCCTATTTTTCTGGATCGCCTGCCACGTACCCCATCACGAACCAGTCCTCCCAGGAGCTTTCCTACAGCTATAAATACACCTTCAGAGGGCATTTTCAGGGGATTTTTGGCATCTCCTCATCCATGGCTGCCATGGCCAACACTTCTCCATGAATAACCACTATCTTCCTCAATAAATTCAATGGATTCGGAGAGAATTATTCATTGAATTCAAGTGATTGAAAGACAATATTCATTGTAATTGTAATCTATGAGTAAAATGAGAAAATATGAAGTGGACGTAGGCTCATTAACGCCGAACCACTATAAAAATCTCGTTGTCTTGCTTTTTTCTCTATTTTTCAGTTATTTCTTCATATCCTATGCTCAAAATACGACGATTTGGGTGTTAGGACCATTTTTTGGTCTAACAATTAGTGAGGAACTATGCAAATCACTCACCTTAGCCACAAATAAACTAAGATCTGAAATAAATCTCTGATTTGATGTGAATCCCAATGCTAAACAGCAGCTCCAATGTTGATTTAGTGTAGATCTCCCTTGATTTGATGTTGCTAAGCTTAATCCTTGATTAAAAGATGATTTGGGGGTGATTTAGAGGTTGGAGGCCATTTTTAGGGTTTCTTGGAGATAAGTGGAGGCTAGAAAACTGAAATGGAATGATTCTCTAACTCATTTCAGCCTCCCCATAACCCTAATCCCGAAATGGGTTATGGGCCTATTCACTAATCACCCTATTTGGCCCGGTTAAACAGTTTTTCACCTTCCAAACCTTAATTCAGCCATATCTCCCAAACGGTATGTCCGTTTGGCTATTATGACCACTCTACGAAAAGGTAAACTATCAAACGGATCTAATGGAAGTGGTTTCAGGTCAAAATTCCTTTCCAATCAAAAGTTATGGACAAAACAAGATCAGCTAGGGGCAAAACGGTCATTTAAAAATTGACAAAAATCATGAACATGGGAAATGACTCTAATAGATGTTTCCCAAAGTTACATGTCCATACGACTTCATAGGGGAAAGAAATAAATACTCTACAATCCTCCGATGCGTAGAATGCGGGTTGTTACAAAGTCATTTATGAAATTTATCTTGAATAAATGGACGATATACAATACAACAATCCAAGATATCTATTAACTATATAAGTATAAATAGTCATTCAAACATCAATATTCAAGCATGCATGGAAAAATAATAACAATCATCAAAAATAAATCCATGCGTGTCCTAGCATGTTGGATACTAATCGAACTAATTTGAGGCATCCAATATTAAATTCAATCCATATATGACTCGACAACTTGGTCGCCATTTAAAAATAAGGAATATTAATTTAGTGTCTCTCTTCAACGAATCAGGAATTACTTGAGTGCTATCATACTATCCTCAATTCTATGGCAACCTACCTATAGAAACCATTGACATTTATTACTACATTCATCTCGGAATTTCGGATAGCCATAAAGAACTATTCGATTTTTCCCATTCTGCTATAGCCAGCTAAAGTCGCATTCAATATGAAATGAATGCGCAACCAACCCCTTCTAATGATACGCGGAACAAACAACACATCTTCCATACAGAAACCAACCCGATCAGGTTTGCTCCGCTTCACGTCAAGTTATATAGTCATAACGAGTAATAAACACAAGAAATGTTGGCTAAAGTTATATCTCTCCTATACTGGTACGTATCTAACTCGAAACACACAAATAACTGGCCCTTCCCAAATGTATATATCGGAAACAAAATGTCAAAGGCAAGGAATTCTAGCCATCGCAACTAGCAAAGGTAAAAAAGTCTCTCATAGAGAAGAGAAACTCTAGTGATACGATATCATTAAATAAATCTAACTCCTTCGCTAATATATAATACCTTCAAATCACCAGAGCGAACTCTATCGCCATCGAATCTGAATTGAGAGTTGAATACTTCATCTGCTCGGTTTTGGTTATCCACTAGAATGTGACAACCTTCCATTCGAAAATATACCGCGCCAAACCAAGCAACATAGCTAAGTGTGTTGAAACACCCCACCTCCGTTAAGGTCACTCACAAAGGGAATGCCTTAACTTCGGTGGAGGTTTATAAGTAAAAGTCACAGATAAAACAAAAGACAGATATAAACACACACACACACACACACACACACATATATATATAAGCAGCGGAAAACAAACAGACTTTCATTTCATAAATACATGTTCATACAAAACATTTCCATAATTGTCTCACGATAACTTCCAAAACATTACATCATCATTTCTGTCTTGATTATTAAATAAAGAAGCATAAAACATAATTAAAGCTGCATAAATCCCCATAGAACGTGTCCAAAAGCCATAGCCAAGGAAAGAGAGTCCAAACCATACATCTACTATCTTGAAGCTTGCAAAGAGTCTGACTAAGCTGGGTTGTTTCCTCCCTGTGGACTTGAGGGGGGAAACGGAAGAAAAGAAAACGAAAGAAAAATAGAGTCAGACATAAAGCCTGGTAAGTCTAGTGACTCTTCAGTATGAGAATAAGAAAAAGGGCATGGTAGGTATAAACTGGAAACAGGAAAGTATCATAAACTAAGATAAAGCATTTTTGAACCGAATATACTATCGCACCCCACACTATATCTCTGCACTTACTTGTATTTGTTCCGATTGGCGCCCCATGATCGGGGTGAAGTGATCACATTTCTAAAGGTCGGCTCCTACTCGTAAAATCATATGTGTCACACGGCCCCCAATGATTGTAGATACCTATGCTGGTCCCACCATGGGGTGTATCAAGTCCCATGGTGGTGGCCTGACACAATTCTAGAATGCATAGTGTATACTACTGGTGCCCAGTGCCCTGTTTTTCTGCTCCGAAGTGCGTGCATGCCCGCACTCCGTTAGAACCTACACTGCTGCACCACTCGCCGTCGCTTTTGACTGCTTACAATCAGCCCAGTAATCGTACCCCACCCTGCCTAGTTTCAGGGTACCATGATACCTAATTGGGTTATTGCTGAAATAGGTCCCCGTTACTAGGGTTTTCTAGTCAAATATGTTAAGTCGTTAAGTGTTTGTATTAACCTGACCCCACCCATCGGTTTAGTTAACATGTTGAATTGGTTAAGTGTTTTAGTTAACTTAACCCTACCATCTTTATTCTAGCTTTAATTTATTCATTAAAGCACCGACCACTCACATTAGACAGGTATTGTTGCGGTTACTGGACAGCCGGTCGGTTCCGAGCAGGTTTACACCGCAACTCAGTCTAACCTCGGGTCCTTATTGGGCTTAATGCCTTAACCTCCCACATTGGATAGGTATTGTTATGATTACTGGACAGCCGGGCGGGTCCGGGCAGGTTTACATCAAAACTCAATCCAAACTTGGGTTAAGCATATTCGTATTTTCTAAATTTAAATATTTGTCTCTTTTACTTGTTATATGTAAATGTTATGGCCCATTTTCCAAGTTCGTTATTTTTTTAGGCATGGCAATTCATACCATTTAAATGTCACCAATTATTGGCATGTGCCAAACATGCCAACACATATATTTTTCATGTTTAATCCCAATGATATTCCCCGTTTGTACATTCGCATGATTATAATGAATGTTGGGCTAGATATTTCAGCCCAGCTTATAAACATAGAAGGGAAAGCCAAGAACATGAAATATTCTAAATGACATAAAGGGTATGTGACATATGAACTTGCAACTTTGCGATCTAATTAACATAAATCATGGGTTTCAACTTGTCGTGTGAACATGAATTCAAATAAGAATCTAATTAAATAGGTGTCACATGAAATGGCATAATTTAGACTTGCATAAAACATAAGCCCAAACATATTTTTATCTAGGCATAACTTCAAACACAAACTAGCATGTGACAAAGTTATTACATGTCCATAAAAATGTATTTTTGACATTGACCCAAAAGCGTGAACTAGATCAAATCATGTATCCTATTATAACATGAAACTTGTAATAATCGTGTGAAACTAAATGGTACCTGGCATGGACCCAATTACAAACTTGCAAGAACATAAGGACATATACATGGGATTTAATCATGTAGGCATAATGGTCTTAACATAGAACATGTATATATAAGTCTTAACTTGGACTTAGAAAAATGTATACAACCTATGTTAAACATATAAACATATAGATGTAAATTCTAACATTAACCATATACTTGTATATGATGTTGCTTTCATTCTAAATGTACAATAGGACCAACGTCAAATCAATTATACCACAAACATTCCAATACCGTTCACAATACAATCATTGCAATACACAGATATGAATTAGCATCGTCGTTATACAATAGTAAAATTCCATTTCCACTTAACATCAAATCAAGTCTTAATTTTATTCTCATCAGAAAAATCACTATACTTACAAAAAAACGACGAACTTGAGTTCTAGTTTCTGAGTTCTAAATTTGCAATGCTTTCCTTTGGGTAGATAAACGTTGTTTGAATCTTGTTTTTACTTTAGTTTTGCTCGTCTCTAAGCTTTCTCCAACTGACGGCTACTCTTAGTTTCCTCCCGGCAGCATGACGGCTCTAGCTCTATTTTATTTGTGTGAATTTTGGATGAGTGTTGGGTTGTATTTATAGAATTTCAGATTGATTTGATCCGTCAGATGATCATAGAGTGAATCCGGACCATACACACCAAGAGGAGCCAATCAGAAAGTGGCAAATCAGCCCTAGTGACGCACCAGAACTCAGAAAATCGCTCAGAACCCGACCAAGCCAGCCAAGACCTGACCAGATCAACTAGGTAGGTCGACCCCCAGGTCGACCCCTTGGTCGACCTGGGTACCCAGGTCGACCCCCTGGTCGACCTGGGTCCTGGGCGGGAATTTTCCCGCCCAACCCAATTTGGGCCTGTTTTCGAATTTTGAACTGTTTGAATTTTAAATTGAATTCTGAAAATTCGGAAGGTCATAACTCCTTTATAGGGAGCCCGATTTACGCAAACTCGGACTCTGTCTCAAGCAGAATTCCGAGACGAACGCATTGGCGTAACCCGTTTCCCTTAATTCTTTCATTTAGAATTAATTATACTTTAATTTATTAATTTAATGTTAACTGAAAATTCGGGGTGTTACATTCTCCCCTCCTTAAAGGATTTCGTCCCCGAAATCTTCAAGTCTGGAAGAACGTATATCCTACCATCCAATCGTCCATCTACTCAACCAACAAACACAGGCGTCCATTGTCCTTAAAAGACTTCTAATGCTTCATGATCATAAGCATAGTGTGTGTATATGTCCTTATCTAATGCAAAAATTAGGCGGTCTACTGATTCAGTTGAACTCCTTAATGCGAATCATGTAAGTGCCATGAATCCACTATGTATGCAAATTTTTCCCTACTCATAATTCTACATGAATGCGCAACCATTCATAGAAATGAGACACTCATATGACTACATATCAAATTTCAACCACATACAAATATGAATACATATATGCATATGCAATATGGAAGTGACTAAGCCGATCTAATACCAAGGGTGTGTGTATATGCATCCACGAGCAACCACTAGCAACCACTTGCAACCACTTGCAGCCATCAATCATAACATGTTTCAAATACATGTTTACATCCATTAGTTTCTACCTAAGGAATTAGGAGAAAAAAAGGACCGAGAAGATACACTAAAAGGTAGATACAAGCATAAACTTATGGAAAAAGAGGGGTCAAAGATTTACCCTAAAAAAGAAAAGGGTAGGAAGCACGTATTTTGTCCTCAGTTTCCCAAGTCTTGTCTTCCTCGGCATCGCTCCATTGAACTTTAACAAGCTTGACTTCACGGTTGCGTAGCTTTTTGATTTCAGTTCCTACGATTCGAGTTGGAACTCTCCTCACAGTTGTTTCTCGTTCTATTTTAACTTCTTCTAGAATTCTTGGCTCCACTACTTCCGCGGACTCATGTAAACATTTCCGGAGATGAGAAACGTGAAAGACATTGTGAATTCCAGCCAACTTTCGGGTAGCTCTACTCTATAAGCCGTCTTCCCAATCTTCTTGATGATAGGGAATGGTCCTACAAATCTTGGTGCTAGCTTTCCTGCAGATCCAAAGCGAACGACGTTCCTTAAAGGAGATACCTTAAGGAAAACCCTGTCCCCAACCTCAAACTCAAGGCCGGTCCTTCTTTTGTCTGCGTAGGATTTCTGTCTATCTTGGGCAGTCTTCATTCTCCTTCATATCAAGTCCACTTTTTCTGAAGTCTCTCTAATCATGTCTGGCCCAAGTATAAGCTTGTCTATAGACTCCTACCAACAAGTTGGTGATTGGCACGGTCTTCCATACAAGGCTTCGAAGGGCGCCATGCCGATGGTGGCTTGGTAGCCGTTGTTGTAGGCGAATTCCACTAAAGGAAGATGATCCTCCCATGTCCCTCCAAAGTCAAGAACGCACAGTCTCAGAAGATCTTCTAATACTCTGTTCACCCTTTCCGTCTGACCATCAGTTTGGGGGTGATAGGCCCTGCTCAAGCATAACTGTGTGCGTCTGACCATCAGTTTGGGGGTGATAGGCCCTGCTCAAGCATAACTGTGTGCCTACAGCTTCTTGCAGACTCCGCCAAAACTCGCTTGTAAAGATAGGATCTCGGTCACTCACTATGCCGGAGGGTATTCCATGGAGTCGAACTATTTCCTTGAGATAAAGAGATGCTAGAGATGAGGCAGTCCTTCTACTCTTGACAGGTATTAAGTGGGCGCTTTTTGTGAGCCTGTCCACTATTACCTAAATGCTAGTATTGCCCCTTCTTGACCTAGGCAACCCATAAATGAAGTCCATTGAAATGCTATCCCACTTCCATTGCGGGACTTCTAGAGGATGAAGCAGTCCTCCAGGCTTCTTTTGTTCCGCCTTGACCTGTTGGCATATCATGCACTTAGAAACGAAATCTGCCACATCCTTCTTCATGCCGCTCCAAAAGAAAACTCTCTTTACGTCCTTGTACATCCTGTCTCCACCTGGGTGTATCGTCATCTTGGAATGGTGTGCTTCCTCGAGAACCATCTGTACCAAATCCCTTGCTTGTGGGATGCATAATCTTCCATCTCGCCTCAACCAACCCTTATCATCGATGGAGTACCTATTGAGGTGACTGGAAGTTTCACCCCTAATTAGCTTATCAATCACATCAACAAGCTGAGGGCCTTCGCGTTGTGCGGCCCCTATTGAGTCTAAAAGAGTGGGCCGTACTTCTAGTGATGCCAACAAACTAGGTACAAAATCAGAGGAGGGCCTAAAGTCAAAACTGGCTATATACTCCAAGCTTTTCCTTTCTACAAAGAGAGGGCTTAAGGTCAGCTTCTTTCTACTCAAGGCGTTTGCTACTACGTTGCCCTTGCCAGGAGTATAGGAAATCTCAAAATCATACGAGGCAAGAAACTCCATCCACCTTTGCTGTCTTAAGTTAAGATCTTTCTGCGAGAAAAGATACTTCAACGATTTATGGTCAATATATAACTCGAACTTCTCACCTAGGAGATAATGGCGCCAAGACTTAAGCGCAAAGACGATGGCGGCTAACTGAAGATTGTGGGTAGGGTAGTTCTTTTCATGAACTTTCAATTGTCTTCCACCATAAGCTACTACCTTCCCTTCTTGCATAAGAACAACGCCTAGTCCCGTGCCACAAGCATCCGTGTATACTGTAAACATCTTGCTTCCATCAGACAAAGTCAAAACTGGGGCTGTTGTAAGAGCCCTTTTCAAGCGTTGGAAAGAAATATCACAATCCAAATCCCAAGCGAACGCTAGATTCTTCATTGTTAGCCTTGTTAGTGGAGCTGAGATTTTCGCGAAATCTCTAATGAACTTTTGGTAAAAACCTGCTAGTCCGAGAAAGCTTCGGACTTCGGTTGCATTTCTTGGTGCCTTCCAATCTTACACCGCCACCACTTTCGCGGGGTCCACAACTAAACCCTCTTTGGACACTACATGTCCAAGAAACCTTACTTCTTCTCTCCAAAAGTGGCACTTGGAGAATTTGGCTTTCAGCTAATGAACTCGAAGAGTCTCCATGATCTGCTTCAGATGCTGAGCATGTTCTTCCTCATTCTTTGAGAAGATCAAAATATCGTCTATGAAGACCACCACGAACTTATTGAGCAATTCTCTGAACACCCTGCTCATTAGGTCTATGAAATAAGCAGATGCGTTTGTCAAGCCGAAAGGCATGACAAGCCACTCGAAGAAACCGTCTGGGGTTCCGAATGCCAACTTATCAATGCTATCTTCAGCTACCCTTAGCTGATGTAACCCAGTAGCCAGATCAAGTTGGGAGAAAACCAACACACCTAGAAGCTGATCAAACAAATCGTCTATTCTGGAAAGCGACTGTCTATTCTTCTTAGTCATCTTGTTTAGCTCCCTCTAGTCCACACAAAGACATAGTGAGCCATCTGCTTTGGTGGCGAACAACACTGGAGCACCCCACTCCGAGATACTCCGCCTTATAAATCCCTTCTCGAGAAGCTCCTTAACTTGCTTCCTGAGCTCCTTTCTCTCCTTTGGAGCCATGTGTCTAACAGGTAAAGCTACGGGCTTTGCATTATCAACAAGATATATGCAGAAGTCTATTTCCCGCCTCGGAGGTAAGCCCTTCACCTCTTCAAAGACATTCGGATATTCACGGACCACTATAGCTGACTTCAAATTCTCAACAGAAGCATCAAGTGACTCTAGATAACTCAGCATAACAGCATTCAAGGGATTACAAGAAATTTCTAGAGTGTTACCGAGCTGAGTCAAGAGTCTAACCACTCTCTTCTCACAATCAAGAATGGCACCATTACTGGATAACCAGTCCATGCCTAAGATCAATCCATATCCTGAGAAACCCAAAACAAAGGCACTACATCTAAACTCAACATTTAGAATAGAGATTTTCAAATCCAAACAAACCATTGACAAATACGCTGAGCCCCCAATTGGATTTGAAACAACCAAGGGATCTTCTACCATACTAGTGTCTAGGTGCAGAGATTCTACTAAAGCAGATGAAATAAAGGAGTGTGATGCGCCAGAATCAAAGAGAGTGCGAACTGGATGATCATAGAGATAAACTAAGCTTTCTACAGAAATATTTCTACCTCGTTCCTGCGGATGTGCCACCAGCGCGTGAACCTCTCACCCTGAAGTGGATCCAGTCCGCTGTCCCTGCCCCCGCTTCTTTAGGCAGTCCTTAGCCATGTGTCCAATCTCGCCGCAGTGGAAACAACCACCATTCATCTTCGCCTTCTTCTTTATGCAGTCTTTCACTATATGTCCAACAATGCCACAGAAATTACACTTTCTCTTTTCACGGGATTTGTTGTTCTTCCCGCCCTTCTTGAAGTCTGTTTTCTTAGACTGTAAACCCTCTTTCTTTTCTTGAGGCACTTCCACCTTTGCCTCTTTCTTGCCTTTATCTTCCTCGTGTAGCAGCGCCATGTCCACCAAGCTTTCATAAGTTGCTCCCATGGGTATATGGGTCATAGCAAGGCTGTGTAGAGGCTTATTCAGACCTTTAACGAAGCGAAGGGCCTTCTTGTGTTGGGTGTTTACTAAATCTAGCCCAAATCTGGCTAGCTGATTAAACTGATTGACGTACTCCTTGATCGTCATACTTCCTTGTTTAAGAGTTAGGAACTTCTCCATCTGCAGGCTTCTTTCAGCTTGGGAGAGGAATTTCATCTCAAACCTCATCCTGAAATCTTCCTAAGTTTCCACTGGCCTCTCAACGTGGGTAACTTCGCACCAATAAGAAGCTTCCTCTTTAAGCAACCACACTACTAGCTATATCTTTTACCTGTCGTCAACTTCGAAGATGACGAACAAATCTTCGGTCTCCTTCATCTACTTCCTTGCTACCACAAAGGATTCGGTTCCATAAAAGTCCTTTCCACCCATAGCCTTGAAGTCTCTACATGTCTTAGCGAAAGCATTTCCACGAGGAGGAGGAGGAACCGCTGCCACTGTGGGAGGAGGAATGTCTGCTAGGCCCGCATCATTGGCCCTAGCCTCTAAGTACCTTCGGAACCAGCCAGGTATCGGTACTCCTTCTGGAAGGTTAAGATCTCCAAACATGCTGAAACAAAAAGGAAAGATTCAAGACAAAAGGATAGAGAGATAGTGCATATGGCTTCCGAGAATTATGCCTTTAAAAAAAACGCTTTTTCTTGAAAAAATGCTTCTTTAAACTTTTTTTTTTGAAAATAGTTTCAAAAACCTTTATCTAATGTGGTAAACCTGTACTCTGATACCAAGTGAAACACCCCACCTCCGTTAAGGTCACTCACAAAGGGAATGCCTTAACTTCGGTGGAGGTTTATAAGTAAAAGTCACAGATAAAACACAAGACATATATAAACACACACACACACACACACACACACACACACACACATATATATATATATAAGGAGCGGAAAACAAACAGACTTTCATTTCATAAATACGTTTTCATACAAAACATTTCCATAATTGTCTCACGTTAACTTCCAAAACATCACATCATCATTTCTGTCTTGATTATTAAATAAAGAAGCATAAAACCTAATGAAAGCTGCATAAATCCCCATAGAACGTGTCCAAAAGCCATAGCCAAGGAAAGAGAGTCCAAACCATACATCTACTATCTTGAAGCTTGCAAAGAGTCTGACTAAGCTGGGTTGTTTCCTCCCTGTGAACCTGGGGGGGGGGGATGGAAGAAAAGAAGACAAAAGAAAAATAGAGTCAGACATAAAGCCTGGTAAGTCTAGTGACTCTTCAGTATGAGAATAAGAAAAAGGGCATGGTAGGTATAAACTGGAAACAGGAAAGTATCATAAACTAAGATAAAGCAGTTTTGAACTGAATATACTATCACACCCCACACTATATCTCTGCACCTATTTGTATTTGTTCCGATTGGCGCCCCATGATCAGGTTGAAGTGATCCCCTTTCTAAAGATCGGCTCCTACTCGCAAAATCATATGTGTTATACAGCCCCCAATGATTGTAGATACCTATGCTAGTGCCACCATGGGGTGTATGAAGTCCCATGGTGGTGGCCCGACACAATTCTAGAATGCATAGTGTATACTACTGGTGCCCGGTGCCCAGTGCCCTGTTTGTCTGCGCTGAAGTGTGTGCACGCCCACACTCCGTTAGAACCTACACTGCTGCACCACTCATCGTCGCTTTTGACCACTTACAATCAGCCCAGTAATTGTGCCCCACCCTGCCTAGTTTCAGGGTACCATGATACCTAATTGGGTTACTGCTGAAATGGGTCCCCGTTGCTAGGGTTTTTTAGTCAAACATGTTAAGTGGTTAAGTGTCTTTATTAACCTAACCCCACCCATCAGTTTAGTTAACATGTTGAATTGGTTAAGTGTTTTAGTTAACTTAACCCTACCATCTTTATTCTAGCATTAATTTATTTATTAAAGCATCGACCACTCACATTAGACAGGTATTGTTGCGGTTACTGGACAGCCGGTCGGTTCGGGCAGGTTTACACCGCAACTCAGTCTAACCTCGGGTCCTTATTGGGCTTAATGCCTTAACCTCCAACATTGGATAGGTATTGTTGTGATTACTGGACAGCTGGGCGGGGCCGGGCAGGTTTACATCACAACTCAATCCAACCTCGGGTTAAGCATATTCATATTTTCTAAATTTACATATTTGTCTCTTTTACTTGTTATATGTAAATGTTATGGCCCATTTTCCAAGTTCGTTATTTTTTTAGGCATGGCAATTCATACCATTTAAATGTCACCAATTATTGGCATGTGCCAAACATGCCAACACGTATATTTTTCATGTTTAATCCCATCGATATTCCCCCATTTGTACATTCACAAGATTATAATGAATGTTGGGCTAGATATTTCAGCCCAACTTATAAACATAGAAGGGAAAGCCAAGAACATGAAATATTCTAAATGACATAAAGGGTGTGTGACATATGAACTTGCAACTTTGCGATCTAGTTAACATAAATCATGGGTTTCAACTTGTCATGTGAACTTGCATTCAAATAAGAATCTAATCAAATAGGTGTCACATGAAATGGCATAATTTAGACTTGCATAAAACATAAGCCCAAACATATTTTTATCTAGGCATAACTTCAAACACAAACTAGCATGTGACAAAGTTATTACATGTCCATAAAAATGTCTATTTTCGACATTAACCCAAAAGCGTGAACTAGATCAAATCATGTATCCTATTATAACATGAAACTTGTAATAATCGTGTGAAACTAAATGGTACTTGGCATGGACCCAATTACAAACTTGCAAAAACATAAGGACATGTACATGGGATTTAATCATGTAGGCATAATGGTCTTAACATAGAACATGTGTATATAAGTTTTAACTTGGACTTAGAAAAATGTATACAACCTATGTTAAACATATAAACATATAGGTGTAAATTCTAACATTAACCATATACTTGTATGTGATGTTGCTTTCATTCCAAATGTACAATAGGACCAACATCAAGTCAATTATACCACAAACATCCCAATACCATTCGTAATACAATCATTGCAATACACATATATGAATTAGCATCGTCGTTATACAATAGTAAAATTCCATTTCCACTTTACATCAAATCAAGTCTTAATTTTATTCTCATCGGAAAAATCATTATACTTACAACAAACGACGAACTTGAGTTCTGGTTTCTGAGTTCTAAATTTGCAATGCTTTCCTTTGGGTAGATAAACGTTGTTTGAATCTTGTTTTTACTTTAATTTTGTTCATCTCTAAACTTTCTCCAACTGATGGCTACTCTTAGTTTCCAGCCGGCAGCATGACGGCTCTAGCTCTATTTTATTTGTGTGAATTTAGGTTGAGGGTTGGGTTGTATTTATAGAATTTCAGATTGATTTGAGCCGTCAGATGATCATAGAGTGAATCCAGACCGTACACACCAAGAGGAGCCAATCAGAAAGTGACAAATCAGCCCTAATGGCACACCAGAACTCAGAAAATCGCTCAGAACCCGACCAGGCCAGCCAAGACCTAACCAGGTCGACTGGGTAGGTCGACCCCCAGGTCGACCCCTTGGTCGACCTGGGTAGGTCGACCCCCAGGTCGACCCCCTGGTCGACCTGGGTCCTGGGCAGGAATTTTCCCGCCCAGCCCAATTTGGGTTTGTTTTCGAATTTTGAACTGAATTTTGAATTGTTTGAATTTTAAATTGAATTCTGAAACTTTGGAAGGTCATAACTCCTTCATACGGAGTCCGATTTACGCAAACTCGGACTCTATCTCAAGCAGAATTCCGAGACAAACGCAATGGCATAACCCATTTCCCATAATTCTTTCATTTAAAATTAATTATACTTTAATTTATTAATTTAATGTTAACTGAAAATTCGGGGTGTTACATGTGTTTTATTTACTCGTCGTTCCTACATGGAATGAATAACTGATACACCCGAGGGTCAACCTTAACTTCTAGATCATTAGGACACTAGGAATTATAGCGAGATCCTATTCGCGATGACATGACCTAGGCACTCCACTTCTTTGATCGAAAAATGAAACTCCAACAACTGACCCACTTCACACAATCTATAAAATCCCATCGCAATTTCCAATAAAAAGAACATTATTTCACTTTAGATCCTATTAGACAATCCACTAGTCAACAGGATTAGATATTTGGTTGCCTCTCCCTCCTAAAGTGCCATATATCCAAGTGTCACAATTGCTGGTTCGATACTACAACCAGATCAATACGAAAATCAACTCAAATGTGGTGGTAATCTGGTCACCTTACTAAATGTGTTCAGGTGCTATCAAGCTACAAGCCCATATGACAACTCGCTACTAAAGAATAGTCCCAGCCCGATATTGTCCAATCATAAGCGACTCGCCTACTAAAAATCTAAGTCTTGGCTCACTATCACTAAACAGGGGATGATTCATTACTAAATAGTATAATATCCTAGCCCACTATCGCCACCAACAACCTTTTATCAATGTTTTGTATACTCTTTGTAAGTGAACTACAGAACACAAATATTAAGTTCAGTTATGCTCAACAATCAACAAGAAGCGAACAATTTAACAAACAAGAAACCATGACTTGATGAGAGTTAGTTTAGACAAACCATGTATACTGCCAAGCATAGACAACTCTCCCCCACATCAAGGCCCAAAATTAAATGCCTTGGATGTTGCAGTCATCCATAGTATTTAATTTTCAACGACCAAACATGAGATGTTATACACATACATATTCTGATTGAGCCCTTAACGCGGTAAGTCACAATCAAGAAAGGTAAAGTAATCATCAAGAGTCCCAATCTGTTCCATTAATCGAACCGCAAGTTCAAATTGAATGATGAAACCTTAATGTCAAATCAAAAAATGTATGGAAACACCATTAGTGGAAAACATATATAGATGGTAATGTCATTTTCCCTTCTCTTTCAACGAGGGAGCACTCGACGAAACGAAAAGGACAATCAATACATATGTACCATTATTTCTTCTTACAAAGCAGGATAAACTTCTAAACTAGGCGCAAGCTTGAACATCACAGGCTTCTTTAATCAACTCCTCCATGCCATCATTCACTCATCGAATGAAATCATTTACCTTCCAAGTCGATGCTCGACCCAGCCACAAATTCTATACTTAGGAGTGACAATGAAGAGAATAATTGTACTTGGATAGCTCATCGAATTCAGTAACACACCCTAGCATAGGCTTGTCTCCTAAATCGATGAATTCCTCATAGACTTTCTAATAAGTCAATATGGAACTCTTTTTGAAGCGAACCATGGAATTATGTTGAGCAAATTGATTTTCGAAACTCGAAGCGATAAGGCCTCTCAACCAATTCAAGCTCAACAATGTGTCCCTTAGGAGTGAACTCCTAATTTATTCAACATCCAGGTCCAAGTCATTGAAGAAATTCTTGCGGGAGCCCAAACAACTTTCGACCACAACATTCGACTTTGCTCCCTGGAATAGCCTTACATATAGCCATATAAGTGTCCATATAGCATGATATAGTCGAATCACTACACTTGAGCGCCATAACTAATTAGGGATATTAGGGCATCACAGATAATGGTTCATGCAATTGCTGGAAACATAAACTATAAATGGAGACTAGCAATTCCCGATTCTTCCCAATTCTCGACTCCAAAGATTGAGTAATTAAAATTATCTCTTGCTTACTAGATCATCTTAGATAAATGGTTAGAACGATCAGTCGCTAATAGACAAAACTATTCCAATGGAACTCGCGTGCAAAACAATATATATATATATATATACATATTAAATATATATAGAGATATTGGGAAACTAAATATTTACAAATATGTATGCTCTCATATATATTAACTCTTTAATTCAATACCACTATGGTTAAAAAATGCAACCTAAGCTTTGATACCAAATGTGGCGACTCGTGAACCACCGATGCTCATATAATATAAAAAAATGTGAAAATAAGGGACGTATCCCTAAAAACTTTCAAAATTAGAACGACATCCACACATATTTTGAAATACAAAGCGGGTCCTTATTTTAGAAAGTTACGTGTTTTCCACCAAGAAATATGCGTTGCTATATAAAAAATAAAATTCAAAAAATTGAAATATTCTCGGAAACAATCTGGAAAAAAAAATGTTGCATACATCTATGCAATTATTACCAATAGTTGCATGCATGTATGCATATATTCATCCAGTGTTTTCTATTGAAAATCTAGACCAATATATGCATACATGTATGCATAATAATTGCGTACATGTACACATATAAAGTTGAATTGAGATGCATGTTTTACAAATAGTTGCATACATGTATGCAATTATTCTGTATATATGCATACATGTATGCTACAAATTCAAAAGCGATGAAGGCTTCTGAATATGTGCATGAACGTATGCGTGTAATCTGTATAAGAGCGTACACGTATGCAACAATGTCCGAAAACCGTGAATGCTTGAAAACCAGCCCAGGAATGAATATATGCATAAAACAATGCACATATTGCAGTTTAACTGCATGCATGTATGCATTTATACTGCAGTTTGATGTATAACTGGAATAGTTGCATACGTGTATGCTAGAATTTCAAATACATGCATCTTTCTATGCATAATACTGCAATTTCGCTATTTTTTTTATTTTTGGTTTTTGGTGCTTTTTTGAGGTTTTTTGTCTGAAATTTATTATGTTTACGTGTTTAAATTAAATATGAATTTATGTGATTTTTTTAAATGAACTTTCGAAAAATAGGGATGTAGTTTATAACATTTCTCTGTACAAGCATCCCATCGATGTAAAGCAATCAAAAGAGAAAGAAATAATAGAAATTAGAGACAAGGGAAAGAGAAGAAGAAAACTAAAGAGAAAAGAAAGGAAGGAACATATTATAAACATAATCACAAAACTTGTGACATATTTCACAGTGCATTAGATAACATATAATAGTAAGAATCAAAGATGTAAAACAGGCGAGACAGTAATAACTATATAAACAACATAATCAGAATGTATATGCTCATACAATTATATGGAACTGTAATAGAGTTTATACAAGTGAAAAATAAACTCAAACTGATAACCTGTCTCTAATAAGGATACTAACACTGCCAAGACTCTGTAATGTCACACATCGGAATAAGAAACAAGGATACAAGTATAAATACGTAGAACATCACCTTCTGCGAACCCACTTGCATGGCTCTGGTAATGCCCATACCTGCTACCTGGTCTGCACAGCAGCATTGTCGATGAGCACCTAAGGTAACAAGCGATAAATAAAACATTAGGTTAGACAATAATCTGGTATGAGCAATAAACAAATCTCAAAGTGCTGTAAACATCGTGATAGTATATATAACATGGAGGTATGGAGAATCATACATGTTATGCCCCTACATCCACAAAGTAGCATATAATGATCAATATATGCTACACTATGATACACATAAATAGAGAAGGTGTGATAGATGTCTAAGTACCAAATGGTGATAAATATATAAACAAACATAATGTTAACTGACCTTTTGGTCTGGTTCCCAAAAGAACACAAGACACACTTGACTCAACACGTCGCGTGACGCTAAAGCCTGAAGTGTTACCAAAACACCAGAGATTTGGGACCAAGTGAAGAAGCGCAAGTACATACCTCACAATTCCTCAAAACTAGGCCATATTCACATTTTCGTACCCCTCTCTTCTCGAATACCTTGGGTCGAACCCCTTTGCCTTCCCACAAATTTGTGCCCGAACCAAACATGAGACAAATACATTTTAACGTACCCTACAGGGAATGAATTTGGAGTACGAGTTTTTTAGGCATGATGGGAAGCGTCCGAGTTTCTGGAGGCCTACACTCTGGGATCCGAAATGTACTATTGTGGTCCCCTACTTCTAGCTACTCCAACCTAACGACTCCACCATAAATACCCCCAAGCTCATACTTCAAAGGGGTTGGAAATTGGATGATTTGACACCTCTTGAGAGCTCTAAGTGACCTCTTTAATGGCATCCATACTTTAAGGAAGAAGAAGGGAAAAAGTGACTTTTTCCAATATTCATATATGATAATTTTGATATCAAAATACTTAGATATGTTTGTAAAAGGACGTCATGAGATAATCCTAAGCTTGTAACTATTTATTATCAAATAAATATCAGCGACTCTTCCAAAGTGGACGTATGCCCCTTACGGGACCAACCCACTATAAATCTCTTGTGTTATCTATTGCTTTTTGCACTTATATTTCCATGCGAAATGATAATTCTTAAGTAATAAAGAATCTTGGGGGTTTACGACATATTTCGCTGTCGACATTCGGGTGCCTTCACTGAGAAAACTCGGATTCATATCTTTGTCGCACATCTCTATATCGACTTCAACGCGCTTTAGGTTTCGTTCATAGCCTGCCATTGGGTCCGCTTACGATGGTTAATAGAAAAAGAATCAAATGATCGGCTCTTCGCTGCAGCCGAAGCTAGAACATCTCAACTACCTCCATCGATGGATATCCCAGCTGAAACTGATACCCTTCTTCCTATGGAACCCAAAGCTCCTGTAATCCAAGCACAGATCCACGCGCTTAATAAGAGGTATGGAAGTATAGCTCTTGAACTCAATCAGGCATTAAAGAATAACATTGACCTTATGTGCCAACTCCAAGAAAGTCAACGCATTGTCGCTCGACTTCAGCTCGTTCAAAACAACGCCTGGCCGCGGTGTACTACATCGGAAACCTCTTCTTCTAAATCAAGAGGCCACACCAAAGAAGGAGGTTTTGCCTTATCCATAACATCGTCGTCCGCTTCAATGCCATACTAATGGAAACGGCAACGGAAATGGGAATGGTGATTAGAAAATCGTCACTTATAGCGAAGGAACACAGTACCGCGATCGCTCTTGGTTGATTGTCAACGATGAATCAGGTTCAAGTAACCGACCCTCTCCTCGATAGAACCCAACTTTCGCCGCTATATACTTAGAGCCCACGCTTTCGGCAACCCAACAAGCCCTGGTCCCCTGGATCAGGATGCACACCAACCTTCTCAACCTCGCCATCCATACCAAAACTAGGCCATCGATGTCGATGAAATGGACGAGGATGACCCGCATGTGCATCACAGAAGATGCCCGCAAAACAGAACTCCCGAAGTTTGGTGAAACCAATGTATTCCACCAGAATATTCACATCCAACATATCTCCCTGGCATGGTTTGAAGGATCATGAAAAATATGCGAGGGAACGAAAATGACTCGTGGGAAACCCACTTAAGGCGTTATCCCTTCACTAGGATCGTACACGAAGCTAAGTGTCCCCGACACTTCAGTATGCCATAAATGGCATTCTATGACAGCACGACTGATCCTTGTGCCTTCCTCAAACAATATGAGTGGTAGATGGACTCCAGCTAGGCCAATGCCGTAGTAAAGTGAAAATGCTTCCCATTTTTCCTATCAGGCACAACTTTGCTTTAGTTCTCTCGCCTCCCACTCCACTCTATCAACAACATTGGCGAACTGACTATGAACCGGTTAAGCAATTCAAAAAGCAGGTTCCGACTCCGAAGAGCGCCCTCCCTCTATCCAATCATTACCAGGGGCCTGCAGAGTCTCTCAAAAGCGATCTTGCACAATTCAGTACCGCCCTAGCCGAGGTTGACGATCCAGAGCCATGCACCATACTCTTCTTGCTTGTAAAAGGTGTCCTTCCTACTACTAAATTCGGAGCATGGATCGACAGAAAACAGCCTAAAAGCTTTGAAGCTTTTTATGAAAAGGACGGACAGTTCTTGTGTTAGGAAGAAGCGAGACATAATTGAGCTTCTCGTGGCAACCACTCCAACAATCCACATGCCGACAACATCAAATTGAAACAAGTTGGAGAGCCCCCTATAAGGGTAAAGGAGCAGTCCCTACAAACCAAAGATGAACAGTGGCAGATGAGGCGGTCGCAACAACAACCAGGTTCCAATAGATCCCAAGAAGCACGGTCGCTACCAAAATTACGGAACCTACACTCCACTGAAATAAGACTTGGAGACAATCCACTTGGAAACTTGTAATACTCTCCAATATAAGAAGCCAAACACCAGGGAATCCACTGACCGCGTGAAGAACTCCGACAGATACTAGCCGTACCATGACATGTATGGGCACAATATTAATGATTGTCGCTACCTCAAGGACGCGATCAAAAATCTCATCCATAAGAAATGCCTAGAGCAATACGTTCAAGATCCTTCTCCTCCCGAAGCAGCCACGGATCCTCCAACACCCATACTCTCAACATCTAGGAATGCAGCCCCAGGTCCATCCAATCAAAGGTGGGGCATTGTGATGAACAATATAAGTGGTGGGCCTCACCCTACGCATGAAAGCTTCCGAAAAATGGTAGAGTGTGCAAACTCTATAAAACATGCTACTTACGAAGCCTGCTCCACTCTGGACGAGTCTATCCCCGCTAAGCATCAGAAAACTATGTGAGACGATATCGTCTTTTGTAAAAGAGAGTTTATGGGAATTGAGATTCCAACCATATACCCTCTTGTGACCTCAGCCCAGATTGACCCTGTCTTCATCTGAAGGATCCTTATCGACTCGGAAAACTCAGTCAACATCATCTTCAAAGTGGCCTACGATCAGATGAAGTTGGAGACCAAAGACTTGAAACCCTGCCATGCAATGATCCATGGCTTCAACGGATCTTCCAGTCACCCAATAGGCATGGTCAACCTACCTATATAACTTGGAGATGGGGATCAGAGCCGGGTCCGAATCATTACCTTTGTGGTTATCGATGTCATATCTCCATACAATGTCTTTTTGGATGTCCCTTCCATGCAAAGTTCCAAATCTACATGTCACCATGGTCTCTCCTAGTGAAGTTCCGCATTGAAAATGGGATATGGTACCGTAAAAGGTGACCAAGCTACCGCTCGAAATTGCTAATAGATTGGAAGAATGCGCGCAACAAGGATAAAGGCATGACTTGCCTCTGCCTTCTCGCGCCAAGACCGTCTCCGCATAGCAATCAAAGGCATCTGATCCTTGGATCAGGCGCCACTGCCATCTTTTTGATGATCTTGATATAAGGGAGGACAAAGAGCCCGACTCCGAAGGATACCCCAGTCGAACCTACTGTGGATGTTCTGATCAACCCCGACGACTCGACAAAGGTCTTGAAAGTTGGACCGCAACTCCACCCCATATTAGAGGAAGATCTTGTAGAATTCGTAAGGTCCATCCTGGATTTGTTTGCTTGGTCCCACTTTGATATGCGTGGCATCGACCCTGCGATTGCTTGTCATAGGCTAGCTCTCAACCACTTGCAACCTCCGGTCAAACAGAAATACCGATTATTAGGAACCGAAAGATCAAAACGCACTCAAGGAAGAGGTAGATAGGCTACTCAATAACGACTTCGTTCGTAAAGCCAACTACTCTGAATGGATCTCCAATCTAGTTTTGGTCAAGAAAGCAAACAACAAATGGCGAACGTGTGTCTATTTCTTCGACTTGAACAAGGCATGTCCCAAAGATAGCTTCCCACTTCCAAAGATCAACCAGCTTGTTAATTCGACCGCCGGATACCAAATCTTATCCTTCATGGATGCCTATTCAAGCTACAATCAGATACCGACTTGAGCAAGGCATGTCCCAAAGACAGCTTCCCACATTTCCTTCATAACCAACCTCGGGCTATACTGTTATCGTCTCATACCCTTCGGTCTTAAGAATGCTGGAGCCACTTATCAACGACTAGTCAACTTCATTTGCAAGGATCATATTGGAAAACCACGGAGGTATACGTGGACGATATGCTTGTAAAATCAAAAATATCAAATGACTACATCCGTGACCTCTTCGAAATATTCGATGTTCTCCGCCAGTATGACATGAAACTCAATCCCTTGAAATGCTCTTTTGGCATTGTGTCGGGAAAATTCTTGGGTTTCTTTGTCAATTCTTGAGGCATCAAAGCCAATATTGATGAGATAAAGCTATCTAGGACATTCAATGCCCTTAGAGCATCAAGGATATTCAAAGTTTAAACGGGAAGGTCGCCACTTTATGTTGATTCACCTTTAAAGCCACCAACAAATGCGTTCCCTTTTTTTACTTACTTCGAAAGGGGAAGCTCAACTTTGCATCGACCCCAAAATGCGTCGCTGCATTCAAGGACCTTTTGAATCACTTAGAGCGACCACCTATCTTGTCCAAACCTGTGGACCACGAGGACTTATATGTTTATTTGGTTGTCTCCATGCAGGCAACCAGCTCAGCGCTCGTACGAATTGAAGATCATGTCCAACGACCTATTTGCTTCATCAAAAGGAGATTAATGGGGGAAGAAAAGAACTACCCAAAGCTCGAGAAACTAGCCTACTGCTTGTTGATCTCCTCTCAGGAGCTACGATCGTACTTTTAGTCTCACCTCATCAAAGTCTACACTGATCAACCACTACGACAGGTCCTACAGCGACCCAAGGCATCTGGACGACTACTAAAGTGGAATATAAAGCTGAGTTAGTTCGAGATCACATTCATCCCTCACCTAGCCATCCTCGGACATTCCCTCATCGATTTCATAAAGGAGTTCACCATCCCGAAGGAGCCTCCTCCGGAAGATATCGAGACTCCAAACATTTGATGGAAATTGTTCATGGATGGACCTTCCAAAAATAAGTCTTCCAACGCTGGAGTCATGCTCGTTACACTAGGGGAGCGCCCAATTTGCTATGCATTAAGACTCAACTTCCTTTCCACCAACAACTATGCAGAATATAAGCCCTTGATCGTTGGACTTAGAATCGCAATCTATCTTAACATCAAGTCCATCCTGATCTATTCTAACTCACAGCTCATCGTACGTCAGGTGCATGGAGAGTACCAAGCCAAGGGGGCACGACTCGCTCCCTACCTCGCTCAGGTTCATGAACTGCTCAATGAATTCGACCACTAAATCATCACGCATATCCCTCAAGAACAAAATGAGAAAGCAGACTCAATAGCCAAGTTGGAAAGCTCCAAGGATGCACATCTTATGGGACGCGCCCCAGTCGAAGTACTCAATTCTCCAAGCATTGATCAGATGCAAACTGACTAATGGAAACAAAGACCGGAACTAAGCCTGAGTCTTGGATGACACCAATTAAGAACTACTTGTTACATGGGACCCTCGCAGGGAGCTACAAAGAAAGATGAGCACTCACCCGCTAATCGTCTCGCTATATCATTTTGGATGGAGTGCTCTACTGAAGGGGTTTCTCTGTTCCGTTACTTTGATGTGCGGCACATTCAGACGCCAATCGCGTGCTACTGGACGTGCATGAAGGCGAGTGCTGCGACCACACTGAGGGAAAACTCTAGCAAAAAAATATATTAGATATGGCTATTTCTGACCTACACTCGACCAAGATGCCGCGAACTATGCCTGTAAGTGTGACAAATGCTAGTGGTTCCCAAATATCCCAAGATCCCTACCTACCAAGTTAACACAAAGGTTCGGTCCCTTGTCGTTTGCCATGCGGGGGATAGATATCATTGGGACTCTTTCGATGGCCAAAGGTGGGGAATGTTACCCAATTATCGCGGTAGATTACTTCACCAAATGGGTGGAAGCCGAAGCTCTCACTATAATTACCAATAAGAAAGTGATCAACTTCGTTGTTCACAATATCATCACCAGCTACAGGGTCCCTCAGGTCGTCATCTCAAACAATGGAACACGGTTTGAGAGCGTGGAATTCAGGACTTTCTATCAATGGCATAATGTCGAAAAGAGATTCTTGGTGGTGGCTCACCCTCAGGCCAAGGATAAGTCGAGGATGTCAACAAAGTGATCAAATCCATTATCAAGAAGCGTCTGGATAAATCTGGAGGCTTGTAGGTAGATGATCTCCCTCTGGCCCTATAGGCCTACCAGACCACCCATAAGTCAGCGACTAGCCACACTCCATTCGGCCTTGCCTATGGATCCAAAGTTGTCATTCCCATTGAGCTAAAACTTAAATCTCATTGAGTTAACTATTATGATCCAAAGACCAATCAAGACTTGCTTTTGGAATCACTCGACTTACTCGAAGAGAAAAGGAACGAAGCAAACTCAGAGCTACCGCCCAACGCCAACTAGTACCACGGTACTTCAACCATAAATTCTGCTATAAGGACCTCAATGTCGGTGATCTTGTCCTGAAACGTATCTTTCCCACACCAACTATTTTCAGTCCTCGCTGGGAATGTCCGAACGTCATAAAGTGAAGGCTCGGAGACAAAACCTTCAGATTTGCGACTTTCGATGGAGCCGAGCTCCCAAGGGCATGGAACAATGAACATATTCGTCGCTACTTCACATAACTTAGTGTACAGTTTTCTGCTTTCCAATAACGTTTTGTTTTCCTTAAATTCAAAGCATTGTAAAGGCTATCACTGCCAAAATTACTAGTAAATATGATGTTCAAATTCTCTGTTCCCTCAATTTGCTTACTTTCTACATGATATGCTTGATTGATTATCACAACTGGCTTGCACGCACAAACATACAAACATTGGGCTGGGACCCCGAGCACGGGAGACGGTACCACCACTCAAGCCTTCGAATAAGGACGAGGTCGAACACGAATAATGTCGGATCAACACCCCGAGATCGGGAGCTGGTATTGCCACTCGATTCTCGAACCAACGACGAGACCAAGTATAAATAACACCTCTCGAGTACCGAGCCCGCGACACGACCGAGTCTAAATAACACTACTCGAATCTTGAACCAACGACGAGACTGAGTATAAATCATTACGCTCCCAAGTCCCCGGACTTGGGGATAGCCCACCAGCCAAGCTATTGTGATACTGAGCACTCCCGCGGCTCCATCCGACCCATTGGATCAGGATTAGGGAACCTCTCAAATATCGAACCAACGACGGGACCGAGGATAAATCATTTTGCTCCTAAGTCTTTGGGCTTAGGGCAGCCCACCTGCCGAGCTAGTGTGATACCGACCACTCCTGCGGCTCCAGCCGACCCACCAAGTCAGGATTTAGGCACCATTTGGCGAATAAACGTAGACCTTGCACTCTAAACCCGAAGGAACGATGGGAGAGCCAAAAAGGACAAATCCACAACTTCCATGCCTTCTCACGACTTAGGACTAACCAACTTCAGGAGGTCCAAGGGACAGGCGCCTTGCCCTAATTTCACACACCTTGGGATTCCTGAACAAAGGAAACCCCATAAGTGAAACCAGCGTGTGATCTCCACACGACTAGGGACACCCCTAGAGCGGGGTCACCAATCACATTTCTGTAAGTGTAACAACAAGCACACTTGTGCATGTACAGGACGTTGGAAAACATGAGATCAACATTCGAACACTTAACATGAAATGCGATTTTAGATAAATTCAGTTAATATTTCCTTCACATATCAAAGCAAAGTACATGTCTAATATCTTTCTTTCTAACGACAAGGTATGCATGTGAACCACACCATGTCTCCAAATACCAAAAGCGAGGGTCATACTCGCATATACCATCGGCCTACATAGCCAAATGTTGGTAATATTTATAACAATCACTAATACTAATAACCACACCATGCCTTCAAAGAGCCGCTTTTCCCTCATCTTCCCTTTGTGGGAGTGACGGACTCATGAGAAACTGAGGTGCGTTTTCCGCCATCATCCTTGCCACTTGTAATATCCGTGATCTCCACAGGGGTAATATATTGCAGTGGTTTAGGGGGAACACCAGAAGAGAGGGCCATCACATCGTCACCTTCTCCCAAAGCTTTCTTGGCCTCTAGCTCTGCTTTATTCTTAGCCTCTCTGACAGCCTTCTAATCAGCTAGCTCCTTGGTTTTGAATTTCACCATGTCATCCGCCTTATGCTATTCATAAGACTCCATGGCTTTATATTTGGCATCATCATCGACTTCCTTCTTCCTAACCTCTGCGGCAACTCTCTCCTTCTTAGCCTCATCGGCAGGTCTTTTCTTCCTGGCTTCTTTGGCAACCCTCATTTTCTATGCCTTGAAATCAACCTTCTTCTCCATGGCTTTCTTCCTAGCCTCGGCCTATACCTCCAGAATGGCAGCCCATCCTGCCTCCTCTTCTTCTCCTGCTCTTAAGATTTTGACACCATCTGAGATTTTTGGGCCTCCACATTGCCTGCATTGTCGGCACGTTTGCCTCCACGGGGAATGTCACATGGACACTCTGGCCATCCACAACCTCTCCTTCCTCCAGAAGGTCGTTATAAATATAGGACCCTAGCTCAACATCTGAAAATGTGTCCACATGACCACCCTCCGCTCCAAATTGTATTCCTTGTAGCCCCAGTCCAGACTTTGTCGTTTGGGAAAGCATGGGGGCGAAGCTCGGTGTCACATCCTCTCCAGAAGGGGTTGCATAGTAAAAACACAACCTTTTAGTCCATGAATTCGGTAATCGCATCATCTTCGGGTATTCGCGGTAACAAAAATTTTCCTCCAGAAAGAAATGGTGTGGGTATGATAGGGAGTGTGCTCTCTGTAGCGGTAAAAGTAGATCCCACCACTCCCAATATTGGATGCTCGGGGTCATACTCAGCTGAGACCTGAACTGGACCAGTGGGACCACTGGTTGTGGCGGATGCTGGAGCTAGCGACCGGTAGGAGCTTTCCTCAAATGTCTGAGCGACGACCACACTCTAGGTAGTTATAAACTTTCCCATTTCAGCAGTGCGCTTTGCCAGACTCTCCCTCTCAGCATCATCTTGCAACAGTCTCCTCCTTTCCTCTAGTTTCTTACCCTCATCCTCAGTCAGGATATCAACCATCAACTGATTCTCATTCAAAGATCCCACATCCACCTGATGTAGCCCAGCCTCATGCGGCACCAACATTTCCCATGTTTGAGCCAGTACCCAGGGGTAGTCTCCGACCTATGAGACTCCGCGAAATCTTGAGGCCTTAACATACATGTTTCGGACATGCTCCTCAAGGGATGCCTACACCCTGACCTTTGCATCCCCGATTTCTTCGCTCAATCTATCCACTTGCATCTAGTGCTCGGCCTTCAACCCATCCACCGAGCTCAATATATCCTTATTACCAGCCTCGGTCTCCTCTTCCTCTTTCCTAGCCACCTCCAGCTGCCTCCTCAGCACGACAACTTCCTCCTGAAGCTTCTGAGTCCCCTCGTTCTCAGCCTTCAACCTCTCATTCTCCTTCCTCAGGGCCTCAATATCCATTTGAAGTCGGGATACCCTTTCGTTGTCCTTCTCCAGTTCAACATTCTCCTGTATCAGCACTACTTTATCCTTTTTGAGGGTCGTATTCTCAGTTGTTAGTGAGGCCACTGTATCCTTGAAGGTCGAAGCTGCATGCTTCGCCTCCTTCTTCAGCTTCTCATACGTCTCCTGCAGCTCCGTTGTGACGACAACAAAAAAGTTAACATATGAATGTGGCATCGCAAGAAAAGAAACAATGATACTAGGGGGTTAAGCCTCACCAATCTCTTTCTCTAAGTTTTAGACCATGGTCCGCTCAACATCAATAGTCAACCCCCGACTCTAGATTTCCACATTCTTCTTTCTAATCAAGTCCGAGAGGTGCAACGAGTACTTAGTAAGCTCTTTAGCCTGGAAATACTTAGCCCTCACCTGCATCCACAACTCTTTGGTATTTGCCTGAGGGATCAGACTGATACCGGGAAGGAACATTAGTTTGTCGAAATAGTGATGGGGGAACTTCTGCTCTAACAATGCTTTCCTCTCCTCGTTGGAAAGCTCTTGGGTCTCGGGCACTACCAGATCCTTCTTCTTCTTCACCATTTCCTTCTTTCTCAAATAGCCAAGTGTCCAGTCCTTCCCTTTAGAGACTTGGGTAGAAGCCGAAGTCTCAATGTAAGGTGGAGCTGTCGACGAAGAATGCCCGGTGCACGGTACATCATATAGGAGTCTGCCCCAGATGTCTGAACAAAAGGTGGAGAAGTTGGAGACCGTCGAGATTGATCTCTATGGTGATATCCACTGCCATGATCATATGAATGCGGAGGTTTACCAAACAAACTAGTCTCTCTTCTGAATCTATCCAGAAAAGCACTACTCGGGGGTCGGTAGCTCCCTGATCCATAACGGCGGCCTCTGCCTCTACCTCTAGCCTTATCACCTGTCAGAGAACCAGTTTAGAGTTTGGACTCAAGCACCCTACACATGCAAATATATGTTGTGTCATGCAGTGTTTATGAGTGTGTATATCCTAAGTGTTCTCTCAACAGACTAGATAACAGTTCGCTTGATGGAGCAAATTCCCCAAAGGCCAAACTTATTTCCCTCAATCTTATAGCGCTAGGCCAAGAAAACCCAGCAAGCAGGAGCTTGCTTAACCCATTAAACTGGCCTCCTTTCTCGACAGAGATGGCGGTCTTTGAGGAAGTTACTAGAGACTACGACCTGGTCGATGCTCCTACCCGTGCCTCATCTATCGTAGGCAGAACAGGGGAGATCGACGGGTCACTGGCAATTGCCTCCTCATCTCCAATCTCTCCTCTACTAGTTCCCTCCTGGATCTTCACTTATTTATGCAGCTTAGGCCCGACGGAGGGCACCTTCCTTTTCCGGCTCGGAAAACCCACCTCTTTACCAGTCTCCACTTTTTTCCCACTGCTGGCGACTACCGGTCTAATTATCACTCGATCGTCAGAGAGAAATCAAGCACGGCGAAGTCGATCTTGGTGCAAGATGCTACTAGTCGAGCGAGCCCTGGTTGGAACTACCAACAAATATTCAAGGCGTTGTTGGTATTCAATGTTTGCAGATGCCTCAGGATTTCCTATCATACAAAAACAAAGTTAAATTTAAGTGGCCAAACCCACGAATTTCACACTAAAAGTAAAGTGGAATGCTTAATTGCTTCCAGCCATCATCTCGCAAATCCAGAAGGACAATGCACGAAGAACCAGTCGTGTTTATTCAAATTCAGCTTAGGCCATGTCCCACTAAAGAACTTGGCGTGGACGAAGCTTCCAAGAAATATTGAGATGGCGAGATGTAAGCTCTCCTCTTCAGCTGAAACAAATACCTAATGTCCTCTCCGGTGGGCTCTAGCTGTAGGTACCTAAAAAGGAAGCATGCGCATTCAGATGAAGCTACGATGGTGCAAGGAGAAAGTAGTACAGCATATCCCAAATAAAGTTATTAGCTGGAGGAACGCACCCAGTTGCGCATACCTGCCTGTTTCAGGTAGTGTACCCCTTCGGTGGTGTGTGAGCCCTACCGTCTTTTCCGGGTGCAAGAACATCTCCTTTGGGAATACGGAACCGCAATGCCTTGCGCCTTACCGTAGTTGCATCCATATGTGATGGCACCGAATCCGATGGTCTTTCAAGTATAACCGCGTCCGCCAACATATCAGGTGCCACTGACGCAATTCCCTCAACAATATCTACGTGCTCCACCTTCTCATGCTCAACTTGGGAATGTCGTCTTTCCGAATGCATCCCGTGATCAGACGCTTCCGACAAACTTGTCGCCTGAGAAGGAGTGGACTCACCAGAAGTTTCAAGCTCGCTGCCCTTCGAGCTAGCATTGCTAATTGAATCAGATGTATGTGACAATTGCAACGAAGCCTCAGCTTCTAAAGTTTTTTCTATCATAGACCTTGTCTTCATTGCTAGCTATACTTTTAACATACTAGCATTAAACATCATAGTTGTATAACATGTACCCCTCGTGTCGGTACAAACTAACATGTGCATGCAGTGATGTGCAGCACCATGCTAGTCCACTTTATAATTCAGAAAGTTGGGACACATCGACGATCACGAGGCCCTAAGACTATGACCATCGTCTTCGTCAACTAATGTTACCAGATTCACATGTAATCGCAACTAAATTACGATTAGAGTCAATAAAACATTTTCAGCAACTTGATATTTCAGTCATAGTCCGTTTATGTGCTCTAATCCTATGTTCCAAGCCGAGTCATCAATCGAATTATGGTTATAGTAAATTTCGGCCCAATCGTAAAGTGTCGCAAAAACGACGTCAACCCAAGGGCAAATTATATGGAGTCCAAGCCCTGAATAGGGAAGGCGAAGTACAACAGAAGTGGACTCGGAACATCAAGGCCAAAGAATATCGTACCCTTCAGAGCTACATAACCTCGAACCCCAAAAGGGGTATGAGAGTTCGTGCTCCCCTTAGGGGTATGAAAACTTGTACCCCAAAAGGGGTACGAAAATTCATACCCCCTAAGTGGTACAAAGGATCGTACCCCCATGAGGGGCACGAATAGTCGGAGCCCCTCTAGGGGATACGAGCTCCCACAAGTTTGGCCTCACAATTCAGATCCCTCATCGCTTCGTCTCCCACTTCTTCCCAACCGTAGGTTCACCCCTTTCCTCAAAATTAAACATCCAATCCCTCTTCTCAAAATATCGTCTCCTACAGACTTCTCTTCTTCACCAATCACGAAATCGAGCACATGACCTTGGTCAACCTTGAGGTTTGGCCTCATTCTCAACTCAAAAACCGTTCACGACTTCGTCAAGGTCCGAGTTTCATGGAAAAACATGAATGATCTTGAGTTGCATTGAGGTATGCACCATGGCCGAGCTAATAGTCAGAGCTGAGCTCATAATAAAACACCACCCACCTACGTCACGTTCGAGTTCTTTCGTGTTTCAAGGTTCGGGTCCGAATTTGCATAAAATGAAAGAAGAAGAAATGGAGGTATGAGTTTGAATTTATAGAGAGAAGGAAAGGAGTGGGCTCAGCTCGCAGACTCTTCATGTTCCACGATGGAACCCGAACTCTCTTACCCCATTGGGGTACGAGATTCTGTACCCCACGTGGGTACGAGATTTCGTATCTTTGTTTGGGATACGAAATTTTTATATCCCAAACAAGGAATACGAGTAAAATATATATAATAATGTATATATATGTGTACATAAGCTTTGCGATATCATGTCGTGACAGTATATTTTTTTGCGAACGGATACACACATACGAGATAATATATGTATGGAACAAACATGCACTCACGTACGTTTTCGTTCACTCTGCATATGTAAATTTTGATTTCTTACTCCCCGTGGTAAAGTTAAGAAAAAAACGTGTGTGCATACATAGGACGTCACATCAACAATAACTCGCTTACGTTACAACGTAAATGAAAGTCGACAACTAACGTTTATTTTTATGAGTTAGCAGGAAAACAACGATTCAACGAGACTTTTCTACCAATTTGAAGCACATCATGTCAAGATAAGACATACTTTGGAGCGCAAATGTTAACCGACCTTTTGTTTCGGTTCCCAAAAGAACATAAGACACGCTCAACTCAACACGTCGCATGACGCTAAAGCTTGAAGTATCGCCAAAACACCAGAGATTTGGGACCAAGCGAAGCCATGCAATCACAGACCTCACAACTCCTCAAAAGTAGGCCATATTCACATTTTCATACCCCTCTCTTCTCGAATCTCTCGGGTCGAACCCCTTTGTCTTCCCACAAATTCATGCCTGAACCCAACATGATACAGATACATTTTAACGTACCCCATGGGGTATAAAATTCGTATCCCTCGAGTTTGAAATTCGTACCCCACAGGATACGAAATTCATATCCCTAGAGTGGGTTATGAGTTTTTTGGGCACGATGCGAGGGGTCCGAGTTTCTTGAGGCCTGCACTCTGGGATCCGAAATGTACTATTGTAGTCCCCAACTCCTACCTACTCCCACCTAACCACTCCACTATAAATACCCCCAAGCTCACACTTCAAAAGGGTTGGAAATTGGCTGATTTGAAACCTCTTGAGAGCTCCAAGTGACCTCTTTAATGGCACCCATGCTTTGAGGAAGAAGAAGGACAAAAGTGATTTTTTTCGAATATTCATATATGATAATTATGACATCAAAATACTTAGAAATGTTTGTAAAAAGATGTCACGAGATTGTCCTAAGCTTGTAACTCTTTATTGCCAAATAAATATCAGCGACTCTTCCAAAGTGGACGTAGACTCCTTACAAGACTGAACCACTATAAATCTCTTGTGTTATTTATTGCTTTCTGCACTTATATTTCTACGCGAAACCATAATTCTTAAGTAATTAAGAATCTTGGGTGTTTATGACATATTTTGTCATCAACACATAACATCTATCATCTATTCTTACACCAACTCACTTGATGTGTAGAGCATATGGTAATCATTCATTCGATAACCCAATCCACGGGGGAACTGACAGGTCCATTTCATAGACTCCACCATACTATCGCCATGCCTCACTACACGGACTATAACTGATAACCCTCCTCAGTCCTCACTACATAGGCTTTGGCATCTGGGTCGATCAGTCCTCACAACATAGGCTCTAATCCATTCTTAGGGCACTCTCTCAAAGGTGAGCCAAAGTTACAAATATCAATAACCCTTTTCCACACATCTTCCATAGCAGAATCCATCTTAGACTGTCCATAAGATTCCCATCTAGGGTCATCATCGGGAACAATCCCTGATTGTAACACCCCGTAATTTTACAGAACATTAATAAACTAAAGAATACTTAATTTAATGTTGGGAATTAAGTAAAACAGAATGTGTCATTGTGTTCGTCTTGGAATTCTGGTGCAGATAGACTCTGAGTGTGCGTAAAACGAACATCGTATGAAGAAGATATTAAGGTTGGAAGTTTGTATACATATAAGAGATATATATACACACACACACAAATCAAACCAGAATTTCAAAAATATTCGAATTCAAGAAGCGGGAGACCAACGTGGGATTAAGACCCGTTAAGGGTCGTTTCATACCCTGAGGGGTAGACCTATGGTTCGACCCTCACAAGGTTATGTCGACCCTAGGGTCGACCTACCCCAGATCTAGCCAGGTTCATTTTCTGAACCTGGACTTGTTTATTTGCGGGACTCATTGGAAAAAGTCTATATAAAGGCTAGCATTTCTATTGTTTTCTACACCTAAAACAATGGAGACAAGGAGATGCTGCCTCAGCTTGACTGAATTAGACTATCTTCTTCAACAACAGCCTATACACACTTCAGAGATATTTCTTTTACTCCAATCCAATCTCTGTGAGTTCATGTTACTTTTAGATATAAAAATTTAACAGTAAACTTGACATGTTAATAAACCGGACCTGAGCCTATTCCCGTTAAGAAACAGTTATATCTAAACAAATCTGTTATAATTACATGTATTTTTTTCATACACCTATTCTGCTGTTCAGTTGTTATTATATGTCTATTTTCGTTTTTATATGCCTATTTTATGTTCTTCTCCTTCTCTTATTCCCTTTTTATTCTATAAGCCTAGGCTACCTTCGAGCCTAGGCTAATCTTATAAGAGACATACGTATGAATGAAATTGGAAAAAATTGGGGAATAATTGGAATGAAAATAAAAGAGGAAAATTTGGGGCATACCATATACTGTGGAATATGACTGTAATTTGGGGTGTATGAACATGTAAATCTGTAGGCTTAATTCAAAGATTAATTAGAACATGTTAATGAAACTGTTTGTCACCTGAGTAAACATGTTTAATCTGTTGGGGTTAAATAAACTTGTTCAATCTATTGGGATTGTATGGAAACTATTAACCCATGAAAACTTAACCTGTTTAATTTGTGGGGGAGGGGGTAGGCTGTAATACTTAACCTGTGGAAATACTAGTTGATTGGGGACACAAGTTTAGGGGTTTGACTTGTGTCATCTATTGTATGGGACCCATATTAGTCAGTAACCCATTCTGGTATTAAATGGGGACCTCACACTTGGTAGGGGTTAGGGAACACTTACGGAGCTAATTGTAAGAGGTTCATCTGGGATGGGGTGTTCTGATGACGCAGTCCAATAGGGTCATGTGCGTGCATGGGTCCGTCTTGCCTGGGAAAATAAGCTGCCATAACACCTGTAAATAGGTCTGTGTCATTTTGTAGGTTGCCACTTTAGGAAGTAATACACCCTACTGTGGGGGCCTGCACAGGGTATTTATGTGTTAGGGAGCTGATCGCTTAGGGGTAGTAATTAGGATACATCTAGTCCTGTTTATGTACATGTTATTTATGTTTGGGGTAATACCCGTTATTTCTGTTTAGGTTCCTGTTATTTCTGTTTGGCGTAAAACCCATTACTAGACGTACACCTAATTCTATCGTTATGTTTCTCTTGGGATCATTCTGTTTATATTAAGTAATTGGAAAACATTTAGTCTGGTATACAAGTATTGGTGTAGAGAAAGTAGTTGAGAAGCATAGTTAATCATGTTCATTCTGTTTATCCTGTCCATCTTGTTTATACCGTTATGTATTACAGTTGTCTCTCATCCAGTTTATTTTACTGTCTTGATACTTTTATTTCTTTATATGCTAAAGTCACTGGACTCGCCAGACTTTATGTTTGACCCATTTTGTTTCCTTTTCTCTCCCTCCCTCAACCCCCAAGTTCTCAGGGTGGGAATGCTCAGGCTTGATTAGGAATCTCTCTTCTGTTTCTACTTGGATTTGGATCTACTTTGATGTATCGCTTTGACTACTTGTCTACTTGTTTATGGCTACTTATGGGGATTATGATTTTTCATTTCTGTACTCTATTGTTTTTTAGCGCAAGACAGATGTTTTTATTTGATGTATTTTGTTCCAGTATTTTAGTTTGATGTTGTAATTGGATTTTGAGAACACGATGTTTTCTATTGGAAAATAAAGTTTAAAATTTTTGCTTTTATTTTATGTATCTATCTTGTGAGATTTTGTTTCTGTTTACCTATAATGCTTCATGCAACTTAATGCATTCTGATAAAGAGTGACATTAACAGACGTGGGGTGTCACACCGACGGTCATTGTATGTTGTAGGATATCATCCTTTACCTCATATCCCTCTCTCTCTCTTCGACAGTCACTTTAATACGACTTAATATCTTTCTCCTACATCTTGGAGAAAACTATCCATTGCCACAACCTTGCTCCCCATTTTGGAGTCACCGTTGCCAAATGACTGCCTAGAAGCACCACATCCTTGTCTCAAGTCAAAGTCATTGATCGAAGAGCTATCATGTCGTAGCTATTATCGAAGGAACCATCAGACCCTGCCATCATACATCACAAATTGACTAGATAGCCAATCATAATAGTAGACGATATCAACCACTCCAAAGTAATCAATAACGATAACTTGGATCATGTATTTAACCAAAATAGATTAAATATCCATTTAAGGAAAATGTACGCCATTCGTCGCATAATCCAATTCATCGTCGAGTCGAACCTCCATCTTCAAATCGATCACCATGCTTCGTTGTTGCTCCATCTTCAAATCTGTCGCCAAGCTCCATTGCTACTCCATCGTTGTATCCAACCATGCGCTATGAAGCTCCTTCGAGAATTTATCTCATTTGTTCGAGTTTATCATCCTTGTGTGCTCAATCCATGTACACTAGCATGTCCATTTGATCGATAGGCATCAAACTCTTATGAATGAGATTTTCCTGATATTGGACCACCTATGTACGACGTTTTGAGCTAAACTAAGAAAACATATCAACCATGCAACCAATAGCCATACAAATCCCTAAACTAACATACAAGTATCCATAATAGCAATAATAAATTAAGTAAAATTTATCTACAAAAATCAAAGTGAAATATGTGTCTAAATAACCTAAATCTAGTAGTACGGTCAAAACAGTGCGCAATGGTGCATAAATGGACAAATAGCGCATAATAGCTTGCAACCTACGTAAAAATATGATAATTGGAATAAAATTACTTAGCTCATTTTTTAATCCTTTTATTTATTATTTACTACCTCCAACTATAATAAATATTACGTTTCATTATTAGAAACCAGTTAAAACCATCAAATATATACTATACAAACAAATACAGTTCAGTGAGAGACAATATTACTCACTTTAGCCAAATCAATCCAAATAAGCTCTAAAACATAGAGCTCGCCAATATGAGTTCAATGGAAGAAATGACGTCCAAATCTGCCATTGTACACAAAAGATACCATAGTTGCAAGTTTAGTAGTTATTTAAATAATTAAATAACTTAAAAATTATTAGTCTTAAAAAAATTACCTATAATAACCAGTTATCCCTATCTTCCCCAAAAATTTAGATTGTGCTTCTCCTGCGTACAAACCTACAAATTACACCCTTCTCTCTCCTCCATCCTTCCTCGTCACTCAAAGAAATCAAGAACCGTCTACAACATCGCGTTTGTCTTTGAACACTCGATCTATCAAAGTCCATACCATGAACTTTAACCTCCTACACCAAAATGTGCCCTCACCATGGTGCTACAGGATTTTGATCTACCTTTCTCTTGTCACAATTTATAGTCTTCTACCAGATTGTGCCAAACTTGGATAGGAGGTGCAATTCTCAATGAAAAATCCAACAGTGTGAACAACGCAATCTAGCTCCACCTAAATCTCCTAAGGCCTCAAGCCCTAGTTCGAAATTTACATACAGTTATGGCTTGAATCACCAATGTTAGCCATTAAACTGATATAGACTTAATGAGGACCTTTTTTGGAGTCCAACAAAATTTGGCTGGCAATTTACCATTGATTAAATCGATGGAGATTAATTTTTGAAAGAAAGAAGGGGCAACAATGGTTTTCAATGGAACAGCAAAGTTTGATCTGGGGAAAAGGAAACACAACTTATGTACTTAGCATTAGGATTTAACATTATTATTATTTTAATTAATTTATTCCTTAATAGACTCCAAAACCCGTTATCTCCAATCGTATTTACCGCATGTTGACTCATATGTAAAAAGACCTTCCAAAACAATAGATCCGGATTTGAGACCAAATTCGATTGTATACAGAAGTTAGCCTTTAAAACCTAAATTATACAATTACAATTATTTATAGAAATTGACATCCATTTCAATTATGCATGACCAAACGATACGTCTAATCGTTACAAACTTGATGGCATGCAACAAATCATTATGACAATTCTAAAAAATATATGTTTCATTGTAATTCAACACTTTACCCCAAGAGCGACAATCTATGCGTATTTCAAGATCGTTTTAAATATCAAATGGTCCGAACTCGAAATATTGTTATCCATATACTTATTATTCATATAACGGCCAATCTAGACTTAATAGAACCGATCTCGAGACCTAATTCGATCATTTATGAAAAATCACCTTTCGGACTAGTCATTTAATTAATTAATGACTAAAATTTAAATATCCAATCATTAAAATACGGGTCCTTATAAACATATAGGATTGAAATCTTCTACTTTGAGTATGCACGAAGATTCAAACCCAAGTACTATGCTTTGAGGGTGGCTTTGAGGGAAGATGAAGGATTTGAATCAACGCAGATAGATACACATTATAACATATAAAGCATGTTATTTGTATTCCTGGCTTGGACCAAAGTGGGAAATGAAGTTTTTCAAATCAACCTAGTGATTCAAAACAATGCAATTGGAGAGAAAACTAGGATGCTTCGGATTGACCCAATAATTTAAAGAAAGGGATGATGGAAGGAAGACCAAAAGGCTCGAAGTAAAGCAATGGAAGTTGCAACAATCTGAATTGACTTTGGAATTGTATTTCGATTCGGATCAGCTAGCTTTACACTAAGGTTTGAAATAATGAAATTGTTATGACCGCCCATAACTCATGCACTTAACAAGGGAAGTAATGCACTGAAAGACGTGCCAGGCCATTGTGGACTATCATCAGGGTAGGATAATATAAGCGGAACCTACCGTATAACTCATAGCGCAAGGATAAAATATAGTAGAACATATACAATGGGAAATAATAGTGAAGTAGAGTTGAGCAGAATCTTAAACTTTTCCATATCACCATGAAAATATCCATACAACCTAAGATAACACTATAAGAGTCTGTACAATAAGCCTCACAACAAACACTTGGAGAATACATCAATCAGTGGAAAAGCATAAATACTAGATAGTAGAAAAATAATACGCCAGCCTCCTGCTCGTCATCGCTCAGCAGCATCGTCCTCATCAAGAGCTATCACTTGCCATCTGCTACTTAGTCTGCCCATCCACAACCTGATGAACGGCCGAAGGTAATAAGAGGGAGACATAAAACCTTGAGTCAAACAATTGTCTTAGTGAGTGATAAAACAGCTATCTAACATCATCAATAAACTATATGGGCATAGGTAGAGTAATCAACTAATCTACCAACATCAACAAAGAAGAACCCATACCCATTTCCCCACATCTGACAGTGATAGTCTTTACAACAAACAATTTGAAACAACAGTACATTCATGGTAATCACCTATCAAGCATAGACCACTCTAATCAATATAGACATCTCCCAAGAACAAACCCCGAAGGCCTAAACCAACATCAGACAAGCACCCAAGGGATATCTCTTTCGACGTCGAATAATCTATAGGAGATGATACAAGCAAAGAGTCATCATCCATGACTCTGGCTATCACTATGACGGTCGCCCATAGCCCTTGCACTATACAAGAGGAATAATGAGATGAAAGGTGTGCCAGGCAGCTGTGGACGATCATCAAAGTAAGGTAGATAAACGAAACCTGTCGTAAACTCACAGCGCAAGGATAAAATATAATAGAACATATACAACAGTTAGTGATAGTAAAGCGGAAAACACTAAACTTTCATGACAACTAGAAAGTATTTCCTATACACACGGATAACAACAATAGTGTTTGTACAATTTTCCTCACTACAACACTCAAAGAAATAGAAAACAGCGAAAACAAATACTAGATAGTAATAAAACTGGTACGTGAGCCTCCGGCTCGCCATCGATCAGCATCGTCATCCTCACTAAAGAAATACATGCCACCTGTTACTCAGTCTGCCCATCTATAACCAGATGAACAACCTAAGGTAATAAGAGGAAACATAAAACCTCGAGTAAGACAACAGTCTTAGTAAGCGATAAAACAGCTAACAAACTTCATTAGTAAAGTATATGAGAATGGGTAAATAATCAACTAGTCTACCCATCTTCAGAGAAAAACTCTCAATTTCCTTCCCCATTACATGACAGTGATAGCCTTTGAAATCCATACACCCAAAGGAATAACAATTTAGTCATGGCAATTAAAGCATCCATCCATATATGGCAAAGCAACTCAATCATGATCACAACATGCATTCAAACGTCCATGACTGACTCTGACTATCACCGCCAACCTTGCTTTGGAAACTTCATTATCGTATGACTAGCTAACAATTTGCCATCAATTGTCAAGGACCACACACTACGCCCCGATTCTAGCAAAACTCCACATGTTATACTCAACACATGCTACACGCTATACTCAACACGTGTCTAGGCCACACACGATGCCCAAGACACTCGACCTACAATTGGTCCTCAATTGTACCTTTACTTTGAGTCCGCTAGAACCTACGACAATGATAATTCCTCGGCCTTCGTCTCTCTAGTCGTTATCAATTACGACTATTAATTAGCTCAGAACACCTTAGAACTATCACTTCACATGAACTCAATACATCCTTGAGTTGTCTCCCCATTTGTTGGATACAATGAACAACAAAAACTTTTCAACACTTCCAAACTTCCCAATTGAATTCACTTTGAAGTCACATCATCACCAGAAGTGTCCGACCAGAAATGGCAAAAATGGCTGACCAGAATAGTCCGACCCACTTTGGTCCGACCCAACTTCGGTCCGACCCGACTTCGGTCCGACCCGACTTCGGTCCGATCCGACTTCGGTCCGATCCGACTTCGGTTTGATTCAACTTCGGTGCGATCCGACTTCGGTCCGATCCGACTTCGATCTGATCCAACTTTGGTCTGATCCAACTTTGGTCTGATCCAAAACCTGCATATTGCAATTCAACTCCGATTTCGACCAATACTTCGCCAAACGATAAATCCAACGAAACTAACTTATCCAATTCATCCAAAAGGATTACAAGCATGTTATGAAATCAACAATATCATCAATATGACAATTCTATCAACGATAATGTCAAATTCACCAAAATCACCACAAATATGCATATAAAAAAACATGGATCTAACTTGCACATTCGTACGAAATATCATAGAAATTACCTATCTAAACTTGCTAAATTAGATCCTAGGGTGATCTATATGAAAAAGAACTTACCAATGCATGGATCTAAGGAAAAACACTTGAATTTGATGAAAAACATGATCTACTACCCATACACTTTATTGAATCCATGTGAGAGATATAATCCACTCACCATTCTCCAGTACAAGCTAAAATGATAGAATTATGAATCCGGACAGCGAGCAATCCGAACCAAACTCCTGGATCTGATGAATTCACCTTTGAAATGATATAGATCTAGCCTCCAAAGGTGTAGATCTATGATTTACATCCTTAGATTTGGATTTTTAATTGTAGAAAGATGTTAGAGGAAGAAGGAGATCAATGCCTCCAAATGAGAGAATGGGAAAATAAACCTTTTCCCTCCACTCACACCCCCTATTTATAGGATTCCACTAGCCCAGTAGTGGGTCTCCCCAATTCAGCCCATTAGGCTCTCCAAACCTGAACAGCCAACTGAAAAACCTAAAAACAACGATTTCTCCCAAACCGTTGAGCCAAATCCTCAATGTAACCACTCTATGGAAAGGCAATCATCAATTTCTTTCCGATGGCATAGGTCTCACCCTCTGATTCAACCTGAGTCAAAAGTTATACCCTGTACAAGACTGATAGGAGTAATATAGTCACAAACAAAATCGGTAAAATTATGGATATGTCTAACATCCCCATAAGCAACATAATAAAAGATGAGAATGATCCAACCCTCAGGAAATAAAATAAAAATATTTTATGATCTTCCGATATGTAAAAATGCAGGCTGTTACATTCTCCCCCCTTAAGAATTTCGCCCCCGAAATTCCAAGCAAACATAACTCCGCATGCCTACCATCCATGAAATCAATTCTATCATCCAAACTAGCATCAATCAAGCCATGCATCCATAGCCTAATCCTCGCACGTGGAATTCTATCAAACAATCAGTAGGATACAACTACATAACGATGGTACGATATCAAAGGCCCTACCGATGAAGAGTTCTGGATGAGTTGCCTTCATGCTCTCTTCCATCTCCCATGTACAATCATCTCCATCTTCACTCCATTATACCTTGACAAGCTTAACCGTCTTCCTCCTAAGTTGTTTCGTGTCATTTCCTACAACATGAAGTGGCTCACGAGGTCTTGCAACTGCGGTTTCCACTTCTAGGTCTTCATACTGCTCTGGAGATACCACCTCATTCGAATCATGCACAAACTTCTATAGAAACGACATATGGAACACATTATGCACACTCGACATCTTCTCATGTAACTCCAATCTATATGCGAGCTTTCCAATTTGCTCGACTATCGGAAATGGTCCGACAAACCTAGGAGCTAACTTTACTTTACTTCCAAATCTCACCATGTACTTCAACGGCGAAACCTTCACGAAAACATATCGTCAACGTCGAATTCCAAATCCTAATGATGCTTATCGGCGTAACTTTTCTGACGATCTTGGGCAGCCTTCATTAATTGCCGAACCATCTCGATACAATCCGAGGTCTCTCTTATCATTTCTTGCCCAAGTACCAACTTATCTCCAGTTTCTAACCAACATGGCGAAGAATTGCACGGTCTCCCATATAATGCCTCGTATTGTGCCATCCCAATGTTGCACCGTAGCTATTGTTATACACAAAATCAAATAGATGTAGATGGTCTTCCATTGATCCCCCAAAATCCAACACACAAGCTCTTAGGAGATCTTCCAAAACTCGACTGACTCTCTCGGTCCGACGATCAGTTTAGGGATGATATGTCATACTCAAGCACAACTTGATTCCCAAAGATTCTTGCAAACTCTTCCAAAATCCGCTAGTGAATAATGGATCTCGATCACTCACTATACTCTTTGGGACGCCATGGAATCTAACAATCCATTTCACATAAAGTTCAGCCAGCTTCGACGCTGTCCTAGTCGACTTGACAGGAATGAATCTTACACTTTTGGTCAAGCAATCCACAATGACCCAAATCCCTTTATTTCCTGCCCTAGTTCTAGGTAGTGCATCAATAAAATCCATCGATACTTGTTCCCACTTCCATGTACGAACTTGTAGTAGCTGAAGCAAACCACTCGGCTTCTTCTGTTCAGCTTTCACTTACTGACAGTTCATGCACTTGGAAATGAACTTTCCAATATCTCGCTTTTCATCCCCTCCAAGTAGTAGACTCACTTCATGTCTTGATACATCTTGTTACCACCGGGATGAATCGTCAACTTCGAGTGATGACATTCTCTCAAAACCTCATCTCTCAATTCATCAATATCATGGACAACTAACTGCCCTTGCTTCCGAAGCCAACCTTCTCGATCAACTTCGAACTCTTTATCTTTTGGTTCTAGCTTCTAGACAAACTCGACAAGATTTGCATCTCGCTTTTGGCTCTCGCCAAACCTTTCGATGAGAGTAGGTCATACCGATAAGCTTGCCAACATTTCAGGTTCCAACTCACACTTTGGCCTGAAATCAAACCTTGCCAAATACTCTAGGCTCTTCCACTCCGAAAACTTCGCTCCCAAACTTGTGTGTCTTCGACTCAATGCATCTTCCACTGCGTTACTTTTACCAAGAGTATAAGCTATATAAATATCATACGATGCCAGAAACTCTAATCATCGTTGCTGCCGAAGATTCAAATCCTTTTGGGAGAAAAGATACTTCAACGACTTGTGATCCATAAACAACTCGAATCGGATTCCTAACAGGTAATTTCTCCACATCTTCAGAGTAAACACAATCGCTGCCAACTCCAAATCATGAGTTGGGTAATTCTTCTCATGCGGCTTTAGCTGTCGTCTCGCGTAGGCCATGACCTTATCCTTTTGCATTAGCACTGATCCAAGCCTAGTACCACATGCATCGGTGTATACCACCATCTCTTCATTCCCACTTGGAATGGTCAACACAGATGCACTTGTCAATCTCTCCTTCAGGATTCCGAACGCTTGTTCACACTTCGCATCCCATGTGAACACTTGGTTCTTCTTCGTCAATCCTGTCAACGGTGCAACTATCTTGGAGAAATCCTTGATAAACCGTCAGTAATATCCTGCCAACCCAAGGAAACTCCGAACATCTATCGCATTATTAGGTCTATCCCAGTCCTGGATTGCTGCCACCTTAGCGGGGTCAACCGCTATCCCATTTCCAGAAACAACATTACCTAAGAACCTTACTTCATCCTTCCAGAAGTGACACTTCGAGAACTTAGCCTTCAACTGATGCTTTTGCAAGATTGCTAACATAACTCTTAAGTGTGTCTTGTGTTCTTACTCATTCCTGGAGTAAACCAGAATATCATCCACGAACACAAGGAAAAACTTATTCAACTGATATCTGAACACTCTATTCATAAGATCCACAAAGTACGCTGGCGCGTTAGTCAACCAGAATGGCATCACCAACCACTCGAAGAAACCGGATGGTGTCCTAAAAGCAGTCTTTAGCACACTATCCTTGGACACCCTCAATTGGTGAAATCTCGTTGCCAAATCCATCTGAGAAAACACTTTGGCTTCGTGAAGCTGATCGAACAAATCGTCAATCATTGGCAACGGATACTTGTTCTTCTTAGTCACTTTGTTCAGCTCATAATAGTCCACACACAATCTTAACGAGCCATCCGCCTTGATTGCAAACACGGCCAGTGCACCCCATTCGGAAACACTTCTCCGAATGAATCCCTTCCTTAGAAGGTCTTGAACTTGCACCTCCAACTCTCGTTGTTCCCTAGGTGCCATCCGCCTAAAAGGCATGATGATTGGTCTAGCACCCTTGACCAAATCAATCCTAAACTCGATCTCATGATGTGGCGGCAACCCTTTGACCTCATCAAAGACATCCTCATACTCATTAGCGATCAACAGAGATGACAAGTCTTATTATGGAATCACAAGCGAATATAAATAGCTAACGAAGACACCCTCTTTGCGCTTACACTTTATCAACACCTTTCGCCCTTCCACATCCCCGACTCTCACCTCTAGCTTCTCGCAATTCACCCTTGTCGCATACCTCTTGAACCAATCCATTCCCAAGATGCCCAAACCCAGCGAAGTTAAGAACAAAGCAATCACACACAAAAGAGCAACCATGACTTGACAATACTAGACCACGACACAACGTGCACAAACTGGATGAACCCCCAACTGGATTAGTCACGATCAATGGTCTATCACATATCTCGGGTTCCAAACCCAAGCGGCACACAAGCTCAAGAAATATGCCTCAACACCTAGGCCATCCACCACACGTTTAGAAGCGCTGCTGAAAACTCCTCCAACTTGACCGATCGGCCTGAATACTCGACCGACTCACTTGGACCCGACTGACCAAAAAATCCTAGGCTAACCAACCCAATGCTGCTTCTCACCAAAGCCTCACAAATGACCGACCTGTCTGTACCACGTGAGACCGACCCGCTTGCTCTTTTAGAACCGGCCGACCCGAAACAAACACCTCAACACATCCAACTTTGATATGACCGACCCGATCCAACTCTTGTGACCGACCCGGTCAGCTTCACTCAATTCATTTTCTACTCAGTTGGCCGATATGACCCACTCCTCTATGGACTGACCCGACCCGGTACTAGACCGATACGCTCGTCATCCTTCGGACCGACCAGACTAATAACTAACCATGTCTTTGAAAATCCTAACACAATTATCCATCCACCTCTGGACTACTTCAACTAGCTCAGTGCCTTTGAAAAGTTTTCCTCCCAATGAAGAAATGTCTTTGCATAGCTTTGCAAATTCTACAGCTCTAGGCACTTGGACTCCAACATCAACCGCAGCTGCCACTGGAGTAGGGTTCCTTTGAAGGCATGCTTCAATCATAGCTTCAAACATGGTCGGGTAGTCTTTTGCCCAGCCATTACCCCCTCTAGTATTAGCTACCCGAGAAGCGTGTCTTGATGATCATATACTCATTCTAAATCTACAATTTAGAATAATTATCCACTTCCAAGAAATACTACTAAAGAATACAACCGCTACTACTATATATGCTAATATATATAATAAGCATCCAACTAAAATCTACAAGTACATCTCCCATACGTGATTATGTCTTTGAACTTTGGCTAAAATCGTTAATCTCGCTATGATACCAAATGTGACGACTGCCCACTGCCCCCACACTGTATAAGAGGAATAATGCGCTGAAAGGTGTGCCAGACAGCTATGGACGATCATCAAGGTATGGTGGATAAATGAAACTTGTCGTAAACTCACAACGCAAGGATAAAATATAATAGAACATATACAACAGGTAGTGATAGTGAAGCGGAAAACACTAAACTTTCATGACAACTAGAAAGTATTTCCCATACACGTGGATAATAACAATAGTGTTTGTACAATTTGCCTCACTACAATCCTCAGAGAAATAGCAAACTGCAGAAACAAATACTAGATAGTAATAAAACTGGTACATGAGCCTCCTGCTCGCCATCGATTAGCATTGTCATCCTCACTAAAGAAATTCCTGCCATCTGTTACTCAGTCTGCCTATCCACAATCAGATGAACAACCCAAGGTAATAAGAGGAAACATAAAACCTTGAGTCAGACAATAGTCTTAGTGAGCAATAAAACAGCTAACAAACTTCATGAATAAAGTATATGAGAATGGATAAATAATCAACTAATCTACCCGGCTTCAGAGAAAAACTCTCAATTTCCTTACCTATTACATGACAGCGATAGTCTTTACAATCCATACACCCAAAGGAATAACAATTCAGTCATAGCAATTAAATCATCCATTCATATATGGAAAAGCAACTCAATCATGATCATTACATGCATTCAAACGTCCATGACTGACTCTAGTTATCACCGCCAACCTTGCTTTGGAAACATCGTTATCGTATGACTGGCTTGCCGTTAATTGTCAAGGATCACACATGATGCCTCGGTTCTAGCAAAACTCCACATGCTATACTCAACACATGCTACACGCTGTACTCAACACATGTCTAGGCCATACACGACGCCCAAGGTACTCGACCTACAATTGGTCCTCAATTATACCTCTGCTTTGAGTCCGCTAGAACCTACCACAATGATAATTCCTCGACCTTCGTCTCTCTAGTCGTTACCAATTATGACTATTAATTAGCTCAGAACATCTTAGAACTGTCACTTCACACGAACTCAATACATTCTTGAGTTGTCTCCCCATTTGTTGGATACTATGAACAACAAACACTTTTCAACACTTCCAAACTTCCTAATTGAATTCACTTTGAAGTCAAATCATCACCGGAAGTGTCCGACCAAAACAATCGACCAGAAATGGCAAAAATGGCTGACCAGAATAGGCCAACCCACTTTGGTCTGACCCAACTTGTGTCTGACCCAACTTCGGTCTGACCCAACTTCGGTCTGACCCAACTTCAGTCCGACCTAATTTTTGTCCGACCCAACTTTGGTCCGACCCAACTTCGGTCCAATCCAACTTCGGTCCGATCCAACTTCGGTCCGATCCAACTTTGGTCCGACTCGACTTCAGTCCGACCAACCTTTGTTCCGACCACACTTTTGTCCAATCCAACTTTGGTCCAATCCAACTTTGGTCCGATCTAATACCTGCATATTCCAATTCAACTCCGATTTCGGCTAAAACTTCGCCAAATGATAAATTCGATGAAACTAACTTATCCAATTCATCCAAAAGGATTACAAGCATGTTATGAAATCAACAATATCATCAATATGACAATTCTATCAACGATAATGTCAAATTCACCAAAATCACCACAAATATGCATATAAAAAAAACATGGATCTAACTTGCACATTCGTACGAAATATCATAGAAATTACCTATCTAAACTTGCTAAATTAGATCCTAGGGTGATCTATATGAAAAAGAACTTACCAATGCATGGATCTAAGGAAAAACACTTGAATTTGATGAAAAACATGATCTACTGCCCATAGACTTTATTGAATCCATGTAAGAGATGTAATCCACTCGTCAATTCTCTAATACAAGCTAAAATGGTAGAATTATGAACCCGAACAGCGAGCAATTCGAACCAAACTACTTGATCCGATGAATTCGTCTTTGAAATGATGTAGATCTAGCCTCCAATGATGTAGATCTATGATTTCCCTACTTAGATTTGGATTTTTAATGGTGGAAAGGTGTTAGAGGAAGAAGGAGATCAATGCCTCCAAATGAGAGAATGGGAAAGTAAACCTTTTCCCTCCACTCTCACCGCCTATTTACAGGATTCCACCAGCCCACTAATGGGCCTCCCTAATTCAGCCCATTAGGCTCCCCAAACCTGAATAGCCACCTTAAAACAGAGATTTCTCCGAAACCGTTGAGCCAAATCCTTAATGTGACCACTCTACGGAAAGGCAATCATCAATTCCTTTCCAATGGCACAGGTCTCACCCTCTGATTCGACCTAAACCAAAAGTTATGCCCTGTACAAGACTGACAGGGGCAAAATGGTCACAAACAAAATTGGTAAAAATTATGGACATGTCTCACATCCCCATAAGCAACATAATAAAAGATGAGAATGATAAAAACCTCAGGGAATAAAATAAACATATTTTACGATCTTCCGATACGTAAAAATGCGGGCTGTTACAATCACCGCTAATCCTGCTTCGAAACTATAGTTAATCATATGACCGGCTCAACACCTTGTCGTCCATCAAGGGATAATGGTAAACCCCTGTTCTTGCTAAACTCCATACGCCATTATGACTTGTATCTCTAGGCCCATCATGATTGCCCAGGGTACTCGACCAGCCACTTCTAGTCTTTGGGTTCCCCCACTGTACCCGTGCTTTGAGTTCGCTAGAACCTGCGCCAACGATAAACTCTCGGCCTTCAATACCTCTAGCCATCCAACTTGATGACTGTTCATAAGCTCAAGCCACTTCTCGAGCAATCATTATCCACGAACTCACCACCTTGAGTCGCCTTCACATTCATTGCATTTCGACGATTAACAAACACATCATAACACTTCGAACATTCCTACTTGAATTCACCTCGAAGCTATGATCATCATAGAACCAAAATAACATAAATAATTGGTCCACACTAGCTTGGTTGGTTTCTTTCCACTCGACCCATCACCAAGTCGTTCAGTTCTCCCCACGACCTGAACCTTCCAGGTCGTTAACGACCTGACTCAATCACCCTAGAGCGACCCACTTTTGTACCATATAGCCGACCTGGCACTTCATGTGCGACACACGACCTAACATTATAGCGACCCAATGTGAACGACCCTATCAAGCACCCAACGACTTGACCCATCTGTCCATGCTATGGCTGACCCGCCTCTGTTTTGCACAAACCTTGTGCCTTACACGACCCAACTCCAACAACTGACCGGAATGACCTGAGCTTTCAGACGACTTGAAGCCCTTCAGCGATCCAACCTTCATTTCTTGGGTAACAAGCCACTACCCAAGCTCTATGCCACGTCATCCACGACCTAACAAAAACGACCCAACACCAGATTTGACCAGTCTAGCTCCAAGCTTAACCAAATCATCACCAAACGACAACATCGATTCAAACAACTCATACAAATCATCCAACTCAACCATCAACACTTTAGAAAATCATCAACAACACTAAATGACAATTGTTCGTCAACAACCATATAGAATACACCAAATCATGACAAACCAATGCATAAACAAAAAGATGTATCTAATCTTGCATAAACATATGAATTAACATAAGAATTACCGATTTAAGTTGCTAGATTAGATCCTATGGTGATTCAAATGAAAATATACTTATCATGATGTAGATCTTTGTGGAAAGCAACTTAAAATGATGAAAATAAGATCAAACAACCCATATACTTGATTGAATCCGTGCGATAGATGCTTATCACTCACCAAATCTTTGAAACTAACTTGAAATCACTAAACTATCAATCCAAACAGCGAAGAACACTCTTCAAACCTCTCAATTTGATGTGATCTCTCTTCACCTGATGTAAATATAATTTTGCTTGATGTAGATCTTCAATCTTCTTTCTTAGATCTAAAATTTAACAGTGAAAAGGTGTACTCGATTGAGCAAGGAGAATCACAAGTTCAACCAAATGAGAGAATAAAGAAAAGTAACCCTTTTTCCATGCCTCTAAACCCCTATTTATAGACTCACACTAGCCCACTAATGGGCCACTCCAAATTGGCCCACTAATGACTAGCCAAACCTAAACGGAAATTGCGCAACACTAAAACAATGATTTCTCCCAAACCGCTGAACCAAATCTTTAATGTGACCACACTATGGAATTGGCAACACCATTTCCTTTCCAATGAAATTGATCTCAGCATCCGATTCCTTCCCAGTCAAAAGTTATTCCCTATACAAGACCAATAGGGGAAAATGGTCTCAAATAAAATTGGTAAAAAATTATGGGCATGTCTCACAGCCCCAAGAGACAAGACGTATAGAAAACACATGCATAGCGAAAGACAAGAAGCGGTCTCTTTATAAGAAAGATTCTCTAGGCTGGAAACTGCCCCAGCTCCAACATCTACTGGATCTCAAGCAGGGAATAGCCCCGATGATCGTTATCTCGGAGAAATCCTTAGCTCGCGTTGATCAAAGATGAGCGTGAGCTAAACAACACATCAAAATATGAGAATGATCCTACCCTCAGGGAATTAAATAAAAATATTTTACAATCCTCAGGTATCTAAAGTGTAGGTTGTTACATTCTTCCCCCTTAAAAATTTCACTCCCGAAATCCAAACAAACACAAGAAATCAAAACAATTCTGCATGCCTCTCATCCATAAGAAGCCAATTTACCATCCAAACTAGCATCCATCAAGCCATGCATCCATAGCCATATCCTAGCATGCGAAATTCTAACAACAATAATACAAGTTACAATGATCTAAGGTGACACAACATTAATGTGTCATACCGACGAAGAGTTCTAGATGGGTCGTCTTCATACTCTCTTCCGTCTCCCATGTACAATAGTCATCATCCTCACTCCATTGCACCTTGACTAGTTTAATCGTCTTCCTTTCAAGTTGTTTCATGTCATTCCCCACAACTCGAAGCAGCTTACGAGGTCTTTTAACTACGGTCTCGACTTTTAGTTCTTCGTACTGTTTCGGAAATACCACTACACTTGAATCATGCACACACTTTCAAGGAAACGAAACATGGAAAACATTATGCACACTCGAATTCTTCTCGAGTAATTCCAATCTATATGCGAGTTTGTTGGAGAATGGAGTTTAGATTAAAACAACTTTATTTCAATATTAATTGATTATAAAATATGTACTAACACTCTTGTCTAGAATATATATATTTATACACACACACACACACATATATATATATATATATATATATACATATGCAGGATTTATATACAAGAATTACTACTGAAGACTGTACAGTTTAAAGATGTTAAAGATTCAGAATTCAGATATATTTGAAGACCCATGAGTATTCAAGATTTCAAGAGATCAAGAGTTCGAGACTAATATAGTTATAGAGTCTTGATTATATAAGACTCTAAATAACACTCCAGGTTCAAATTTGAATTCTGTTTTCAAATTCTATCTTCAATCCTCTCTATTTTATTTGCTATCTTTTCGATTTTTCTTTCTTACTTCACTTTTGTTTTCAAACTCAAGTTTTATAAGTTTTATATATTTATACTTTATATAGTTTTAAACTTTATAAATATGTTTATATAGTTTACATTTATGTTTTCATATGATTTCTTGCTTTATAATATTAATTTATAACACTATATTTCAATTCATGAATTTCCAAAATTATATTTATGTCAAAACACTTGAAAAATGCTCAAAAATTAATTTTGTACTAACTATATGTCGACATATAGAAAACACCATGTCAACATATAAATGTCATTTTTCAAATTGGAAAGGAAGTGTCTTTCCAGTATTTTTGATGATTCTGGAGCGTTCCAAACTTTCACACACTATAAAAAGGGCTTGATTTCGAATTTTTAATCACTCCTTCTCCATTTTTCACTCTCTTTCATTACACCATTATTTCTTATCATTTTTACGATTCCTACACCTATACTCTGCCGAATTCAATTTTGTTTTCACTAATCTTCTTCTCTCTACTTTCTCTACTCATTACCCTCTGAATCAGGTGCTATTGAAGAGTTATAAGGCTATTGTAATTGTTTGGGAAGTATTTGAGAATGGGTGTTTTCCTTGTAGCCGTAAAATCAAGGAACTGAATCAGTGTTTTCCTTGTAGCTGTGGAATCAAGGAACGGAATCAGTGTTTTCCTTGTTGCCATGAAATCAAGGAATGGGAGCGGTGTTCACCTTGTAGCCGTGAAATTAAGGGGTGTAATTGGATATTGATATAGTAACAAAACTCTGCGAAATCCCACGTTGTGCGGGACTGAATATAGGAGTAATCCAACGTTGTATGATGTTTGATTCATATACTTTACCACATAAGTTTTAGATTTCTTTTCAAATTCTCAAAAACACTATTTAACCCCCTCTAGTGTTTGTGTTGCCTTAACGACCCTTCCCGCAATCTCTAACAATTGCTATCAGAGCAAGTTCTTTCATAAAGTTCATAATCTGATTTTTGAAAATTTTAAATGGCAAATTTTGAACACTAGTTTGAATTCGTGCCTTGCATCAGTATTAGATAAGTCTGCATTCAATATTATTGAAAAACCAAGTTACTATGATTTGATTTTTTTTTTTTAAATTTGAATTTTGATTTTTTTTTAAATTTTTAAATTTTTGATATATGGATATGTTACAAAATCATCATGATATTATTATAGTTAGTTATTTTGAAATGTCATTTGAAAAGTCTTTTGAATATTTGAAAAGACATTTGAATTATTTGAAAAGTTATTTGATTATTTGAAAAGTTGTGTTGTTTTACAGGAAAAGATGTGTTATATGGCTATTGGATATTCAAACTCTGAAAAGATGGGTGACGTGGCTGTTGGTAATTCAAATTCTGAAATGGTGGCAATTGAAAATTCAAATTTTGAAAAGAAATCAATAAGGGGAGAAGAGTAACGTCGGTTGGTGAAGAGACATCAAGAAGAAATGGATATATATAATGTAAATCAACAAATAAATAGGTACCAGATCAATTTATAACTTTGGATTTTCATCTACAACTCATCTTCATATTGCACTTCTATTCATTTGCTTCGTAATGTCGCTGGTTTCATGAAAATCCGTCAAGAATTGATCAAGTAATGATCAACTTAAGTTTTAGTGAATAAAAAGAGAAGGAAACCAAAAAGGTCGACAGTTATCTTCAAATTGCATCCGCAGGTTAAATTATTTTGTCGCAAATTCTTTTCCTAATTGTAGTTCTCATTCTCGTGGTTGTTTTGATGGGTAGATTGTTAAATTCCGATCAAAATTATGTGAGATATGACTATTTGAAGTTGGTTATCAAAACTGGAAAACTGTTACGGAATTTCATGCATACCTCTTAATGTTTCGACTTGCTGCACCCCCAATACCATCCAAATTTATCCCCAAACTATCACTAGGTCGTTGTCCTTGAATTTTTCTTCGATTTGCTGCTTATTTTGTCCAATTCCGTTAAGAAACGAAGAAGTTATGCCTCTTACATGATTGATTGAAAATTGAAAAACGGGAAGGAGAAGAAGAGAAGTGGTTATGAAGGGAGAAGACTTTTGGGCCTTTATATAGTAGTTGAAATGTCCATTCATTCAAAATTCAAAATTCAAAATTCAAATTCAAATTTTGGCGCCAAGTTGGTTGAACTACTAAATCTTCGATATCTTTCTTATACGGTGTTCAAATTTAACAAATGAATATACAATTCTGATCAAAAAAAATGAGCCCGTCGCAATAAAGCAGATCTCATCATCAAACTCTAAAAGATGTCAACGTATGGTTCATAACAATGGAAGGACAACAAAATGGAAGATTGCTAAAAGAGGTACGCCTTCATTATTTTTTAAATTTTGGTTGATTGGATGTTTTGTTCGCTTTGCTTTGTTTTGAATTTGAAATTTAAAACTTTAAAACTCAAATTTGAGATTTGAAATTCAAATTTGTAATTTGAATTATGAAATTCAAAATATCAATAAAATAATAAAATAAATTTTGGATGTTTGTTAGGATTAATATTATTTCATGAAATAGTTAAACCTAAAATATAAATCAATAATATAAAACCAAGAAGTAAAAAACAATATGTCTTTTGATTTTCTACATGTATGTCGACATACAAAAATGGTCATGTTGACATAATGAAATTTAAATTTGGAATTTCAAGAGTTTAAACTTTCAAACTTCCCTCCAACTTTTCAATTAGAAAATGGTAGTTAAAATTCTAGTTATTAAATTCATTTGTCTACTTATTTTCTTATGTCTTGTCTCAATATATATATATATATATATATATTATAAGTATGAAAATTAATAAAATAATATAAACATGTTAATATGATATAATAGTTAAAATAATTTTTTATTGTTATAAAATATAATTTTACTTATCTTTCATATATAGTTTAAACATATATATTGTTCATATGATTTCACAAATACTATTTGTAACTTAATACTTATTTTGATTACTTATTAATATTTATAAAAACTTGAATATTTAACCTAATATTTTGGTATATTATATATACATATACATATATATATATATGATTTTTATGTCTTAAAAATATAGTTCTAAATGTAAGAAATTGTAGCTTTATATACTACTTCATGTTATCAGTTTTCATTAAAATAATTTTGTTATAACTATAGATTTCTTTTAAAATTTTAACATATAATTTTTTCTCTAGAAAATAAATATGTTTGGATTTCTAAAGTTTAAATTTAAAATCTGTATTTATATACTATTATGAATATATGTTTATAGTCTACTTTATATAATTTTATATTCTCTCTAGAAAGGTCTTCAATTCTTAATATATTTACCCTACTAATATTATTTATCTCCATAATTGTTTTGAATATTTTACTACTTATCATGAATATTTTTTAACTAAATTCTTACCTTTATATTATTTCAATCACTTTCATTAGTATAATTAAACTAAGTTTAACAGCATCCTTGTTTGATTCAAATAATTTATTATATGCATAATAGTTAGATATTACTTTAGGTATCCTTTATAGAAATACATATCATCATCAAATCATTTTGTATATTATTATCATAATATCATTACACATCTTATTTCATATCATACATCATTATAGTACATCTCAAATTAAAATTGTTTACATCACAAATTGTATTTCATTCAATATATCAAACTAAAACAATTTCATTCAATATAGTCTTGCATATGTATTATTACCAACACACTACATTACATGTTAACTTTAACTCCACACACAACAAGAAACATAACATATTTACTTTGTCTTGATTAATTTGATTGACTTATTTGGCTTGATTAAAATTGATTGACTTGTTTGGTTTGTTTGATTTGTTTGACTTGAATAACTTGATGGACTTATTTGGCATGGTTAAATTTCATTAGTGGTTTAATGGAGCTTTATAAGTTTAGGATAAATAGAAGTGCAAGAAATGTTTGGTTTTATATTTGAATTGATTGATTGTTTGGATTAAATTGTTTTTCTTAAATCATAATTTTAAGGATATAATATTAGAGTTAATTCTTAGTCTACATTAAAGTCTTATTATAGTTTTAAGGGAATTGGAGAATAGGTTAGGTTTAGTCTTGTATTAGATGAAGGGGGAGTTTTATAGTTTCTAGGATTATTTGAAGGTTCAAGAAGTGTTTATTAACACATATTATTTAATTTGGTTGACTTGGTGATTACTTGAATTGATTTCTTGAATTGATTGCTTGAGTTGATTGCTTGAGTTAATTGTTTAGATTGTTTGTTTGAATTGCTTGTTTGGATTGATTGTTTGATTTAATATTGATTGGATTGCTTACTTTATTATCCTTCTATTTAGTATAGCCAAAATTTTAGGGAGAATTATAATCTTTTAGGCTTAGAATCATAGATTTAGAGGGAGATATATGTATATAATAGAATAAGGATATAATATAACCATGAATTTAAGGGGAGTACTTTATGCTAGTATAACTATAGGATATATATATATATAGAGAGAGAGAGAGAGATTTAGGATTCATGGCCAGTATTATACTTAGTATAGGAGTTATATAGATAAATATAGGATTTTAGAGGGAGTATCTTTAGGATTTCTTTTTAATAACGCCAAGGGGGAGAAATTATAAAATATAGAGACGTTTATAGGATTCATATAGACAGGAGGGGTATTAAAAGGATCACCATCAACATGTATATATAGGTATGATATTTTATAAAATAAGGTTGTCATCAATAAAAAAAGGGAGATTGTTGGAGAATGAAATTTTGATGACAACAACCTTATTTCAATATTAATTGATCATAAAATATATACTAACACTTTTGTCTAGAATATATATACATATACATATACATATGAAGGATTCATATACATGAATCATTACTAAAAAATGTACAGTTTAAAGATGTTAGAGATTCAGAATTCAGAGATATTTCAAGACTCATGAGTATTCAAGATTTCAAGAGATCAAGAGTTCAAAACTAATATATTTATAGAGTCTAGATTATGTAAGACTCTAAATAGCACTCCAGGTTCAGATTCAAATTCTGTTTTCAAATTTCAAATTATATCTTCAATCCTCTCTATATTATTTTCTATCTTTTCTATTTTTCTTTCTTACTTTACTCTTGTTTTCAATCTCAAGTTTTGTAATAACCCGGAAATTCGAGCCAATTTAAAATTTTTATTTTGGCAATTTTAGCGAATTTTGATTATTTAAAATGAATTATTTTAAATAATAACGACGGAAAATTTGTTTTCGACGAAGTTAAAACGAATAAATTTATTTTAACTATATAACGAGCTTGAAATGGTGCGATAGTTTGAAATTTCGATTTCGAATTTCAAATGAAGATACAATTCAATATAAGTCAGAACTGAACGAAACAAGAAATATGTGAATCTGTTTGATGATATCTTTCCAACGGAGGTAAGAAACTAATATTTTGTTTTAAAAGTTGGAAGATATGTCCAGTTTAAAATTCAGAAAAGTCATTGTGGAATTTATATATATTTTAATATATATAAAGGCCTTGAAAATAGCCGTTTTGCAAACGACCTCAGATTTCGACGAAACCACTTTTGTTGGATCCGTGACGTCTAGTTATTGCTAGATTCCAAAATTCGTAATTTTATGAATCAATATGTGAGCGTGGCGAAGGAAAACGCGTTTGACTAGTTTCAGTTGATTTTAATCGACTGGAAAATGTCCATTTTTCAAACGGTCTCAGAACTCGATGAAATTAGTTTTGTTAGGACCGTATCGTCAATACGAAGCTAGAAAATATTTTTCTGTAATTTTTAGAGTTCGTATGTGACCCCAGTAAATGGAAATGTATGTTTGAATTGAATATATACAGATTTATATATTAATTTCGATGAAAACCTATCGAAACAGTCGAATTGGCTTACCGGACATATCCCATTGTGTTCGGAATAGGGGTATTTAGCTAGGAGCGACAGTCGTTAGGCTTGAATTAGAGTTCCAAATTTAAAAGGTAAATTCATGAATTAAATATATTATTTAAATTATTATATAACCCTAGATTCTAAAACCCTATTGGCCATTCGGAAAGACGCCGCCTCTTCTTCATGAACGAACGAACTCGTTCAAACCTTCCTCCTCAATTCTCATCCGATCTGAACAATAATAATCGAAAATTATAAAACTAAAATCGGAGTACGAAGTGAGAGCTTCAAATCTAGATTGGTCTCAGGGTTTTTGGTAAAGTTTCTCGTATGAAATCCCGCCTCAAGAGTCGTCGGTTTGAGCTAGGATCCCAGCGAGAGGACCCCACTAAGTTGGCCATGGTTGGGGGAGGAAGTGGCTGGCGCTCCGGCGCTCCAGGAGGTAGACGGCGACGGTGATCCGGCGTAGCGTATGGGTGGTGGTGGCGTGCCCTAGAAATCGAAGAAGAAGGGTGAAGCTTTTCAACGTGAAGGGCAGGAACCTAGAGAAGATACAGACGATGAAGAAAGGTCTTGTTCCTTTGTTATTTATTTATTTTTATTAAGGATTTTTTTTACTAATAACATTATTAAAAATCAGTTTTTAAAATATGAAAATATAGAAAAAATTCAGTCTTTGTTTGATAAAATACATTGCAAAATTCAGTTTTTATTAAATAAATTAGCATTGTTTATAAAGAAATTGAGCGATGTTTTTTAAATGTGTTTTAAAATAAAATAGCGATGTTTATACATTGTTTTTAGAATAGAAAATTTATGTGGTTTTTGTCATAAAAGAAGCAAATATAATTTTTGTCATAAAAGAAGCAAATATGCAAATATAATTTTTATATAGAAATAAGCGTTGTAAAAATAAAAATATGATTTTTATTTATTAGAATGAAGTGATAAAAATATAATTTTTATTATGAGCAGCGTGACAAGAACTGCATTGGAATTTCAAACAGATCCAGACGGTTCAGCAGTTCAAAAGCAAAGCACGGCGGAGTGGAACCCTCTGTGAGAACTCCTCGCCTTTAATTTAAATTTCTAGTTTGAAATATATACTAGGATGCAGATGGTGTTTAGTAGCACCCGATACCTGTCGTCCACAGACCATGGACGACTTGTATGCTTGTTCGTTTGATTTTGATGTGTAGTTGATTGTGTGATGTGATGTGAAATGAAATAAAATATTTATACAGTTAAGATATTTTATAGTTGAAAATAGAATTTTTAACGTGTATTTGAAATGAAATAAATATAAACAAATCGGATGATTTGTTTATATACACACATTTGACTGATATTGATTGGGACGGTAAATTTTACACATCGCCCAACTGCATGAATAAAATCTGTGTTTGATTGTTTAAAAACCCCACACGGGTATTGGAGTGATATATGACATACACTAATCCCAATAATTAGTTGTATGTCGATCGATTGATTGACAGACTGTTATAAGCGTTGAATATTTATATTTGATGCTTATACAGTGTAGAATGCACTTTGGATGATGGTTGATTATTTGACATTGTTGATATATACATGCGTTGTGTGGAAATCCATAGAAATAAAATCTATGGTAATTGATTGGGCCTCATTCCAGTTTTGAAATAGAATATTTGAAGAGAAATATTTGAATAAAATATTTGAGAAGAAATATCTGAAATGAAATATTTGAATAGAATATTTGAAATAGAAATATATAAAGCCGTGTTGATTAGATATGCGCTATTTTGATGCGAACGATATTTATATCGATTATATTCATTTTTATAATGAATATTGAAAAGTTATTTCAAAATCGAATATTTTGAAATGAAATTCGAATTAAATTGAATTGAAAATAAAATGAATTCGAATTGGAAATTGTATAGAATTGAATTCGAATTGAAATTGAATAGAATTGAATTCGAATTGAAATTGAATAGAAATGAATTCGAATTGAAATTGAATTGAATTGAAAACGAACGGAAATTGAATTAAAAATCGATTTGAATTGAAATCAATTTGAAATGAATTTAAAACGAATTTATATGGAAAAATTCAATTTTGATTTGAATTTGAATTGAAGTTGAAATCATTTTGAAAACGAATGTAAAACGATTTATAAAATACGTTTTAAAAGGAAATCGACGAAGTATATATTATATATAAAATATATATAATATAATGGCCTGAATAGAACGCGCCGCGCTGCGGAAGTTCGTGAATTTCAACCATTGACTTCGAATGAATATTGCAGGAGATCCGACTATCGGATTCTCCTAAAACCGGAACCGTTGGGTTCGTATCGAAAAGAGATTTCCAACGAATATTAGAAATCTAACGGTTGGATTTGGAATTATGTACAAATCAAATTTGGAAAAGGTCGCTGTAAGTGCTGTTCGATGGCCGTTGATGGAAATCGACTGTACGGGCCTTGATAAAATTATTAAAAATAGTAATAATTTGTGTAAAATCATAAGAAATGATTTGGGAAGAATTGGGATGAAAAACTCAATATTTGAAAAAGATAAAAATAGTTTTTTATTGTAATGAACTAGTTTTGAACTAGAATTATAATTCTATTTATTTTTAAATAAATAATTTGAATTTGAAAAGGGTTTTAAAAGTAACAAGAATTTCCAATATTTGAATTGGAATGGATTTGAATCGAAATTGTCTTTGGAATATTTCGATGTTGGATTTCGTGATGATACAGGTATTGTTATGGGAATTTGAAAGATATATTTATATCGTTATTTCCAATACGATATTTGTTGGTCGTAGAATTTGATATTGAATATAAGCCGATATATTTTCTATTCAGAGCCTTGTATTTAATATCAAATGTTATTTGGGTTTGTCGTCAATGGTGTCTTCATTAACACTGTTCTTAAGCCTAGTTGAGAAAAAGATTAAATCTTTTTATTTAGATTTAATGAAGTGTAGCAATTAAATAATATTTAATTGGAATTGAATTGGTATTAATTTTTGGGTTTATCGTGAACAGTGTTTTTAAATAACACTTGTTCTTTAACCCGATAATTAATGGAATGTGATTTTGGGTTTATCGTGAAACGTGTTTTAAATGACACTAATTCTTTAACCCAGTTAAAGATTAAAACTAAGTGGAGTTTTAATGAATCTTTAATTAGATTGAAAAGATCGAGAATGGAGTATCACCAGTTTTACTCCAGGCGATAGTTAAATCTTTAATTAGATTTGAACGTGAAGTGGTAATTGAATTTACCGATAACACTGTGGTGTTAGATATGAAGTATTACCAGTTTTACTTCATGGGATGAATAGGTTGGGATTGGGAAATAAATGATTACTTCGGTGTGGTTCGCTAATCCCGTCTAGTTTGAATTGATATTCAAAGAAGATTAAAGAATAAATTTAAAGAATTTATCTTTGATAAAATTAATGGGAACCTTTCCCAAAGTATAAGCATATTTGAATAAAAGAATATTCTGAATTGGAATGAGGCATATGTTGTATTTGTGTGACACTTGTTTATTATATACGTGAGTTATTCAAAAAGACCAGGTCTATCCCATTCTGAATAACTGAATCGATGTGGTGTCGAGGATGAAGACAGTGGTCGAAGACCAGAGGTCTTCACGTCGTTTGGATGATTACTGATGATCTTGATTGGGCCGTACAACCAAGAGGAGGGAATCAGTTAGTGGTCGTCCAGACGTACTTGGAGATCGATGGATATGCGAGGTACAAGGTGCCTCCGGTTTCGTTCAGACCCAGAACGAACTTGTAAATGGACAATGTGTCTGACATTGGATTTCAGTCTGTGTGATTGATTTCTGTTAAATATATATTTGTTTGGCGGCGGAGAATTTATTCTCTTGCTTAACGCCCTTCTCTGAGACGTACGAGCTCAGGGGTTATATATTGATGGATATCCATCGCATAGAGTGAATTGCCTGTGTGGCTTGCCTAAGTGGCAATTGAACAAGGCTTCTTTTAAAAAGAAAAGTCTTGTGGTTGATGATCAAAGCACGGCCTGTGTGGCATAGCTTTGTGTAACGTTGATTCGTGAGCCTCACATCCCGGTTGTGAACCAGAAATGGGAGAGGACATCAGGGACGGCATGCGTTTCCTTCTAGTTAGAAGTGGTGTCAGTGGTTTTACACGCCCTGACGAGTTTGACTTATGTGGTTGTTGCTGTTGTGAGACGCCTCGGATACATCAGTTACTATGTGAAGCCGATGGAGTCATTTGTTGACTCATTGACGCCCCAAAGGGCGGGGAAACGTAGTGTTCAGGCATAATAATCCACATCGGTGGACCGACCCTGACGATCCAAGGGGCAGTTGCGGCTATTCCTGAGACACGGGCTAGAGCGTCTCGAATCGGTAGAGGACTGTCTTTTGCCTTGGTTCACAGATGGAATTCCGGCTTCCAATACGTGACATGTGCGGTTTTGATTATAGAGCCTAGTATGGCGACATAGTGGCATGGGACGCTCATGTCGCCTATGATTGGTGCTTATGATTTGAAGGTGTTTTATACACTATGCACTTATAATAGTATCAAATGATTTGTTTTTAAACGTATCAAGCATGCGTTGGCTATTATAAGGTAAAACCCTATCCTCCGGCTTGCGTTGCATTGTGTGATGGGACATGGGTCTTATAATAGCTTCATTGTTCTTTTTTTTAGCATTGCGCTGTTGCTTTATTCACTGGTGTTCTTTGGAGGAAACCCGTTCCGTATTATATGGCGTGGTCCCTTGATTTACCTAACTTTAGAAATAAAGATTAATAAATGTTTTAGTTCTCACACCAGTCCCATGACTGACCTGGAGTTTATTGTTTTAACCTAAACTCTGGGTGCCCTTATTTTGACACGGGCAGCTAATAGTTTTGGTTTTGCAAATTTATATTCACAGGATCCTGGTTTACAGCTGGAATGATATCCGGAAAGCTTTGTATCCGTATATCTCCTTCAGTTGTGTATTGTATTATTTTCTGCTGCTATGTAATTTATTGTAATCTCTGATATTTGGTAAATGTGTAATATTGATTTATATTCTTGTATTCTGATGGAATTGTTGTAATATACAATGAAATGTTCTTTTGTCTGCATTCTTTTGTGTCTTGTCCTCAAAGCAAACCGAGCTTTCCTTACCGGGGAAGTTACGGGTTTTGACAGTTGGTATCAAAGCTTTGGTTTACAGAGCTCGGAGAACAAGACACATTAGAACCATACGAAAGAATTCATCAGAGATTGGATTAGTAATATCCAATGGGAATGACTCGTTAGAGATAGGATCAGTAGTATCCTAAAACGAGTGTGAAGAGTATATCTTTAAAATGAAAACAAATTTTGTTTCGAAAATTTAAATCGAATTATTCGTATTTGAATATTCATTTATATTGATTTGGACTATCCAGTATATAAAGATTTTGCGTATACGTCTGATCCGCGTGTATTCGAAGTCTTAATATATTGGGTAGATATAGAATTACACTCTAGTCACCCGGGGGTGATTCTGATGATTGATATATCATCATCAAAATTTATATTCGAGTGATGAAGGTGTGATATCTATATATTTCCTATTGACTGGTGTGAGAACCAAAATTAGATAGGGCTTATTGTTGTGAATTGCCATCAAAAATGTGATTTTTGACTATATATCAAAGTTATGAATTTGAAATGATAATTCACTAGTTGATTGCTGATTGTGTTGTTTGATTATAGTTTGATTAATTAAATGTTGAACCTTTAGCCAAATTATATCAAATAGTGAATTGTATTGAAAATTAGACGCATTTGCATGCATAGTACATGTATATCTATTGAACAGGTCATAGCAAGGAGGCTAGAGCAGAAGAATAAAATTGTTTGCTCGACAAATAGGTACATGTTTACCATAATTTACTGTTTTGTTTGGGTGATGATGATTTTATGAGCCGCTTGGCTTTTTCTTTTGGATTGAAGAAGGCCACGGGAGGCTATATGAAATATCCCGAAGTCCCCAGTGCAGGGGAGGTTATGGCGAAATTTTTCGAAAATTTAGGGTGTTAGCCAAATTTTTGAAAAATTTGAAAAGTTCTTAGAAACTGAAAAGTTGAAGAACTTAAGCCGTAATGAAAATAATGAAAGTTGAGTTGATTAGTTAAACAACTTTCGGCTTCGTTCCTTTTTAGGGACGAAAAGTTTTAAGTGTGGGAGATTGTAATAACCCGGAAATCCGAGCCAATTTAAAATTTTTATTTCGGCAATTTTAGCGAATTTTGATTATTTAAAATGAATTATTTTAAATAATAATGACAGAAAATTTGTTTTCGACGAAGTTAAAATGAATAAATTTATTTTAATTATATAACGAGCCTGAAATGGCGCGTAGTTTGAAATTTCGATTTCGAATTTCAAATGAATATACAGAATTCAATATAAGTCAGAATTGAACGAAACAAGAAATATGTGAATCTGTTTGATGATGTCTTTCCAAGGAGGTAAGAAACTGAGATTTTGTTTTAAAGTTGAAAGATATGTCCAGTTTAAAATTCAGAAAAGTCGCTGTGGAATTTATACATATTTTAATATATATATAAAGGCCTTGAAAATAGCCGTTTTGCAAACGACCTCGGATTTCGATGAAACCACTTTTGTTGGATCCGTGATGTCTAGTTATTGCTAGATTCCAAAATTCGTAATTTTCTGATTCAATATGTGAGCATGGTAAAGGAAAACGTGTTTGACCAGTTTTAGTTGATTTTAATTGACTGGAAAATGACCATTTTTCAAACGGTCTCAGAATTCGATGAAATAAGTTTTGTTAGGACCGTGTCGTCAATACGAAGCTAGAAAATATTTTTCTGTAATTTTTAGAGTTCGTATGTGACCCTTGTAAATGGAAATGTATGTTTGAATTGAATATATACAGATTTATATTTTAATTTCGATGAAAACCTATCGAAACAGTCGAATTGGTTTACCGGACATATCCCATTGTGTTCGGAATGGGGGTATTTAGCTAGGAGCGACAGTCGTTGGGCTTGAATTAGAGTTCAAAATTTAAAAGGTAAATTCATGAATTAAATATATTATTTAAATTATTATATAACCCTAGATTCTAAAACCCTATTGGCTATTCGGAAAGACGCCTCCTCTTCTTCATGAACGAACGAACTCGTTCAAACCTTCCTCCTCAATTCTCATCTGATCTGAACAATAATAATCGAATATTATAAAACCAAAATCGGAGTATGAAGTGAGAGCTTCAAATCTAGATTGGTCTGAGGGTTTTTGGTGGAGTTTCTCGTATGAAATCCCACCTCAAGAGCCGCCGGTTCGAGCTAGGATCCCGGCGAGAGGACCCCACCGAGTTGGCCACGGTTGGGGGAGGAAGTGGCTGGCGCTCCGGCGCTCCAGGAGGCTGACGGCGGTGGTGATCCGGCGTAGCGTATGGGTGGTGGTGGCGGGCCCTAGAAATCGAAGAAGAAGGGTGAAGCTTTTCAACGTGAAGGGCAGGAACCTGGAGAAGATACAGACGATGAAGAAAGGTCTTGTTCCTTTTTTATTTATTTATTTTTATTAAGGATTTTTTTTACTAATAACATTATTAAAAATCAGTTTTTAAAATATGAAAACATAGAAAAAATTCAGTTTTTGTTTGATAAAATACATTGTAAAATTCAGTTTTTATTAAATAAATTAGCATTGTTTATAAAGAAATTTAGCGATGTTTTTTAAATGTGTTTTAAAATAAAATAGCGATGTTTATACATTGTTTTTAGAATAGAAATTTTACATGGTTTTTGTCATAAAAGAAGCAAATATAATTTTTGTCATAAAAGAAGCAAATATAATTTTTGTCATAAAAGAAGCAAATATGCAAACATAATTTTTATATAGAAATAAGCATTGTAAAAATAAAAATATGATTTTTATTTATTAGAATGAAGTGATAAAAATATAATTTTTATTATGAGCAGCGAGACAAGAACTGCATTGGAATTTCAAACAGATCCAGACGGTTCAGCAGTTCAAAAGCAAAGCACGACGGAGTGGAACCCTCTGTGAGAACTCCTCACCTTTAATTTAAATTTCTAGTTTGAAATATATACTAGGATGCAAACGGTGTTTAGTAGCACCCGACACCCGTTGTCCACAGACCATGGACGGCTTGTATGCTTGTTCGTTTGATTTTGATGTGTAGTTGATTGTGTGATGTGAAATGAAATAAAATATTTTATAGTTGAAAATAGAATTTTTAACGTGTATTTGAAATGAAATAAATATAAACAAATAGGTCGATTTGTTTATATACACACATTTGACTGATATTGACTGGGACGATAAATTTTACACATCGCCCAACTGCACGAATAAAATCTGTGTTTGATTGTTTGAAAACCCCACACGGGTATTGGGGTGATATATGACATACACTAATCCTAATAATTAGTTGTATGTCGATCGATTAATCTACAGACTGTTATAAGTGTTGAATATTTATATTTGATGCTTATACAGTGTAGAATGCACTTTGGATGATGGTTGATTATTTGTCATTGTTGATATATACATGCGTTGTATGGAAATACATAGAAATAAAATCTATGGTAATTGATTGGGCCTCATTGCAGTTTTGAAATAGAATATTTGAAGAGAAATATTTGAAAAAAATATTTGAGAAGAAATATTTGATATGAAATATTTGAATAGAATATTTGAAATAGAAATATATAAAGCCGTGTTGATTAGATATGCGCAATTTTGACGCGAACGATATTTATATCGATTATATTCGTTTTTATAATGAATATTGAAAAGTGATTTCAAAATTGAATATTTTGAAATGAAATTCGAATTAAATTGAATTGAAAATAAAATGAATTCGAATTGGAAATTGAATAGAATTGAATTCGAATTGAAATTGAATAGAGTTGAATTCGAATTGAAATTGAATAGAAATGAATTCGAATTGAAATTGAATTGAATTGAAAACGAACGGAAATTGAAATAAAAATTGATTTGAATTGAAATCAATTTGAAATGAATTAAAAACGAATTTATATGGAAAATTTCAATTTTGATTTGAATTTTAATTGAAGTTGAAATCATTTTGAAAACGAATTTAAAACGATTTATAAAATACGTTTTAAAAGGAAATCGACGAAGTATATATTATATACATAATATAATGGCCTGAATAGAACGCGCCGCGCTGCGGTAGTTCGTGAATTTCGACCATTGACTTCGAATGAATATTGCAGGAGATCCGACCATCGGATTCTCCTAAAACCGGAACCATTTGGGTTCGTATCGAAAAGTGCTTTCCAACGAATATTAGAAATTAGAAATCTAACGGTTGGATTTGGAATTATGTCCAAATCAAATTTGGAAAAGGTCGCTGTAAGTGCAGTTCGATGGCCGTTGATGGAAATCGACTGTACGGGCCTTGATAAAATTATTAAAAATAGTAATAATTTGTGTAAAATCATAAGAAATGATTTGGGAAGAATTGGGATGAAAAACTCCATATTTGAAAAGATAAAAATAGATTTTTATCGTAATGAACTACGTTTGAACAAGAATTATAATTCTATTTATTTTTAAATAAATAAACTGAATTTGAAATGGGTTTTAAAAGTAACCAGAATTTCCAATAATTGAATCAGAATGGATTTGAATTGAAATTGTCTTTGGAATATTTCGATGTTGGATTTCGTGATGATACAGGTATTGTTATGGGAATTTGAAAGATATATTTATATCGTTATTTCCAATACGATATTTGTTGGTCGTGGAATTTGATATTGAATATAAGCCGATATATTTTCTATTCAGAGCCTTGTATTTAATATCAAATGTGATTTGGGTTTGTCGTGAATGGTGTCTTCATTAACACTATTCTTAAGCCCAGTTGACAAAAAGATTAAATCTTTTTTATTTAGATTTAATGAAGTGTACCAATTAAATAATATTTAATTGGAATTGAATTGGTATTAATTTTTGGGTTTATCGTGAATAGTGTTTTTAAATAACACTTGTTCTTTAACCCGATAATTAATGGAATGTGATTTTGGGTTTACCGTGAACCATGTTTTAAATGACATTGATTCTTTAACCCAGTTAAAGATTAAAACTAAGTGGAGTTTTAATGAATCTTTAATTAGATTGAAAAGATCGAGAATGGAGTATCACCAGTTTTACTCCAGGCGATAGTTAAATCTTTAACTAGATTTGAACGTGAAATGGTAATTGAATTTACCGATAACATCGTGGTGTTAGATATGAAGTATTACCAGTTTTACTTCATGGGATGAATAGATTGGGATTGGGAAGTAAATGATTACTTCGGTGTGGTTCGCTAATCCCGTTTAGTTTGAATTGATATTCAAAGAAGATTAAAGAATAAATTTAAAGAATTTATCTTTGATAAAATTAAAGGGAACCTTTCCCAAAGTATAATAATATTTGAATAAAAGAATATTCTGAATTGGAATGAGGCGTATGTTGTGTTTGTGTAACACTTGTTTATTATATATGCGAGTTATTCAGAATGACTGGGTCTATCCCATTCTGAATAACTGATTCGACGTTGTATCGAGGATGAAGACGGTGGTCGAAGACCGGATGTCTTCACTTCGTTTGGGTGATTACTGATGATCTTGATTGGGCCGTACACCCAAGAGGAGGGAATCAGTTAGTGGTCGTCCAGACGTACTTGGAGATCGATGGATATGCGAGGTACATGGTGCCTCCGGTTTCGTTCAGACCCAGAACGAACTTGTAAATGGACTGTGTGTCTGACATTGGATTTCAGTCTGTGTGATTGATTTCTATTAAATATATATCTGTTTGGCGGCGGAGAATTTATTCTCTTGCTTAACGCCCTTCTCTGAGACGTATGAGCTCAGGGGTTATATATTGATGGATATCCATCGCATGGAGTGAATTGCCTATGTGGCATGCCTAAGTGGCATGCCTAAGTGGCAATTGATCAAGGCTTATGTTGAAAAGCAAAGTCTTGTGGTTGATGATCAAAGCATGGCCTGTGTGGCATAGCTTTGTGTAACGTTGATTCGCGAGCCTCACACCCCGGTTGTGAACTAGAAACGGGAGAGGACATCTGGGAGGGACTGCGTTTCCTTCTAGTTAGAAGTAGCGTCAGTTGTTTTACACGCCCTGACGAGTTTGACTTATGTGGTTGTTGCTGTTGCGAGGCGCCTCGGATATATCGGTGTCTATGTGAAGCCGATGGAGTCATTCGTTGACTCATTGACGCCCCAAAGGGCGGGAAAAGGTAGTGTTCAGGCATAATAATCCACATCGGTGGACCGACCCTGACGATCCAAGGGGCAGTTGCGGCTATTCCTGAGACACGGGCTAGAGCGTTTCGAATCGGTAGAGGACCATCTTTTGCCTCGGTTCACAGATGGAAATCCAGCTTCCAATACATGACATGTGTGGTTTTGATTGTAGAGCCTAGTATGGCGACATAGTGGCATGGGACGCTCATGTCGCCTATGATTGATACTTATGATTTGAAGTTGTTTTATACAGTATGCACTTATAATAGTATCAAATGATTTGTTTTTAAACGTATCAAGCATGCTTTGGCTATTATAAGGTAAAAACCCTATCCTTCGGCTTGCGTTGCATTGTGTGATGGGACCTGGGTCTTATAATAGCTTCATTGATCTTTATTGAGCATTGCGCTGTTGTTTTATGCACTGGTGTTCTTGGGAGGAAACCCATTCCGTGTTATACGACGTGGTCCCTTGATTTACCTAACTTTAGAAATAAAGATTAATAACTGTTTTACTTCTCACACCAGTCCCATGACTGACCTAGAGTTTATTGTTTTAATCTAAACTTTGGGTGCCCTTATTTTGACACGGGCAGCTAGTAGTTTTGGTTTTGCAGATTTATATTCACAGGATCCTGGTTTACAGCTGGAATGATATCTGGAAAGCTTTGTATCCGTATATCTCCTTCAGTTGTGTATTGTATTATTTTCCGCTGTTGTGTAATTTATTGTAATCTCTGATATTTGGTAAATGTGTAATATTGATTTATACTCTGTATATTCTTGTATTCAGATGGAATTGTTGTAATATACAATGAAATGTTCTTCTGTCTGCGTTCTTTTGTGTCTTGTCCTCAAAGCAAACCGGGCTTTCCTTACCGGGGAAGTTACGGGTTTTGACAAGTTTTATAAGTTTTGTATATTTATATATTTATACTTTATATAGTTTTAAACTTTATTATTTTATAAATATGTTTACATAGTTTATATTTATGTTTTCATAAGATTTCCTACTTTATAATATTAATTTATAACACTATATTTTAATTCAAGAATTTTCAGAATTATATTTATATCAAAACACTTGAAAAATGCTCAAAAATTAATTTTGTACTAAGTATATGTCGACATATAGAAAACACCATGTTGACATATAACTGTCATTTTTTCAAATTGGAAAGGAAGTGTCTTTTCACTATTTGTGATGGTTCTAGAGCATTGCAACCTTTCACACGCTATAAAAAGGGCTTGATTTCAAATTTTTAATCACTCCTTCTTCTCCACTTTCACTCTCTTTCATTACACCATTATTTCATATCTTTTTTATGATTCATACACATATACTCTGCCGAATTTAATTTTGTTTTCACTAATCTTCTTCTCTCTACACTCTCTACTCATTACTCTCTGGATCAGGTGCTATTGAAGAGTTTTAGTGCTATTGTAATTGTTTGGGAAGTATTTGAGAATCAATATTTCCTTGTAGCAGTGAAATCAACGAATAGAATCGGTGTTTTCCTTGTACCGTGAAATCAAGGAACGGAATCGGTGTTTTACTTATTGCCATGAAATCAAGGAATAGGAGCGATGTTAACCTTGTAGCCATGAAATCAAGGAGTGTAATTGGATATTGATATAGTAATAAATCTCTGCGCAATCCAGCATAGTACGGGACTGGATGTGGGAGCAATCCGAACTAGTATAAAATCCGGTGTGTTCTTTCCTTTTCTACATTTTTATTTCCGTTTATTTTGCATTTGCCTTTGATTCCGTGTCTCTGATTGTTTATGTTATGTCTGATTCATATAGTTTATCACATAAGTTTTAGATTTTGTTTAAATTCTCAAAAACACTATTTAACCCCGGCCCCCTATTGTTTGTGTTGCCTTAACGATCCTTTCCGCAATCCCTAACAATTGGTATCAGAGAAAGGTCTTTCATAAAGTTCATATTCTAATTTTTGAAAATTTTAAATGGAAAATTTTGAACACTAGTTTGAATTCGTGCCTTGCATCAGTATTAGATAAGTCTGCATTCAACATTATTGAAAAACCAAGTTACTATGATTTGATTTTTTTGAAATTTGAACTTTTTTTTTAAATTTTTGATATATGGATATGTTACAAAATCATCATGATATTATTGTAGTTAGTTATTTTGAAATGTCATTTGCATATTTGAAAAGACATTTGAATTATTTGAAATGTTATTTGATTATTTGAAAAGTTATGTTGTTTTATAGAAAAAGATGTGTTATATGGCTACTGGCTATTCAAACTCCGAAAAGAAGGGTGACGTGGCTTTGGTAATTCAAATTTTGAAATGGTGGCAATTGAAAATTCAAATTTTGAAAAGAAATCGATAAGAGGATAAGAGTAACGATGGTTGGTGAAGAGACATCAAGAAGAAATGGATATATATAATGTAAATCAGCAACGAAATGGGTACCAGATCAATTTATAACTTTGGATTTTCATCTACAACTCATCTTCATACTGTACTTCTCTTCAGTTGCTTTGTAATGTCGCTGGTTTTATGAAAATCCGTCAAGAATTGATCAAGTAATGACCAACTGAAGTTTTAGTGAATAAAGAGAGAAGGAAACCAAAACTATCGACGATTATCTACAAATTGCATCCACATGTTAGACTATTCTATCTCAAATTCTTTTCCAAAATGTAGTTCTTATTCTCGCAGTCATTTCGATGGGTAGATTGTCAAATTCCAATCAAAATTGAGTGAGATATGACTATATGAAATTGGCTATGCAAAACTAGAAAACTGTTATGGGATTTCATGCATACCTCTTACTGTTTCGACTTGCTACACCCCAATACCATCCAAATTCATCCCCAAACTATTACGATGATTCTCCTTGAATTTCTCTTCGATTTTCGGCTGCTTTCGTCCAATTCCATTAAGAAACGAAGAAGTTATGCCTCTCACAAGATTGATTGAAAATTGAAAAAGGGGAAGAAGAGGAAGGAGAAGAGAAGTGGTTATGAAGAGACATGAATTTTGGGCCTTTATATAGTAGTTAAAGTGTCCATTCATGCAAAATTCAAAATTTAAATTCAAATTTTGGCGCCAGGTTGGTTGAACTACTAAACCTTCGATATCTTTCTCAAACAGTGTTCAAGTTCAGCAAATGAATATACTATCCTAATCAGAAAAACGAGCTCGTCGCAATAAAGCAGATCTCATCGTCATATTCTGAAAGATGTGGACGTATGGTTCATAACAATGGAAGGACAACAAAATGGAAGATTGCTAAAAGAGGTACGCCTTAATTGTTTTTTAATTTTTTTGGTTGAATAGATGTTTTGTTTGCTTTGCTTTGTTTTGAATTTGAAATTTAAAACTTTAAAACTCAAATTTGAAGTTTAAAATTCAAAATTGGAATTTGAATTTTGAAATTCAAAATACCAATAAAATAATAAAATAAATTTTGGTTGTTTGTTAGGATTAATATTATTTCAGGAAATAGTTAAACCTGAAATATAAATTGATAATATAAAACCAAGAAGTAAAAACAATATATCTTTTGATTTTCTGCATGTATGTCGACATACAAAAATGGTCATGTCGACATATTGAAATTTAAATTTTGAATTTCAAGAGTGTAAACTTTCAAACTTCCCCCAACTTTACAATTAGAAAATGCCAGTTAAAATTCTAGTTATTAACTTTATTTGTCTACTTATTTTCTTATATCTTGTTTCAAAATATATAAATATATATATATATATATATATATATTATAAGTATGTAAATTAATAAAATTATTTAAACATGTTAATATGATATAAGAGTTAAAATAACTTTTTATTGTCATAAAATATAATTTTACTTATCTTTCATATATAGTTTAAACATATATATTGTTCATATGATTTCACAAATACTACTTGTAACTTAAACTTATTCTGATTTCTTCTTAAGATTTATAAAAACTTGAATATTTAACCTAATATTTTGGTACAAAAATAATATATATATATATATATATATATGATTTTTATGTCTTAAAAATATAGTTTAAATATAATAAATTATAGCTTTATATATTACTTCATATTATCAGTTTTCATTAAAATAATTTTGTTATAACTATGGATTTCTTTTAAAATTTTAACATATAAATTATTCTCTAGCAGTTAAATATGTTTGGATTTCTAAAGTTTAAATTTAAAATCAGTTTTTATATACTATTATGAATATATGTTTAAAGTATACTTTATATAAATTTATATTCTCTCTAAAAAGATCTTCAATTCTTAATATATTTACCCTACTAATATTATTTAACTCCATAATTGTTTTGAATATTTTACTCCCTATCATGAATATTTTTTAATTAAACTTTTATCTTTATTATTATTTCAATCACTTTCATTAGTATAATTAACCTAAGTTTAATAGTATCCTTGTTTGATTCAAATAATTTATTATATGCATAATAGTTAGATATTACTTTAAGTATCTTTTATCGAAATACATATCTCCATTAAATCATTCTATATATTATTACCATAATATCATTGCACACCTTATTTCGTATCATACATCATTACAGTACATCTCAAATTAAAATCATTTACATCACAAATTGCATTTCATTCAATATATCAAATTAAAACCATTTCATTCAATATAGTGTTGCACACGTATTATTAGCAACACAATGCATTATATGTTAACTTTAACTCCACAAATAACAAGATACATAACATATTTACTTTGTCTTAATTAATTTGATTGACTTATTTGGCCTTATTTGAATTGATTGACTTGCTTGGTTTGTTTGATTTGTTTGACTTAGATAACTTGATTGACTTACTTGACATGGTTAAATTTCATTAGTGGTTGATAGGAGCATTATAATTTTTAGGATAAATAGAATACAAGAAATGTTTGATTTTATGTTTGAATTTATTGATTGTTTGGATTAAATTGCTTTGCTTATATCATAATTTTAAGGATATAATATTAGAGTTAATTCTTAGTCTAGATTAAAGTCTTATTATAGTTTTAAGGGAATTGGAGTATAGGCTAGGTTTAGTCTTGTGTTAGATTAAGGGGAGTTTAATAGTTTTAGGATTATTTGAAGGTTCAAGAAGTGTTTATTAAAACATATTATTTAATTTGGTTGATTTCTTGAGTTGATTGCTTGAGTAAATTGTTTAGATTGTTTGTTTGAATTGCTTGTTTAGATTGGTTGTTTGATTTACTATTGATTAGATTGCTTACTTTATTATCCTTCTATTTAGTATAGTTATAATTTTAGGGAGAGTTATAATCTTTTAGGCTTAGAATCATAGATGTAGATGGAGATATAAGGATATAATAGAACAAGGATATAATATAACCATGAATTTAGGGGGAGTACTTTATGCTATTATAACTGTAACACTCTACATTTTATGACAATTTAATAACTAAATAATGCATATGTGTATTTATATGCATAGCCACACACACACACACACACACACATATATATATATATATATGAAGAATAAAATAAAGATAATATGTGATTACATGTAATAAATACATGCACTGAAAAAGAAGAAAAGAATAATGCAAATAAAAATGTAATGCATGCATTAAAAGAAAGAAAGGATTGGTTGCATATCGTGTAATTATGTTGCATGCACTGATTTACAAATATTATGCATTAATAATAAAAGAGAAATAAAAGAAAAAGATTCATGCAATGGTTTAAATGAAATATTGTAGCAAACATGAAAAAGAGGAATAAGAATGGAATAATAACTACCATTGTTCTAAGCCTTGTTAACAATAGCCTTAGTAGTCCTGTTGGTTAGAGCATGTGCCTTGCGTACAAGAGGTACAGATTTCGATCCCCACCAATGCCATATTTTTGTTTTAAGGGAACGGCTGAAATAACACATGTTCCAAAAGGGAAAATATGTATAAACACACATATTGTGATGACCTGCGGGAATTCGAGCCCGAATTCTGACAATAATACAGATCCTGTATCACTTGTCAGAACCCAAGAATCGAAAAACACAGGTAGTAGCGGAACAAAATATAATTCAGAAATAAATCTTTATTGAGAGCTTTTGAAAATACTTACAATATCAGAGTACATCAACATCTCTGGACATTTTTAATAATCTATCCTCATATATATAATCACACGGCGGAATAAATACTATATATCATTTGTCTGCACATCCCCAGCTCGTCTCTGGACTTCGCAGTACCTAATAACCTGAACCTGTATACCCCGGCTAACCCGAGCATTTACAAAACACCGGGTCAGTCTGGTGAACCAGAGTGAGAAAACACACTAAGTTTAAGGGTATCACACAACTTGATTTTAGAGTTAAAATCCTCTCAAAAGAAAAGGATAATCGTAAGACCGAATCCACACATAAACACAGATGGTTTTTACCTTACGATAACCCAAGACATTTTGAAAATCGATACTTGTCTGATATTATAATAGTGTCTAAATACAAATAAATAGAATCTAGTAGAACGCTTGCATCTCATGTCCTACATATATAGTATACAAACAAAATCGTGGGCGCTTATTGGAGATTGGATTCCGACTATGACAAGATATGGGACCACCTGCCGATAGTATACCTCTAGAGGCGAATACACTAGGTTCAACAAGAACATCTTGCACCCCGGCCCACACATGACTGACCACTCATTTCGCTTAAGTGTATCGAATGTATATCACCAACGGTTGGGCTCAAACCACCGTTTCCCGAAAGGGACAACATCGATAGATCAAAGAAGCAAAAGGAATTTCTCTAGATAGGTGATTATACACCCTAATGGGAGCGACCCACATAGCCATGCTGCCTGCCCGATTTTTGTTATTTCCCGATTGATAAGGCTTGAAGTTATAATCGACTTTTGAAACTTCTGTCCACCATTCACATCGTCCATACAAGTCATCCAGGAACAGGATGAACCGAAGACACTCTCCTACCACATCTTAGGATTCACCCTATAGATCAGTAGCGAGTAGTCCTTGCAACCCATAGATTTCAGCCACTACAGAATCATAGTATATCTCTGGGGATCAGCCAGAGATTGTAAGTAACTCTTCCGTTTCATGAAGATCTACGGTCTTCGATCGCTCCATCTCAATCAGCATCTTCAACGTATTCGTATTTATCGGTTGGAATGGTTTTCGAATATAAATTCGATCCCGGTCTTTCCGTACCAATAACGTTGGGCCAGATTCTGATAGTCGGTTATTTAACTATCAAAATAAACAACCATAATAAAATCAATCCATTAGTTTATTACACAGCATCACTTGGCCACTTTAAAATAATATATTAGTTTTAATATGTTAATATTCTCAAATAATTTTATTTATACTTATAGAAATATCTTAAAATCAATATCCCATTTCTCGTTAACTACCATTTCAAACCATTTGTTACAACATGACTGATTATCTAAAATTGGAAACCACTTCACTTTATCATTTTAAACAATCGTTACAATATCTCCTTTGTTTCATTATTTGAACACCATAATCGTCATTTTCCCTTTCAGAATAACTCATTTCAAATCCCAAATCCTTAACATGAAAATTTCATTATATTTTCACCCATCTCCTTTTTATTTCTTTTTATAATGGAAATATCCCTTCATATTCTCAAGTGCCTTTTTAGTTTCCTTTATTTCAAAATCCCATTACATATATTTCCAAGTCCTTCACATAACGTTACACAATTATAAATAACTTCTAACACTTTTACCATTACAACTAATATCATCCTCCGATAATCCTGAAGTAGTTCAAGTTGGGGTATTTAAATTACCTCTCAGACCTTGATTAACAACATTTTTATCTTAAGATAAATATGAATTGCAATTCAAACAAATACACTTCATTATGTAGTTTCATAACACATTCTTACTTTTGAAATCTCCTTTTTAAATATACTACTATTGCTAATTTCATTGATTTAGTAAATGATAAACAAAATATCAACTTTTGACTCTAACGCCTTTAAACTATCGGTTACATTTTCTGGGTTTCATTAAAAATCCCATTTTCTCGATCCTTTACCAAATTCAATTACAAGAATCTAGCTTTGCTAAACCTTTCAATCATTTATTCTGGGAAATCTATTTCAAACCCTATACATTTCACTTAATATCATTATTAAGTCACGTTAATTTACAGTTAACGCTTTAACGTCACATTTCCTTTTATAAACATGTTTATACAACCCTGGTTCAATATCAAACCCTTTTTCACCTTGACTTCCTCTACTTAATTCAAATGTTAAGTAATCTTTATCTTATCTGCTTCAAATCACTTTTATAATTTCATTTACCAAACTTGGTTTAAACTCTTTCATACTCTCACTTTGAAAATTCAATTACATTTCAGTACTATTTCGATTTCTTGCTTAAATGAACATCATTTAATAATAACTCCTTAGATTAATATTAATTAAAATCATAATTTACTTGATTATCAACTGGGATAAATATTAAATTCCCTTTTTAATTCCTATAAAGTTAAACAACTATTAGTTAAATGATTTCATTAGATTAGTCGGCGCAAAACTAATTTAATTTAATAATCGGTTTCCGTTAATGTAGATGGCTTGGTCCATTTAAAACATGATTACTCATTGATCTATCCTGACTCGCCTTTTCATCTAAATTAATAAACAATATTATTGATTTAAATATTCCATTTCAAATTAATCTTATTATAATTGTTTCATAAAACAATTAATCGCAGTTATTAATCGTTTCATAGTTGCTTAACAATCTTATTAATACAAGAATTTCCTATATAAAAGATAAAGCGCGTGCTTCGCACATGTTAACTTTTGGTACCAAAAATGGTGTTTGGTGTTTACAACAATCGACAAATATTTGGTTAGTTTACTTCTTTTTATAAACTCCCATTAAAATAGTATATTAAAAAAACTATATTCATTTATAAATAAATTTCATCACTATATTTTTATTGATTCACCTGACGGTAAATAAAACAGTTTGTATTTTGGCCATCTGCTATAATTTTCTCAACCAATATCACCCAATGGTTAATATCACAACAACGTCGAATTTGAATTCAATAATCGATAACCAAATCAATAGTCCAATCATACGGGTTAAATAGTTCATGTAATGATCAAATATAGCTAAATAATCAAATAAGCTAATAGCGGCCAACCAATAATAATCATTCAAGCATCCAATTCAAAAATAACATTTATATCATTATAAACGTAACCAACAAGGTAAGTTACCTTTATTGGGAATAATCATTAAGAATAACGATGTCATTTCATTTAAATTAAACAACCATTTAATTTAAAAAAATCAATAAAATATTAAACAAACATCCAACCAATCATCAAATTAACCAACCATTAGCAAACACAGCATACAAATAATAAACCCGACCTATAAAAATTATAAGTGGGGAACTGAGTGAGTTTAACTCACCTGGATTTCCATCTGTCGATGAGCCAAGTCGTTTTAATAAAATTAAATAGTGTTTAATTTTTATCAAAAATTCTGGTGGCTTCCAGTGCCGATCAAACTAGTTCCATAACGTAGTCTTTGCCAACACAGTTTCAACAAACCGACCATCCTAAAATCAATAATGTACGAGCAAAATATTTAGTTAATGGTTCTGTAAAACATTCGAGTTTAATTAAAATTTTACATTTAAACATATCGGACCTTACCAATAATATATGTTCCATGCCATATCCGCACGTGCAACATTCTTCTTTGGTCTCCCTGTATTTCGAACCTGACCATTTTCATTTTATTTCACTACACCTTCATTAATTAGATTAAGCTAGTTTAAAAAAACAATATTCGGATTACCTTCTTTTTCTCACTATACCCTTGCACCGTCCATTCCATGCATCTCAGCGCTTCTGATTGCCACGCACTACCCCTTTGTTTTTATTCTTTCTTCCCCAAAATGATGCCTACCATTTCATTCTCCATGTCCATCCTTGCTTCTAGTTCGGTTATATCTCTTTTTTTTTAAAGAAAAAAGCAAGACCCACTGGCCTACTGCACAGACCAAGCCACGTCACCATATCCATAAACAGCCACGCCCAAAAACACCGCAAGCTACATGACTTTGTCCTCCCATCGTCTCTTCCCCACTCCCCAGTTTCGCCTATTTCTCCAAATTCTTTTTTTTTTGAAGTGTGAACCACCTGGATATCCGCCCCCACCAGTGATGTCATCAGCGCCCCTCCAAATCGATCAACCCCAGCACGGATCCAACCAACCCCGCAAGCTTTCATTTACAGCTTTTGTTTGTTTGTTTTATGGGGAAGACGCTTTAAAACGGGCGGATCTGAATGTGGATGGGCCAACGTGAAAAGGAGGACGGGTTGGGGCAAGGCGCTGCATGCGTATGGAAGCTAGAAGAATGTGACCGTGAATTACTGGAAGGCCTAGGAAGAAGCATGAACGTGCATGCATGTTGGGTGGTGCGGCAAGTTTTGGGTAGGGGGTTATCTGCGTGATCATAGGGAAGGATGTGTGAAGTTGGTTCATGGTGCTCAGCGTCATGGTGAACCTATCTTTTATATACAAGTTGGCTACGTTATTTCTTCTTTTTGAGAGGAGGAGAGAATGGCGTTATACAGAAGGAAAAAGTAGTTGGAGCAACAAAGGGTACGATTTATATAGGGAGTAGAAACCGTGACTTCCACGTTTACTTGGGGAACACGGTGAGGAAGTTTGGTTGTAAAAAAAATAACAGCGTGAATTGCAAGCTATTATTTGTTTGGTCGGCAAGTAAAAGGATTTAATATTATTCATAGGTGGCTGTCCTCGCATGTTTCATCTTAGCCCTGACGATAGGAGAAAGGTGTGTACTGGCTCATATTCGTTAATCAGATTTATATGAAGTAATATTTTCTTTCTGTTTGAATTTGTGCTCACGTCCATTATATAGATGTGTATTCAACATATGCCATAGCAATGGAAACCGTTGTCTGTACTAGTTAACTTGATCTCGTATGGGGTAGGAAAACAAATCATTAAGGTGAAAGTCGGGCGTGAATGCAACTGGGGAAAAATGATATAGGTCGGCAAACAAAAAGGGTTCAAACTTGTATATAATAAAATTTATATGGTACCGCTGACCGTTAAATACACGTACCGTGTTATACACCATTTCACCTTTTTTAAGGGCCGCTATCGACAAAAGTAAAAATACCGTTGTGTCGAGCAACGCTCCATGGCCCTAAAAATATAATAATATTGGTAGGTTCACTCATATTATGAAACCCCAAAATGTTGATATAAGGTGCAAAATACTCCAAATAAACCGTTGCTTATTTTACGAATTAAAAATTACAGTAAAATTCTATAAATCAAATTATGCCTACGCCTCAAAAGACTTGTCCAAATTCGAAGTCAGTATTTAATTATATTTAGATAAATCGTTATGTCGTATAAACGATTCCATAACGACTATTTGAAAATTTGATTTGGACGTAAAACAAAATCTATAATACGAAAACTCGATTACTCTCTTCCATTATAAAGATATTACCAATTAGATTCAGATACTTCTTGTTTCGCAAAATTCTGACTTAAAACGGGTTCTGTATGATCGACTGAAATTCAAACTAAATTTTACGAACTACCACGTCGTTTCGAGTTCGTTTTAATTTAAATATAAATAAAATGTTCCATCGCCATTTTATAAAGAATTCAATATTAAAAATACATTAACATTACAAATATAATATCTAAAACTAATTTAATTATTTGAATTCAAACAGTTGAAAAATCCGGGTTGTTACATTCTTCCCCCCCTTAAATAAATTTCATCCTCGAAATTGCTATGTAAAGAAGAACTCTTCGAACTCGATTATTTTCCAAAATAATTAATATAAAATAAAATCAAACTACCTCTAAGTCTTAAAAAAATATTATACGTTTAAAAATTTTACGAAAATTTCGCCAATACCTCCTTTGTACGGCTCGATTTGAACAATTACCATTGCCACTCTGGGCCTCACAATGATCAAAAGAAAACAAAGACAATTGACAACCCAACTCAGGGATATAGAATTAATCACCAATCGATATAATTAAGGTTTACCTATTTGTCGAGCAACCAGACTCTAATCACGAGACAAAACACTAAAAGTTCCCCCTCTTTCCAATCCTGCACTTGATTCAATATACAACCCCAATAACATATACAGGGTTAACATATTTAGATTTTCTTCATGAATGGTTCTATTCCAATTTGTTATATTGAAATTTATTTAATTAATTCATTCAACTTTGATGAATTTTATATTCAAATGAATCCATTAGCCAACAACCAACAACACACAATTAGCGTAACCAAATCAACCATATTTAACTTATAAGTTAAATTTTGGTTTGTTTATCTCTGTATACTAAATTTCACTTTTTCTTATTCTTCTGTTTATATTAAGCTTATTGAAATTCAAAATAAAGTTTGAATTTCCACTCAAATCAATCAACAAACCAATATCAATAATTCGATAAAATTATTTCATTTCTATATGAAAATATATTTTGGGTAAAATAATTTCATTTACCCGCTTTACAAAATAGTATTGTATCAATTTGTCAGTTAAACTTGAACTGATCAAATAACATAATACAAAACATTTTTATATGAAATTTACAAATACGCTCTCTCATATATATACTCAACTCACTCTAGGGTGTTACTAACCCCATCTCTATCGAGTTATACCACAGAGCCAAGGTTATTTCTAAACCATTGCTCTGATGCCATTGTAACGACCTACGGGAATTCGAGCCTGAATTCTGACAAGTGATACAGGATCTGTATTATTGTCAGAATTCGGGCTCGAATTCCCGCAGGTCGTTACACATATAAGGGAAAATGTACATATAAGGAAGTAAAGAAAATATATGTGTGTATATATATGAGAATATAAATGTATATATGTGCTGAAATATATATACAAGAGATGAAGTTCAAGATAAGGCTGCAATCAAAGAAATATGGCAAGAATTAAATAACAGTACAACACCGTTTGAATTTTGAAATCAAAATAAAAGTCGTGCGTATATATATACACACACACATACATGTAAAATGGTCATTAGAAGATTTGTATACGTATAAGAATATAACATATGAATATAAGAGTTAAATAAATTCCAAAAATTCAAACATTCGAAAATCAAACTTCTACACCAAAACAGCTCATGGGACCCATAGTGGGGTCGACACCCCTGTAGGGGAGTAGACACCGGGGTCAACACCCCCTAGATCCGGCTAGATTCATCTGTGGACCTGGACTATTTTCTTAACTAGGTTCAGTGCTGACTCAGTGCTACCTGTACGATAAGATCCTGAACACCTATAAATAGGCTAGTAGAGCCTAGCCTAAATCTCATTTTCTCTGAGACAACATCTAAGCTCTGCCATTTTTCCTCCTCCTCAAATCTCTTCAGAAAAATAATAATAGAATAATTAGTTTAGGAAAATTCTTAATCTAGATCTGGAGGAAAAGAATGAATATTAATTAGATGGTGTTCAAAATCATATTCGAAGTTAGGAAATTTCTCAGATCTGGTCTATTTCAATTTTCTCCACTTTCTTCCCTTTTCTTGTTAGTAAGAATTACGGATCCATGGTTGCTAGGTTCTAAATTTAGTTAGGAGGACCATGGAATACTAAGATCTGGACCAAATTCAGGATTTGGAAAGCAAATTTAGGTGAGTGGATTTAAGTAATATCATTTTTGATAATGATATATTATCACTTGACATTCCCCGTTAATATGAAATATAAACCTGCTAGAATGATTAAAGTGATGAAATGCTAATATGACATGTTGGAATATTAATATATTAAAATATTAATATGTTGGAAAATTCATATGTTGAAACGTTTAATATGCTGAAATGTTCATACGTTAAATGCAAACTTGTTAAATTATGTGTAATGATTACTGTTGTATATATACATGTTCTAATTACATGATTAACTTGTGGCATATTATGTACTTGAGTTATTAGCTGTAGAATTGAGAAAATTACATTTTAGCTTGTTAGATTTGAACAATTACACGATTAAATGATTACATGTTAAAATAGAATCAATTACACGTTAGAAAGAACATGTGACATAAAATGGGCTTAATATAATGACATGTAAAATATAGATTATAGTAAAAAATTGAAAGAATGGACATACCTAAATTATATAGAAAATTTACAGTAAATAGAAAACTGTAATTGCACCTAAACACGAGGTTAAATTCAACTTGTGGTAGAAGTCTGCCCGGAACCGCCCAGCAAATCCAGCATCCACAAGTTGTAATTTAATGTAAGGGGTCTAGTGCGTAAATAAAACATGTAACAGTGCTAAGACACAAGGTTAAGTCTACTTATAGAAGAAGTATGCCCGGACCGCCAGGAAAATCCAGCATCCGCAAGTGGTAGGCTTAATGTGAGAGGTCTAGTACGTAAGCATATATATATATATATATATATGTATGTATGTATGTATATGTATATAAAAGGATAGAGATAAATGGCACTGATTGTGATTAATGGAAATGAACAAGGAAATGAATGAAAGTTACAACTGTATAAGAAGTGGAATGAACATGGAATGATAATAACCTATTATAAATAAATTACATTAATTAGAATGTTATATAGTATGTAGGCTTGTCCTAGGGACAAGTGGAAATTAAAACTTAGGTTATAATAAATGATAAAGGAAATGGAATATCTTATGTAATAAGATAAGTTGTACTTAATTGTAAATTAAGTTGTTTGTGAGAACGAGAATCTGAACAATGCTGGTAAGGACAACATAAGTTATATTTATGGAAATAAAACTTATTAGTAAACCTTAGTTAAGAAAACTAAGTTAATAAGTAATCAACGATAAGTTGTAATGACAGGGTAAGAAGAAATTATGATTAAATAGGAAAGAATGAGGCAAACTTATAAAATGAAATAAGTTACATTTAATCTTAAATAATAAGTGACATGTTAAACAGAAAACATGTGAATTGAGATATACTTGATAATATTAAATAGAACATGTTATTGTAACCATGAAATTGGACAATATAAAGAGACTGTAGATTGTAGACTTTGGATTACAATCTAGAGAATAATATGTTATGGGCTTATTAATAAACTTAAATGGGTTAAGTTATATGACTGAAATTAATAAGCGAGAGAAACTTGGTAACTTGATTAAGAACTCAATGTGAATGGGAATAACCAAGTTAAATGGAAACCCGATGAGGAAGAGCAAGCATAGTTGAATGTTCAGACATAGGGTCAAATAACATATTAAAATAAGGCGCTCAGACCAGTCCGCACGTTTAAGGTGAATAACCCAATGGGGTAGATCATCTTTGTGTCTTAAGGTACGAGGGGAGTGCATATCCATCTGATTATTCTGTTAGCTCCGAAGGACTGGAAGGGGAAGCACGCGGCTTCCTGAGATACGTAATCTGCTCCAGTTAGTCCTATGTGCGATGGCAGATGTTTAGGCTGTGCTCGCAGAGGTTGGGTCTATGCACTACTACCAAGTGGCTGGGCCTTGATAGCAAAAGTAGCTTTTCAGTCAGAATGCTATGACGAGGTGATAGTATGGTGATTCAGCGATCGCCTCAACGGGAGGTGAGGTCAGGACCAACAAGGATAGTAGATCGTCGGGTACCCGTCATCAGCAGCCAGTGGGATGCAAAAAGACTAGAGCTATGTAACAACCCGGAAAATCAGAACCAATTTAAAATTTTTATTTTGGCTATTTCAATGAATTTTGAATAGTTAAAATAATTTATTTTAAATAATACTGATTTAAAATTTACTTAAATCGAAGTTAGAACGAATATATTTATTTTAATTTTAAAAGGAGTTAGAAATAGCAAGATAGTTTGAAAATTTGAATCTGAACTTTTACTGACGATACATGATTCAAAATGAATCGGATCTTAGCGGAACCAAAAATATTTAAAAATATCATTCCAACGAATTCGAAAAATCGAAATTTCATAGCGGAAATAAAAAGTTACAGCCAGTTGAATATTCAGAAAAGTCGCTATGGAATATAATATAATATATAGCCCGTATAAATGGCCATTATACAATCGACCTCCGTTTTCGACGAAACCTTTTTTTCGGATTCGGAATGTCAAATTATTGCTAAGTTTAATTTTCTAGAATTTTTGGAGTTAATATGTGAGCATGGTAAATTAAACGGTGTTCGGTAATTTCTATTGAATTTAATCGACTGTTAAAACGTCATTTTTCAAACGATCTCCAAATTCGACGAAATTAATTTTGTTAGGAGCGTATCGTCAAAACATAGTTAGATTTATTTTTCGGGAATTTTCAAAGTCCGTATGTGGCTCCGGTGAATTTAAATGTACGATCGAATTAAATAAATAAATGATTTAAATTTTAAATTAAAGAAAACAGGCTAAAGAAAATCGTTTAGGCTGACGTAACCTAGCCCATTGTGTCCGGAACGGGGGCAATTGGGTGGAAACAACTTTTGTTGGGCTGGAGTTGGAGCTACTGAGACTTAGCGGATTTATTTGCAAAAACTAGTAAGTAAATATTATAAATATACATAAATCTTTAATCAAAACCCTAGTACTATTCACCGCCGCCATCCCTCTTCGTTCTTCGTTAGCATTACTCCGAACTTCCTCTCCTAATTTCTCTCAAATTAATTAACGAAAGCTCTTGATTCTTTAGACAATATTGTAGAACTTACTCCTATCTCCATATCCATACGGACATTAGTACCTGTAGTGGAGTATTTCGCTCGTGCCAAGGCCCCGAAGAGCCGCCATTTCGACCGCCGCGCAGCCCTTCTGCTGCCATCGCACATGACGACGTGGGTCCCCCCTGATGCGCATTGCTCCTCTCTCCGGCGTGGTGGCCTCCGATCGTCCAGAAGCTTGGTGGTTTGAACGCAAAAGCTTGACCTAGAATTGAGCCATTTGAAAAACATAGCGGCCTCTTTCCTGACGAAGGAAGACAAAGTAATTCTATTTTATTTTATTTAATTAATTTATTCTAAAATACTATCAACCTATATTAAATCATAACTAATGCATACGAACTCTAAATTGAATAATTTCAGATCTGTTACGATTGTGAGTCCGAGATCTACACTTCCGGACTGATTAGAACTTATTCGGAGCAGATCAAATTTTGGACAAAAAATTCGATTTTGAATTGTTTAGAATTAAAAACCGACTGTGAGATTTCTATTTTTATAATTAAAAATTTAATTATTTCTCGCTATTCGAAATCCATGTAGTTATGTTAATAAGATCAGATCTGTGATGCTTGGGATTGGAATATGTTGATTGTGATGGATTGTGATGCCCATGGTTGTTAGATTTTGATCTACAATAAAAATTCTTTATTTTATTTGAATCTATAGTTTATTGTTAGATCTCGATTTGAAATAAAAAATTTATTTTTATTTCAGATCCATGAATATTTATTTGATTTTATAATATAAGTTTCATCTTTCATTTAGATACATGAAACATGGTTTGTTTTAGATTTTGATTAACAATAAAAATACTCATTTTTAATGTTAACATGAAACATGGTTTTGTCAAATTTAGATTTACAATAAAAATCTCATTTTTATTGTTAACATGAAACATGGTTTTGTCAAATTTAGATTTACAATAAAAATCTCATTTTTATTGTTAACATGAAACATGGTTTTGTCAAATTTAAATTTACAATAAAAATCTCATTTTTATTGTTTACATGAAACATGGTTTTTGTCATAAATTTGTTTTTATTATAATAATAAGATTATAATAAAAAGATTTTATTTAAAATTATCAATTTGTTTCATAGTTCAGTTGAAATAAAAATTATCACTTTTGCTTCATAGTTTAGTTGAAAACAAAAATTACCACTTTTGCTTCACAGTTTAGTTGAAAAGAAAAATTATCATTTTTGCTTCATAGTTTTGTTGAAAAGAAAATTTATCACTTTTACTTCATAGTTTAGTTGAAACAAAAATTAAAGAAAAATTATCACTTTTGCTTCATAGTTTAGTTGAAACAAAAATTATCACTTGTGCTTCATAGTTTAGTATAAAACAAAAATTATCACTTTTGTTTCATAGTTTAGTTGAAACAAAATTATCACTTTTGTTTCATAGTTTAGTTGAAAAAATTATCACTTTTGCTTCATAGTTTAGTTGAAAACAAAAATTATCACTTTCGTTTCATAGTTTAGTTGAAACAAAAATTATCACTTTTGTTTCATAGTTTAATTGAAACAAAAATGATCACTTTTGCTTCATAGTTTAGTTGAAAACAAAAATTACCACTTTTGCTTCACAGTATAGTTGAAAACAAAAATTATCACTTTTGCTTCATAGTTTAGTTATAAACAAAAATCATCACATTTATTTAATGGTTTAGTTGAAACAAAATGAAAAGAACCATTTTTATCATTTTGTTGAATTAGAATTTTCAACAAAAATGAAAAGAACCATTTTTATCATTTTGTTGAATTAGAATTTTCAACAAAAGTGAAAAGAACCGTTTTTATCATTTTGTTGAATTAGAATTTTCAACAAAGGTGAAAAGAACCATTTTTGTCATTTTGTTGAATTAGAGTTTTTATTAAAAATGAAAAGAACCATTTTTATCATTTTGTTGAATTAGAATTTTCAACAAAAATAAAAAGAACCATTTTTATCATTTTGTTGAATTAAAATAAGAAAATAGAAAAATGTTCATGTTTTAAAATAAAAACATGTCTACATTAAAAATTCACATTTTTAATGTAATGTAAGAAACTAGAAAAATGTTCATGTTTTAAAATAAAAAAACATGTCTACATTAAAAAGTCACATTTTTAGCATAATGTAAGAAACTAGAAAAATGTTCATGTTTTAAAATAAAAACACGTCTACGTAAAAAAATCACATTTTTAAAGTAATGTAAGAAACTAGGGAAAAAAAAGAATTTTCAACAAAAGTTAAACTAACATTTTGTTGACAATGCATATATTAGAATTTATATGCAAAGTTAAAATAATATTTCATTGATAATGCATATATTAGAATCTATATGCAAAGTTAAAATAATATTTTGTTGACAATGCATATATTACGCTTTATATGCAAAGTTAAAATAACATTTTATATGCAAAGTTAAAATAATATGTTGTTGACAATGCGTATATTAGAATTTGTATGCAAAGTTAAAATAACATTTTATATGCAAAGTTAAAATAACATTTTGTTGACAATGAATACATTAAAATCTATATGCAAAGTTAAAATGACATTTTATTGGCAATGCATATATTAGAATTTATATGCAAAGATTAAAATAACATTTTGTTGACAATGCATATATTAGAATTTATATGCAAAGTTAAAATAACATTTTGTTGACAATGCCTATATTAGAATTTATATGCAAAGTTAAAATAACATTTTGTTGACAATGCATATATTACAATTTATATGCAAAGTTAAAATAACATTTTATATGCAAAGTTAAAATAACATTTTGTTGACAATGCGTATATTAGAATTTGTATGCAAAGTTAAAATAATATTTTATTGACAATGCATATATTAGAACTTATATGCAAAGTTAAAATAACATTTTATTGACAATACATACAATAGAATTTTATGAATTATTTTTATTGCCAAAACATGCATTGAAACTATATACAAATAAAATATTCTTTTTTATTTGTTGAAGTTAAAAAATAGAAATACAAATAAAAATTAGCTTTTTATTTTTCATTAGCTCAATTGTCATGTAAATAAAATATATTTTATTTGATATTATGAACATATTGATATGATATGCCAATAAAACATTCTTTTATTTAGCGTATTAAATACATTATCGGAATAACCAAATGGTTTATATTTATATATAAATATATATATATATATAAATATAAATTAAAATCAAACGAATAGCGCGCGGTAGTTCGGGTTTGGGAATTGTAACTTTAAACGATTATACCGAAAGATCCGACCATTAGATTTTCCCAAAATTGGAACCACTAGGACCTATTTAGGAAGATCTTTCCAATGATATAATTTTTTTAAAATCCAACGGTTAGATTTCGAGAAATGTGTAAATCAAATTTTGATAAAAACAGCACTAGGGCCGCCTACTGACCCGAAGCGTCGTTAAATTAAATTGGGCTATTTTTATACAAATAAAAATAGCAATAAATCGTTATTAAATAATATAACGATATGTAATGGTTTTAAATTATATATATGTGAGAATTATTTGAAAAGACCGAGTTCAATCTCATTTCAAATAATTATGCGACGATTTAAATCGAAGATATTGAAGACGGTGATTGAAGACCGGCGATCTTCACATCGAATGGATAACTACTGTTGCCCGGCATTGGTTAGCTCCCAGTAAAGGGTTATAGTGGTAGTTATCCGGACGTATTTGTTGATTGCCCGGAAAAGCGAGCACCTCTCTTCCGTATTGGAAATACGGGACGAGGAATAAAGTGTATCCAGTTTCGTTCAGATCCAGAACGGACTTGTAAATGGATGTGTATCTGACATTGGATTTCATTCCATGTAAATTGATTTCTATTTAGTACATATCTGATTGGTGGCGGAGAATTTATTCTCTTGCTTAACACCCTTCTCTGAGAAGCACAAGCTCAGAGGTTATATATTGGTATTTATCGATCGCATGGCGTGGATTGTCAATGTGGCATGCCAAGATGAAGATGATCAAGGCATTTGTTGAAAAGCAGAGCCTTGTGGTTGATGATCAAAGCATAACCTATTTCGGCATAGCTTTATGTATAGCGTTACCTCGCGAGCCTTACACCCCGGTATGAGTCAAAAACGGGATAAGGACCATAGGGAGTGCATGCGTTTCTTTCTTTCTAGCTAGAAGTGGTATCAGGTTTTTGCAAGCCCTGACATTTTACTTATATGGATGATGGATTATGAGGCGCCGCGGATATATTGGTCGATAGTGGCCAATTGATAGGTCCAATAGGATCGGGAAACACATTGTTCAGGAATAATTAATCCGCTAAAGTATTTGTGGACCTGCCCTACCACATCCAAGGGTTCGCCAGCGTCTGAATCCTGAGGCATTTGCTAGAGTGTCTCGAATCGAAGATGAGCCATCCCTAGCCTCAACTCATTATGAAAACCCAATTTCCAATACGACATTATGGTTTTGATTGTAAACCTATATATGGCGACATAGTAGGATGGGGTACTATGCCGTCTAGGATTGATACATTTAGTTTGAATTTCAAAACTAATTAGACACTAAGAATAATATTAAAATAATATTCTCTACGTATCGATCATATTTGATCATTATAAGGTAAAATTTTATCCTTCGGTTTGCATTGCATTGTGTGATGGGACTTGAATCTTATAATGATTTCATTTTTCTAAAAAGCATTGCGTTGTTTTGGATCAAAATCTATTTAAAATTATGCACTGGCAGTCCAATGGAGTAAACCTGTTCCACGTTAGCGGCGTTGTCCTGTGGTTAGCCGTATTGTTAGATAAGTTAGGAAAGATTTCTCATACCAATCCCACGAATGACTTGTAGTTTGTTTCACTTTGCAAACTCGGGTGCCCCTCTTTTCACGCGGGCCACCAAGTGACAGGTTCAGGTATTTATGCACATATGCTGGATTGGAGCATGCTTATGGGCTAGAGATGAAGATCATTTTTTTCTTTTAATTCTGCTTTGGAACATTTAGACATCATTGATATATATTGTACTTGATGGAGTTTAGACTTATTTCTATTTGCTAAGACTTTCTATTTGCTAAGTTGCATCCTGTAACTGTGCTACTCTGATGTTCTGATGTTGTGATGTCGATGACATTCCTATTTCCACTGCAATGATTTATGTGTTATGATGTTATCTGAGATCTACTATTGTTGGAATTATGTTATATTCCAATGATTATCCTTGCTTTCGTACTATAGAAGTTTGGGGGTCATTACAGTTGATATTAGAGCTAAAGGTTAACCTTAGCATCGGAGTATAACATATTTAAAATAATTCGCCTAGATAGAATCAACAATATTCTAAAGCGAGTAGCTCATTTAAGATAAGATTAGTAATGTCCTAGAATGAGCACAGCAGAATAGCACATATTAATTAGTCATTACATCGTTATCATCTTTCCTTATGTCTCTGCTTTAACCTTCCCTTTTAAATTAACATTTTTGTTGGTCTGACTCTTTCCTTGATGGTACATAACTAATTGAAAATGAGCATTAGAGCGAGAGCAAGAGCCCGAGGCAGAGGTGGAGCCAACGGGCCAGTAAGAGATGAGACCTCCATTGTTCAGGAGCAGCCCAATCCCGAGGCTGTAAATCCACCACCACCTCTACCCCCACAGCCTTTTGACCTGGAAAAGGTAGCCAAGAAGTTCAGGAATTTAGGGGGCGTGTCATTCATAGGGCGAGAGACAGTAATAGAAGCTCAGGCTTAGCTCAAAAATTGCGAGAAGATATTTGGAGGTCTAGAATTAGAAGACCAGCGCAAGCATTTTTTGGCATCGTGGCTATTAAAGGATGAGGCTGAAAATTGGTGGGACACTGTCATAATTGGAAATAATGAGGTCGATATGTCTTAGGCCAAATTCAAGGAACTCTTCAACGGGAAGTTTATTCCTCCGCAGGAAGTAGAGCGTCTCCACGATCAATTTGCAACTTGCCGCTAGGAGATAAGACTGTTTCATAGTATGTGCGGAAGTTTGAAGAGCTATTACGTTATGCTCCTAAATTAATTCATGATCTAGTCCAGAAGAACAAAAGATTCATTAATGGCCTCTCCAGGAAATATTTGAATAGAGTCACAACACACATTAAGCACCCGTTTAATGAGGTGATTGAGATGGCTTGCCGATATGAGGACAATGACAGAAATTCGGAGCAAGATCGGGAGAAAAATCAGAATAATAATAAGAGGAAGCAGGCTGACAAGAAACCAGAGGCGAGCAACTCTTCAGCCGCCAAGCCCCAAGGAAATAAAAAGGCCAATGTGAGATGCTTTAATTGTCAGAAGATGGGCCACTTTGATTACGAATGTCGAGCTCCAAAGAAGCCAAGAAGGAATGAGTCAGGGCCCAGCCAGAATTTTCGTGACACCAGGGAATGCTTTAATTGCCACAAGACAAGGCATATTATCAAGAATTGTCCACTGCTAAAGAAATCTGAGGTGTCTCATGTATACGATGGAGCGGCTGCACCAGCTTCTTCCGAAGGAGCAGGTAAACCTGATGTCTTGGGAGGTACTCTTACCATTAAGAATATTCCTGTTACCATATTATTTGACACTGGTGCATCACGTAGTTTCATTTCTAGTGACACAATTAAAAAGTTAAATTTGAAAATAAGAAATCTTAAAGAATCAGTTATTGTCCATAATCCGATAAGAGGTTCTTTTGTTCTCGGTTTATACTGTAGAGTGCTGATCTCCTACTCTCGTTACCAATTTCATATCAATTTGATTTTCATGAATTTTTCTGAGTATGATGTTTTCCTTAGGTAGGATTAGTTAACAAGCATGAGGCCGAAGTTAGATGTGCCGAAAGAATTGTCAAAGTAAAAACGAAGCTCGGAGATATATTTATACCATGTCACGTCTTAGCAACTGACAGGAAAGAATTTTGGTCTCCTCTAGAAGTCACTCCTACTTCTATTGAGAATATCCCTGTCGTCAAAGATTATGCGGATGTGTTTGAAGAAGTTGATAGCTTACCTCCACGCAGAGAAATCGACTTCAGGATTGACTTGGTTCTGAATGCAAGGCCAGTTGCGCATCCTATTCGTAGAATGACACTGAAAGAAAAGAGGGGTCGAGCAATCAAACTAAACAACTTTTGTGGAATGGTCTGATCAGGCCTAGCTTCTCAAATTGGGGTGCATCCGTGGTGTTTGTCCCAAAGTCGGATGGTACTCTCAGGCTATGTGTAGACTACCGTGACCTCAATAAGAAAACGCTGAAAAATAAATATCCGTTGTCGCGTATTGATGATCTATTGTTCCGCTTGAATGGAGCACAAGTATTCTCTAGGATGGACCTAGCTACAGGTTTCCATCAACTGTGCATTACCAAAGAATGTGTTCCTTTAACAGCTTTCAAAGGGCCAGACTTAATCTATGAATGGCTAGTAATGTCGTTCGGCTTATGTAACGCTCCAACTACTTTGTCAATCTGATGAACAAAGTATTCCGAGATATCTTAAATAAATTCGTGTTGGTTTTCATCGATGATAGCTTAATCTTCTCTAAATCCACTGCTAAGCATGAAAAGCATCCAAAAGAAGTTTTGGAGATTTTGCGAAAGAATGTGTTGAAAGCCAAATTCTCTAAATGTATATTCTGGCAAGAAGAGGTGAAATTCCTCGGCCATATTGTATCGAAGAAAGGCATTTCAGTAGACCCAGGAAAGATCTCAGCCATCCAAGATTGGAAGCATCCTAGCACTCCTACAGAAGTCAGAAGTTTCTTAGGATTGGCTGGCTATTATCGGAAATTCATTAAATATTTTTCAATACTATCTTATCCATTGACGAAGCTGACTAAGAAGCATACAAAGTTTATTTGGACACCCGAATGTGAGGCAGCTTTCCAAGAGCAGAAATTGAGGTTGACCACTGATCTCGTGTTGACCATTATTGATGGCAATCAAGATTTGAAAGTCTGGACATATGCTTCTATAGAAGGTATTGGTGCGGTGTCGATGTAGAGAGATAAAGTAGTTGCATATGCTAGCCGCCAGTCGAAATCTCATGAGAAAAGATACCCCACTCATGATCTTGAGTTGATGGCCATCGTATTTGCCTTAAAGATATGGCGGCGCTATCTTTTGGTGAGAAGTTCGAATTATATACTGATCACAAATCCTTGAAGTATCTGTTCACCCAAAGAGATTTGAATTTAAGGCAACAACGGTGGTAAGAATTCCTTGCGGCCTATGATCTAAACATCTTATATACTCCAGGGAAAGCCAATGTTGTAGCCGATGCACTCAGCAGGAAGAAATCGGCCAACGCCAATCTTATCGTCGCTAGTCCTATCATTACGCCTACATTAATGGATAAGATTTCCGCTCTTCAAAAAGATGATAAATTTATTTAGATGATTAGCGAGCGAGTTCGAAAGGGCAAAGCGTCAAGCTTCCAAATAGACAGCAAGGGGACCATTAGACTGCAAGGGCGAATATGTGTGCCAGATATTCCTGAGCTAAAAAGAGAAGTTATGGATGAATGTCACAAATTTAAACTCAGTGTCCATCTAAGAATAAGCAAGATGTATCATGATCTTAAGCGCACCTTTTTGTGGAAGGCGATGAAGAGAGACATTTCTATATATGTTGCTAGAAGTTCCACTTGTCAACAACTCAAAAGCAATCAACAGAAGCTTGCAGGATTGTTGCAACTGCTAGAGGTTTCAAGTTGGAAGTGGGAATAAATTTCTATGGACTTCATTGATGGCTTGCCCCGAACAAGAAAAGGGAACGGCAATATATTGGTGATTGTTGATCGTTCCACGAAGACCGCCCATTTTATCCCTGTCAGATTTAACTGAATAGCTCGAAGTCTGGCGCAGCTTTATTTCAGAGAGATTGTCAGACTACATGGAGTTCCCAGTAGCATCGTTAGTGATTACGATCCGATATTTGCCAGTAAATTCTGGGAAGCATTCCAAAAAGAGCTTGGGACCAAGTTGAATCTAAGCACCCTTATCATCCTCAGACAGATGGCTAGACTGAGAGGGTGAACCGCATATTAAAAGACTTGTTGCAAGCATGCATTCTTGATTTTGGTGGGTCACGGTAAGATCACTTGCACTTGGTTGAGTTCTCTTATAACAATGGTTACCAAGCAAGCTTGCAGATGCCGCCATTTGAAGCATTATATGGCAGGCTATGCAGATCTCTCGCATGTTGGGTGGAACCAGGCAATCGATTAGTATTGGGTCCCTACATGATTCATGAAGCATCAGGTAAAGTTGATTTTATTAAGAAGTTCCTACTGGCTGCTCAGAGCTGACAGAAGAGCTATGCAGACTCATGAAGAAGGGATTTAGAATTCTCTATTGGCGATTATGTATGCTTGAGTGTTTCCCCACTGAGAGGAGTAATTCGATTTGGGAAGACAGGGAAGTTGTCGTCGAGATTCATTGGTCCATTTCCTATTCTCGAAAGGATTGGAACTCTCGCCTATAGGGTGCAGTTACCGGACAGGTTGCCAGGGGGTGCATGATGTATTCCATGTGTCTCAACTCCGAAAGCATGTTCATGATCCGGACTTGGTTGTAGAGGAAGCAACACAACAAGATTTGGAGACTACCCCGAGCATAGCAGTGAGAAGAGAGCTAGTGAAAATTATTGGCAAAGAAACCCGAATTCTGAGGAATAAGAGGATCCACTTAGTCAAAGTGCAGTGGAGCGGGGATCCTAGAGACTGTACATGGGAGACTGAGGATAGCATGAAACAGGCTTATCCCAATGTAGAGTGGACCTCTCCGAGTAACTCTTGTGTTACAATATTTTGCATTTTCCGTTTTGTTTCCTACTTTATTGGACGAAAAGCTGTTAAGTGGGGGAGGCTGTAACAACCCGGAAAATCAGAACCAATTTAAAAATATTACTTTGACTATTTCAATAAATTTTGAATAGTTAAAATAATTTATTTTAAATAATAATGTTTTAAAATTTATTTAAATCAAAGTTAAAACGAATATATTTATTTTAATTTTAAAAGGAGTTAGAAATAGCAAGGCAGTTTGAAAATTTGACTTTGAACTTTGACTGAAGGTACAAGATTCAAAATGAATCGGATTTTAATGGAACCAAAAATATTTAAATCTGTTTAAAAATATCTTTCGAACGAATCCGAAAAATTGAAATTTCGTAGCGGGAATAAAAAGTTATGACTAGTTGAATATTTAGAATAGTCGCTATGGAATATAATATAATATATAGCCCATATAAATGGCCATTATACAAACGACCTTCGTTTTTGACAAAACCACTTTTGTCGGATCCGGAATGTCAAACTATTGCTAAGTTTAATTTTCCAGAATTTTTGGAGTTAATATGTGAGCGTGGTAAATTAAACTGTGTTCAATAGTTTCTGTTGAATTTAATCGACCGTTAAACAAGCTATTTTTCAAACGGTCTCCAAATTCGATGAAACTAATTTTGTTAGGACCGTATCGTCAAAACATAGCTAGATTTATTTTTCGGGAATTTTCAGAGTCAGTATGTGGCTCCGGTGAATTTAAATGTACGATCGAATTAAATAAATAAATGATTCAAATTTTAAATTAAGGAAAACAGGCTGAAGACGATCGTTTGGGCTGACGGGACCTAGCTCATTGTGTCCAGAACGGGGGCAATTGGGCAGAAACAACTTCTATTGGGCTGGAATTGGAGCTGCTGAGACTTAACGGGTTTATTTGCAAAAGCTAATAATTAAATATCATAAATATACATAAATCTTTAATCAAAACCCTTGTACTATTCACCACCTCCATCCCTCTTCGTTCATGGCCAGCATTACTCTGAACTTCCTCTCCCAATTTATCTCAAATTAATCAATGAAACCACTTGATTCTTCAGACAATATTGTAGAACTTTCTCCGATCTCAATATCCATGCGGACATTAGTACCTACAGTGGAGTATTTCGCTTGTGCCAAGGTCCCGAAGAGTCGCTGTTTCGACCGCCGCGCAGCCCTCCTGCTGCCATCGCACGCGACGGCGTGGGCCCCCCTGGTGCGCGCCGCTCCCCTCTCCGGCGTGGAGGCCTCCGATCGTCCCGAAGCTTGGTGGTTTGAACGCAAAATCTTGACTTAGAATTGAACCATTTGAAAAACATCGCGGTCTCTTTCCTAAAGGAGGAAGACAAAGTAATTCTATTTTGTTTAGTTAATTCATTCCAAAATACTATCAACCTATATTAAATCATAACTGATGCATACGAACTCGGAATTGAATAATTCCAAATCCGTTACGATCGTGAGTCTGAGATCTGCACTTCTGGACTGATTAGAACCGATTCGGAGCAAATCAAATTTTGGACAAAAAAATCGATTCTAAATTATTCAGAATTAAAAATCGACTGTGAGATTTCTATTTTTATAATTAAAAATTTAATTATTTCTCGCTATTCAGAATCCATGTAGTTATGTTAGTAAAATCGGATCTGTGATTCTTGGGATTGGAATATGTTGGTTGTTGATTGTGATGCCCATGGTTGTTAGATTTTGATCTACAATAGAAATTCTTTCATTTATTTGAATCTATAGTTTATTGTTAGATCTCGATTAGAAATAAAAATTTTATTTTTATTTTAGTTCTATGAATATTTATTTGATTTTATAATATAAGTTTCATCTTTTATTTAGATACATGAAACATGGTTTGTTTAGATTTTGATTAACAATAAAATACTCATTTTTATTGTTAACATGAAACATGGTTTTGTCAAATTTATATTTGCAATAAAAATCTCATTTTTATTGTTAATATGAAACATGGTTTGTTAAATTTAGACTTATAATAAAAATATCATTTTTATTGTTTACATGAAACATGGTTTTTGTCAAAAATTTGTTTTCAATATAATAATAAGATTATAATAAAAAGATTTCATTTAAAATTATCGCTTTTGTTTCATAGTTTAGTTGAAACAAAAATTATCACTTTTGCTTCATAGTTTAGTTGAAAACAAAAATTATCACTTTTGTTTCATAGTTTAGTTGAAAAAAAATTATCACTTTTGCTTCATAGATTAGTTGAATATAAAAATTATCACTTTTGCTTCATTGTTTAGATGAAACAAAAATTATCGCTTTTGCATCATAGTTTAGTTGAAATTTTTTTTATCACTTTTGTTTCATAGTTTAGTTGAAACAAAAATTATCACCTTTGTTTCATAGTTTAGTTGAAACAAAAATTATCACTTTTGCTTCATAGATTAGTTAAAAACAAAAATTATCACTTTTGCTTCATAGTTTAGTTGAAAACAAAAATTATCACTTTTGTTTCATAGTTTAGCTGAAACAAAAATTATCACTTTTGCTTCGTAATTTAGTTGAAAACAAAAATTATCACTTTCGTTTCATAGTTTAGTTGAAACAAAAATCATCACTTTTGCTTCATAGTTTAGTTGAAAACAAAAACTATCACTTTTGCTTCATAATTTAGTTAAAAACAAAAATCATCACTTTTGCTCAATGGTTTAGTTGAAACAAAAATGAAAAGAACCATTTTTATCATTTTGTTGAATTAGAATTTTCAACAAAAGCGAAAAGAACCATTTATATCATTTTGTTGAATTAGAATTTTCAACGAAAGTGAAAAGAACCATTTTTATCATTTTTTCAATTAGAATTTTCAACAAAAATGAAAAGAACCATTTTTACCATTTTGTTGAATTAGAATTTTCAATAAAAATGAAAAGAACCATTTTTATCATTTTGTTGAACTGAAATAAGAAAATAGAAAAATGTTCATGTTTTAAAATAAAAACATGTCTACATTAAAAATTCACATTTTTAATGTAATGTAAGAAACTAGAAAAATGTTCGTGTTTTAAAAATTAAAAATCATGTCTACAATAAAAAGTCACAATTTTAACGTAATGCAAGAAACTAGAAAAACGTTCATGTTTTAAAATAAAAATATGTCTACATTAAAATTCACATTTTTAATGTAACGTAAGAAACTAGGAAAAAAAAGTATTTTCAACAAAAGTTAAAATAACATTTTGTTGACAATGCGTATATTAAAATCTATATGCAAAGTTAAAATAACATGTCATTGACAATGCATATATTAGAATTTATATGCAAAGTTAAAAAATATTTTATTGACAATGTGTATATTAGAATCTATATGCAAAGTTAAAATAATATTTTAAATGCAAAGTTAAAATAATATTTTGTTGACAATGCATATATTAGAATTTATATGCAAAGTTAAAATAATATTTTGTTGACAATGCATATATTAGAATTTACATGCAAAGATTAAAATAACATTTTGTTGACAATGCATATATTAGTATATATAAGAATTTATATGCAAAGTAAAAATAACATTTTGTTGACAATGCATATATTAGAATTTATATGCAAAGTTAAAATTATATTTTGTTGACAATGCATATATTAGAATTTATATGCAAAGTTAAAATAACATTTTGTTGACAATGCATATATTAGAATTTATATGCAATTTTTTTTTTTTTGACAATGCATATATTAGAATTTATATGCAAAGTGTAACACCCCACCTTCGCCAATGCCACTCTTGCAAGCACACTAGCTTTGGAGGGGCGTTAAACAAGGTAAACATGCATGCAGATATCACAAGACAGAACATATAAGTAAAACAGAGTAGTAAAGCAATGGATAAAACTAACATTTCAAAACCATAGTCAAGTTACATCAAAGTACTTGGTCATTATTTTCCTACAAAACAAAGTCTAGAACATAAACTGAAAACTGGAAGAAAAAAAAACATAAAGTAACTATTCCCAAAGTAGAATAAAGCCATAGCATGCTCAAGTCCAAACCGTACATGAGCTACCTAGAAAAGTAGCTAAAGATCCAGCTAGGTACCAGTGTTCCCACCCTGCAAACCGCGCGGGGGGGGGGGGGGGGGGAGGGGGAACGGAAGAAAAGAGGCGAAAGAAAACGGGTCAGTCAAAAAGACTGGTAAGTCCTACCTACTATTAGCATAAAACTAATAAAGTTAACTGGACATGTAAAGCAGAGGTGAAACATAGGGTGATAACTGGCCTGGTGAAAAGATAGATCAAGTGTGGCATCGCATATGCAAGGTTAAGTTGCACCAAGTGTGTACTAGTAATCTATGTCAAGTATCAACCAGAAAAGATCCCTTGGCTCAATCTTGGCCCAACATCCCGAGATGACCTAGATCAAGGTCCAACAACACGGTCTAGTCGATCGGCTCCCTAAAAGCCTAAATCGTCAAGTGTCGGTGTCGTACGGCCCAATCACGAAGTTTAGTGTAACAACCCGTAAATTCTGGGCCAGTTTAAAATTTTTATTTTGGCAATTTTAGCGAATTTTGATTATTTAAAATGAATTATTTTAAATAATATCGACGAGAAATTTATTTTGAATATAATTCGAACGTATATATTATATACGTCGTCGTTAGAATATATAATAATTATATATAATTATAAAAGGAATTGAAAATGGCGCGGTAGTTCGAAAATTCGATTTCTAATTTCAAATGAATATACAGAATTCAATATAAGTCAGAATTGAACGAAACAAGAAATATTTGAATCTGTATAACTATATCTTTGTAACGAAGTTAACAAACTGAGATTTCATCTTAGAAATGATAAGATATGTCCAGTTTAAAATTAGAAATAGTCGCTATGGAATTCAGGCCCTTAAAAATGGACATTTTGCAAATGACCTCGGATTTCGATGAAACCAGTTTTGTTGGGTCCGGGATGTAAAGTTATTGCTAGGTTTCAAATTTCATAATTTTTCGAATCAATATGTGAACGTGGCATAGGAAAACGTGTTTGACCAGTTTCAGTTGATTTTAATCGACTGGAAAATGGCCATTTTTCCAACGGTATCAGAATTCGATGAAACTAGCTTTGTTAGGACCGTATCGTCAATACGAAGCTAGAAAATATTTTTCTGGAATTTTTCTAGTTAGTATGTGACCCCGGTAATTTGAAATGTACGTTTAAAATTCAATATAGTGATTTAAATGTAAATGTAATGGAAACTGATTGAAACAGCCGAATTGGCTTACGATACATATCCCATTGTGTTCGGAATGGGGGTAATTAGCTAGGGGCGACAGTCGTTGGGCATCGTTTGGAGTTCGGACGAAGTCTCAACTTTATGGAGAAAAAAAAAAAAAAAAATATAACTACCCCTCCCCCAACCCTCTCTCTTAGCCCCCGTTGACCAAAACAGATTTTAGAAAAAAAAAAAAACCCGAATCTTCAAAACGCGTTGCCCCCTCCCCATCCCTTCCACCGCGCCGCCGCGCAGGCTCACCCTCGTGCCGGCCGATCCCTCCTCCGCCTCCCCTGGCACCACCGCCAATTACTCCTCCCCTTTTCTTCCCCAAACCGACCCCCCCCTCAAGCCCTACAACCCAAGAACGCCACCGCTAACCCCTCCCTTTCTGCCGGTCATCCATGTGAGCACGCCCTGCCGTCGACCCCGACCACCAGCAAGCCGCAGCCCCTCCTCCGACGCCAACAACCGACGTGGGTCTTCCCCCCCTCTTTATTTGAAATTTTGTAAGTTTTCTTTCGTTTTTTTTTATTATTTTATATGAAAACTGTTTTTTTTATTATTTTATATGAAAACTGATTTTTAGAGAATATGAAAACTGATTTTTTTTACAAAGAAAAGATATGATTTTTAATTGAAAACAATGATTTTTATTGTTTGAAAAGTTTGTTTCATATATGAAGTTATAATTCATAATTATGTAAAGATAAGAAATTTGTTTATATAATGATATGAAGTTTTCTTATGAAAAGATTAGAATTTTATCCTTAAAAAGATTAGAATTTTATCCTTAAAAAGATTTGATTTTATCATATAAAAGATTTGATTTTTAGCATATGAAAAATTTGATTTATATATATAGCGGCATAGAAAAATAGAATTTTTATATATTGAACTTCGATAGAAAAATAGAATTTTTATATATTGAACTTCGATAGAAAAATAGGATTTTTTATATATGGAACTTCGAAATAAAAATTCGATTTTTATATATGGAATAGAAAAATAAAAATTCGATTTTTATATATGGAATAGAAAAGTAAAAATTCGATTTTTATATATAGAATAGAAAAGCAAAAATTCGATTTTTATATATAGAATAGAAAAGCAAAAATTCGATTTTTATATATAGAATAGAAAAGTAAAAAATTCGATTTTTATATATAGAATAGAAAAGCAAAAATTCGATTTTTAAATATTGAATAGCAAAGTAAAAATTCGATGTTTACATATGTAGAGAATACGGGCGAAGAAAGTGATAAGAGACGAGAACAGTGAAGATTTTCTGCATTGGAAGTGCCGTGGAGCAGGATGGCTATTAGTGAGAATTCCTCACCTTTCAATTTCATTTTCTAGTTATATATATATATATACTAGGATGCAGACGGTGCTTAGTAGCACCCGACACAATCGTCCACAGACCATGGACTTGTTTGTTTGGTTGCATAGATTAGTTGAATTGTTTGGTGAGATGAAATTGATTTGATTGATGTGTGAATGGCGTGGGCCTTCACTAGACTGGGGATAAGGCTAGGCCTTGTCCCGTTTCTAGTATCGTGCCGTTATGCCGCCGAAATTTTCTAAAATATGTTAGAAAAATAAAAATATCATTTTATTGAGAATGAACTGAATTGAAATTCATATGTTGAAATAAAATGTTTTATCGTTAAAAATATAATTTTTAACGTGAATGTGAATAAATAAATATTCATTTACAAACCCGACGGTTTGTTTATGTACACCTATTTGAAGGACATTGATTGGGTCGATAAATTTCACACATCGCCCAACTGCACAAATAAAATATATGTTTGATTGTTTGAAACCCCACACGGGTGTTGGGATGAAACTTGAAGTTCACTCATCCTGATTGATTAAATGTGTCGATCGATTGATTGACAGGCTGTTATAAGCGTTGAATATCTATATTTGATGCTTATACAGTGTAGTGCACTTTGGTTGATGGTTGATTATTTTTCAATGTAATTATATACATGTGTTGTATGAAAATCCATATAATTAACTTTATATGGTAATTGATTGGGCCTCATTTCAATTTGAAAAATAAAGAATATTATAAAATAAAAGTTCATGTGTTGACAGTACTCATTCATTGAGATTGGTCATGTGTTGAACGAAATATTTTGATAATAACAACTATTTTGAAAAAGAAATATTTGAAATAGAATATTTGAAAATAGAAATTTATGAAGCCGTGTTGATTAGATTGACGCCATTTTGACGTGAACGATATTTATATCGATTTTATTCATCTTAAAAATGAATATTGAAAAGTGATTTCGAAATCGAATATTTTGAATTGAAATGAAAACGATTTCGAAATGAATTGAGTTGAAAACGATTTCGAAATGAATTGAGTTGAAAACGATTTCGAAATGAATTGAATTGAAAACGATTTCGAAATGAATTGAATTGAAAACGATTTCGAAATGAATTGAAAATGAATTCAAATTGAATTGAAATTTGAATTGAATAGAAATGAATTTTGAAACGAATTTATAAGGAAGAATTCAATTTTGATTTGAATTGAAAAGGAAGTTGAAATTGCTTTTGAAACGAATTTAAAACTATTTATATAATTCGTTTTAAATAGAAATCGACGAAATATATATTATATATATTATATATATAATATAATGGCCTGAATAGAACGCGCCACGCCGCGGCAGTTCGTAAATTTCGACCATTTATTTCAAACGGACATTACGGGAGATCCGACCGTCGGATTCTCCTAAAACCGGAACCGTTGGGTTCGTATCGAAAAGAGCTTTCTAATGAATGTTAGAAATTTGAAATCTAACGGTTGGATTTGGAGATATGTCCAAATCAAATTCGAAAAAGGTCGCTGTAAGTGCAGTTCGATGGCCGTTGATGGAAATCGACTGTACGGGCCTTGATAAAATTATTAAAAATAGTAATAATTTGTGTAAAATCATAAGAAATGATTTAGAAAGGATTGGGATGAAAAACTCCGTATTTGAAAAGATAAAAATAGATTTTTATCGAAATAGACTAGTTTTGAACTAGAATTATAATTCTATTTATTTTTAAATAAATAAACTGAATTTGAAAAGGGTTTTAAAAGTAACCAGAATTTCCAATGATTGCATTGGAGTGGATTTGAATCGAAATTGTCTTCGGAATATTTCGATGTTGGAATTCGTGATTATACAGGTGTTGTTATGGAAATTTGAAAGATATATTAATATCGTTATTTTCAATACGACATTTGTTAATCGTAAGATTTGATATTGAATATAAGCCGATATATTTTCTATTCAGAGCCTTATATTGAATATCAAATGCGATTTGGGTTTGTCGTGAATGGTGTCTTCACTAACACTGTTCTTAAACCCAGTCGAGAAAAGATTAAATCTTTTTATTTAGATTTAATGAAGTGTACCAATTAAAAATGATATTTAATTGGAATTGAATTAGTATTGATTTTTGGGTTTATCGTGAACAGTGTTTTAAATAACACTTGTTCTTTAACCCGATAATTAATGGATTGATTTTTGGGTTTATCGTGAACAGTGTTTTAAAAAACACTTGTTCTTTAACCTGATAATTAATGGAATGATTTTTGGGTTTATCGTGAACAGTGTTTTAAATAACACTTGTTCTTTAACCTGATAATTAATGGAATGATTTTTGGGTTTATCGTGGACAGTGTTTTTAAATAACACTCGTTCTTTAACCCGATGATTAATGAATGTGATTTTGGGTTTATCGTGAACCGTGTTTTTAAATGACACTGATTCTTCAACCCAGTCAAAAGATTAAAACTAAGTGGAGTTTTAATGAATCTTTAATTAGATTGAAATGATCGAAAATGGAGTATCACCAGTTTTGCTCCAGGCGATAGTTAAATCTTTAATTAGATTTGAACGTGAAATGGTAATTGAATTTACCGATAACACTGTGGTGTTAGATATGAAGTATTCACAGTTTTACTTCATGGGATGAATAGGTTGGGATTGGGAAATTAAAACAAATGATTACTTCGGTAAGGTTCGCTAATCCCGACTAGTTTGAATTGATATTCAAAAATTGATTAAAGAATAAATTCAAAGAATTTATCTTGGATAAATTTAATGGGAACATTTCCCTATGAATGTGAAATTTAGAAATTGACTGTCGGTTAGCCAAACAGAATGGTTTTCTGAATATTGATCTGATGTTGGTTTCGGCCTTCGGGGTTAATATTTGGGGAATTATTCTCTTGATTAATTTACGGTTAGTGACTAATGAATTGGAATGAGGCGTATGTTGTGTTTGTGTAACACTTATTTAAAATATACGCGAGTTATTCGGAAAGACCGGGTTTATCCCATTCTGAATAACTGATACGACGATAAGTCGAAGATGAAGACGATGGTCGAAGACCGGAGGTCTTCACGTCGTTTGGGTGATAACTGATGATCTTGATTGGGCTGTACACCCAAGAAGATGGAAACAGTTGGTGATCGTCCAGACGTACTTGGAGATCGATGGATATGCGGGGTACTAGGTGCCTCCGGTTTCGTTCAGACCCAGAACGGACTTGTAAATGGACTGTGTGTCTGACATTGGATTTTAGTCCGTGTGATTGATCTCTATTAAATATATATCTGTTTGGCGGCGGAGGATTTATTCTCTTGCTTAACGCCCTTCTCTGAGACGTACGAGCTCAGGGGTTATCTATTGATGGATATCAAACGCATGGAGTGAATTGCCTGTGTGGCATGCCTAAGTGGCAATTGATCGAGGCTTCTGTTGAAAAGCAAAGTCTTGTGGTGATGATCAAAGCACGGCCTTTGTGGCGTAGCTTTGTGTAACGTTAACTTCGCGAGTTTCACACCCGGTATGAACCAAAAACGGGAGACGGACGTCAGGGGGGACATGCGTTTTCTTTCTAGCTAGAAGTGGCGTCAGTGGTTTTACACGCCCTGACGAGTTTGACTTATGTGGTTGTTGCTGTTGCGAGGCGCCTCGGATTGATCGGTCGTTCTCGAACCGATGGAGTCATTCGTTGGCTCATTTACGCCCCAAAGGGCGGAGAAACGCATTGTTCAGGCATTATAATCCACATCGGTGGACCGGCCCTGAGGATCCAAGGTACGGTTGCGGCTGTGCCTGAGACTCGGGCTAGACAGTCTCGAATCGGTTGAGGACTATCTTTTGCCTCGGTTCATAGAAGGAAATCCAATTTCCAAATACGTGACATTTGCGGTTTTAGTTGTAATCCTATATATGGCGACATAGTGGGATGGGGCGCTCATGCCGCCTATGATTGATACTTATGATTTGAAGTTGTTTATGCACTATGCACTTATAATAGTATCAAATGATTTGTTTTAAACGTATCAAGCATTCTTTGGCTGTTATAAGGGAAAACCCTATCCTCGACTGCGTTGCATTGTGTGATGGGACCTGGGTCTTATAACAGCTTCATTTTTCTTTACTTAGCATTGCGCTGTTTGTTTTATGCACTGGTATTCTTGGGAGGAAACCCGTTCCGTGTTATACGGCGTGGTCCCTTGATTTACCTAAAACTTTAAAAATAAAGATTAATAACTGTTTTAGTTCTCACACCAGTCACATGACTGACCTGGAGTTTATTGTTTTAACCTAAACTCTGGGTGCCCCTATTTTGACACGGGCAGCTAGTAGTTTTGGTTTTGCAGATATATTTTCACAGGATCCTGGTTTGCAGCTGGAACGATATCCAGAAAGCTTTGTATCCGTATATCTACTTCTAGTTGTGTATTGTATTATTTTCCGCTGCTATGTATTTATATGTAATTTAAACCTCTGATATTTCTGTGTAATATTCATTTATACTCTGTATATTCTTGTAATCTGATGCATTGTAATAAACAGTGAAACATTCTTTTATATGCGTTCTGTTGTGGTTTGTTCTCGAACTATCCGACACTTTCCTTTACGGGGAAGTTGCGGGTGTTCACAGTTGGTATCAGAGCTTTGGTTTACAAAGCTAGAGAACAAGATACGTTAGAACCATACGAGAGGATTCATCAGATATTGGATTAGCAATATCCAATTGGAATGACTCGTTAGAGATAGGATCAGTAGTATCCTAGAACGAGTGTGAAGAGTATATTTTTAAAGTGAAAACAAATTTTGTTTTGAAAATTTAAATCAATTATTCGTATTTGATTATCTATTTATATTGATGTGGACAATCCAGTATATATAGATTTTGCGTATACGTCTGATCCGCGTGTATTCGAAATTTTAATATACTGGATAGATATAGAATCACACTCTAGTCGCCCGGAGATGATTCAGATGATGAGGCATCATCATCAGTGTTTATATTCGAGCGACGAAAGTGAGATTTCTATATATTTCCTATTGGCTGGTGTGAGAACCAAAACTAATATAGTTAGAATACATTGTTGTGATTTGGCATCAAAACATGATTTTTTGTATATGTATCAAAATTATGGATTTGAAACTCTAATTCACTAATGGATTGATGTTTGTGTTGTTTGTTTATTTGTTTGCTAATTTTTAGCCATTTAGCCTAACGGAACCAAATATTGAATTATATCGAAGATTGGTTGCGTTTGCTTGCATATGCATATATATCATTGAACAGGTCATAGCAAGGAGGCTAGAGCCAGAGAATAAAATTTGTTTGCCCGACAAATAGGTACATGTTTACTACATAATTTCCTGTTTTGTTTGGGTGATGATGATTTTATGAGCCTATTGGCTAGCCGCTTGGCTTTTTCTTTTTCTTTTTGAGATCTGAAGGACCGGGGAAGCTATTTGAAATTCCCCGATGCTCCCGGTGCAGGGGAGGTTATGGCGAAATTTTTCGAAAATTTAGGGTGTTAGCCAAATTTTTGAAATTTTGAAAATTCTCAGAAACCAAAGGGTTGGAGAATAGAAGCCAAATTGAACGTAGAGTTGAATAATCAATCCACTTTCGACTTTGTTCCTTTTCGGGGACGAAAAGTTTTAAGTGGGGGAGATTGTAACAACCCGTAAATTCTGGGCCAGTTTAAAATTTTTATTTTGGCAATTTTAGCGAATTTTGATTATTTAAAATGAATTATTTTAAATAATATCGACGAGAAATTTATTTTGAATATAATTCGAACGTATATATTATATACGTCGTCGTTAGAATATATAATAATTATATATAATTATAAAAGGAATTGAAAATGGCGCGGTAGTTCGAAAATTCGATTTCTAATTTCAAATGAATATACAGAATTCAATATAAGTCAGAATTGAACGAAACAAGAAATATTTGAATCTGTATAACTATATCTTTGTAACGAAGTTAACAAACTGAGATTTCATCTTAGAAATGATAAGATATGTCCAGTTTAAAATTAGAAATAGTCGCTATGGAATTCAGGCCCTTAAAAATGGACATTTTGCAAATGACCTCGGATTTCGATGAAACCAGTTTTGTTGGGTCCGGGATGTAAAGTTATTGCTAGGTTTCAAATTTCATAATTTTTCGAATCAATATGTGAGCGTGGCATAGGAAAACGTGTTTGACCAGTTTCAGTTGATTTTAATCGACTGGAAAATGGCCATTTTTCCAACGGTATCAGAATTCGATGAAACTAGCTTTGTTAGGACCGTATCGTCAATACGAAGCTAGAAAATATTTTTCTGGAATTTTTCTAGTTAGTATGTGACCCCGGTAATTTGAAATGTACGTTTAAAATTCAATATAGTGATTTAAATGTAAATGTAATGGAAACTGATTGAAACAGCCGAATTGGCTTACGATACATATCCCATTGTGTTCGGAATGGGGGTAATTAGCTAGGGGCGACAGTCGTTGGGCATCGTTTGGAGTTCGGACGAAGTCTCAACTTTATGGAGAAATAAAAAAAAAAAAAAAAATATAACTACCCCTCCCCCAACCCTCTCTCTTAGCCCCCGTTGACCAAAATAGATTTTAGAAAAAAAAAAAAACCCGAATCTTCAAAACGCGTTGCCCCCTCCCCATCCCTTCCACCGCGCCGCCGCGCAGGCTCACCCTCGTGCCGGCCGATCCCTCCTCCGCCTCCCCTGGCACCACCGCCAATTACTCCTCCCCTTTTCTTCCCCAAACCGACCCCCCACCCTCAAGCCCTACAACCCAAGAACGCCACCGCTAACCCCTCCCTTTCTGCCGGTCATCCATGTGAGCACGCCCTGCCGTCGACCCCGACCACCAGCAAGCCGCAGCCCCTCCTCCGACGCCAACAACCGACGTGGGTCTTCCCCCCCTCTTTATTTGAAATTTTGTAAGTTTTCTTTCGTTTTTTTTTATTATTTTATATGAAAACTGTTTTTTTTATTATTTTATATGAAAACTGATTTTTAGAGAATATGAAAACTGATTTTTTTTACAAAGAAAAGATATGATTTTTAATTGAAAACAATGATTTTTATTGTTTGAAAAGTTTGTTTCATATATGAAGTTATAATTCATAATTATGTAAAGATAAGAAATTTGTTTATATAATGATATGAAGTTTTCTTATGAAAAGATTAGAATTTTATCCTTAAAAAGATTAGAATTTTATCCTTAAAAAGATTTGATTTTATCATATAAAAGATTTGATTTTTAGCATATGAAAATTTTGATTTATATATATAGCGGCATAGAAAAATAGAATTTTTATATATTGAACTTCGATAGAAAAATAGAATTTTTATATATTGAACTTCGATAGAAAAATAGGATTTTTTATATATGGAACTTCGAAATAAAAATTCGATTTTTATATATGGAACAGAAAAATAAAAATTCGATTTTTATATATGGAATAGAAAAGCAAAAATTCGATTTTTATATATAGAATAGAAAAGCAAAAATTCGATTTTTATATATAGAATAGAAAAGCAAAAATTCGATTTTTATATATAGAATAGTAAAAATTCGATTTTTATATATAGAATAGAAAAGCAAAAATTCGATTTTTAAATATTGAATAGCAAAGTAAAAATTCGATGTTTACATATGTAGAGAATACGGGCGAAGAAAGTGATAAGAGACGAGAACAGTGAAGATTTTCTGCATTGGAAGTGCCGTGGAGCAGGATGGCTATTAGTGAGAATTCCTCACCTTTCAATTTCATTTTCTAGTTATATATATATATACTAGGATGCAGACGGTGCTTAGTAGCACCCGACACAATTGTCCACAGACCATGGACTTGTTTGTTTGGTTGCATAGATTAGTTGAATTGTTTGGTGAGATGAAATTGATTTGATTGATGTGTGAATGGCGTGGGCCTTCACTAGACTGGGGATAAGGCTAGGCCTTGTCCCGTTTCTAGTATCGTGCCGTTATGCCGCCGAAATTTTCTAAAATATGTTAGAAAAATAAAAATATCATTTTATTGAGAATGAACTGAATTGAAATTCATATGTTGAAATAAAATGTTTTATCGTTAAAAATATAATTTTTAACGTGAATGTGAATAAATAAATATTCATTTACAAACCCGACGGTTTGTTTATGTACACCTATTTGAAGGACATTGATTGGGTCGATAAATTTCACACATCGCCCAACTGCACAAATAAAATATGTGTTTGATTGTTTGAAACCCCACACGGGTGTTGGGATGAAACTTGAAGTTCACTCATCCTGATTGATTAAATGTGTCGATCGATTGATTGACAGGCTGTTATAAGCGTTGAATATCTATATTTGATGCTTATACAGTGTAGTGCACTTTGGTTGATGGTTGATTATTTTTCAATGTAATTATATACATGTGTTGTATGAAAATCCATATAATTAACTTTATATGGTAATTGATTGGGCCTCATTTCAATTTGAAAAATAAAGAATATTATAAAATAAAAGTTCATGTGTTGACAGTACTCATTCATTGAGATTGGTCATGTGTTGAACGAAATATTTTGATAATAACAACTATTTTGAAAAAGAAATATTTGAAATAGAATATTTGAAAATAGAAATTTATGAAGCCGTGTTGATTAGATTGACGCCATTTTGACGTGAACGATATTTATATCGATTTTATTCATCTTAAAAATGAATATTGAAAAGTGATTTCGAAATCGAATATTTTGAATTGAAATGAAAACGATTTCGAAATGAATTGAGTTGAAAACGATTTCGAAATGAATTGAGTTGAAAACGATTTCGAAATGAATTGAATTGAAAACGATTTCGAAATGAATTGAATTGAAAACGATTTCGAAATGAATTGAAAATGAATTCAAATTGAATTGAAATTTGAATTGAATAGAAATGAATTTTGAAACGAATTTATAAGGAAGAATTCAATTTTGATTTGAATTGAAAAGGAAGTTGAAATTGCTTTTGAAACGAATTTAAAACTATTTATATAATTCGTTTTAAATAGAAATCGACGAAATATATATTATATATATTATATATATAATATAATGGCCTGAATAGAACGCGCCACGCCGCGGCAGTTCGTAAATTTCGACCATTTATTTCAAACGGACATTACGGGAGATCCGACCGTCGGATTCTCCTAAAACCGGAACCGTTGGGTTCGTATCGAAAAGAGCTTTCTAATGAATGTTAGAAATTTGAAATCTAACGGTTGGATTTGGAGATACGTCCAAATCAAATTCGAAAAAGGTCGCTGTAAGTGCAGTTCGATGGCCGTTGATGGAAATCGACTGTACGGGCCTTGATAAAATTATTAAAAATAGTAATAATTTGTGTAAAATCATAAGAAATGATTTAGAAAGGATTGGGATGAAAAACTCCGTATTTGAAAAGATAAAAATAGATTTTTATCGAAATAGACTAGTTTTGAACTAGAATTATAATTCTATTTATTTTTAAATAAATAAACTGAATTTGAAAAGGGTTTTAAAAGTAACCAGAATTTCCAATGATTGCATTGGAGTGGATTTGAATCGAAATTGTCTTCGGAATATTTCGATGTTGGAATTCGTGATTATACAGGTGTTGTTATGGAAATTTGAAAGATATATTAATATCGTTATTTTCAATACGACATTTGTTAATCGTAAGATTTGATATTGAATATAAGCCGATATATTTTCTATTCAGAGCCTTATATTGAATATCAAATGCGATTTGGGTTTGTCGTGAATGGTGTCTTCACTAACACTGTTCTTAAACCCAGTCGAGAAAAGATTAAATCTTTTTATTTAGATTTAATGAAGTGTACCAATTAAAAATGATATTTAATTGGAATTGAATTAGTATTGATTTTTGGGTTTATCGTGAACAGTGTTTTAAATAACACTTGTTCTTTAACCCGATAATTAATGGATTGATTTTTGGGTTTATCGTGAACAGTGTTTTAAATAACACTTGTTCTTTAACCTGATAATTAATGGAATGATTTTTGGGTTTATCGTGAACAGTGTTTTAAATAACACTTGTTCTTTAACCTGATAATTAATGGAATGATTTTTGGGTTTATCGTGGACAGTGTTTTTAAATAACACTCGTTCTTTAACCCGATGATTAATGAATGTGATTTTGGGTTTATCGTGAACCGTGTTTTTAAATGACACTGATTCTTCAACCCAGTCAAAAGATTAAAACTAAGTGGAGTTTTAATGAATCTTTAATTAGATTGAAATGATCGAAAATGGAGTATCACCAGTTTTGCTCCAGGCGATAGTTAAATCTTTAATTAGATTTGAACGTGAAATGGTAATTGAATTTACCGATAACACTGTGGTGTTAGATATGAAGTATTCACAGTTTTACTTCATGGGATGAATAGGTTGGGATTGGGAAATTAAAACAAATGATTACTTCGGTAAGGTTCGCTAATCCTGACTAGTTTGAATTGATATTCAAAAATTGATTAAAGAATAAATTCAAAGAATTTATCTTGGATAAATTTAATGGGAACATTTCCCTATGAATGTGAAATTTAGAAATTGACTGTCGGTTAGCCAAACAGAATGGTTTTCTGAATATTGATCTGATGTTGGTTTCGGCCTTCGGGGTTAATATTTGGGGAATTATTCTCTTGATTAATTTACGGTTAGTGACTAATGAATTGGAATGAGGCGTATGTTGTGTTTGTGTAACACTTATTTAAAATATACGCGAGTTATTCGGAAAGACCGGGTTTATCCCATTCTGAATAACTGATACGACGATAAGTCGAAGATGAAGACGATGGTCGAAGACCGGAGGTCTTCACGTCGTTTGGGTGATAACTGATGATCTTGATTGGGCTGTACACCCAAGAAGATGGAAACAGTTGGTGATCGTCCAGACGTACTTGGAGATCGATGGATATGCGGGGTACTAGGTGCCTCCGGTTTCGTTCAGACCCAGAACGGACTTGTAAATGGACTGTGTGTCTGACATTGGATTTTAGTCCGTGTGATTGATCTCTATTAAATATATATCTGTTTGGCGGCGGAGGATTTATTCTCTTGCTTAACGCCCTTCTCTGAGACGTACGAGCTCAGGGGTTATCTATTGATGGATATCAAACGCATGGAGTGAATTGCCTGTGTGGCATGCCTAAGTGGCAATTGATCGAGGCTTCTGTTGAAAAGCAAAGTCTTGTGGTGATGATCAAAGCACGGCCTTTGTGGCGTAGCTTTGTGTAACGTTAACTTCGCGAGTTTCACACCCGGTATGAACCAAAAACGGGAGACGGACGTCAGGGGGGACATGCGTTTTCTTTCTAGCTAGAAGTGGCGTCAGTGGTTTTACACGCCCTGACGAGTTTGACTTATGTGGTTGTTGCTGTTGCGAGGCGCCTCGGATTGATCGGTCGTTCTCGAACCGATGGAGTCATTCGTTGGCTCATTTACGCCCCAAAGGGCGGAGAAACGCATTGTTCAGGCATTATAATCCACATCGGTGGACCGGCCCTGAGGATCCAAGGTACGGTTGCGGTTGTGCCTGAGACTCGGGCTAGACAGTCTCGAATCGGTTGAGGACTATCTTTTGCCTCGGTTCATAGAAGGAAATCCAATTTCCAAATACGTGACATTTGCGGTTTTAGTTGTAATCCTATATATGGCGACATAGTGGGATGGGGCGCTCATGCCGCCTATGATTGATACTTATGATTTGAAGTTGTTTATGCACTATGCACTTATAATAGTATCAAATGATTTGTTTTAAACGTATCAAGCATTCTTTGGCTGTTATAAGGGAAAACCCTATCCTCGACTGCGTTGCATTGTGTGATGGGACCTGGGTCTTATAACAGCTTCATTTTTCTTTACTTAGCATTGCGTTGTTTGTTTTATGCACTGGTATTCTTGGGAGGAAACCCGTTCCGTGTTATACGGCGTGGTCCCTTGATTTACCTAAAACTTTAAAAATAAAGATTAATAACTGTTTTAGTTCTCACACCAGTCACATGACTGACCTGGAGTTTATTGTTTTAACCTAAACTCTGGGTGCCCCTATTTTGACACGGGCAGCTAGTAGTTTTGGTTTTGCAGATATATTTTCACAGGATCCTGGTTTGCAGCTGGAACGATATCCGGAAAGCTTTGTATCCGTATATCTACTTCTAGTTGTGTATTGTATTATTTTCCGCTGCTATGTATTTATATGTAATTTAAACCTCTGATATTTCTGTGTAATATTCATTTATACTCTGTATATTCTTGTAATCTGATGCATTGTAATAAACAGTGAAACATTCTTTTATATGCGTTCTGTTGTGGTTTGTTCTCGAACTATCCGACACTTTCCTTTACGGGGAAGTTGCGGGTGTTCACATTTAGTCAAACTGTGCTAGGTCCACCCTAGGGTGTATCAAGCCCTAGGTTGCCAACCACGGACACAAATCAAGCACGCACAGTCTAAACCTACGGGTGCCCGTGTCTGCTTTTTCAACTCTGGACTATGTGCACGACCATAGTCCGCCTGAACCTACACCGGCGCACCTACTCAGCCGTCGTTTTGGTCGTTTACATGTCAGCCCAGTAATCGTGCCCCACCCTAGCCTAGTCCCTAGGGTATCATGATACAATCAAGAGGGTTACTGGTGAAAAGGACCACGTAACTAGGGTTTCTAACAGGTTAAATGTGGTTAACCCTACCCAATCAAGTTGGTTAAGTGTACCCAAGGTTCATGACTTAACCCTATCAACCTATCGTGTTTAATTGGTTAAGTATCCAAGTGGTCCATGACTTAACCCTATCATGTGGCATTAATTAATTTAATGCACCCAACCTCTCACATTAGACCTTGTTGTGGTTATTAGTTAAGCCGGGCGGGTCCGGGTAGCTTTACACCACAACTTGGTCTAACCTCGGGTTTCAAGTGCAACATGACCAACTACTCACATTGGGTCCTATTGCTTGTAGCCACTAGTTAAGTCGGTCGGTTCCGGGTAGATTTATGCTACAAACTCAACCCAACCTCGAGTTGGCCATTCTCATGTTTTCTAGAAGTCATGTCCAAGTTCATGTTTCAAGCATAATCACATGTCATATTTCATGTCATCTTTTCAAGTCATGTTTTTATGTCATTTTAGTTTACCCATAACGTAACCCCATCGCATGTAAGTTCGCATAAACGGAAATAGATCTCAAAGGGGAAACTTAGAAGCATGACATAATCAATAAGGTTTGGGCCACAAGTTAAACATGGTGGCATATGAGGCAAATGTGTTCATAAACTTGCATATTACATTATAGGCCTCAAAACATGCATGATATCAACTTTAGCATAATAGGTGAAACATGGTCATAAATGACATAGGATGGTAGCTAGTGATTCGCATATAACATCATATGCAAGATAACACAAGGTTTATGAGAGTTTCTATGTTGCTTTATGCAACATTTCCAATCAAAGCTCATAGCTTTCTATGCATATGGTAAAGGTGATAGCTTTACAAACATGCATAGAATAAATCCATGCATAACATGATAGGATCAAAGCATATATCATACTTAGGCCCAAACTCAAACTTGCAACATGTCATATTTAACTTCATAGTTAGAATCTAAGAGTAGTATAGGGCTTACAATGCTATGAAGACTTATAAAATATAAATAAGATTGAGACGAAGCCACTAGCAACTCTAAATCTCCCAAATGACAAGCTCTAATGAAAACCCAAGAAGAAGATCCTTGCTTTGATGAAGAAAGATTGAACTTTGGCCTTGAATCAAGCTTAGAAACTCTCAAACAAGCTTAGGAACTCTCATATGAATGAAGGTGGAGGCTTTGACAAGAGGGTGGAGGCCATGATTAAACATTTTGGCATAGTTTAGTTGTAGGATTGATTTATGATGATTTAGGCTAGGTATTAGGGTCTTTTTATAGAGTTTAGGATTAGTTTTAGCCATAGGATTAACCCTAAATCAAATCTGAGCCATCAATTCATGTCACTAGCCACCAAAACAGGTCCAAACAGCCCAATTAAGTGCACCAGGCCGAGCTGGCCGACCAGGGAGGTCGACCCTAGTGTCGACCTGGTTGGGGGGAGGTCGACCCTAGTGTCGACCTGGTTGGGGGGAGGTCGACCCTAGTGTCGACCCCCCTGTCGACCTGTCTGGGCGGGAATTTTCCCGCCCAGTCTGTTTTGGCTGAATTTGAATTTCTGAATTCAAATTTGAACTTGAAATTTTCTGAAAACTTCGACGGGCCATAACTTGGTCATATGGACTCCGATTTTCGAAAACTCGGACTCTATTTCGCGTATTTTTCCGAGACGAACGCAATGGCGCAGCCCGTTTCCCTTGATTCAGAATTTATCATTTAATTCTTCCTTGATTTATGTTATAACTTGTTTATTCAGAATATGGGTTGTTACATCCTCCCCTCCTTAAAGGATTTCGTCCCCGAAATCTCTAAGTTAGGAAGAACGTATCCTACCATCCATCATTCATCTATTCAAAACATCATCCACGTGCAGTCAATGTCCTTAACAAATTCTAAATGCTGTATGATTATATGCAAAGGTGTGTGTTTACGTACTTATCTAATGCGAAAATCAGGCGGTTACTGATTCAGTAAACCCCCTTAATGCAAGGTATGTTAGTGAAATGAGTCCATATGTATGCAAAATACTAACATAATTTATAATCTCTATATGAGTGCACATAACATTCATTCATATGCAACATCCATGTGATATCATAACAAGTTTCATCCATGAATAAGTGTAAGCACTCATGCATATGCAATATGAAAGTGTGTGAGCCGATCTTAGTGCCTAATGTGTATCATGCATCCACGAGTATCCACTTGCAAACGCTTGCAACCACTTGCAAACATCAAGCATAACATGTTTCAAATACATGTTTCATCCAAAGGGTTTCTACCTAAGGTTCTCATGACAAGGTTAACGAGATAACAAGATAAACAGGATAAACATGGATAGCAAGAAGGAAGATATGTTAAGAGGTCGAGAATGTACCCTCAAAAAGAAATGGATAAAGCCCACGCATCTTCTCCTCGGTTTCCCAAGTTGCATCCTCTTCGGCTTCACTCCACTGAACTTTCACCAATTTGACTTCTCGATTCCTTAGCTTCCTAATCTCCGTTCCCAAGATACGAATTGGAGCTCTCCTCAAGGTTGCCTTTTTCTCTACCTCTACGTCTTCAAGAATGCTAGGTTCAACCACCTCAGCGGGCTCATGTAGGCACTTTCGGAGATGCGAGATATGAAAAACATTATGCACTCCGGCTAGCTTCTCGGGCAATTCCACCTTATAAGCTATCTTCCCGATTCTCTCTATGATAGGGAAGGGTCCTACGAACCTTGGTGCCAGCTTCCCAACTGCTCCAAAATGTACCACATTACGCAAAGGAGAAACCTTCACCAAAACCATATCTCCAACTTCGAATTCCAAATCTGTCCTTCACTTGTCAGCATAGGATTTCTGTCTGTCTTGGGCCGCTTTCATCCGTCTTCTCACCAATTCAACTTTTTCGGATGTGTCCCGTATCATATCGGGCCCAAGTATAAGCCTATCCGTTGTCTCCCACCAACAAGATGGTGACCTACATGGCCTCCCATACAAAGCTTCAAATGGTGCCATCCCTATGCTAGCTTGATAGCTATTATTATAAGCAAACTCTACAAGAGGGAGGTGGTCTTCCCAAGTACCACCGAAGTAAAGAACACAAAGCCTCAAGAGATCTTCTATCACTCTATTCACCCTTTCGGTTTGGCCATCTGTCTGGGGGTGGTAGGCTGTACTTAGATTCAATCGCGTACCCATTGCTTCTTGCAAACTATTCCAGAACTGGCTAGTGAAGATTGGGTCACGATCGCTAACTATGCTTGAAGGAACTCCATGCAATCTCACTATCTCTCGAAGATAAACATATGCTAGCCATGATGCGGTCCTCTTGCTCTTTACTGGAATGAAATGAGCACTCTTCGTAAGTCTGTCAACTATGACCCATATGCTCGTATTCCCTTTCCTTGACCTAGGCAATCCATCCATAAAATCCATAGAAATACTTTCCCACTTCCATTGCGGGACCTCCAATGGATGTAATAGCCCACCGGGTTTCTTCGACTCGACTTTCACTTGTTGGCACACCATGCACTTTGAAACATACTCTACCACATCCTTCTTCATTCCAGCCCAAAGGAAAATGCGCTTCATATCCCTATACATCTTATCTGTTCCAGGATGTATAGTCATCTTCGAGTGATGCGCTTCTTCGAGAACTTTATGCACCAAGTCTCCTACTTGTGGAACGCATAGCCTTCCATCACGCCTTAGCCAACCCTTGTCATCAATAGTATATCTAGCAAGGTGACTAGACGTCTCACCACGAATCAACTTGTTCATGACCTCGGCTATCTGCGGGTCTTCCTTCTGCGAAGCCCCAACCTGATCAAGAAGTATAGGTCTAAGCTCAAGGGATGCTAACGAACCCGTCATCGACTCAACAGCTGTTGTGAAATCAAAGGTTGCCAAGAACTCTAGGCTCCTCATCTCAACAAACAAGGGACTCAAAGTCAACCTACTTCTGCTTAATGCATCTGCCACAACATTACCCTTGCCAGGGGTATAAGCTATCTCGAAGTCATAAGATGCCAAGAATTCCATCCACCTTTGCTGCCTTAGATTCAGATCTTTCTGCGAGAAGACGTACTTGAGCGACTTGTGATCAGTATATAACTCAAACCTTTCGCCTAGAAGGTAGTGGCGCCAGGATTTGAGTGCAAAGACGATCGCTGCCAACTCCAAATCATGAGTGGGATAGTTCTTCTCATGAACTTTAAGTTGCCTACCCCCATAACATATCACTCTTCCCTCTTGCATCAGAACAACACCTAACCCCGTGCCACATGCATCGGTGTACACAGTAAACATCTTACCGCCATTGGGTAATGCCAAAACTGGAGCTGTGGTAAGGGCCCTCTTGAGCCTTTGAAAAGCAAGCTCACACTCTAAGTCCCATGCAAAAACTAAGTTCTTCTTCGTCAACTTAGTAAGAGGGGATGAAATCTTAGCGAAGTCCCTGATGAACTTCCTATAGTAGCCCGCCAGACCGAGAAAGCTTCTTACTTCAGTTGCATTCCTAGGAGTCTTCCAGTCTTGAACCGCAACCACTTTCGCGGGATCCACAGCTATGCCTTGCTTAGAAACTATATGTCCAAGAAATCGAACTTCCCTTCTCCAAAAATGGCATTTGGAGAACTTGGCTTTCAACTGATGAGCTCTAAGCGTATCCATCACTTCCTTGAGGTGTCTAGCATGTTCTTCCTCATCCTTTGAGAAGATCAGAATATCATCCATGAAGAAAACCACGAACTTGTTAAGGAACTCCCTGAACACCCTACTCATCAAATCTACGAAGTAGGCGGGTGCATTAGTCAAACCGAATGGCATGACAAGTCATTCAATGAATCCATCTGGAGTCCTAAACGCAGTCTTATCAATACTATCCTCAGCCACTCTAAGCTGATGGAATCCGATGGCTAGATCGAGCTGAGAGAAAACAGAAGCACTAACAAGCTAGTCAAAGAGGTCGTCTATCCTTGGTAATGGGTGCCTATTCTTCTTTGTCAGCTTGTTCAACTCTTGATAATCAACACATAGACGAAGCGAACCATCTGCCTTAGTAGCGAATACCACAGGAGCACCCCATTCAGAAATGCTTCGCCTAATAAAATTCTTCTCAAGCAACTCCTTGATTTTCTTACTGAGCTCTCTTCTTTCTCGTGGGGCCATGTGCCTAACGGGCAATGATACTGGCTTGGCATTATCGACTAGATATATGCGGAAATCTATTTCTCGTTTAGGGGGCAACCCCTTAACTTCTTCAAAGACATCAGGATAGTCTCGGACCACTCTTACAGATTGCAGATCATTGATGGACGAGTCAAGAGATTCAAGATAACATAACATGATGGGACCTCTAGGGTTACAAGAAATTTCTAGGGTATTACCGAGGCGAGTCATGAGCCTCACCACCCTATGCTCATAATCGAGGATGGCTCCATAACTGGACAACCAATCCATGCCCAAAATCAACCCGTATCCCGTGAACCCAAGAACATAAGCATTACATGTGAATTCCACGGTCAAGATAGAAATCTTCAAATCCACACAAATCATAGATAGATGGGCGGAGCCCCCAATTGGATTTGAAACACTAACGGGATTCTCAACTAGACTAGTACTTAGGTGCAAACTTTCAACAATGTCAGAAGAAATAAAGGTGTGCGATGCGCCAGAATCAAATAAAGTGCGAACAGGAAAATCAGAAATATAGACAAGGCTTTCTACTGAAATACTACCTCGATCCTGAACTGGAGCAGTGTTGAGGGCATGCACTTGTCCTCCAGAAGGTCCTACACGCTGAGTCTGTCCTTGCCCTTGTCCTTGCTTCTTGGGGAAATCCTTGCTAAGGTGTCCAAGCTCTCCACAGTGAAAGCATTCGCCCAACTTCCTCTTCTTCTTTCTGCAATCTTTGACTATGTGCCCAACAATCCCACAGAAGTTGCATTTTCTTAGGTCCTTCGCCTTGTTGTTGTTGGCATTATTGCCCTTGTTGTTCTTGTTGTTCTAGTTGTTCTGATTGCTCTGATTTCCTCCCCACTTGGAGTCCGTCTTCTTGGCTTGAGTCTCATTAGGCTTGACTTCTTTCTTGCCATTCTTATCGTCTCCTTGAAGCAATGCCATGTCTACTAGGCCTTCAAAATTGGCCCCCATGGGTATATGAGATAGGGCTAAACCTTGTAATGGCTCATTCAACCCTCGTGCAAAGCATAAAGCCTTCTTCTGGGGAGTATTAACCATGTCCAAACCGAATCGAGCAAGCTGGTTAAACTTATTCACATACTCCCTCACTGTCATGTCACCTTGCTTCAAAGATATAAACTTCTCCAATTGCAGATTCGCCTCAGCAGATGATAGAAACTTAAGCCCAAACCTTGTCCTAAAGTCGGCCCAAGTCTCTATAGGCCTAGTAGCATTGGTGACCTCACACCAATAAGCAGCTTCTTCTTTTAATAGCCATGCTGCCAATAGAACTTTTCTATGGTCTTCCACATCAAAGATAGCGAAGAGATCTTCAGTTTCTTTCAACCAATTTCTCGCCTCCACAAAAGTCTCCGTACCAATAAAATTCTTGCCACCCATCGCCTTAAAGTCTTTGCAAACCTTAGCGAAATCTGCTTGTGGATTCTGAGGAGGAGGAGGAGGAACCTCAGTTACGGTGGGGGTGTTTGCTGGGCCTACATCGTTGGCCCTAGCTTCCAAGTACCTCCGGAACCATCCGGGAATGGTTACTCCCTCGGGAAGGTTAAGATCGCCCATACTGAAAAAGAAAAAGATAGATTCAGAACGAGGAAACGAAGGATAGTGCTAATGGCTTTTGGGGAATAGCCTTTTAAAATAACTAGACTTTTCTTGGAAAAATACTTAATTGGTTTTGAAAATAGTTTTCCAAAAGGTAAGTTTTAAAAACCCTTTTTGCTCAAATCTTGTAAACCTTATGCTCTGATACCAAATGTAACACCCCACCTCCGCCAATGCCACTCTTGCAAGCAAACTAGCTTTGGAGGGGCGTTAAACAAGGTAAACATGCATGCAGATATCACAAGACAGAACATATAAGTAAAACAGAGTAGGAAAGTAGCGGATAAAACTAACATTTCAAAACCATAGTCAAGTTACATCAAAGTACTTGGTCATTATTTTCCCACAAAACAAAGTCTAGAACATAAACTGAAAACTGGAAAAAAAAAACATAAAGTAACTATTCCCAAAGTAGAATAAATCCATAGCATGCTCAAGTCCAAACCGTACATGAGCTACCCAGACAAGCAGCTAAAGATCCAGCTAGGTACCAGTGTTCCCACCCTGCAAACCTGGGGGGGGGGGGGAGGGGAACGGAAGAAAAGAGGCGAAAGAAAAGGGTCAGTCAAAAAGACTGGTAAGTCCAACCTACTATTAGCATAAAACTAATAAAATTAACTAGACATGCAAAGCAGAGGTGAAACATAGGGTGATAACTGTCATGGTGAAAAGATAGATCAAGTGTGGCATCGCATATGCAAGGTTAAGTTGCACCAAGTGTGTACTAGTAATCTATGTCAAGTATCAACCAGAAAAGATCCCTTGGCCCAATCTTGGCCCAACATCCCGAGATGACCTAGATCAAGGTCCAACAACACGGTCTAGTCGATCGGCTCCCTAAAAGCCTAACTCGTCAAGTGTCGGTGTCGTACGGCCCAATCACGAAGTGTAGTCAAACTGTGTTAGGTCTACCCTAGGGTGTATCAAGCCCTAGGGTGCCAACCACGGACACAAATCAAGCACGCACAGTCTAAACCTACGGGTGCCCGTGTCTGCTTTTTCAACTCCGGACTATGTGCACGACCATAGTCCGCCTGAACCTACACCGGCGCACCTACTCAGCCGTCGTTTTGGTCGCTTACATGTCAGCCCAGTAATCGTGCCCCACCCTAGCCTAGTCCTTAGGGTATCATGATACAATCAAGAGGGTTACTGGTGAAAAGGACCACGTAACTAGGGTTTCTAACAGATTAAATGTGGTTAACCCTACCCAATCAAGTTGGTTAAGTGTACCCAAGGTTCATGACTTAACCCTATCAACCCATCGTGTTTAATTGGTTAAGTATCCAAGTGGTCCATGACTTAACCCTATCATGTGGCATTAATTAATTTAATGCACCCAACCTCTCACATTAGACCTTTTTGTGGTTACTAGTTAAGCCGGGCGGGTCCGGGTAGCTTTACATCACAACTTGGTCTAACCTCGGGTTTCAAGTGCAACATGACCAACTACTCACATTGGGTCCTATTGCTTGTAGCCACTAGTTAAGCCGGTCGGTTCCAGGTAGATTTATGCTACAAACTCAACCCAACCTCGAGTTGGCCATTCTCATGTTTTCTAGAAGTCATGTCCAAGTTCATGTTTCAAGCATAATCACATGTCATATTTCATGTCATCTTTTCAAGTCATGTTTTTATGTCATTTTAGTTTACCCATAACGTAACCCCATCGCATGTAAGTTCGCATAAACGCAAATAGATCTCAAAGGGGAAACTTATAAGCATGACATAATTAATAAGGTTTGGGCCACAAGTTAAACATGGTGGCATATGAGGCAAATGTGTTCATAAAATTGCATATTACATTATAGGCCTCAAAACATGCATGATATCAACTTTAGCATAATAGGTGAAACATGGTCATAAATGACATAGGATGGTAGCTAGTGATTCACATATAACATCATATGCAAGATAACACAAGGTTTATGAGAGTTTCTATGTTGCTTTATGCAACATTTCCAATCAAAGCTCATAGCTTTCTATGCATAAGGTAAAGGTGATAGCTTTACAAACATGCATAGAATAAATCCATGCATAACATGATAGGATCAAAGCACATATCATACTTAGGCCCAAACTCAAACTTGCAACATGTCATATTTAACTTCATAGTTAGAATCTAAGAGTAGTATAGGGCTTACAATGCTATGAAGACTTATAAAATATAAATAAGATTGAGACGAAGCCACTAGCAACTCTAAATCTCCCAAATGACAAGCTCTAATGAAAACCCAAGAAGAAGATCCTTGCTTTGATGAAGAAAGATTGAACTTTGGCCTTGAATCAAGCTTAGAAACTCTCAAACAAGCTTAGGAACTCTCATATGAATGAAGGTGGAGGCTTTGACAAGAGGGTGGAGGCCATGATTAAACATTTTGGCATAGTTTAGTTGTAGGATTGATTTATGATGATTTAGGCTAGGTATTAGGGTCTTTTTATAGAGTTTAGGATTAGTTTTAGCCATAGGATTAAACCTAAATCAAATCTGAGCCATCAAATCACGTCACTAGCCACCAAAATAGGTCCAAACAGCCCAATTAAGTGCACCAGGCCGACCTGGCCGACCAGGGAGGTCGACCCCCAGGTCGACCCTAGTGTTGACCTGGTTGGGGGGAGGTCGACCCTAGTGTCGACCTGTCTGGGCGGGAATTTTCCCGCCCAGTCTGTTTTGGCTGAATTTGAATTTCTGAATTCAAATTTGAACTTGAAATTTTCTGAAAACTTTGACGGGCCATAACTTGGTCATACGGACTCCGATTTTCGAAAACTCGGACTCTATTTCGCGTATTTTTCCGAGATGAACGCAATGGCACATCCCGTTTCCCTTGATTCAGATTTTATCATTTAATTCTGCCTTGATTTATGTTATAACTTGTTTATTCAGAATATGGGTTGTTACACAAAGTTAAAATAACATTTTATATGCAAAGTTAAAATAACATTTTGTTGACAATGCGTATATTAAAATTTGTATGCAAAGTTAAAATAACATTTTATTGACAATACATACATTAAAATTTGTATGAATTATTTTTATTTTCAAAACATGCATTGAAACTATATACAAATAAAATATTCCTTTTTATTTGTTAAAGCTAAAAAATAGAAATACAAATAAAAATTAGCTTTTTATTTGTCATTAGCTCAATTGTTATGTAAATAAAATATATTTTATTTGACATTATGAACTTGTATATATGATATGCCAATAAAACATTCTTTTATTTGGCATATTAAATACGTTAGTGGAATCGCCAAATGGTTTATATTTAAATATAATTATATTTATAAATATAAATTAAAATCAAACGAATAGCGCGCCGTAGTTCGGGTTTCGGAATCGTAACTTTAATCGATTATACCGAAAGATCCGACCGTCGGATTTTCCCAAAACTGGAACCGCTAGGACCGCTTTGGGAAGATCTTTTCAACGATATAAATTTTATTAAAATCCAACAGATAGATTTCGAGAAATGTGTAAATCAAATTTTGATAAAAGCAGCACTAGGACCGCCTACTGACCCGAAGCGTCGTTAAATTAAATTGGGCTATTTTTATATAAATAAAAATGTCGATAAATCGTTATAAAATTATATTAATAATATGAAATGGTTTTAAATTATATATATGCGAGAATTATTTGAAAAGACGGAGTTCAATCTCATTTCAAATAATTATACACGATTTAAATCGAAGATATTGAAGACGGTGATTGAAGACCAGCGATCTTCACATCGAATGGATAACTACTGATGCCCGACATTGGTTAGCTTCCAGTCAAGGGTTAAAGTGGTAGTTATCCGGACATACTTGTTGATTGCTTGGATAAGCGGGCACCTCTCTTTCGTATTGGACATACGGGACGAGGAATAAGGTGTCTCCGGTTTTGTTCAGACCCCGAACGGACTTGTAAATGGATGTGTGTCTGACATTGGATTTCATTCCATGTAAGTTGATTTCTATTTAATATATACCCCATTGGTGGTGGAGAATTTATTCTCTTGCTTAATACCCTTCTCTGAGACGCACGAGCTCAGAGGTTATATACTAGTAGTTATCGATCGCGTGGCATGGATTGTCAATGTGGCATGCCAAGATGCAGATGATCAAGGCTTTTGTTGAAAAGCAAAGCCTTGTGGTTGATGATCAAAGCATAGCCTATTTCGGCATAGCTTTGTGTATGACGTTACCTCGCGAGCCTCACACCCCGGTATGAGTCAAAACCGGGATAAGGACCGTATGGAGTGCATGCGTTTCTTTCTAGCTAGAAGTGGTATCAGGTTTTTGCAAGCCCTGACATTTTACTTATGTGGATGATGGATTATGAGGTGCCTCGAATATATTGATCGATAGTGGCCAATTCATAGGTCCAATAGGACTGGGAAACGCATTGTTCAGGAATAATTAATCCACTAAAGTATTTGTGAACCAGCCTTACCACATCCAAGGGTTCACCAGTGTTCGAATCCTGAGGCATTTGCTAGAGTGTCTCGAATTGGAGAGGAGCCATCCCTAGCCTCGACTCATGATGGAAACCCAATTTCCAATACGACATTACGGTTTTGATTGTAAACCTATATATGGCGACATTGTAGGATGGAGTACTATGTTGTCTAGGATTGATACATTTACTTTGAAGTATTTTAAAACTGATTAGACACTAATAATAATATTAAAATATTAGTTTCTACGTATCAAGCATGTTTGATAATTATAAGGTAAAACTCTATCTTCCGGTTTGCGTTGCATTGTGTGATGGGACTTGAGTCTTATAATGATTTCATTTTTCTAAAAATCATTGTGTTGTTTTTTGATAAAAATATATTTAAAATTATGCACTAGCAATCCAATGGAGTAAACCCATTCCGCCTTAGCGGCGTGGTCTTGTGATTAGCCATATTGTTAGATAAGTTCGGAAAGATTTCTCATACCAGTTCCATGACTGACTCATAGTTTGTTTCACTTTGCAAACTCGGGTGCCCTCTTTTCATGCGGGCAACCAAATGATAGGTTCAGGTATTTATGCACATATGCTGGATTGGAGCATGCTTATGGGCTTGAGATGAAGATCATTTTTATCTTTTATTTCTGCTTTGAAACATTTAGACATCATTGATCTATGTAGTACTTGATGGAGTTTAGACTTATTTTATTTGCTGAGACTTTCTATTTGCTAAGTTGTATCATCTAACTATGCTACTCTGATGTTGTGATGTTGATGACATTCCTATTTCCGCTACAAAGATTTATGTGTTATGATGTTATCTGAGATCTGTTATTGTTGTAATTATGTTATATTCCAATGATTATCCTTGCTTTCGTACTACGGAAGTTTGGGGTCATCACAAGCTAAACCCAAGACGTAATCCACCTTTCACTATCGAGGCACGGTAGTTGAGGGTAGATGCCAACTGGATGTTTAGATTGTTTGTTAGGGGAAAGTCGCTTAGCTCTTGTAGTCTTTACTAGTTGAGGGAGGTGCCGAGGTGGGGCAATGGCCACCATGAAAACAAACCCAAGGGATATCTGCAATTTTAGGGCCTTAAAGGTGGGCCTGTACAGATATGGAAAAGCTCCCGACCGAGTTCCATGTTTCTTGTACAACCCTGCCACGGAACTCGGTGCACATTAAAGGTTATGCGCAGTTAAGACATCAACTACGATTTACGATACGTACATGGGAAAGTCTCGATACATGCATGTCTGCTCTGGGTGGTGTATCGTAGACTTTGGGGTATTACTCTGTGATCTGATTTGATCAAAGGTGGAAGCCCGTACGCTTACGTAGCTTAGCGATGATGGTTCTATGAGGAACGTACCATTGTTATATAGGATCCATACGTCACTCCGACGTAGGATGAGGGGCTGCGTATATTTCTGTGGCATTACGTCGGAGACCGTGCGAGTGGGGTACCATGGGGTGTACCTTAATTTGGGTGTAGCTACATATATACTTTATTAGGTTAATCCACTGGGGAGTAAATGGGTACAACATGTGTGTATGCCTTGATCGGTATTAACTCAAGTAACCCAATAAATAAGAAAATGTGATTGTATGGTATATGTAGGGTTATCCAAAATGTATAGTTTGAATCCAGTCATCAAAACTTGTGTTCTGACCCCCTCCTCATAACATACTCGTAGGTTAGATTGGTGGCAGGGATATGATAGCTTTGAATACTGGTTAAGCAGTATTACTAATACGGTATGTCTATACTTCAATTGTATTATACTTTACCCTTTCCACTACGAGATATTTTCTGAGCTCTGATATATTTTATATCTCTGTCTTTTCTACAAGATACCAGAGCAACCAACATGGGTTTCAATGGATTAGAATTTTGAAAAAAAAATTTGATCTGTTGGTTTTCGAGTTGTTACATCTGGTATCAGAGCTTAGGTTTAGGATTGTTGTATAAATAGTGAGTGAACATATTTGTATTTTCAAAAATATAAATATTATATATATATATATATATACCTAGATCCATAGAGGAACCCACTAAGTAGAAAGAGTATAATATGGTAAGAATTGGGATGAATGTTTTGTGCACTAAAGAAATGAATATGGAAATCTCAAACCCTTAGGTAATCCGGGTGGGAAGTGTACAATATACTTTGTAAGAAAGAAAGGTGAATCCCATGTGTTAGTGTTTTAGATTAGTGGGCTTGGCGGTAAAACCTTATAAATTGGAAAATGTTAAAAAGAGAAAATGGATTAGTAATATATATATAGTTGAGAGAATTAACTTTGTGGGGGTGTCTAGCAAAGTCTAGAGAAATTGGAAACCCGCTTTGAGTCTAACCCCATTATTAACTTTTAAGAACGTGAAATTATAAAAGAATTTGGAAGATGGTTTATGATGTTTTCAAGTTTTTAATCTTAAAAGTTAGAGTTTTAAAATATGTAAAGTGCACATATTGAGTTTTAAAGCAAAATAGGGTATTTTTGGAAGCTACGATTTCTCACAAAAATTTTGTCTAAAGTAAAATTCTCTCAGTAAAAGGTAAATATCATAGAGCACGTATAGCTCGCTAGTTTTCTTGTTATATTGCATGAAAGGATTTAAAAAGAAAAACGTAGAAAATATTGCATTTTGTTAAAATTTTCAGCAAAGGAAGTTTTGAAATCTCTATTCTTTAAATAATCATTTTGATAAATTATTTTAGCAAGAAACTTTGGTTGGGTGGACAAAATAAGTCGTAGAAATTAAAAATAGAGTAGATGTTTGCACCTTGTAGTAAGAGACTGAACAGACCTTATAGGCAAGAACCAGTTGTAAACCTTGTTGAGAATTAGTTGTCCTTGTCTACTCCAGTTTTTGTGATTTGCAAAAAAAAAATGATTTACATTTTTTTTGATGATATGTTTTTATGGTTTGGCAAAAGTAAGTTTTGATGAGGAAAATAAAGTTTTGAAACTTTTAACTTTTGAAAGAAAAGTGAAATGAAAAGGCCAAACCGTGTTTTAAAAGTATGGAGTAGGTAAGGGTTAGTGCTTTGGGAAGACGGGAAAAGTTTTGAGGCTATGAAGAAGATAGCAAGAATTATCTTGGAATAATGGTAAGTTCCCTTAGAATGCATAAGCCTTGAAAAGCCTAGGGAGTTGCTTGAAATAATTGTTGGTACGCAGCTAGGACTAGTGGTGACTACTAGATAGTAAAGGAAAAGTAAATATTTATATCCTATTGCTAATTTTCATGTTAGGAGTACAACCCGTTATTGCATTACTAGTGGGATTGTTTTGTTATTTTGTTCCTGTTGGGTAGGTAGGGTAACTCCTAAACCTGTCATTGATCCAGTGGTTCAAGCTTGCTGTTTGAGGGGGACATAGTCCCGAGATTCTCGTCCCTTAGTAGTAATTGTGTTGAGTGTCTGTTTTCCTATTTTAGTTGAAGACTAGAAGGCTTATTCGAAAATTAAACTTAGATTAGGTGATTAAATAAGGTAAGAAAGAGAAATGGTACAACTAAAAAGGAAACATCAAATTCAGTAAAGCAACAAACATGACATTTAAAGAGAAATGGAAAATAATGGGAAAAGATGGATAACAATAAAAATTTCTAAGACAAGATGAAAAGGAAATTCTGTAACAAGGAAAAAATTTCTTACGTGGGTGTGCTTGGATAGGAAAATAGGGAATCTGTATAGAATAGTTGCATAAAATTCAAGTACAGATAGAAAATGTACATAAAAGAAAAATGGAAGATGTGAAATTTTCCGTTTTCCACCTTTTTGTAACATAAAAAATTGAATTTAGAAAATTAGTTTTTTTTTTCTTCTGAAATTCAAAAAATAAAGTTTCTTGGTAGGGTTTTGGATGAAAAAATTGGATGAACTACGCTCTTGCTCGATAAGAGTGTAGGAAAATTTGGATGAAAAAGCATTTTTGATTTTGTAAATATTGCATTCATGTAGAACTGCCAGCATATTTAGGATGTGAGCATCATATTTTAGATGGTTTTTTGAAAAACTTGCATACACATAGGAGGTACCTCTTAGGCATACATGTATTATTATGTTGTATTTCGGTTTGCATTAGTGCACAATGTTTGCAAAAATTGGATGCAAAAATGATGGATGTATATTATGCGAGGGGTTAACTGTTTTTTTTTTTTTTTTTTTTTTTTGTGAATATTAGCCTCACATCCCTATTTCCGAACTTAATGTGGCTCACGTCCTTGCAATGTTTTATTTTTAATCTAGGTCCCTGTTTTTAGTGTCGCCCGCCTTTTGTAAGAACCCGCAACTTCCCCGTAAAGGAAAGCATCGGATAGTTCGAGGACAAGCCACAACAGAACACATACAGAATAACATTTCACGTATATTACAACAATGCATCAGATTACAAGGATATACAGAGTATATACGAATAAATATTACACAGAAATATCAGAGATTTAGATTACATTTAAATACATAGCAGCAGAAAATAATACAATACATAACTAGAAGAGATATACGGATACAAAGCTTTCCGGATATCATTCCAGCTGTAAACCAGGATCCTGTGAATATAAATCTGCAAAACCAAAACTACTAGCTGCCCGTGTCAAAATAGGGGCACCCAGAGTTTAGGTTAAAACAATAAACTCCAGGTCAGTCATGTGACTGGTGTGAGAACTAAAACAGTTATTAATCTTTGTCTTTAAAGTTCGGTAAATCAAGGGACCACGCCGTATAACACGGAACGAGTTTCCTCCCAAGAATACCAGTGCATAAAACGAACAACGCAATGCTAAATAAAGAAAAATGAAGCTGTTATAAGACCCAGGTCCTATCACACAATGCAACGCAAGCCGGGGGATAGGGTTTTCCCTTATAACAGCCAAAGAATGCTTGATACGTTCAAAACAAATCATTTGATACTATTATAAGTGCATAGTGTATAAAACAACTTCAAATCATAAGTATCAATCATAGGCGGCATGGGTACCATATATCATGTCGCCATATATAGGTTTACAATTAAAACCGCAAATGTCACGTATTTGGAAATTAGATTTCCATCTATGAACCGAGGCAAAAGATAGTCCTCAACCGATTCGAGACAATCTAGCCCATGTCTCAGGATCAGAGCTCGAGTGACCCTTGGATCGTCAGGGCCGGTCCACCGATGTGGATTAAACTTAAACCCTGAACACTACGTTTCCCCGCCCTTTGGGGCGTAAATGAGCCAACTAAATGACTCCATCGGTTCGAGAACGACCGATCAATCCGAGGCGCCTCGCAACAGCAACCACCACATAAGTCAAATTCGTCAGGGCGTGTAAAACCACTGACGCCACTTTTTAGCTAGAAGGAAACGCATGCCCTCCCTGAGGTCCTCTCCCGTTTTTGGTTCATACCGGGTGTGAAACACGCGAAGTAAACATTACACAAAGCTACACCACAAAGGCCGTGCTTTGATCATCACCACAAGACTTTGCTTTTCAACAGAAGCCTCGATCAATTGCCACTTAGGCATGCCACACAGGCAATTCACTCCATGCGTTTGATATCCATCGATATATAACCCCTGAGCTCGTACGTCTCAGAGAAGGGCGTTAAGCAAGAGAATAAATTCTCTGCCGCCAAACAGATATATATTTAATAAAGATCAATCACACGGACTAAAATCCAATGTCAGACACACAGTCCATTTACAAGTCCGTTCTGGGTCTGAACGAAACCGGAGGCACCTAGTACCTCGCATATCCATCGATCTCCAAGTACGTCTGGACGATCACCAACTGTTTCCATCTTCTTGGGTGTACAGCCCAATCAAGATCATCAGTAAGCACCCAAACGACATGAAGACCTCCGGTCTTCGACCACCGTCTTCACCTTCGACTTATCGTCGTATCAGTTATTCAGAATGGGATAAACCCGGTCTTTCCGAATAACTCACGTATTATTTTAAATAAGTGTTACACAAACACAACATACGCCTCATTCCAATTCATCAGTCGCTAACCGTAAATTAATCAAGAGAATAATTCCCCAAATATTAACCCCGAAGGCCGAAACCAACATCAGATCAATATCCAGAAAACCATTCTGCTTGGCTAACCGACAGTTAGTTTCTAAATTTCACATTCATAGGGAAAGGTCCCCATTAATTTTATCCAAGATAAATTCCTTGAATTTATTCTTTATTCTATTTTTGAATCTCAATTCAAACTAGTCGGGATTAGCGAACCTTACCGAAGTAATCATTTGTTTTAATTTCCCAATCCCAACCTATTCACCCCATGAAGTAAAACTGGTTATACTTCATATCTAACACCACGGTGTTATCGGTAAATTCAATTACCATTTCACGTTCAAATCTAATTAAAGATTTAACTATCGCCTGGAGTAAAACTGGTGATACTCCATTCTCGATCATTTCAATCTAATTAAAGATTCATTAAAACTCCACTTAGTTTTAATCGTTAACTGGGTTAAAGAATCAGTGTCATTTAAAACACGGTTCACGATAAACCCAAAATCACCTTCCATTAATTATCGGGTTAAAGAACGAGTGTTATTTAAAACACTGTTCACGATAAACCCAAAAATCAATATCCATTCAATTCCAATTAAATATTATTTAATTGGTACACTTCATTAAATCTAAATAAAAAGATTTAATCTTTTCTCAACTGGGTTCAAGAACAGTGTTAGTGAAGACACCATTCACGACAAACCCAAATCACATTCGATATTCAATACAAGGCTCTGAATAGAAAATATATCGGCTTATATTCAATATCGAATTCTACGACTAACAAATGTCATATTGGAAATAACGATATAAATATATATCTTTCAAATTTCCATAACAACCCCTGTATAATCACGAATTCCAACATCGAATATTCCGAAGACAATTTCGATTCAAATCCACTCCAATGCAATCATTGGATATTCTGGTTATTTTTAAAACCCTTTTTAAATTCAATTTATTTATTTAAAAATAAATAGAATTATAATTCTAGTTCAAAACCAGTTCATTTCGATAAAAATCTATTTTTATCTTTTCAAATATGGAGTTTTTCATCCCAATTCTTTCTAAATCATTTCTTATGATTTTACACAAATTATTACTATTTTTAATAATTTTACCGAGGCCTGTACAGTCGATTTCCATCAACGGTCATCGAACTGCACTTACAGCGACCTTTTTCAAATTTGATTTGGACATAATTCCAAATCCAACCGTTAGATTTCAAATTTCTAATATTTGTTAGAAAGCTTTTTTCGATACGAACCCAACGGTTCCGGTTTTAGGAGAATCCGACGGTCGGATCTCCCGCAATGTCCGTTTGAAATAAATGGTCGAAATTCACGAACTGCCGCGGCGCGGCGCGTTCTATTCAGGCCATTATATTATATATATAATATATATAATATATACTTCGTCGATTTCTATTTAAAACGAATTATATAAATAGTTTTAAAATCGTTTCAAAAGCAATTTCAACTTTCTTTTCAATTCAAATCAAAATTGAATTCTTCTTTATAAATTCGTTTTAAAATTCATTTCTATTCAATTCAAATTTTAATTCAATTTGAATTCATTTCAATTCACTTTCAATTCAATTTGAATTCGTTTTCAATTCAATTCATTTCGAAATCGTTTTTCAATTCAATTCATTTCGAAATCGTTTTTCAATTCAATTCATTTCGAAATCGTTTTCAATTCAATTCATTTCGAAATCGTTTTCAATTCAATTCATTTCGAAATCGTTTTCAATTCAATTCATTTCGAAATCGTTTTCAATTCAATTCATTTCGAAATCGTTTTTCAATTCAATTCATTTCGAAATCGTTTTCAATTCAATTCATTTCGAAATCGTTTTTCAATTCAATTCATTTCGAAATCGTTTTCAATTCAATTCATTTCGAAATCGTTTTCAATTCAATTCATTTCGAAATCGTTTTCAATTCAATTCATTTCGAAATCGTTTTCAATTCAATTCATTTCGAAATCGTTTTTCAATTCAATTCATTTCGAAATCGTTTTCAATTCAATTCATTTCGAAATAGTTTTCAATTCAATTCATTTCGAAATCGTTTTCAATTCAATTCATTTCGAAATCGTTTTTCAATTCAATTCATTTCGAAATCGTTTTCAATTCAATTCATTTCGAAATCGTTTTCAATTCAATTCATTTCGAAATCGTTTTCAATTCAATTCATTTCGAAATCGTTTTCAATTCAATTCATTTCGAAATCATTTTTCAATTCAATTCATTTCGAAATCGTTTTCAATTCAATTCATTTCGAAATCGTTTTCAATTCAATTCATTTCGAAATCGTTTTCAATTCATTTCAAAATATTCGATTTCGAAATCACTTTTCAATATTCATTTTAAAATGAATAAAATCGATATAAATATCGTTCACGTCAAAATGGCGTCAATCTAATCAACACGGCTTCATAAATTTCTATTTTCAAATATTCTATTTCAAATATTTCTTTTTCAAAATAGTTGTTATTATCAAAATATTTCGTTCAACACATGACCAATCTCAATGGATGAGTACTGTCAACACATGAACCTTTATTTTATATTATTCTTTATTTTTCAAATTGGAATGAGGCCCAATCAATTACCATATAACGTTAATTATATGGATTTTCATACAACACATGTATATAATAGCATTGAAAAATAATCAACCATCAACCAAAGTGCACTACACTGTATAAGCATCAAATATAAATATCTAACGCTTATAACAGCCTGTCAATCAATCGATCGACATATTTAATCAATCTGGATGAGTGAACTTCAAATTTCATCCCAACACCCGTGTGGGGTTTCAAACAATCAAACAAATATTTTATTCGTGCAGTTGGGCGATGTGTAAAATTTATCGACCCAATCAATGTCCTTCAAACAGGTGTACATAAACAAACCGTCTGGTTTGTAAATGAATATTTATTTATTCACATTCACGTTAAAAATTATATTTTTAACGACAAAACATTTTATTCCAACATATGAATTTCTATTCAGTTCATTCTTTAAATAAAATGATATTTTTATTTTTCTAACTTATTTTAGAAAATTTCGGCGGCATAACGGCACGATACTAGAAACGGGACAAGGCCTAGCCTTATCCCCGGTCTAGTGAAGGCCCACGCCATTCACACATCAATCAAATCACCAAACAACCAAATTCAAATCAAATCATATAACTAATCTATGCAACCAAACAAACAAGTCCATGGTCTATGGACGATTGTGTCGGGTGCTACTAAGCACCGTCTGCATCCTAGTATATATATATAACTAGAAAATAAATTGAAAGGTGAGAAATTCTCACATATAGCTATCCTAGCTCCACGGCACTTCATTGATAGAAATCTTCATTGCTATCGCATCTTCGTCATCTTCATTGTCCGCTTTCACTACCTATGTAAAAATCGAATTTTTACTTCGCTATTCCATATATAAAAATCATATTTTTATTTCAAAGTTCAATATATAAAAATCATATTTTTATTTCGAAGTTCAATATATAAAAATCATATTTTTATTTCGAAGTTCAATATATAAAAATCCTATTTTTATTTCGAAGTTCAATATATAAAAATCATATTTTTATTTCGAAGTTGAATATATAAAAATCCTATTTTTATTTCGAAGTTCAAAATATAAAAATCATATTTTTATTTCGAAGTTCAATATATAAAAATCCTATTTTTATTTCGAAGTTCAATATATAAAAATCCTATTTTTATTTCGAAGTTCAATATATAAAAATCCAATTTTTATTTCGAAGTTCAATATTTAAAAATCCAATTTTTATTTCGAAGTTCAATATATAAAAATCCTATTTTTATTTCGAAGTTCAATATATAAAAATCATATTTTTATTTGTTTAAAAATCGAATCTTTTCTCTTTCTATATAATAAAAATTATATCTTTAACCTAATAAAAATCATTATATATATATATATATATATATATAAAAACTCAAATCTTCAACAACCAAAAGATCATATTTTTAAATTGTTTACATGAATAAAAATAGAAATAAACACTTACAGTCGACGAATGAAGAGGGGGAGGGGGTCTTTGTCAGTGGCGGCGCACCCAAGGAGGGACGACGGTGGTGTAATGGATGAAGGACGGCGGCATAGCCACCTGAGGTGGAGGGGAAGCCAATCGCAGTCGCTGGTGAGCCAAGGGCGCTCCGGCGCGGCATCACGGTCTGGGGAGGGGTCTGGAGGAGCTCGCGGGGTTTTGGGGGTAGGAGCGATCCAGGATATCGAGGAAGATAGAGGGAGGAGCTTGGGGGCGAGGTCCGACGACTTGGGCTGGCCGGCGACGGTGGCGCCACGGCCTGGAGCGGCGCGCGTCGACGAAGGTTCGTCCAATTTTTTTTTTTTAGATCGGTTTCTGATCTGAACGATAATAGAAGAGAGAGAAGGAGGGTTGAGAGTGTAAAGGTGTTTTATATTATTTATTTAATTATTTAGTTTATTCTCCATATAGTTGACTTTTCGTTCGAACTCGAAATTGGGCCCAACAACTGTCGCCCCTAGCTAATTACCCCCATTCCGAACACAATGGGATATGTACCGTAAGCCAATTCGGCTGCTACGTTCTGTTTTCGTTGAAATTAAAATATAAATCTTTATATATTCAGTTTAAACGCACATTTCAAATTACCGGGATCACATACAGTTTCTAAAAATTCCCGAAAAATACTTTCTAGCTTCGTATTGACGATACGGTTCTAACAAAACTAATTTCGTCAGATTCTGAGACAGTTTGAAAAATGGCCATTTTCCTGTCAATTAAAATCAACTTAAACTGGTCAAACGCGTTTTCCTTTGCCACGCTCACATATTGATTCAGAAAATTTATGAAATTTGGAATCTAGCAATAACTTGACACTGCGGATCCAACAAAACTAGTTTCGTCGAAATCCGAGGTCATTTGCAAAATGTCCATTTTTAAGGGCCTGGATTCCATAGCGACTATTCAGAATTTTCAACTGGACCTATCTTTTGATTCCCGCTATGAAATTTCGATTTGTCGGACTCGTTGGAAAGATATTATCAATTAGATCCTAATGTTTTTGGTTTCACTAAAATCCGGATTGTTTTGCACCCGGTATATTCAATTGAAGTTTGAAATCGAATTATCGAACTACCGCGCCATTTTCAATTCTATTTATAATTATATATAAATATTTATATTCTAACGACGACGCGTATAAATATATACGTTCGATTTATATTCAAAATAAATTTCTCGTTGATATTATTTAAAATAATTCATTTTAAATAATCAAAATTCGCTAAAATAGCCAAAATAAAAATTTTAAACTGGCCCAGATTTTCGGGTTGTTACAATCTCCCCCACTTAAAACTTTTCGTCCCCGAAAAGGGACAAAGTCGAAAGTGGTTTGATTAATCAACTCTACGTTCGATCTGGCTTCCATTCTCCAACTTTTCAGTTTCTGAGAATTTTCAAAAATTTCAAAAATTTGGCTAACACCCTAAATTTTCGAAAAATTTCGCCATAACCTCCCCTGCACCGGGAGCATCGGGGAATTTCAAATAGCTTCCCCGGTCCTTCAGATCTCAAAAAGAAAAAGAAAAAGCCAAGCGGCTAGCCAATAGGCTCATAAAATCATCATCACCCAAACAAAACAGTAAATTATGTAGTAAACATGTACCTATTTGTCGGGCAAACAAATTTTATTCTCTGCTCTAGCCTCCTTGCTATGACCTGTTCAATGTAAGTACAAGTATATGCAAGCAAATGCGACTAATTTTCAATATCGTTCAATATTTGATACAATTAGACTAAATGGTTCAAAATTATCAAACAATTAAACAAGCAACACAAACATCAATCAATTAGTGAATTAGAGTTTCAAATTCATAATCTTGATACATATACAAAAATCAAATTTTTGATGCCAAATCACAACAATAGGCCCTATCTAATTTTGGTTCTCACACCAGTCAATAGGAAATATATAGATATCACACCTTCGAAACACGAATACCAATTCTGATGATGTTCGAACTATCATCAGAATCATCTTCGGGCGACTAGAGTGTGATTCTATATCTATCCAATATATTAAAACTTCAAATACACGTGGATCAGACGTATACGCAAAGTCTATATATAATGGACTGTCCAAATTCAATATAAATAAATAATCAAATACGAATAGTTGATTTAAATTTTCAAAACAAATTTTGTTTTCATTTTTAAAAATATACTCTTCACACTCGTTCTAGGATACTACTGATCCCATCTCTAACGAGTCATTCCATTGGATATTGCTAATCCAATATCTGATGAATTCTTTTGTATGGTTCCAACGTGTCTTGTTCTCTGAGCTTTGTAAACCAAAGCTCTGATACCAACTGTAAGAACCCGCAACTTCCCCGTAAAGGAAAGCGTCGGATAGTTAGAGGACAAGCCACAACAGAACACATACAGAAGAACATTTCATGTATATTACAACAATGCATCAGATTACAAGGATATACAGAGTATATACGAATAAATATTACGCAGAAATATCAGAGATTTAGATTACATTTAAATACATAGCAGCGGAAAATAATACAATACATAACTAGAAGAGATATACGGATACAAAGCTTTCCGGATATCATTCCAGCTGTAAACCAGGATCCTGTGAATATAAATCTGCAAAACCAAAACTACTAGCTGCCCGTGTCAAAATAGGGGCACCCAGAGTTTAGGTTAAAACAATAAACTCCAGGTCAGTCATGTGACTGGTGTGAGAACTAAAACAGTTATTAATCTTTGTCTTTAAAGTTCGGTAAATCAAGGGACCACGCCGTATAACACGGAACGGGTTTCCTCCCAAGAATACCAGTGCATAAAACGAACAGCGCAATGCTAAATAAAGAAAAATGAAGCTGTTATAAGACCCAGGTCCTATCACACAATGCAACGCAAGCCGGGGGATAGGGTTTTCCCTTATAACAGCCAAAGAATGCTTGATACGTTCAAAACAAATCATTTGATACTATTATAAGTGCATAGTGTATAAAACAACTTCAAATCATAAGTATCAATCATAGGCGGCATGGGTACCATATATCATGTCGCCATATATAGGTTTACAATTAAAACCGCAAATGTCACATATTTGGAAATTGGATTTCCATCTATGAACCGAGGCAAAAGATAGTCCTCAACCGATTCGAGACAATCTAGCCCATGTCTCAGGATCAGAGCTCGAGTGACCCTTGGATCGTCAGGGCCGGTCCACCGATGTGGATTAAACTTAAACCCTGAACACTACGTTTCCCCGCCCTTTGGGGCGTAAATGAGCCAACTAAATGACTCCATCGGTTCGAGAACGACCGATCAATCCGAGGCGCCTCGCAACAGCAACCACCACATAAGTCAAACTCGTCAGGGCGTGTAAAACCACTGACGCCACTTTTTAGCTAGAAGGAAACACATGCCCTCCCTGAGGTCCACTCCCGTTTTTGGTTCATACCGGGTGTGAAACACGCGAAGTAAACGTTACACAAAGCTACACCACAAAGGCCGTGCTTTGATCATCACCACAAGACTTTGCTTTTCAACAGAAGCCTCGATCAATTGCCACTTAGGCATGCCACACAGGCAATTCACTCCATGCGTTTGATATTCATCGATATATAACCCCTGAGCTCGTACATCTCAGAGAAGGGCGTTAAGCAAGAGAATAAATTCTCCGCCGCCAAACAGGTATATATTTAATAAAGATCAATCACACGGACTAAAATCCAATGTCAGACACACAGTCCATTTACAAGTCTGTTCTGGGTCTGAACGAAACCGGAGGCACCTAGTACCTCGCATATCCATCGATCTCCAAGTACGTCTGGACGATCACCAACTGTTTCCATCTTCTTGGGTGTACAGCCCAATCAAGATCATCAGTAAGCACCCAAACGACGTGAAGACCTCCGGTCTTCGACCACCGTCTTCACCTTCGACTTATCGTCGTATCAGTTATTCAGAATGGGATAAACCCGGTCTTTCCGAATAACTCGCGTATTATTTTAAATAAGTGTTACACAAACACAACATACGCCTCATTCCAATTCATCAGTCGCTAACCGTAAATTAATCAAGAGAATAATTCCCCAAATATTAACCCCGAAGGCCGAAACCAACATCAGATCAATATCCAGAAAACCATTCTGCTTGGCTAACCGACAGTTAGTTTCTAAATTTCACATTCATAGGGAAAGGTCCCCATTAATTTTATCCAAGATAAATTCCTTGAATTTATTCTTTATTCTATTTTTGAATCTCAATTCAAACTAGTCGGGATTAGCGAACCTTACCGAAGTAATCATTTTTTTTAATTTCCCAATCCCAACCTATTCACCCCATGAAGTAAAACTGGTTATACTTCATATCTAACACCACGGTGTTATCGGTAAATTCAATTACCATTTCACGTTCAATTCTAATTAAAGATTTAACTATCGCCTGGAGTAAAACTGGTGATACTCCATTCTCGATCATTTCAATCTAATTAAAGATTCATTAAAACTCCACTTAGTTTTAATCGTTAACTGGGTTAAAGAATCAGTGTCATTTAAAACACGGTTCACGATAAACCCAAAATCACCTTCCATTAATTATCGGGTTAAAGAACGAGTGTTATTTAAAACACTGTTCACGATAAACCCAAAAATCAATATCCATTCAATTCCAATTAAATATTATTTAATTGGTACACTTCATTAAATCTAAATAAAAAGATTTAATCTTTTCTCAACTGGGTTCAAGAACAGTGTTAGTGAAGACACCATTCACGACAAACCCAAATCACATTCGATATTCAATACAAGGCTCTGAATAGAAAATATATCGGCTTATATTCAATATCGAATTCTACGACTAACAAATGTCGTATTGGAAATAACGATATAAATATATATCTTTCAAATTTCCATAATAACCCCTGTATAATCACGAATTCCAACATCGAAATATTCCGAAGACAATTTCGATTCAAATCCACTCCAATGCAATCATTGGATATTCTGGTTATTTTTAAAAGCCTTTTTAGATTCAATTTATTTATTTAAAAATAAATAGAATTATAATTCTAGTTCAAAACCAGTTCATTTCGATAAAAATCTATTTTTATCTTTTCAAATATGGAGTTTTTCATCCCAATTCTTTCTAAATCATTTCTTATGATTTTACACAAATTATTACTATTTTTAATAATTTTACCGAGGCCTGTACAGTCGATTTCCATCAACGGTCATCGAATTGCACTTACAGCGACCTTTTTCAAATTTGATTTGGACATAATTCCAAATCCAACCGTTAGATTTCAAATTTCTAATATTCGTTAGAAAGCTTTTTTCGATACGAACCCAACAGTTCCGGTTTTAGGAGAATCCGACGGTCGGATCTCCCGCAATGTCCGTTTGAAATAAATGGTCGAAATTCACGAACTGCCGCGGCGCGGCGCGTTCTATTCAGGCCATTATATTATATATATAATATATACTTCGTCGATTTCTATTTAAAACGAATTATATAAATAGTTTTAAAATCGTTTCAAAAGCAATTTCAACTTTCTTTTCAATTCAAATCAAAATTGAATTCTTCTTTATAAATTCGTTTTAAAATTCATTTCTATTCAATTCAAATTTTAATTCAATTTGAATTCATTTCAATTCACTTTCAATTCAATTTGAATTCGTTTTCAATTCAATTCATTTCGAAATCGTTTTTCAATTCAATTCATTTCGAAATCGTTTTCAATTCAATTCATTTCGAAATCGTTTTCAATTCAATTCATTTCGAAATCGTTTTCAATTCAATTCATTTCGAAATCGTTTTCAATTCAATTCATTTCGAAATCGTTTTTCAATTCAATTCATTTCGAAATCGTTTTCAATTCAATTCATTTCGAAATCGTTTTTCAATTCAATTCATTTCGAAATCGTTTTCAATTCAAATCATTTCGAAATCGTTTTCAATTCAATTCATTTCGAAATCGTTTTCAATTCAATTCATTTCGAAATCGTTTTCAATTCAATTCATTTCGAAATCTTTTTCAATTCAATTCATTTCGAAATCGTTTTTCAATTCAATTCATTTCGAAATCGTTTTCAATTCAATTCATTTCGAAATCGTTTTCAATTCAATTCATTTCGAAATCGTTTTCAATTCAATTCATTTCGAAATCGTTTTTCAATTCAATTCATTTCGAAATCGTTTTCAATTCAATTCATTTCGAAATCGTTTTCAATTCAATTCATTTCGAAATCGTTTTCAATTCAATTCATTTCGAAATCATTTTTCAATTCAATTCATTTCGAAATCGTTTTCAATTCAATTCATTTCGAAATCGTTTTCAATTCAATTCATTTCGAAATCGTTTTCAATTCATTTCAAAATATTCGATTTCGAAATCACTTTTCAATATTCATTTTAAAATGAATAAAATCGATATAAATATCGTTCACGTCAAAATGGCGTCAATCTAATCAACACGGCTTCATAAATATCTATTTTCAAATATTCTATTTCAAATATTTCTTTTTCAAAATAGTTGTTATTATCAAAATATTTCGTTCAACACATGACCAATCTCAATGGATGAGTACTGTAAACACATGAACCTTTATTTTATATTATTCTTTATTTTTCAAATTGGAATGAGGCCCATTCAATTACCATATAACATTAATTATATGGATTTTCATACAACACATGTATATAATAGCATTGAAAAATAATCAACCATCAACCAAAGTGCACTACACTATATAAGCATCAAATATAAATATCTAACGCTTATAACAGCCTGTCAATCAATCGATCGACATATTTAATCAATCAGGATGAGTGAACTTCAAATTTCATCCCAACACCCGTGTGGGGTTTCAAACAATCAAACAAATATTTTATTCGTGCAGTTGGGCGATGTGTAAAATTTATCGACCCAATCAATGTCCTTCAAATAGGTGTACATAAACAAACCGTCTGGTTTGTAAATGAATATTTATTTATTCACATTCACGTTAAAAATTATATTTTTAACGACAAAACATTTTATTCCAACATATGAATTTCTATTCAGTTCATTCTTTAAATAAAATGATATTTTTTTTTCTAACTTATTTTAGAAAATTTCGGCGGCATAACGGCACGATACTAGAAACGGGACAAGGCCTAGCCTTATCCCCGGTCTAGTGAAGGCCCACGCCATTCACACATCAATTAAATCACCAAACAACCAAATTCAAATCAAATCATATAACTAATCTATGCAACCAAACAAACAAGTCCATGGTCTGTGGACGATTGTGTCGGGTGCTACTAAGCACCGTCTGCATCCTAGTATATATATATATAACTAGAAAATAAATTGAAAGGTGAGAAATTCTCACATATAGCTATCCTAGCTCCACGGCACTTCATTGATAGAAATCTTCATTGCTATCGCATCTTCGTCATCTTCATTGTCCGCTTTCACTACCTATGTAAAAATCGAATTTTTACTTCGCTATTCCATATATAAAAATCATATTTTTATTTCAAAGTTCAATATATAAAAATCATATTTTTATTTCGAAGTTCAATATATAAAAATCATATTTTTATTTCGAAGTTCAATATATAAAAATCCTATTTTTATTTCGAAGTTCAATATATAAAAATAATATTTTTATTTCGAAGTTCAATATATAAAAATCCTATTTTTATTTCGAAGTTCAATATATAAAAATCATATTTTTATTTCGAAGTTCAATATATAAAAATCCTATTTTTATTTCGAAGTTCAATATATAAAAATCCTATTTTTATTTCGAAGTTCAATATATAAAAATCCTATTTTTATTTCGAAGTTCAATATATAAAAATCATATTTTTATTTCGAAGTTCAATATATAAAAATCCTATTTTTATTTCGAAGTTCAATATATAAAAATCCTTTTTTTATTTCGAAGTTCAATATATAAAAATCATATTTTTATTTCGAAGTTCAATATATAAAAATCCTATTTTTATTTCGAAGTTCAATATATAAAAGTCATATTTTTATTTGTTTAAAAATCGAATCTTTTCTCTTTCTATATAATAAAAATTATATCTTTAACCTAATAAAAATCATTATATATATATATATATAAACTCAAATCTTCAACAACCAAAAGATCATATTTTTAAATTGTTTACATGAATAAAAATAGAAATAAACACTTACAGTCGACGAATGAAGAGGGGGAGGGGGTCTTTGTCAGTGGCGGCGCACCCAAGGAGGGACGACGGTGGTGTAATGGATGAAGGACGGCGGCATAGCCACCTGAGGTGGAGGGGAAGCCAATCGCAGTCGCTGGTGAGCCAAGGGCGCTCCGGCGCGGCATCACGGCCTGGGGAGGGCTCTGGAGGAGCTCGCGGGGTTTTGGGGGTAGGAGCGATCCAGGATATCGAGGAAGATAGAGGGAGGAGCTTGGGGGCGAGGTCCGGCGACTTGGGCTGGCCGGCGACGGTGGTGCCACGGCCTGGAGCGGCGCGCGTCGACGAAGGTTCGTCCAATTTTTTTTTTTTTAGATCGGTTTCTGATCTGAACGATAATAGAAGAGAGAGAAGGAGGGTTGAGAGTGTAAAGGTGTTTTATATTATTTATTTAATTATTTAGTTTATTCTCCATATAGTTGACTTTTCGTTCGAACTCGAAATTGGGCCCAACAACTGTCGCCCCTAGCTAATTACCCCCATTCCGAACACAATGGGATATGTACCGTAAGCCAATTCGGCTGCTACGTTCTGTTTTCGTTGAAATTAAAATATAAATCTTTATATATTCAGTTTAAACGCACATTTCAAATTACCGGGATCACATACAGTTTCTAAAAATTCCCGAAAAATACTTTCTAGCTTCGTATTGACGATACGGTCCTAACAAAACTAATTTCGTCAGATTCTGAGACAGTTTGAAAAATGGCCATTTTCCAGTCGATTAAAATCAACTGAAACTGGTCAAACGCGTTTTCCTTTGCCACACTCACATATTGATTCAGAAAATTTATGAAATTTGGAATCTAGCAATAACTTGACACTGCGGATCCAACAAAACTGGTTTCGTCGAAATCCGAGGTCATTTGCAAAATGTCCATTTTTAAGGGCCTGGATTCCATAGCGACTATTCAGAATTTTCAACTGGACCTATCTTTTGATTCCCGCTATGAAATTTCGATTTGTTGGACTCGTTGGAAAGATATTATCAATTAGATCCTAATGTTTTTGGTTTCACTAAAATACGGATTTTTTTGCACCCGGTATATTCAATTGAAGTTTGAAATCGAATTATCGAACTACCGCGCCATTTTCAATTCTATTTATAATTATATATAAATATTTATATTCTAACGACGACGCGTATAAATATATACGTTCGAATTATATTCAAAATAAATTTCTCGTCGATATTATTTAAAATAATTCATTTTAAATAATCAAAATTCGCTAAAATAACCAAAATAAAAATTTTAAACTGGCCCAGATTTTCGGGTTGTTACACCTTTACTCCAGGAACTTCTGCCTTTTTTCATTCTTTCGCCAGGTTTACGTGTTTTGCAGAAAAAAGGCGCTGTGATATAAAATAAAAAAAATTCTAAATTCTGGAAACTGCTCCAGAAGTCCACGGAAAAAAGAAAAAAAAGTTGCGTACATGTATGCAACTTTTGCCTATAGTTGCATACATGTATGCAACTATCTGTTTACACATGCAAAATATACTTTATGCCTTCTTTCTTTGAATGTTACGTGTTTCCTTACAAAAAAATGTGCTGATTATTAAAAAATAAAATCTAAATTGTGGAAACTTCTCCAGAAGTCCACGGAGAAAAAAAAAGTTACATACATGTATGCAACTTTTGCCTATAGTTGCATACATATATGCAACTATCTGTTTACATATGCAAAATATACATGCACGCATGTTTTCTATGCGGATTTTAAATAGTTGCATCAAAACATGCATTTAATTCACAAATCTATATACATTTATGCATTTATGTTGTTTGTTCGACGCTGAATTGTAATAAATGCATACATGTATGCTATTATGTGAAATATGTGCATGGTTCGATGCATTTTACTGCATTTCGCTTTTTTTTGTATTTTTTTATTTTGACATGTTTATTGATTGTTTTACCATCTGATTTTTTTCTCGTGTACTTTTATTTAAATATGAATTTACATTTTTTTTAAAAAAAAATTATCTACTTTTAAAAAATAGGGACCTAATCTATATTAAGTTTATGATCGGATGTGAGCCTAATTTTAAAACTTAATAGGGACCTGTAAAAAACACACCCTTTTTTTACCCTTATCAAATTTCGGGGACGAAATTTCCTAAGGGTGGGAGAATGTAACACACACATTTTATGAAAATTTAATAATTAAATAATGCATATGTGTATATATATGCATAGACATATATATATATGTGAAGAATAAAATAAAGATAATATGTGATTGCATATAATAAATAAATGCACTGAAAAGGAAGAAAAGATTAATGCAAATAAAAATGTAATGCATGCATTAAAAGAAAGAAAGGATTGGTTGCATGCAGTGTAATTATGTTGCATGCACTGATTTACAAATATTATGCATTAATGATAAAAAGAAATAAAAGAAAAAGATCCATGCAATGGTTTAAATGAATTATTATAACAAATATTAAAAAGAGGAATAAGAAGGGAACAATAACTACCATTGTTCTAAGCCTTGTTAACAATGGTCTTAGTAGTCCAGTTGGTTAGAGCATGTGGCTTGCATACAAGAGGTATAGAGTTCCATCCCCACCAGCGTCATATTTTTGTTTTAAGCGAACGACTAAAATAACACATGTTTTAATTAAAGAGAAAATATGTATAAACGCACATATAAGGAAAAATCTACATATAAGGAAGTAAAGAAAATATATGTATATATATGAGAACATATATGTATATATGTGCAGAAATATATTTATATATATACATATATATATATATAAGAGATAAAGTTCAAGATAATGCTGCAATCAAAGAAATATGGTAAGAATTAAATAACGGTACAACACCATTTGAATTTTGAGATCAAAATAAAAGTTGTGTGTATATATACATGTAAAATGATCATTAGAAGATTTGTATACGTATAAGAAGAGTACATGCGAATATAATAGTTAAATAAATTAAAGAAATCCAAACATTCGAAAATCAAACTTCTGCATCAAAACAACTCGCGGGACCCATAGGGGGGGTCCATACCCCTGTACGGGGGTCGACACCTTGTAGGGAAGTCGATACTGGGGTGACACCCCTAGATCCGGCTAGATTCATCTGCGGATCTGGACTATTTTCTTAACTGGGTTCAATGCTAACTTAGTGCTGCGTGTACGATAGGATCCTAAACACCTATAAATAGGCTAGAAGAGTCTATCCTAAATCTCATATTCTCTGAGACAACGTCTATGCTCTGCCATTCTTCATCCTCCTCAAATCTCTTCAGAAAATAATAATAGGATAATTAGTTTAGAAAAATTCTGAACCAAGATCTGGAGGAAAAGAATGAATATTAATTAGAAGGTGTTCAGAATCATATTTGAAGTGAGGAGATTTGGTCTATTTCAATTTTCTCCTCTTTCTTCCCTTTTTCTTTTAGTAAGAATTGTGGATCAACGGTTGCTAGGTTCTAAATTCAATTAGGGGGACCATGGAATATTAAGATCTAGACCAGATTCACGATTTGGAAAATAAAGTTAGGTGAGTGGATTTAAGTTATGTCATTTTGATAATGATGTATTATCGTTTGACATTCCCCGTTAATATGCAATGTAAACATGCTAAAATGATTAAAGTGATGAAATGCTAATTTGACATGTTGGAATATTAATATTGTAAAATATTAATATGTTGGAAAATTCATATGTTGAAATGTTTAATATGCTGAAATGTTCATATGTTGAAATGCAAACTTGTTAAAATATGCATAACGGTTATTGTTGCATATATACACGTTCTTATTACATGATTAACTTGTGGCATATTTGTACTTGAATTATTAGTTGTAGAATTGAGAAAATTACATGGTAACTTGTTAGATTTTTGAACAATTGTATGATTAAATGGTTACATGTTAGAATAGACTCAATTACATGTTAGAGAGAACATGTGAAATAAAATGGGCTTAATATAATGACATGTAAAATATAGATTATAGTGAAAATTTGAAAGAATGGACAAATTTACACTAAATAGAAAACTGTAATTGCACCTAGACACAAGGTTAAATTCAACTTGTGGTAGTAGTCTGCCTGGAACACTACAACAAAATGACCCTATTACAATGGTGGAAAACAGTTGTAAAAGACTTTTTACAACGGTGGAGCCACCGTCGTCTATTAAGTAGTTGTAATAGACTGAATTCTTTTACAACTTTTATACACCGTTGCAACACCGTTGTAAAATGTATATTTTACAACTGTTTTCCACCGTTGTAGTAATACATATTACAACATTTTTTCACCGTTGTAGTAATTCGTACTACAATTAATTATAACAATATGATTTTTGTTTCTTTATACATTACATTTCATATAAAAATAAATATTTATATTGAATAAAATGATACTACATTGAACTGAAATAATCAATTAAATATTTTATCTCAATATTTGAATTAGTACAACTTTGTGATCCACTATCGTACAACTCACTTTTACATAATACAGTCATAACTATACATACATTCCTCACTTTTACATAATACAGTCACAACTCACTTTTGCACTGTTCTCTTCGTATAGTTCAAGTGCCATGTATTCGGGCGTTCCGGTCATTGTGCATGCTGCGTGGTTCCTTTCTACTACTGCTGCTTCTCCAAGATCTCCTATTTTAACCTGTACATTGTTTATACCAAAATTTAACTGTTGGTAAAGATTAAATTACTATTCAGCAATCATCTCATATAAACACTATGTTTATCCAACAACCAGTTCTCCTTTAAAAATTTTTTTTACTACCCTACAACCATTGAATTCCAAAACAGAAAGAGATGGTTCTAGTATTTTATTTTATGGTGCAACACAGAAGATAGCTATAAAGTGTAAAGTCCTTTTCCTTTATAAAATTATATAGATATAGCTGCAAAGCACCTGCTTATAGCTAGGCAAACAAACTGAATAACATAAGTAAACAGCCGTAAACCTATAGATTAAGTATAATAGAATGTTCAGACAGTATCAAGGGTGGACCTAGGAATGAAAGAAAGGATGGGCTAATTTTAAAGATTGACTTATTTCTCAAGACAATTGTTTCTAAGAAGTACATATTTATCTAGGTTCAAAGTGTATTAGTATAGAAAAGAAAATTCCAACATAAGTTTCAAAACTGATTCTATATCTGAAATGAAACGGACCTCATCCACAACTGCAACTGCAAATTCATCATGATATCGACTAAGACTTGCGGTAAGAATAGCAATGAGATGGATTGACTGTACTTCCCCTTGTGAACCTTCAAAAAGCACTTCAGTAAGTGTGGTTCACATTCACTCCAAGGTAATTTTCTTAGATGTCTAAGAACATATTCAAGAGAAGACTTGTCAAGATCTGAGAAGAGTAACTTTCTTTTATACTGCACCAAATGGAAACAACTGATATCAATTAACTGCGCTTGGCCCATAAAACATTCGGAAAAAAAGCAACTTATACTACACCTGATACAATGGAAGTTGTATTTTTGAAACCCGAGCAGACCATTCAGGCGGTTTGCATATGTAGTATGCATTTTCTACCAAAGTACTATGACGTGGATCCAAGTTTTTTACATTTTTTAAATGCATGAGTATCTCCAACATATTTGACATACGAATTGTTGTTTCAGGTGATCGGTAAAGAAACCGCCCACATGTTTCTAGAAGGTTGCAAGCAACGTCAATATTGTGATGATTAAAGTCGTCCAAACAAGCCTGCATGAAACAATGAATGATGAACATTCTCCCAACAAAAGTATTTTGCAGTTTAACATAAATAAAAATTTCAAATTCCAAACTAATGCAAGGATTTTGGGTTCATATGAGTGATGTATATGGAAATTGAGTGTACAGGGCCACCAGCAATAGACTGGAGGAAATTGCAATTTCATTATAAGAAAAAAAAAGAAAATGGCGCACAGCAGCATTACATAGTCAAAAGGCATAGGAGTGTAGTATCAGTAAATAACCCATTATTGATCATACACTCAGCAATTTATCGAAAATAGGATAGCAACAACCGAGAAACCCAAAAATTAGGTTTTGTTTTTTCCTTTCAAAGGACCGACCTCCAATCTAGAAAATGAAAATTCACCTGAATTGACATATGATGTTGTCCAGCTCGAATGAAAACTCACTCACGAATTGGAGTCTCTCGACCTGCCTTTTCACATAAACGAATTACTTGCAAATCAGCTTCCTATTTAAGGTCATAGTTGTTGTATATAACGTTGTTGTATACACAATTATATGATTTTTTGTTTGATGATAACAAACAAGTATATATTATTTTGAATGTGTTTGTTATTGTACTGTTATCACATTACAGACAGGAATATAATATTTATATTTAAGTGAAATACTACTGTACAGAAGTTCAAATATTAACACAGTATTTTATTTAAATAGAATATTTTATTTCAACATTCAAACAGTACAAATTTTTTATAACTCCACTATTTATACATCTCTGTATTACATATCAAATACAATTTCATATACAGTGCTCTCCACTACAACACTCTATCTTTCAGTCTTTCTGTTACAGTTTCACTCATTCATTCATTTACACAGACTCGTATACATATACACTTTTTCACACAATCCTTGTCTTCAATCTTCTGTTTTCACTGCTTCTCTGTCAAACCTGTCTTCAGTCAGTCCAGTCTTCGTACCTGTCATATACAGAAACAAACACACAGTATATGGAACAAAGATAATATTCAAAATTCATGCAAATATAAATTTTATTTTAAAAATTTTATTTGCCTCATTTTTCTGGTGTGTTTCTCATCATTTTTCATGACTTGATCTGATTTATATAACCATAAATCTGTGTCTAGACAGCTTGTGATATTCACAGTGATACACTGTAAATACCACAAGGCAGACAGTATGTGTATACGGTGCAGGGACAGAAAAATATTTTGGATGGCTGCATATACACACGTGCATATATACACACGTGTGCACTGCCTCTCCATTCTAGTGTGCAACTGAGGAGGAGCCACGTGGACCATCTTGACTCAGTGCAGCATGGTCAACACAAGTCAACAAAGTCAAACCAGAATAGTCAAGAATAAACAGTGCATGCTCATGTACAAGGCAGACCAAGTGTCGAGCCAAGAAATTCAAAAATGGAAGACAAGCAACATGTAATAGTGTGCAATGTATATACAAATGTGTCAAGCCAGATTGACAAGCCATAAATGGACAGTTCATATATAAGCAAGTGACAAACTTCATGCTACAAGCGTGCAGATTACACAAATGGTATGGCTACTCAAATGTTCAAGTGTTTAGCAGGCAGAAGCATATGTTTCAAGAATGACATTTCAGCAATACATGGACATGGATACAAAACAAGCATAGTCAACATGAAATTCAGTTCTGCAAACAAGTTAAAATGGCAGCAGCTAGGTGTATATGCACTCATGCTCTGGCTCGGGTACATGTGACAATAGGGTCAACAATCAATGCATAAATACAACAGCAAGTGCAGATAAGTGAAGGCAATACAGTTTAAGTCACAATACTCACACACACAAGACTTGTATATGAAACAACTCAATAGCTCAGGTGCAAGTTACAATGATTAAACAAGGGTGCAAACACAAGCAATGAACAAACAAAACATGCAGCAAATTCAGGTAAATATGGCATGAGCAAAAATGGGAAGTTCTTCATTGATTCAAGGAAATCAGCATGGTCGAATACAAATAAGGAGTGCAATAGCAAACATGAGAGACACATATTTGGCATAGTTCAAATCAGTGTATGATTCAACAAAGCAAGGCAGAATGATTCAAATTTCAGGTTAAAGAAATTTGTGCATAAATGGTCGCAGTTTTGACAAAGCAGAAAAGTATGTGCAAATCAATCCAGGCAAAAATTCATTTCAGAAATCTTTTATTTCTTTCCAAAACTTATATGGCAATCAATTTCAAAGTTTCCAGTTTTGAATTACAACATGGTATGATTCACAAAGGAAAAGAAATCAATATTTTTTTTTCTTTTCAGAAAATACAGGTTGACTTAAATGACAAGTGAACAATCAAATTTCACTTTTATTTCTGAAATAAAATTTCTCAATCAAGAAAAAAATGGTTTATGGCAAGAGCAATCAGTGTTGATCGTTTGGAAAAGAAACAATTCTTTTTGTTTCCTGATATAGTAGAAAAGTTTTTTTTTAAATTTTGGCAAGTTTCAAAAACATGCATGAATCTTTTTGGACAAGGAAAAATATTTGGCAAGTGTTTAATGAAATTTTGTTTTTGCCAAGATCGAATTTTCAGTCAAGAATTGTTTCCAGAAAAGAAATTCATTTCTTTTATTTTCCTGAAATCAAAGAATGATTTATGGCAAGGCTTCTAACAGTTGCAGGAAATCACAAACTTTTATAGACAAATCTCGTAATCACTCTTTTGGCAAGAACAATCAATTCCAGAACTCATTCAATTCATTCAGAAATCTCGGCATGAAATCAATCCCAGTATTGACAAGCAATCAAAGATTTTTAAAACCATCAACGCAATTTACAGAGAAATTTGAAACCGACATATCAAAAGACGAAAGTCACAAATCAGTCGAACCATTAATGAAATCAGAGCTATGTTTTAGGATTCCATAATCCTATAAACTAACACACAGATTCATCACTGGCATTCGAAGGAGACAAAACACGATTAAATTCAAGGAACAGAGAATCAAAATATTAAAATTCACTCACAGTTTCCAGAAGCGTTTCGATTGAGAGAAAGAGAATCCCAAATCCATCTACCAAATCAGAGAATATCCAGTCGAAGATTCAAGCCACTCGAGATTAAAGGGACACGCAATTTCATCAAGCAACCGATCGATTTGGGGAGAAAGCTGAAACCCTAGTTTTTGATTCCACCGCCGCCATTTTTAATCTCTAGAGCAAAAGCAAAAGTGATCGGGCAAATAAACAAATGGGCCGGCCAAGATGAAAAGGGGCTTTGGATTTGTTTTTTTTAAAAGGGGATGACCCCTTATATTTAAACCCCTCTATTCATTTTAATAAGGGTTTTTTTTGACTTTATTTTTTTGTTGTTGAAAATTTTCAATTTCTTTAGAAATCAAACCAACAGTTTCTAGCATCTGTAAAATACTAGGAAATCAGTCAGGGTGTGACTGACAGTTGACAGAGTCTGTAAAATCTGGTTTACTGGTTACGGGGTCGTAAACAGGGGAATCTGATCGAGGGGATATCGATCAGTCTATGGTTTTGAGCGTAGGGTTAGAATAGGAGCAGGGTTTGCGAGTGTACATGGTCTTGTATGCGGGATTTGTTCTATCACCTAGTAGAAACCTTAGAAATGCAACAATAGGCAGGGTTTTGCCGAAGCTGGGTATATCTGTGTGTGATTTACTTTCTGCATTTCTGTTTCTGTAATATTCTGTAATCTGTTTATTATTATATATATCTCGTTAGATTTTTTAATTCAGTTAAAAACTGTGAAAAACCCTATTCACCCCCCTCTAGGGTTATTCTAGATCCAACAATAGTGCCTAACAAAGGGAAATACACTCACCTTAAACCTGATTAGCTTCCAGATCTCGATTTCTCTCCGTAGTTCCTCTATTTGGGTTTCGATCTCCCCCAGATCTACTATCGCTTCCTCTTGGAAACCATTTCTCTCAAAATTAGTTCTATTTGATGTGAGACGTTGGTCGATTTCTTGATTTCCCCAATTCGATTTCTAGGGCTTCGACCATTTTTAAGTTTTTTTTAGAACGAGAGAATGAAATGGAAACCGACGGCCTATTTTCTTTTATTTGCTTCATACGGGTAGGGTTTCACCATTGCTAATGTCCATTTTGCCCTTAGATTTAATGTTAACCCTTATAAAACTTAAGCCCCAAATCATCATAACACTAAAACAAAATTTTCATGTCACATACACAATATACAAACAAATGTGTATGTTTATTCACCATTTTAATCATGCACAATTTCACATATTCATCATGTACATATCACAAATGATTTATTTATTTATTTATTCACCCCAAATATTATGGATTTAATTGAAATCAATATAATCTAGGATCATCAAAGTTGGGTTCTCCCATTTCTACTTAGTTATAATCGAGTAATAACTATTAAAAGCTTATAATGTATATGTCACCTAAATATTAATTAATAAGCAGTTAACATTAACTATTAAACATTAATTACCACTTATTAACTATTAATTATTTAATAATAATTAATAAATATTATTGATTCCTAAGTTTATTATTAATTATTATTAAATATTAATATAATTAGTTATTAAATATAGATATTATAAACATGAAGTTTGTAATGGGCATCTATTACAACTAACAAAACAAAAAGTTGTTAAAAATACGTTTATTACAACTTTAGGGAATTGACAGTTGTAAAAACCATTTATTACAACGGTGCTTTTACCACCGTTGTAAAAAACCATTTATTAAAATGGTGTTTTTACCACTGTTGTAAAAAAACCATTTATTACAACGGTGCTTTTACCACTGTTGTAAAATTAAAGTTGTAATATGGTGTTTTTGTTGTAGTGGAACCGCCCAGCAAATCCAGCATCCACAAGTTGTTAATTTAGTGTGAGTGGTCTAGTGCGTAAATGAAACATGTACAGGCTCTAAGACACGAGGTTAAGTGAACTTATGGAAGAAGTCTGCCCAGAACCGCCCGAAAAATCCAGCATCCGCAAGTGGTAGGCTTAATGTGAGAGGTCTACTACATAAGCATGTATATAAATATTTATATATAAAAGGATAGAGATAAATGACACTAATTGTGATTAATGGAAATGAATAAGGAAATGAACGAAAGTCACAACTGTATAAGAAGTGGAATGAATGGGGAATGATAATAACCTATTATAAATAAATTACATTAATTAGAATGTTATTGTTAGAACCAAAATTGGCTCTAACAACCAAACTTGTAAAGATTCTAATGAAATGAAAGCTAAAACAAAGAAAATACACAATTTATATTGGTTCGACGTTAAATAGCATACGTCCACTTTCTTCTTTTTTGATTGATGCCTTGAATGCGAGTACAATAATGATTTTCACCCAATTCTCACTCATCTCATACATCGATTCACTCAATTTCCTTCACAATATGATTTGAAAGATGATTGTAAGCTGAATAATTTGATGAAGTTCAGGTTGCAAAGGAGTTTCAATTCTGAAAGTGCCAAAAGATCCTTCCAAATGTCTCTTGATGTGGTATTTATAGGTGGAAAATCCCCCTGGAGTGGGATCGGTTCGGATCCACGTGTCATCAATCCCGCCACAATCGGATTCAGATGGAATTTGATGATGACAGCACACCAGGTAAGTGGCAAACATGGGTAGATCGTGGGCATAACCGCTCCGAGTGTTAAGAAATCGTGGGGTGAAACCATCACTACAAGGGATCGGATCGGCTGTTCTATAGAGAATGGGATCAGATCAACCTATCCGAACCGATCCGGTCTTTGGAGAAGCTCTTCCTTCTTCCGCTCCCCTCTAATTTGATTTGGCAATACGGATCCGATCCGACTTGTTTTCCATCCCTTTCTACATTGTGCTGATCTGTTTTTGCTTGAGGAAACCCGATCCAATCCGATTATCTGGCACGGTACTCTTCATTGTTAGACTCTTTAACTTTGTGTAGCCTAGTTCACAAAGTAGGCTAACATTTTGCCCCCTCAAGGGATGCTTCTATCGAAGATGGAGCGTGCCTTGACATCGTCTATTCATTGGTCTCTGAATTTGAATCGTTAAATAGTCATTCCCGTTCGTTTGTAGAGATGTGCCGCTTCATAAGGTTGTGCCTCTTGCAGCCTATAAATACACCAAAAAGGTTCATAGATTCCCTCTTTTGTTTTTGACAAGCTTTAGTAATTCTGACTAATGTCCAGTGATTCTTCCAGGTAGGCTTCTTCTTTATTTTTCTTTAAATTCAACTTATACACCATTTCAATGTGTATGATTTCATTCGGGTTCGGACTCCAACCCGAACGGCTTTCTTTCTCGTCTTACTTAACATTGGGTTAACAGGCTAAAACGTTTTTGTGGGCTTGCACTCCGGTCCGAACGGAGTAAAAAGGCTGGGAATACGAGGGGTCACAATAAGCCTATATAAACCCGCCGCCTATCTCCTTCTTCCTCCCTTTCTGTTATTGCTCTCGCCTAACAGACTTTGCATCGAAACCCTAATTTTCAAAAACTCCAAAATCCTCTCATTAATCTTCAAACTAAACACTCTAGTAGGTTTAAAACTTCGATTTTCTTTGTAATAATCGAGTTCAGTTAGAATTTGTGGTCAATTCGAACGATTTGGTCATGGCTTTGGTTCGGCTTCGACGCCATGGCCTCCTCCTCCCTCGTCGTCGTCGTTGGTGACTCCGCCATCACCTCGAGGCGCTAGGAGATAGGATTTGACATGATAGGGGGTAAATTGGTCAATGGTGATTTTGCTGTGACATGCTTCCCAAAAAAGGATGGGTTTTTTAAGAAGGAGATGGGTTCGGTTTTGATGAGGAAGGGGAAGAAGAAGAAGAAGAGGATAATGAATGGGATCGGTTCGGGTGAGGTTGCATAGGAGTGGAGATGGGAATGGAATTTACTTGACCGGATCAGGTCGGATTAAAAAGCAAAGATGGGGAGCAACGCTCACTTGACCGGGTCGGGTCGGAATGAGAAACAAAGAGGAAGAGAGGTATGGATACTCAAGTCTATTCGGACCGCTCCGAATGCCTACTTCCGAACCGATCCGGTTTTGCTGGCTGGTTGTGAACATTTGCTTCAGACCAAAACATAGCTCCGTCCCCCGATCCGATCCCAACATTTACATCCGAACTGAACCGAAGCAGTCCTGCTCAATGCGCAAGAATTTGTTCAACTGACCAAATTAATACTTGACATAACCTTCAACTTAAAGAACAGTTAGGATAGTGCCTTACGAACATAAACGAGCATCAAGAACTATTCCAAACATTACTGCTTTATCGAACCTTTGCATTACACTCTTATGTGTTTACTTTGCATCCTTTGCACACATAGCACACACTTTAGTTCACACAAGTACACGAGGGGATACGGGCTATCTTACTCTAACTTATGTTATTGCTTCTTCAATAGTTTAGCGATCATGGCAGAGAGACGTTCATCTAGATTAGCATAGAGTAGAGAAGTTGCGGAAAATTCCGAGAAATTTACTCTTGATGACATATACCCTCCTTCAAACACTGAATGGGACGATGAGGGCCTAGATTATGAAGTAGAAGCACAAAATAGTGAAATACCTTCTGATAGTGAAGTTTCTCTTGGTGATGAAGAGGAAGGAGGGATAGGAGATAATCGTGCTGCTGATGAGTTTGAGTCTGCCATTATATTGGAGTTACCCAAAGATTCTGTTGAACCGACGATTGATGACGACAGACTTGTTCGAATATGTCTAAAGCATGGAATACTGAAAAGAGATACCCTAGTTCCATCGAAAGCAGATCGCCCCCATAATCCTCTGGAAGGATTTATGGCAGTTACCCGATTGATGTGTATGGTTGGGGCTATTCCACCGTTTCCGCCATTTGTTGTCGACTTTCTGAGACAGATGCAGATTGCCCCCATGCAATTACATCCCAACTCTTATGCTTATTTATACACCTTATATATAGCATACAAAGAGGTTTTAGGTATAGAGCCTACCTTCGATGATGTCCACTTTTTTTATAATTTCAAGCGTCGGACTCAAGAGACTCCTTCCTTCTCATATTTTGAATCAGTCCCAAAAAGGAAAATTACTACAGCCCCATTTAGCAGCAAAGCTGGTGATTCTAAGCTCGAATGGTTTTATATCAGGCAGCAGCCGGGGTGCGCCAGGAGATGGACCAAATCAAGTAAAGCACCGATTTTCTAGATCTCAATTTTAAATGCTCATGCCAACACATTAACTTGCTTTCTTTTTTTTATTCACAGTTGATAACCCAAAGCAAATATCGGATCAATTGTACTTTGATCATTTGCATCGGCTTCTCAATGGCGATCAAAAGTTTCTAACCATCGACGAAGTTCTTAAGGATGATTATCTCCATCATCACGGGTTACTATCCATTACCCATAGTATAGGTCATGGGACGGGTCCATATGTGTAAATACCCCCGGTAGACATTATTCCTGAGATGGGAGAGGGCTCGAAAGATCCAACAATACCTCTTCGGACTTTGCCTTCTCCATCTTCAACTCAGGACGACGAGTTAGCCAACATAACTGAAAAGCACAGAGAAGGGAATACCGTCCCTGATGACGCTATTTCTCCTGAGAAGTCAACATCTGCTAAAGAGCTGCCAACAGATGCTTCTCAAGGAGATGCTCCTACTACCAACGATTCCACATTCAAGGGTTTAGGAAACCTTCCCCTGCCTGAAACCATCTATACTTGAGAGGACTTTGGCACGAACCCTTTAACTTTCACCTCTTCAGAGGAGACTACTCCCGTGAAGACCAAAGAGTCCGCTCATGCTAATCTGGCTTCAGACTCGGGTTTGTTGGTGGGAACACCACTTAGGATGCACTCAACACATTAGCACCACACGTCACAGCACTCATGTCTTATGTGAACACTGATTCTAAATTCCACTTATATTGTTGTACAGTTACAATGTCTAGCCCTTACTACGATGTCAGAAAAGTGCGCCGTAGCATATCTAGACCTCCTTCCGATATCGATCATGATTGCCGTAAGAGACGGGGCAGAGATGGCAGAAGGCCTCACGATTCTCGTCGACCACACACCTCGTGCTATCGTTCCCCCGTCCGGTCGGATCCAGACAGATATAAGAGCTACCAGAGTCGTCGAGGAGAAGACACGTCGCAATCCAAAGACCGAACTTCTCCTCAAGACAAACACAGTCGGGAAAAAAGTCCATCGAAACATATCGATTCACGAGACAAACACAAAGTTTCTGAGAAGCGATCTGGAAAGGGTGATGCAGCCATCGTCTGACTAAGCGAAAACATGTTGAACTAATATATTGCAAGCCTCCACCACTGGATACTGATTCCAAAGTTAAGCTGGCATATCTGGAGAAGCGGTTCCCAGATCATTACTTTGAGAATCTAACTTTTTTACCTGCACTTGAGCCTATTTCCTCAAAGTGGGCAGATGAGGCTAAAGCAAATATTGACGCAGTTGAGAAGCAATACTCAGAGATGTTCAAATATTCACACAATCTCTCCAGAATTATTCGGACTTAAATTACAGTCGTTGATTCAATGAAAAAGGCTGCGGATTCCGATGAGAATACCTTGAAAATTTTAGAGAAGGACCTAGAAGACACACAGGCTCAACTCGTCATCGCTCAACGAGACGCCAATAACTTCAAACAATAATTTGTGGAGTTACAGAAGCGTTATCATGACCTGCTGGAATCTCATAGTCAATAGCGTTTGGAGTTGAAGAAACAAGCGGAAGACGCTAAGTCGGACATCATCAAAATGCAACTGGCTTATAATACTCTTGAGCAAGAAAAAGCCGAGTTAGCAAGAAAAAATGTTGAACTGGAGAAACAAAACTCTGACTTGGAGTCCAAGTTAATGGAAGCCGAGAATAGGGCTGCCCAAGCTGAGGGGAATGTGGACAACGTCATTAAGTCTGCTGAAGAGACCCATAGACAGCTATCAGAGGCTCAGGAAGAAGTGCACGGTTTTGGTGAATTATTGATTGAATTCTTTGCACACATAATTCGTCGCCGAAACATCTCTTGGATTGAAGACTATCCTACTACCTTAGTTCACGTGTGGAGTCAAATCATCGAATGGGAGAAAGAGGAACTTAAGGTAGACTTCGTTGATGAAGATAAACTTATGGAGAAGTATCTGAACGATGACGAACCGGCACGCCTGGCCGAGGGGCATCGCCTCATTGCTGCTGCTATGGAGGAGGAGAAACGCCTGGCCAAACAAAAGAATATCCCCGAGGTTGGTTCTTCTTCCGCTACCGCTGAAACTACTGAAGTTGAGGGATATGATCCCAAGAATCCGGGAATTCCTAAGGCGTCTCTTTTATCTCCCATACTCGAATCAGCGTCAGATACGGTAGCCACCCCAATTGAGAAACCATCAGAAGGTATTTCTACCTTTTCACCTCAATTTGTCAAGTCCGTCTCCACCTTTCATCACATAATTGGGCAATCGATCGAGGATCCTTTATTTTCTCCTGAGTTGAAAACTATTGCTTCTCATTCTGTAGGTGCTAGACCAGCCGAGAAGATCAATGAGCCTCAGGGAGCCTCTATTAGAGAGGAATCCGTGAAAAAGGCTCAGGGAGGACAGGATAAGTCTACCACAGTCGAATCCGGAGGGGGCACTGAACTGTCTAAGGCCGACACTTCTCATGATGACGAGATGATAGATGCCTTAAAAGACGACGGTGGTAATGAGGGGCATGAATAAGATCCTGATGTGGCTATAATTGGGGATTCAAAAAGTGCCGATGACATTACTTTGGCTAAAATGAAAGCCGAACAAGACAAACGCATGCAACTAAAAGCTGAAGACTTGAACCCTGAAAGCCTTAAGCCCCTTGCAGTGGTGGATCCTGGATCAAGGTTAGTTGTTAAGCTTTCAACTAGGTCTATTACAAAAGAGCTTGCTAAAAAATCTTCTCTTGATTCCAATGTTTCGACTCCTGAGAAGAAATCCACCGATTCTGGTACTTCAACTACCGAGAAGAAATGGCCAAAGCGTCTTATGACTGATGCTGAAAAAGACGCTAGAGATACACATAAGGCTGCCAAAAAATCCAAGACTGCTCCAAAGCCCAAGTGATGATGTGCTTTGTTTTATTTTGATATTCAATTGGTCCGCAATTGTTGCAGCGAGTGCGGCCCTCACATCTTTTGCTTGATTTCCCTGTACAAACTCACGTGTTTGTAAATAAAATAGTTTATTTCCTGCAACGTCTGATATTTGTTAGTTTAGCACTTAAGTAAAAACGCAAATGGACAGCATGTCATATTACAGTTATATAATAAAGTCATTGTTGAGGGGAACATGTATGCACATTTATGCCCCCAATCAATCTTGGATAAGTAGTAGGAATTATTCGAGATTGATTAAATTCAAAATCCAATTACCCCCGATTCTCCAACGGGGCTGTACTCCTTTCATCATTGATGCCTATTCTTTTTAGCATCTTTATACTCTCCTGTCTCATAACTAGGTTAGAGTATTATTGAGGTGATCTCTTATCGGGGTGCACCTTCACGCCTCAAGGGACGTCGTCTTCCCGTCCTTTATACTCTCTCGATTACGAGAGTTAAAGTTAAGAATGTCATCTTTCCCATTCTTTTGCATTTTATCATGCAAGCGGTCATTTTGTTCATTCCTGCAGATAGGTTATCTCTAGTTTTTCCAGATTTAATTTAATGTTTCATGTTTTATGATCATGATAGAATAATTGTCGAAGATTAAATAATGCAGGAAAGTAAATGACACATGATATTTTTATAGTGGTTCAGCGAAGTCATAGCCTATATTCACTTCATAATCCTTTGTTCATATAAACAAACTTTTTAAGGCAAGTCGTGCCTTTTTACACAGCTTATAAAAACAAAAAGGAAGACATTTCATATTTAGCTCAGATATCGTCGTAAGTGATGAGCGTTCCAAGCTCTGGGAATCTCTTCACCGTCCACGGTCATTAGCTTGAATGCTCCTCTATCAAGCTTCCGTTGGATGGTGTATGGCCCTTCCCATTTTGGACCAATTGGGTCGAAGGAGGGAAGACTCGTTTCAATACTAGGTCTCCTGGTTCAAAGGTTTTGAAGCAAACTTTCCGGTCATAATAACGTGCTACTTGATGTCGATGTTTGGAGGCATGCAAGTCTGCTTCATCTCTTTTTTCTTCAATCATATCAAGAGACTCTAGGAGGAGTGTTTTATTTGTTATCGGGTCATAGTACACGACTCGATGAGAAGGGACTTCCAATTCTACCGGGATTACTGCTTCTGACCCAAAGGAAAGTGAACAGGGTGTATGGCCGGTGGCCGTCTTAAAGGTTGTCCTATAGGCCCACAAAGCTAGTGGTAGCTCATCTACCCATCTGGCTTTGGCCCGCTCTAACCGCTTCTTAAGAATAGATTTAATGATCTTGTTTATTGCTTTGACCAGGCCATTTGACTGCGGATGAGCTACAACAGTGTACCGTTTATCAATCTTGTACTTCTGCCAGAAGTTTTTGAATTCGATGCTATCAAACTGTGTCCCATTATCAGTTATGATGGTCTTCGGTATCCCAAATTGACAGATTATGTTTCTGACCACAAAACTGATCACCTTTCTTGCCATGATCGTTGTTAAAGGTTCAGCTTCCACCCATTTCGTGAAATAGTCTACGACGATGATCGCGTACTTAGCTCCTCCTCTGGCAATAGGTAACACTCCAATAATGTCAATTCCCCACATGGCAAACGACCATGAGCTTACCATTGACTTGAGCTGAATCGGGGGTGCTCTGGGAACTTTGGCAAACTTTGACATCTGTCGCAGCGTCGTGAATAATCAGTCGCGTCTTTATTCACGGTAGGCCAGAAATATCCATACCGTAATACTTTCTTTGCTGGGGTTTGGCCCGTAGTGTGGTCTTCACACTCACCTTCATGTACTTCTTGCAGTACACGTTTAATGTCATCGTGTGCGATACACCGTAATAGGGGCATTGAAAACCCTTGGCGATAAAGGACGTCGTGCTGTAAAACGTATCTTACAACCTTGCATCTTACAGCTCGTCTTTCGCTCTTTTTCAACAGGAGGGTTCCATTCTTGAGAAAATTCTTGATCGATGTCATCCAGGATTCTCTCTCTGGGTCGACTTCCAAGGCTAGTTCCGCGTCCATTAGGTCGAAACTCGGTGATTCCAAAATCTCTATCGGAACCATTTCAGTTTCTTTGGGATTGTCAGAACTTGCTAGCTTCGCCAGTCGATCTGCTTTCTGATTTTTCGTTCTTGGAATGTGCGTTATGCTGTAATGCTCCAAACTTCCCAACAACTCCTTTACCTTTTTGAGATAAGTAACGAGTCGAGGTCCTTTAGTAGTAAATTCTTCCCGAACCTGGCATACAACTATCTTGGAATCGCAATATATATCCAGTATCTTCACTCCTAATTCTTTGGTGAGTTTCAGCCCGACAATCAGGGCTTCATACTCGGAATCGTTATTAGTAGCAGCAAACTCTAATCGTAATGCATAGTAAATAGATCGTCCTTCAGAAGTTATTAAAACAACTCCGGCGCCGGACCTTCGGTCATTTTTGGCTCCGTCCATATATAGCTTCCAAAGACTAAGCTCTAACTCTTGATCCAAAGTAACTACCTTGTCATCCACCGTTTCCTCTTCGGGAATTGTGAATTCAGCTACAAAGTCAGCCAATGTCTGCCCCATTATTGATCTTCGTGGCTGAAAATTCAAATCAAATTGACTCAGCTCGATGTTCTATTTAAGTAACCGCCCCGATGCTTCGGGTTTTTGCAACACTTGTTTCAAAGGTTGATCGGTGTATACAACTATTGGATGAGCCCGAAAATAATGGCGAAGCTTGCGGGAAGCAATCAGGAGGCTATAAGTAAGCTTTTTTTATCTTCGGATAATTACGTTCCGTAGCAGCTAGCTTTTTACTCATGTAGTATACAGGCTTCTGGACTTTATCCTCTTCATGTACTAATGTCGTACCGCTGGCGTGAGATGATACTGCTAAGTAGACAAACAAATCCTCATGTTCCATGGGTTTTGATAATATTGGAGACTTTTCTAATAAGTCTAATAGATTCTGGAACGCCTCCACACAATCGGGGGTCCACTCAAAATTTCGATTTCCTCGTTTTATGAGATCGAAGAAAGGTACACACCTATCTGTAGCTTTGGAGATAAACCTGCTCAATGCAGCAACTTTTCCGGACAAGCTTTGAACGTCTTTGATCTTTCGTGGTTCTTCAATATCCCTTATTGCTACTATTTGGCTAGGATTTATCTCAATTCCTCGAGAACTCACAAAATACCAAAGAATTTTCCAGATGCGACCCCAAACGAGCATTTTAGGGGGTTTAACTTCATTCCATACCTTCGAAGAATATCAAACATTTCAGCTAAGTCCCTTGTATGGTCGGAAGATTGTTTAGACTTCACAAGCATGTCATCCAAGTAAACCTCCATCGTTTTCCCGATTTGATTATAAAACATGCGGTTGACCAAGTGCTGGTACGTGGCTCCTGCATTCTTTAACCCAAATGGCATTACCACATAACAATATAACCTTAAGTCAGTGATGAAACTTGTATCTCTTGATCTGGTATGTGCATGGGAATTTGATTGTACCTAGAATAGGCATCCATAAAGGATAAAATCTCGTGCCCGGCCGTTGAATCACTAGCTGATCAATTCTGGGGAGAGGAAAGCTATCCTTCGGGCTGGCCTTGTTCAAATCAGAAAAGTCGATACATGTACGCCACTTCCTGTTTGACTTCTTGACCAGGACAGGATTCGATATCCAGTCGGGATATTTCGAATCCTTAATGAATCCATTATCTTTTGATTTCTCTACCTCTTCTTTCAAAGCTGCTGACTGCTCTGGGCCTAACATCTGTCTCTTCTATTTGACTGGTGGGTGCTTTGGATTAATACAAAAAGAGTGGCTCATGATGGCAGGCGAAATCCCACACATGTTAGCGTGAGTCCAGGAAAACACATACAAATTTGCCGTTAAAAAATTAGCCAACTGTTTCGCTCGAACTGGATCTAGTTGCGAGCCAATCTTTAATACTTCTGTTGAATCTGTCTCATCAATAGGTATATCTACTGTTATTTCGTTGGGAGTCGCCTTCCTATCCTCGGGTTCTCTATCCTCTCTGGGATCTATATCCTCGAGCACATCTGAGGGCGACTCTCTTGGGGAAGGACCCCTTAATTGCTATGCTGAGTTCTCCTTCGGAGGGGCAAAATCGTCCTTAGTTTCTATATTCAACCCCTTCATTACCATCTTCAACTCCGTCATGTAACAAGCTCGTCCCCTAGCTTGGTCGCCCCTCATCACCCCAATTCCTGCGTTAGTCGGTAATTTAAGCAGCAAGCACCAAGGTGAAATACATGCCCTAAACTCAGCAAGGGCCGGTCGGCCTAGGAAGGCATTGTAGGGCGACTCCACATCCAAAACTACAAACGACAGGATCCTCACACTCTGGCGATCTCCCTTCCCTAATGTCACTGGTAATTCTATGTAACCGTCGACGCTCCGTTGAAGCCACATATCCATCCTTCGTATGGCTTTAGATCTTTTGCTTCAAGTCTCATTTATTCGAAAGATATCTTGAAGATGATATTGACCGAGCTCCCGTTGTCCACTAACACTTTATGGACTAAAGCAGGGCCAATTGTCGTGGTAGTTACTAGTGGATCATCGGTTGGGGATTGAATTATGGAATCATCTCTACTGCGGAATATGAGACGTCGTCTGACATCGCCTTTTGTTGTTTTACTGGAGTAATGTCTCCCAGGATACTGCATTCTCCTACCTCAAAATGCTTGGCGGCATTGACGTACTGATCCATCGTTTTGAAACTACGACCAACCTGGCAGAGATGTTTGGTATTCTTCGAAAGTATGGGATGAAACTCAACCCAACGAAATGCTCATTTGGGATTGCATCCGGGAAATTCTTGGGATTCATTGTCAGCTCGCGCGGGATTGAAATTAATCCAGACTAGATTGCAGCAATCAGAGACATTCAGGAGCCTAGACAAATCAAAGATGTGCAGAGCCTTACGGGGAAAGTAGCTGCATTAAGCAGATTCATCTCTAGAGCGACAGACAAATGCATTCCGTTCTTTGAATTGATAAAGCGAGGAAAACGCAATTTAAAGTGGACCCTGATTGCATTGAAGCATTTCAGAACCTGCTGAATCATCTGGAGAGACCTCCGATACTGTCTAAGCCGGTGGATCACGAGGATTTATTCGTGTACTTAGCAGTGTCGTCCCACGCGATCAGCTCAGCGTTAGTGAGAGAAGAAGACAAGGTTCAAAGGCCAGTGTACTACATGAGTAAAAAATTGGTGGCAGCTGAATGCAATTATCCGAGGATCGAAAAGCTAGCGTACAGTTTATTGATTGCATCTTGGAAACTTCGACATTATTTTCAAGCTCATCTTATCACCGTGTACATAGATCATCCGCTCAAGCAAGTTCTATAGAGACCAGAAGCTTCTGGAAGGTTGCTCAGGTGGAACATTGAACTGAGTCAATTTGCTTTAAATTTTCAGCCCTAACGGTCAATACGGGGGCAAGTGCTGGCAGATTTCATAGCAGAATTTACTGCCTCGGAGGATGACATGGTAAACGAGGAGGCTGACCCACCAAAGTTACTTCTCGGTCCTAGTGCATGGAAATTGTATATTGATGGTGCTAGGAAAGATAAGAGATCTGGTGCCGGAGTGGTGTTTGAAACTCCTGAGAAAAGACTGATATCCTATGCTATCCGGTTGGAATTTCACGCCACTAACAACGACTCCGAATATGAAGCCCTGATAGCCGGGTTGAGGATCGCAAAGGAATTAGAGATCGCGAAGCTGGACATATTTTGTGACTCCAAGTTGGTTGTAAATCAGGTTTCTGGAAAATTTCGAGCTAAGAGCCCAAGATTGATTTCGTATTTGGAGACAGTAAAGGAGTTGCTGATAGGTTTTGATCACTACAGTATCTCTCATATTCCGCGGTCAGAGAACCAACAGGCAGATAAATTAGCCAAGATGGCTAGTTCCGACGATCCTGAAGAGATCAGGCTAGCCCCAATTGAAGTGCTTCGGTTCCCTAGTATCGATCAGATGGAAATTGATCCAGTACTAGAAACTGAGCCGGAAAGGGAGTCTTGGTTGACCCCTCTAAAGAATTTCGTAATGAATGGAACGCTTCCGACCAAGAAGAGCAAGAGGCGTAAAGTTATTCGTAAAGCTTCCCGATATGTTCTGCGAGACGGAGTCCTGTATAGAAAGGGATTTTCGATGCCTCTCCTTCGGTGTATAGCCCATGACGACATTAAACGTGTACTGCAGGAAGTGCACGAAGGTGAATGTGGCGATCACACTGGAGGACAAACTCTGGCAAAAAAGGTGTTGCGGTATGGTTATTTCTGGCCTACCATAAACAAAGCCGCGACAAAGTACGCGCGACGTTGTGATGCTTGCCAAAGATTTTCAAGGATTCCCAGGGCACCTCCTGGTCAGTTAAAAACAATGACAAGTCCGTGGCCTTTCGCTATGTGGGGAATTGATATCATTGGAACCCTCCCTATAGCAAAAGGCGGAGCAAAGTTCGCCATTATAGCTGTAGACTATTTCACCAAATGGGTTGAGGCCGAACCGTTGACTGCAATTACAACCAAGCAAGTGATCAATTTCGTTGTTAGGAACATTATTTGCCGGTTCGGGATTCCGAAGATCGTCGTAACTGATAATGGAACCCAATTTGACAGCAGCGAATTCAGGAACTTCTGCCAGAAATACCACATTGAGAAATGGTACACCTCTATGGCACATCCACAGTCGAACGGACAGATCGAAGCAGCAAATAAAGTGATTAAGTCCATTATCAAAAGAAGATTGAAGCGGGCCAAAGCTATGTGGGTCGATGAGTTACCCTTGGCATTGTGGGCCTACAGGACGACATATAAATCGGCAACATGCCATACCCCCTTCTCCCTTGCTTTTGGAGCAGAAGCAGTCATCCCGGTTGAGCTAAAAGTACCGTCTCACCGAGTTACTTATTACGATCCGATGACTAATAACGAGTTGCTCCTTGAATCCCTAGATTCATTAGAAGAGAAGAGGGATGAAGCAGACTTGCGTGCCTTGAGACACAAGCAACAGGTCGCTCGATACTACAACAAAAAGGTTCGAGCCCGAACCTTTGAACCCGAAGACTTGGTTCTGAAGCGTGTCTTTCCACCCCTGACTCATATGGGTGCGAAGTAAGAAGGACCGTACTCCATTCTACGAAGGCTTGATAATGGAACCTTCAAGCTAGCTACAGTGGATGGAGAAGAAATCCCCAGAGTGTGGAATGCCCAACATTTGCGGCCTTATCTGACATAAAGATGTCGGATTTATTCTTTTGTTTCATAGGACCATGCAAAAGGCACGACTTGCCTAGAATAGTCCAATTTTTTAAGCAAAAGATTATAAAGTGGATGTAGGTTACGATTTGACCGAACCACTGTAAAAATACCGTGTGTCGTTTACCTTTATTGCACTATTATTTATCCGCTTTTCTATCTTTATGAAATTTGCTGTAAACTATGCGGCAATCACAGGAACACGTGACTCCAGGCGCCTTCCATCAGAATGGAGAGGAATCCGCAGCTAGAACTTTGAAGGTACAATAAAGTGAATCACGTCATTGACAGAACTCTAACCTGGGCGACCGCCAGGAGAGTATAAAAGCGTCCATGATTGAGCGCTGAGAAAGAGCTCTTACCCCGCTGAAGGATCGGGGGGCGACTGAACAGCCGAGCTCGAACACTAACCTTGGCGACCGCCAGGAGAGTATAAAAGCGTCTACGATTAAGCGCTGAGAAAGAGCTCTTACCCCGCTGAAGGATCGGGGGGCGACTGAACAGCCGAGCTCGAACTCTAACCTTGGCGACCGCCAGGAGAGTATAAAAGCGTCTACGATTAAGTGCTGAAAAAGAGCTCTTACCCCGCTGAAGGATCGGGGGGCGACTGAACAGCCGAGCTCGAACTCTAACCTTGGCGACCGCCAGGAGAATATTAAAACATCTGTGATTAAGCACTGACAAGCATGCTGGAGACTCAGCGTCCCCAGAATTCCTGCCCCGTTAAAGGATCGGCGAGCAGATCATGATACGAGTTCGAACTTTAACCCGCTGATGGATCGGGAAAGTATAGAGGCACCGGAGGTTCGGCGCCTCAAGGACTATAATTCTACTAAAAAATTCCAAGTCCCCCGTATTCAAATATAGGGGGAAACATGCATAGAAATTGTTAAATTCTTTCTGTTGCTTGAATGATTTGTAGTATAATTTTAGCTTGGTTATAGCCAAATGACTTGTGACTAAATATGAAGAGTTTATTGACTGCAGGTACACGATGACGCAAAAGAAATAAACTTTCATTCATAAACTGCAAACCTACAAGATAAAGAGGAACCTAAACAAAAGTGAGGGCCATTCTCACAATTACATTTCATGGCCAGTGGAGAGCCTAAAAATCCTAAGGACAAAATATGAACTGATATCAGCATCCTACTTATGCTGGGGGGGAGGGGGCTATGTGGGCTTCTTTCTCTTTTTCTGCTTCCCCGGCTCCTCCTTATCAACATCCGAACGATCATCTTTTTTTCCCTTCCTCTTATCAACAAGAGGCTCCGGCGAAGAACTAGAGGATTGAGAGGCTAGTTGCGAAGTTACTGATCAGGAGGAAAATCTTACGACCAACCCAGTTTTGGGGTCGATCTCGGAAATAGGGGGCACATATATTGGATCATGTCCCCTTTTCATAAGGAGCAACTGCTCCTCCTCTTCGGCCTGTTGTTCAGCCAAGGTTTCCTCATCATCGCCTCTGCTTTCTTTGGTAATGGCGACTTCCTCTTCATCGCCGTCGTGGCGCCCGTCCATGTCTCTCAAAGCCCCGATGGGTTCAGCATCTGGGGGGACATCAGCACCAACGCCTGGCAGGATGTCAATCTTCTCTGCCTCTGCCTTCTTTTCAGCATCCTTATCAACTAGCCCGCCACCTGTATCATGAGAAACAAATGTTATTTTGGGAGAGAATGTGGTTTGCTCAGTTGATTGTCCGACCAGACGACGACAAGTGACAATTGCTTTGGCAAGTTGCGGAGAAAATATAGAGATACCTTCCGTCGATCCTCCATCCAAGCTAGCAGCAGAACCCCCGACAGCTGGAGGGGTTGGACCCAGAGGAATCAATGGATAGTCTGGATTGTATTCCTCAATTTCGGAGGCCTTGGGCTCTACAGCTGAGCTCGGTCCTTCTTCCATTTTATCTTTGCCCTTCGCCTGAGTTTTCTCTTTTTCAATTTCTTCTCGGTGTAGGCGTCTGCCTTTCTCTAAATCCTTAGGTTCATTATCCCTAAGAATGGTCCGCATCAACTCATTCTCATCAACTCCTAATCACTGTTTCTCGCTCTCAACGATTGCATCCCATATGTTGGCTAGAGTGACATGGTAGTCTGGGATCCAGGAGATATTACGGGTCTTGATGACCTGATCAAGGAAGTCGAACAACATTTCTTCAAATCCTTCGATATCCTTCTCTATCTCGAGGAGCTTTTCATTAGAAATAGTAGCCATTTCAATGGCACTTTCCACATTATTTTCAGCAAGAATAGCACGCTTCTCTGCACGTGCGAGTTGATCATTCAGAATCGCCTTCTCCTTTTCGGCCAGAGCTAAGCTATCTTTCAAACTTGCCTTTTCTTTCTCCCAAGCAGCTCTTTCGGCCTCGAAATGATCCTGTGCTGTTTTCAGTTCGGTGTTGGCCATCCTGAGATCTTCCACCCCTTTCTTCAATAACGCTCATTCTTTGCTGTTAGAATCGAGCTCATTATGAAAACATTGCCTCGCCTCCTCCAGCTCTGTTTTGTAATTTTTAGCATCTCGTTGAGCTAAGGCAAGCAAAGATTGTGCATCTTCTAAGTCCTTCTCCATTTTTTCCTTGGCCCTTTCATTGTTATCTATCTTCACTCTGGACCTATGCGCTTCCATCTCAAGCGTTCGGATGACGTCTGAAAGATTGACAGCATGTTTCTTCATCGCCTCATACTGCTTGGCTACATGGCGAACATGTCCGATGACTTCAGTATCCCAATTCCTAGGGACTGGTTCCAAGGTTGGAACGAACATCATCCTTTCGAAAAAGATATCGAGGAATTGTTCTCGTAATTTTTCCAGCTTGGCCTGTGTCTCCGGACCATGGATATAGTCTCGTGACCCGGGGGCACTCAAACTTTGTTGGCTGGAAGGGACAATGTCAATTTTCTCCCTCTCAGAATCCTTGTTTGGATCCTTGCTTTTATCCTTGGGCTCGTGGTGCCTTTTGGATGATCTACTGTGAGAGGGTGCACTCTTCGGAGGGGTTAAGTCTTTGGGAAGTTGTTTTCCCCCTGTTGGCGGCACCGGATGACTGGGAGGCTTACCAGAGGTTGGTTTTGATGGAGATCTGGATTGTGAAGAAGTAGGCTTGTGAGAATGACTGCGAGCACGCTCAGGATTTGGTTGAAGACTAGGTGTGCCTTCACGAAGAGAGCGATAGGAATAAGATCGTTTGCGAGACATCTTTCTTGCAAAAGAAACAAGTACATATTAAAACCTTGAATACTGTTGGTATAAAAGTGTGGGGTCAGACAGTGCATGTGATTTGTGCATCCCATATAATTCCCCCTAACAGACCAGGGCCCGAAGTCAGGCTCATCTGGGTAGTCTCTCGTTCTCCAACTGGAATTGTTGTTTCCTCATAAATAGGGAAAAATGGCTCCCCTTCGAAGTCTCCCTGTGTATATACATCATCAGGTAAAGGAATCTTGCTCAGTTCTTTAAATAACTGCTCCTCTGTTAAATCATCGGGAGCAGCAGGTTCAACCGGTAGAGAGGCCCTTGATGGGAAACCCCCCGGAGAGACTGAGATTTCCTTAGACTCGTCAGCACGGGCCTCATCTCCTTTATATACATTTAGGTCTTCGTCGTCCTGGATGATTATCGGCGAAGGACTCTTACAAAATTTAGTTGTTTCTGCTGCCCGTGACGTTCCTTCTTCCTCAGTCGGGGGCACGTATTTGTAGGGTTTGCCGCCCGCACCAAGACCAAACCTTATATCTAGAAGGCGGTGCTTGTGAAGATTCTCGTCAGTAATACATTTCTTGTTCTTTAGGAAGTTGGATTTGCTTTGCAGAAGAAAAGAAAGTTGATTACTGTACACCGAGCCTTCTGTCTTTGGAAAGGCGTGATCTGCTTAGAGAAAAGAAGCATATTAGTGCTTCGATTTCTTAAACAAGTTATTCAGTCAAAGGTTCAAAATTTACTTGATTTAAGCCATCTTCTTAAGCACCCGGCCTGTCTCTTTATATAGAACCAATCGGCCTTGGGATCCCCTATGTTGCTGTACCCATCAGACAAAATCTTCCTATTTGCTACCGATTTGAAGAAAGAAAAATTTGGGGTTGCCGTGGAGCGATGCTTGAAAAGGTAAAAAAAATTCAAATCTTTAAACGTGAGCTCAGTTTGCAGGATTTCCGCATATGCGATGTATAGGGTATATAGGGCTGCGTAGGCATTGGGATGGAGCTGCATTGGAGCAACACCTAATCGTTTTAGGGTCTCAATGACGATTGGAGGAAACAGAGGAATAGCGCCTACCTAGCACATAAGTCGGCTAACTGTCATATACCCCTCCGGAGCCAAATGAGGTCTATCTTCGCTACCAGGAGTCCTCACATCATCCCAGGGGATCCCGTGTCTCAAGCAAATTCTCTTAAGCTTTATGTCATCAAGTTTGGAAGCTAAAGAGTCAGTGAATTTCTCTATTTCTATTGCACCAGGAATTTCGTCAGGAGCTCGGTCGTCTACTTCGGATTCCTCATCAACCGAGGTACTCTCGGACGGGTCCGATTCTGTTTCTGCCTCATATTCGGATCCAGAATCCGCACCCTCTGGATTAATTGGAAGAACCTCAGGGTAGTTGTGCTCAGATGTCTCGGGATCCATCTCTGTGTCAGACCTTGAAGGGGAACGGTTATCCGACATTGCTGTTTAGGCGAGTAAACATGAGAAATAAGAATATAATTACCCGTCCCCCGTGTGTGCAAGTGCAAGTGTGTGCCTGTGCATGTCTTAAAGAAAAAACGTAAAAGTTATCAAGATCATCGAAGTATTAGTCGTCATATGCGGTCAAGTTATGTTGTCATTCGGTCCTGAAAGTCCGTATTGAAGGCTCTAACCTAACTGTTCAGAATATGGCAATAGCAAGGCATTGTTTAGAGTTCAGAATATGTTTGGATCGTGGGCTACGGGTCGAATCGCGATACATGTAATGGATCGCCCTCTTTCGGATCACAAGGAAGCATGGATCGAGGTTCTTGTCAGATCGCGGAAGGCTTCAAGTCGTGTATTTTGCCAGGGGGATCGTGAGAACCCACCACGATCCAGCTTACGACTCGATCCCATGAACTACCGATCCCACTTCCCCCGATCCGAACCGTTGGCCAGAATACTGCTTCCACTTTCCTATCTCCACCCTTCTCGCAATCCGACATGAAGCTCCCCTCCACGAGTCGTCCAGATCCTTGTTTCCTTTTTTCCCCTCGTTTCTCCTCTTCACCCACGAACCAACCTGGCTCCCTCTTTCTCCTTCTTCCTTAACTCAGCCCCTCGATCTCAAACCTTTGAAATCGGAGCTTTCCACTTTCTAAATCGATGGAAGCGAAAATAAAAGTGTTCAATTACCTTAGGTTTAGAATTGATGGGGTATGGGGAGATTAAGTTTGGATTGTTGGATGGAATTTCCAAGCAGCGGCAACCAAAAACGAGAAAGAAAAAGGAAAGAAGAGAAGAAAGGGGTCAGGTATATATAGGCGAATGGGTGACTTCTCATCTTCCGCTCTTTGTTTTACTCGATCCATAGGGGGCTAGCGGGCCATGGATCCGAGCCCATCAGAAAAGAGGAGGCCGGTCCCCGGATCAACTCACAACGGAAGATGGCCCATCGCACGAGGCCCGCACGAAAATCGGATCAGGATGAACGCCTCGTGTCGTGAACCATGGGGGATTTGGGCGATCCGACTCGACAAACTTTTGTCAAAATCAAATTTTGGAAATTGTTTGAAAGAAAATTAATAAAAGTTTACCTGAAGTATCCAGAAATCCCAGAGAGAAGAGCTGCTCGATAACCAAAGAAACGATCGAAGATTTCATTGGGCATTTTTACTAATCAGGAGATACAACTTTTCATAAACGGTACAACAATATGAACAGACACGGCCTTTGATTTGCATCTTCCTCTGAAAAGATGTTTCCACGGTTTCAAAGCATATTCCATCTCTGATAAAATATACTTCGAGGGGGAAAAATGTTGGCTAGCTTTTTGACCAAGCCACCAAGGTTCACACACAAGAAGAAAGTATGAGATTTCGCTCCTCAAGTTCACAGAAGATCGGATAGTCCGTGCGGATCGCCCCCATTCGGATCGCTGAAGCGGGTCGCAACCCGATCCCCACTTTGCCATCTCGATCCGATCCGATCCCCGAAGGCATGGCGAAGCTGCTGACCAAGTCTATTCCGCGTATGACGGATCACGAGACACCTGTCCACAACGGCTAATTTGACTGACTCTTCATCAAACCACGATCCGATCCGATCCCCTAGGCTGATGGATGATGACCAAGACCAAGTCCACTATGATCCGAGAATACAGGATCTCGCGACACGTGTTACCAACTGTCATATTGACCAATTCTTCATCAAGCTACGAACCAGTCCGAGATCTTCGGGATGTGGGCCACGTATGACCGCGATCCGTCACCAGAAATCAGCTATAAATAGCCCAGAGCTTGGCATTTTTCGGGATCTTTTGGCAGTATTGAGTATTGATTCCACCATTACTGTCATACCACTATTTCTTATCAGTTTTATTTCGAGATTACTGAGAGAAATCATAATTGTAAGAGTGAGTTTGAGAGAAATCATTGGTTGTACTAGCATTCAAAGTATAATCAATAGCATATAAAGTGGACGTAGGCTCGTTAACGCCGAACCACTATAAACCTTGTGTGTTCTCTACTTTTTCCTCATTTTTTAGTTATAATTTTCTACGAATCAGAACAATTTGGGTGTTAGAGCCAAATTTTGATCTAACAACTCTAAATAGCACTTCATGTTCAAATTCAAATTTTGTTTTCAAATTTCAAATTCTATCTTCAATCCTCTCTATTTTATTTTCTATTTTTCTATTTTTCTTTCTTACTTTACTTCTGTTTTCAAACTCAAGTTCTATATATTTATACTTTATATAGTTTTAAACTTTATAATTTTATAAATATGTTTATATAGTTCATATCTATGTTTTCATATGATTCCCTACTTTATAATATTAATTTATCACACTATATTTTAATTCAAGAATTTCCAGAATTATATTTATATATAAACAATTGAAAAATGCTTAAAAATTAATTTTGTACTAAGTATATGTCGACATATAGAAAACACCATGTTGACATATAAATGTCATTTTTTCAAATTTGAAAGGAAGTGTCTTTTCACTATTTGTGATAGTTCTGGAGCGTTGCAACCTTTCACATACTATAAAAAGGGCTTGATTTCGTATTTTTAATCACTCCTTCTTCTCCACTTTCACTCTCTCTCTCACATTACACCATTACTTCTTATCATTTTTATGATTCCTACACCTATACTCTGCCGAATTCAATTATGTTTTCACTAATCTTCTTCTCTTTAACCTCTCTACTCATTACTCCCTGAATCAAGTGCTATTGAAGAGTTGTAGGGCTATTTTAATTGTTTGGGAAGTATTTGGGAATTGGTGTTTTCCTTGTAGCCATGAAATCAAGGAATGGAATCGGTGTTTTCCTTGTAGCCGTGAAAACAAGGAACATAATCTGTGTTTTCCGTGTTGCCGTGAAATCAAGGAATGGGAGCGGTGTTAACCTTGTAGCCGTGAAATCAAGGGGTGTAATTGGATATTGACATAGTAATAAAACTTTGCGCAATCTAGCATTGTGCGGGACTGGACATAGGCGCAATCCGAACCAGTATAAATTCCGGTGTGTTTTTTTCATTTTTGCATTTTTATTTCTATTTATTTTGTATTTGTGTTTGATTATGTGTTTGTGATTGTTTCTGTGATGTTTGATTCATATAGTTTATCACATAAGTTTTAGATTTTGTTTAAATTCTCAAAAACACTATTCCCCCCTCTATTGTTTGTTTTGCCTTAACTATCCTTTCCGCAATCCCTAACAGAGTTTTCATATTCGTTCAACTATCGGAGACGGTCTAACGAACTTAGGAGCTAACTTTCCTTTACTTCCGAACCAAACAACATGCTTTAACGGTGAAATCTTCATGAAAACCATATCACCAACATCGAATTCATAATCCTTACGATGCTTATCGGCATAACTACTTTGACGGTCTTGGGTTGCTTTCATTCGTTGTCGAATGATCTCGATACAATATGATGTCTCTCTGATCATCTTTGTCCCAAGCACCGACTTATCACTAGTTTTCAACTAACATGCCGGAGAATTACATGGTCTACCATAAATTGCTTCGTATGGTGCCATCTGAATGCTCGACTGGTAGCTATTATTATAAGAAAACTCAGCTAGATGTAGATGGTCTTTCCATGATCCTCCAAAATCCATTACACAAGCTCTTAAGAGATTTTCCAAAACTCGATTAACCCTCTCGGTTTTACCATCGGTCCGGAGATGATAAGTCGTACTTAAACACAACTCGGTTCCCAAGTCTCTTGCATACTCATCCAAAATCCACTTGTAAACAATGGATTTCGATCACTGTCTATGCTCTTCGGGATACCATGGAATCGAACTATCCATTTTATGTAAAGCTCATCCAACTTCGATGTTGTCCTAGTCGATCTGATAGGAATATACCTTGCACTGTTGGTCAAATGATCCAAGATGACCTAAATTCCTTTGTTTCTTCTCCTAGTTCTAGGCAGTCCATCGATAAAATCCATCAATATATACTCCCACTTCCACGTAGGAACTTCCAATGGCTGAAGCAATCTACCCGGCTTCTTCTATTTAGCTTTTACCAACTGACAATTCATACATTTGGAAATAAACTTTTCAACATCCCTTTTCATAACTTCCCAGTAGTAAGATCGCTTCATGTCCTGATACATCTTATTACCACCAAGACGAATTGTCAAATTCGAGTGATGACATTCCCACAGAACCTCATCTCTCAATCCACCGATATCAGGAACAACCAGTTGTCCTTTCTTTTGAAGCCAACCCTCTCGATCGATGTCGAATTCCTTATCCTCTGGTTCCAACTTCTAGATAATCTCGACAAGCTTTGCATCACGCTTTTAGCTCTCACCAATCCTTTCAATGAGAGTAGATCTTATCGATAAGCTTGCCAACATTTCAGGTTCTAACTCACACTGTGATCTGAAATCAAATCCTGCCAAGTACTCGAGGTGTTTCCATTCCAAAAACATCGCTCCCAAACTTGCGTGTCTTCAACTCAACGCATCTGTCACTGTGTTACCTTTACCAGGAGTATAGGTTATACCACAATCATAGGATGCAAGAAACTCCAACCACCGTTGTTGCCTGAGATTCAAATCCTTTTGGAAGAAAAGATGCTTTAACGACTTGTGATCCATAAGCAACTTGAATCGAACTCCCAACCTGTAATGTCTCCACATCTTCAGAGAAAATACTATCGCCGCCAACTCAAAATCATGAGTTGGATAATTCCTTTCATGTGGCTTCAACTGTCAACTTGCGTAGGCCACAACCTTATCCTTCTACATCATCAATGCTCCGAGTCCATTACCACAACCTACCATTTCTCTTCATTCCCACTTGGAATCGTCAAAACAGGAGCACTCGTCGGTCTCTCTTTTAGGATTCCAAAAGCTTGCTCACACTTCGCATCCCATGTGAACACTTTATTCTTGTTCATCAATTCTATCAACGGTGTAGCTATCTTAGAGAAATCCTTGATAAATTGTGATGGCCCGACCCGCACCAGCCGGCATTTCCTCCGAAAGTGCACTGTACACATGCCCGACTAACACAGAACGATCTCCAAAGAAAGGAAAGAAGAGAATGAACTAATCGAAAACATGTAGAATGTCTCACAGCGCATGGAACAAAATATAATAATAATTTACTTGACATAAAACATGTGAGACAGTGCATAAGCTGATAACTAAAACCAACATCAACATCAGAGCAGCGGAAATCCAAACACAGCGTATTACAACTTTCCAAATTACTGTCTCTGAACAAATGAAAGAAAGATACACTACTAATGCCCAAAGTAGTGACCGCAGCAACACAAGGAGAATATCTATATATGTGTATCATACGTGGAAGCCTCCTGCTCGTCTTCGGTACAGTTACTCGTGCATACCACCTAACCTGTCTCTAGTCTGCTCGTGAGAGCACCCAGAGTAATAAGAAGAGACATAAAACTCTGGGTCAGACAAAAAGTCTGGTATGAGCGATAAGCAGCTAAACAGAACAATAACAGGTATGCTAAACCATACCTGAACCTGGACCTGCAACCAAAAAGTTAGCACTACATACCGTACAATACTCTAAGGTGCCACTAACATAGGTGTAAAGAAATACGGGGTGGGGTTGTGCATGTCATGGTGATGGCAAACAATCAAGCATAGCAACCATCCTCACATCTCTCGCTCAGTGCGTAAAGCATACAATATCCACTACCTTGGTCACCTAATCCTTTGGGCCATGACGGAATCCAATCCCGTACAACTACCACTACAAGCCCACTATCCGCCTCTCAGTGGTGAACCAAAGTTATGAATACCGACAACCCCTTTGCATACGTCCCGCAACAAAGCCCAACTCATGAAGTGGACTCGTTGGTTCCCTTCTGGATCCTGAGTTCTACTTCCTACTTGGACTTCCTTTGCATCTCGGGTTTTGGTCTAATTGGAGTTGGTCTTCAAAAGAGTCATCACAATGAGGTAAGAGTATACGTCCGGTTCGGTACGGTAGTCCCGACCCGGTTCGGTTCGGTGATCCTGGCCCATGCCTTGATCAGTGCTCCACTCCTCCTCGGTTCGGTCCTCCAGCTCTGGTTCAGTTCGGATGCCCTATGTCTGGGTTCGATGGTTGCTTCCTGGTTCGGTTCGGTGGTTGCTCCCTCCTAGATGTCCCGATCTGATCCCCCTTCCCTTCATAAGCCCGATCCGGTTCCCCTTTGGTCTCTCCGATCCGTTCCCTCTTGGTCTCCCCGATCTGATCCCCTACCCAACTCCAACTCTAAGCAAATGGTCTTCCTTCTCGCCAAGGCTCCTTTAGTGCAAAGTTCCAATCCGGTTCGGCTTCTCTGCCCAGTCCACCATCTGATCCGAGCCCCTTATCCCAATCCGATCCGAAACCCTGCACATTTTCCTACAACTTTTCCAGCGACTGTTTACGCCATACGACGGCATTTTCAACCATTCTAACAGTTCTAATCAATCACAAAGCACACCATACAGTCATAGCAACAAATAGAAGTGACCACAAACACCAAAACAACAATATGACAAAGTTAAACGGATCAAACATAGCCAAAATCCCATATTTTCCCCTAAGCATGTTTAAGCAAAACTAATGATAAGATTAGCAAAACTTAACCAAATTTTCTAATAGAGGCCTAAGACAATATTTTGGAATTTATGAATATTTTTCCAGAATTTATTAATGTATAAATTCGCTAATTATCACTAATCACCCTAATTAACTGTAATTAGTGTCAGAACAATGCTAATCACTCACCTTGGCCACAAATAAAACTCAGATCTAAAATAAATCTCTGTTTGGCACAAATACTGATGTCTAACAGCAGCTCTAACCTTGATTTGGCGCTATCTCTTATTAATTTGATGTTGCTAAGCTTCTTGATTAGAAGGTGATTTGGAGATGTTTTAGAGGTTGGAGGCCATTACTAGGGTTCTTAGGAGGTAGATGGCGGCTAGAAAACTGAAATGAAATGAAAACTAACTCATTTCAACCTCCCTATAACCCTAATCCCGAAATGGGTTATGGGCCCATTTGTTAATCACCTCATTTGGCCCCGTTAAGCAGTTTTTCACTATCTGAAACTTGTTTTAGTCATATCTCCCAAACGATGAGTCCGTTTGGCTAATATACCCACTCTACGGAATTGTAAACCATCGTCCGGATCCAATGGAAGTGGTTTCAGGTCAAAACTCCTTTCCAATCAAAAGTTATGGCCAAAACAGTATCGGCTAGGGGTAAAACGGTCATTTAAAAATCGGTAAAAATCATGAACATGGGAAATGACCCCAATAGTCGTCTCCTAAAGTTACATGACCATACGACTTTGTATGTGAAAGAAATAAATATCCTACGATCCTTCGATGCGTAGAATGCGGGTCGTTACACTCTCCCCCCTTAAGAAATTTCGTCCCCGAAATTCCTTAACCTAAAACATACAAAGGATCTCGCATGCCTACCAGCCACAAACAACAATCAAACATGCAAAACAAACAGAACCATTCTATCCTAGTACGCGGTTTACTAACAAGGGAAGAATCATCGCCGCTAAAATCTTACCAGGCAAAGAGCTTTGGATATGACTTTCCTATGTCATCCTCTACTTCCCAAGTACAGTCGTTCTCTCGCCATCGATTCCCATCTCTACCCTAGAGGTGATTTCCAATAGGGTAGGATCGTCCCTCTGACTGGAACCGATCCACTCAATCCAGATCGATCTAATCGTCAAGCTTACTAGCGTTTCTGAATCCAATTCGCACTTAGGTCCGAAGTCATCTCCTGTGATATATTCTAGTTGCTTCCATTCCAGAAACATAGCCTCTAAACTGGCATGTTTCCTACCCAATGCATCAGCTATCGTACCCCTTCCGGTACTATGGCATCCGTCTATACTGTCATCTTCTTAGGTAATCCAACCCTATATGCCAAATTTCAAACTACATTCCAAATGTCCTTTCAAGTCCAACTTGAGTCCTTCCTACATTCGTACTGCACGTCCAACGTACATTCACCTCCTAGAGGCAAACTAGACCCATCCAATGAACCTAGGTACTCCACTTATACTCGTACTGACGTCCAACGTACATTCACCTTCTAAATGTGAACTAGACTCATCCAATGAATCTAGGTACTCTACCTTCGAGTCCAAGTCCAACTTGAAGCTCCTATATCCGCTGAATCTCCAAGGTCAACGGACGCTCCACAATGCCCAACATACTTCAAGTCTAACATAAAGTATCTTTCACCCATCATATCGCCATGATCAACGAACTTATACTATTTCCATTCAACAGGATCCTACAGGTGGTACTCAAGAGAAGAAAGGTAGGAACAAACACAACAACTATAGCATCCATCAAACAAACCCTATCTATCACCCGCTAAAGCCATGAATACGTCGATACCTGTATGTCTGGTCCAACCAACACCAATAACTAATGGAAGCTCTGCCCCCAGGCGGACTACCATACGTACAACGTACGTTTATCCTACAAGGATAACTAGATCACGTCCAACGGATCCAAGGTAAGTGGGCGTCCCCAAATACCCCTGTTTTTAGTCCGCCTGAAACACTCGATTCCCACCCAAGTCTATCCATTATCTTGCTGCCCTCTCGAGTCCAACTCGAGCCAATCCAATTCCTTGCAGCCTTCTTGAGTCCAACTCGAGTCAATCTATTACCCATAAACTCAGACCCATTCTTGAGTATCCATTACCAACAAACCCTAGTCCAACATGAGTCGCCTCCCTATTCGTTGCATCTCCAAGATCAACGAACACCCATTTTCTTTTACGAGTTCAAGTCCAACTTGAATCGTCCTAATCTTCGTTGCATCTTCCATGATCTATGAACACATCCTATTTCTTCAAAGTTCTACTATCCAAAGAGAACATTAGTATATGGTTCTAAACAATCCATTACTTTGTATCTTTCTCGAGTTCCACTCGAGTCATCTCATAACACTATCGAGTCTAACTCGGGGCAGTCCATACCATCGAATAGTCTTATCCTATCATAGCTGCCCATTACTCCTCGGGTAAACCAAGATATCATCCAATGAAAATCACAAGAACTACTTATCTCTCACGCAAACCATCCTAGTCGACTTCGACATTCCCCGAGTACAAGCCCCAAAGGCCTAAACCAATATCAGACAAGCACCCAAGGAAATATCTCTCTCGAGTTCAGACAATCTACGTGAGTTGATATGAGCAAAACATCCAAGCACTCAAGCATCCATAACTAACTCTGGCTATCCTTTCCAATCTTGCTTGAGACTATCGTCGATCGCATGGCCAAGTCCTGACCAAACTAATGTACATCCAATGTACATTTGCTTCTCTAACTCCCGTTATCATCTTCATCATAAGGTAGGCGATCCAATACCACCTTTCGTCCATCATCCAATATAGAGGTCGTCAAAGACTCTTCACAATCTACTATCACTCTATACCTTTGGAGTCAATCAGCTCCCAAAATCAAGCTAGACCTAGTAAAGCTCAAAATAAAGCAATCACAACAAACATACATCCATGACTCGATAAGACCAAATTACGACAAATCCTACAAAGGCTAGTCAAACCAACTATCGGGTTTGTCACTACTAAAGGTCTACCAACTACCTCGGGTTCCAATTACAACCTACCTACCAGGTCACTAGGTATGAAGGAATGGGAAGTCCCGGTATCAAACAAACTCGAACAGAAACATCTTAAATAGGAAGCATACCTCGAATAACGACACATTTTTCCTTCTGTGCCGCAGTTGGGGCATTCAATGAAGAAGGAACAACGTTGATAGCATATGCTTTCACGATCTGCTTCTCCCTAGGAGGTTGTGGACATTCATTCTTGTAATGTCCCGCTGGGCCACAATTAAAGCACTTCCTTTCCCCAGGCTTTTCCCGACAATCTCTGGCATAGTGGCCCTTCTTGCCATAGCTAAAGCACTCGCCATCTTTCTTATTTTTCTTATTCTGACCAACCATGGTTTGGTCTTGTTTCCTCTTATTCTGGGAATCATTCTTGCCTCCACCGCCTGCTGGCGGCTTTGGCTCCTCTGCAGATGCAATAGCAACCTTAGTCTTTGGCTTAGGGTAAAGACTCTCTGACCTTAATGCCTTTCCTACAATCGACTCAAACGTCTTATCGATGTGGTTTATAAGTCTTTCCCCCAAGTACCCATCTAAACCAGTTATGAACTTCTCATTCTTCTTCTCGGCAGTATCTATAAGGGATAATCCATATTTCGATAAAGTATCAAACTCAGCAATATAATCCGAGACTGCCCTACCATTCTGCTTAAGCTCCAAGAACTTCCTAAACAATTCTGACTTCTGAGCAGCTGGAATAAATTTATCACTGAAACGAGTTCTAAACTGATCCCAAGTGACTTGATCCTCTGGAGTAGCTGCCTTAATAGCATTCCACTAATTCATTGCCTGTCCTTGCAGCTGACGGGATGCTAGCCTTCTCTTCATCGCATCCTCGATACCCAAGTCTTCGAAGATACGCTCATAGCTATCCAACCAATCTTGAACATCCGTAGTCGATTCCGTTCCATGGAACGGCTTCCCACCAAGACTAGTATAATCCTTATTCAGCTTGGCGAAATCGGCCCTAGGTGCCTGCACTACTGGACCACCACCATTACCAGCATTGTGAGCTGCCCTCTGCACATCCCCAAGCATCTCTCTCATGAAGTTGGTGAACATCGCCCACATATCAGGGTCATTCCTATTGTTAGCCCTTGGACCCGTGTTCCTCAAGTTTCGGCTCATCATTCAATCTGTAAGGAGAAAACGATTAATCATCTCTTTAGTGGTGCCAGTGCAGTGCGACTCAACCATTAACTATACTAATAGTATATATTTATAGCTAGCTTTTGAAAACCAAAATAATCACAAATACGCGCTCTCATATACCTATACTATCTCTCCCTGATGACTTCCCTAGGTTAACTACACAACCTAGAGCTCTGATACCAAGTGTGACGGCCCGCCCCGCACCAGCCGGCATTTCCTCCGAAAGTGCGCTGTACACATGCCAGACTAGCATGGAACGGTCGCCAAAGAAAGGAAAGAAGAGAATGAACTAATCGAAAACCTGTAGATTGTCTCACAGTGCATGGAACAAAATATAATAATAATATACTTGACATAAAACAGGCGAGACAGTGCATAAGCTGGTAATTAAAACCAACATCAACATCAGAGCAGCGGAAATCCAAACACAGCTTATTACAACTTTCCAAATTACTGTCTCTAAACAAAAGAAAGAAAGATACACTACTAATGCCCAAAGTAGTGATCGCAGCAACACAGGGAGAATATCTATATATATGTATCATACGTGGAAGCCTCCTGCTCGTCCCCGGTACAGCTACTCGTGCATACCACCTAACCTGTCTCTAGTCTGCTCGTGAGAGCACCTAGAGTAATAAGAAGAGACATAAAACTTTGGGTTAGACAAAAAGTCTGGTATGAGCGATAAGCAGCTAAACAGAACAATAACATGTATACTAAACCATACCTGAACCTGGACCTGCAACCAAAGAGTTAGCACTACATACCGTACAATACTCTAAGGTGCCACTAACATAGGTGTAAAGAAATACGGGGTGGGGTGTGCATGTCATGGTGATGGCAAACAATCAAGCATAGCAACCATCCTCACATCTCTCGCTCAGTGCGTAAAGCATACGATATCCACTACCATGGTCACATAATCCTTTGGGCCATGACGGAATCCAATCCCCTACAACTATCACTACAAGCCCACTATCCGCCTCTCAGTGGTGAACCAAAGTTATGAATACCAACAACCCCTTTGCACACATCCTGCAGCAAAGCCCAACTCATGAAGTGGACTCGTTGGTTCCCTTCTGGATCCTGAGTTCTACTTTCTACTTGGACTTCCTTTGCATCTCGGGTTTTGCTAGAACTGGAGTTCGTCTTCAAAAGAGCCGTCACAATTAGGTAAGAGTATACGTCTGGTTCGGTTCGGTAGTCTCGACCCAGTTCGGTTCGGTGATCCTGGCCCATGCCTTGATCAGTGCTCCACTCCTCCTCGGTTCGGTCCTCCAGCTCTGGTTCGGTTCGGAAGCCCTATGCCTGGGTTTGATGGTTGCTTCCTGGTTCAGTTCGGTGGTTTCTCCCTCCTAGATGTCCCGATCCGATCCCCTTTACCTTCATAAGCCCAATCTGAATCCCCTTTTGTAACACCCCGTAATTCTGTAACACCAGGATTCATAAATCAAGGCAGAATTAAAAGTTAAAATCAAAATAAAGAGAAACGGGCTGCACCATTGCATTCGTCTCGGAATTCTGCATGAAAACGAGTCCGAGTTTGCGAAAATTGGAGTCCGTATGAAGGAGATATGACCTCCGGAAGTTTCAGCAAAGTTCGAATTTCAAAATCGGACCCAGTTTGGGTTGGGCGAGAATTTTCCCGCCCAAGGCACCCAGGTCGACTGGGTAGTCGACGTGAGGCACCCAGGTCGACTGGGTTGTCGACCTGAGTCACCCAGGTCGACTGGGTAGTCAACCAGGGGGTCGACCCTCCCCCCCCCCCCCCCGCGCTTTTTCCGGCTTTCTGAACCTGATTCGTTTCTCTGTATCTGGACGCCATTCTGACCAGATTCGTTGACTTCTACACTATATAAACAGCCTTGGTCTTCTTCTCTATTCACAGTTCTTTTCTATCCTTATGATGCCTCTGAGAAAAATGTATAAATAAATAATATATAAAATAAATCAAGACGAGGAGATGCTGCTAATGATTTTCAAGAAGAGGTTCAAATCAAGCTAGGATTCAAGAGGAGGTTCAAACGACTTTAACGACTGTTTTTCTACGAATCATAGCAACGTCATCTTTCTATTCTAATCTAACCTCTGTAAGTCAGTTACTTTCTAGATTTGAACGTTTTTCTCTGTTCGTGACATGAAATTAAAGGAATAAAAGAATATGCCAAATCTCTCTCTCTATTCAAATCAGTGCCTATTTCTTTGGACCTAATTGAGAACTAACATGATTCGAGGACAAATAAGACTGTGACTATGAAACTATGGACCTTAAAACCATATGCCTCTATGACTATGAACATTGCCTATGACTATGAACATTGCCTATGACTATGGACATTGCCTATGACTGTGACTGTGACTATGAGAATTATTTCCTTTGACTATGAATACAAGCCTATGCCTTTGATTAGAAAACACAAACTATTGCCTATGACATAACGAGGACAATTGTGACTAAACACCTATGATTAGGAAAGTGTTGCTTAAGTTTTATGACTGTGAAATTGGGTCTAAACCTGATTTTCTATTCTGTCTATTCTTGGTTTTCTTTGGTTTTAGACCTTCGGAATTTACCTATTAAGTTAGGTCTACCCATGTTCTTGAACCTACGGCTCTATTCTGTCTATTCTTGGTTTTAGACCTTGGGAATTTACCTATTAAGTTAGGTCTACCCATGTTCTTGAACCTACGTCGTTATTCAAACCTTTTTATGCCAGTTATTATGTCCATCCTTTTTCATAGCATCTTTGGTTCATTCCCTATTTTCTACGAATCTAGAATTATCTATAATCTAGATTGAATCACGATTATATGAACGGTGGGAATACGATTTGGGCGAAATATGAAATTACTAGGAACGTAGTTTTTAACTTGGAAATTGGCATAAATTGGGAACATGTATTATGGCATGTTCATAGAAATGCAAATTGGATAAACTTGACATGAATTATAGGACGGGTAATTTGAATCTAGTATTGACTTGTAAATCTAGCATTTACATGGACTGTGAACTAGAATAGTAAGTCTAGTTTGACATGAAATGTAATTAGAATGTTAAATCAAGATTGGATTAGCTAATTTGGCATAATAAGTATATTGGTATAAGTTTGAAATTGGCCATAATTGGGAATAACTGTCAGGTTTAGCAAAATCATGGTTAGTGACACTTGATTTGGTATAGTTTACATACCAAAAAGCATAAATATGATATGGAGGGGAAAATGGGCCATAAGAATAAATGTTGACAATTTACATTAAAAAAGTAATTAGGAAATAAGTAAATTAGGAATAATTTACTTATAGAATTTTGCCTAAATGAGGAAATGTAAATTTAGACAAATTAAAGGTTTATTAATGACATCTCTTTTAATAATAAACCAGAAAGTTCTAGGGTGACAGAGAGGATAGTGTCTAGGCTTGGGTTTGGAAAATACAAGTTTCCTGCTCTCCCTGGCTATCCCTAACTGATCCGACGGACGGGATGGTTACTTTCAAAACCTGATTTGAAGACTTATCGAAACCCTTTGAACTTAGAAAAAACGAATATGCCTAACCCGAGGTTAGACTGAGTTGCGATGTAAACCTGCCCGGAACCAACCGGCACATCCAGTATTCGCAACAATATTTGTCTAATGTGAGTGGTCGCAGCTTTAATTTATTTAGTTAAAGCTAGAACAAGAATGGTAGTCTTAAGTTAACTAAGACACTTAACCAGTTCAACATGATAACTAAACTGATGGGTGGGGTTAGGTTCAGATTGACACTTAACACAGTTAAGATAGAATGCGAGGGTTAAGTCCATAGGAACACTTAACCAACTTAACATAGTTAAGCTAGAATGGGAGGGCTAAGTCCATAGAGACACTTAACCAAACTCAAGGTAGCAAGACAAGATTTGTAGGGGTTAAGTAACTAAGAAAACACTTAGCCAAATTAACATGTTAACTAGAAGGTGGGGAAATTAACATGTCAACTAGACTAGAGGTTGGGGTTAAGTAAAATCTAATACACTTAGCCAACTTGATATGTTAGCTGGGCTAGACCGTATGGTTAAGTAAACTTGAACACTTAACCATCCGATTGTGATAAAGGAATAGGGTTAAGTCTAAAACATGAAGGGATAATACTTAACCATTAATAACATGTTAGTTAAAACAGACGGGCAAGGTTAAGTAAAAAGGAACACTTAACCAATACAGGATGAATGGGTAGGGTTAAGTAATAAGAAATACTTAACCAATATAACTTGGTTTGTGATGGGGTTAAGTCAACATGGATTACTGATAACACTTAACTAGTTTAACAAGATAAATGAAGAGGGTTAAGTTAGCTTGAATTGACTAATGACACTTAACCAATCTAAATTGACGGGAAAGAGAACAAAGTAGTAAACCTTAGTTAAAAGGAGCTAAGTAGAAAACCTTAGCTAAGAAAACAACGATTCTGAAAACTAAGTGGTAAACCTTAGTTAACAAAACTAAGTAGTAATTCTTAGTATAACACGGGAAGGAGCGAATGTCCGTCTGAGTAAAAAGAAGGCTCCAACGAATTGGGTTACGAAGCCCGAGGCTTCGAGGGGACGTGAGGATACTCTTGGTATCCCTCTGTGAGGCTGCAGATGATCCTCCTGGGCTCACAGAGGTTAAGGTCTGCGTAGAAGAACCAGGGGTATGCCTTGGTTGCAATATATGGCAACCTAAATACTAGGATGGACCAACGTGATTCAGCGAGAAAACGGTAGCCCTGTGATAGCAACTCGTCGTCTACCATCCATCTTCAGTCAATCGAGATACGTGAAGCGGAAAGGCAGAGAACTCCAAAAGACCATATACTTGCTATCTAGTTATGGGTGAGGATGGCCATAGGATAGTGGGGCATCGGGGGCCTGCGTATAGTTCTCATTTTTCAAGGTGTGCCTTTCATTAGTTGAGGGAGGGGTCAAGTGGGACCATAGCCACTAGAATAAAAACAGACCTTAGCATCTGCATTGGCAGATATCTGAAAGCTCCCGACCGAGTTCTGTATTCCTTGATTTGCTTTGTCACAGGACTCGGGTCGCACATTACAGGACATGTGCATCTAGACAAGCGATAACGATTCGCGATACATGCGTGGGGAAGTATTGGAACATATACCACTCTAGGTATTGTGTCCTAGACTTGGGGTCATCGTTCGACAGATAGCATAATTCCTAGTTAGACTAGGTGGCATAAACCCTGAATCCGAGAAGCGTTCAGCAGATAACATAAACTCTAGTTAAATCTAGAAGGTACTTGGTAGAAAACCCTAGATTAAATCTAGGTAACAAATAATAAATGTATTCCTGAAGGCGATGGAAAATACAGGGATTAGGATCACGTTATCATTACTAGTTGGGACATTAGTTAGGTGGTGCAGAGATATAGAAACCAGTATAACAAGGAAATAGCGAAGCGGCGAATGTATTAGAGCATATCCAGTTTATCTTAGCTTAGCATATCTTGTGATTATCTTGTCTATTCTTGTTGACCCTATCGTCATAGTGTAATCTTGTATTCAGTTAATTCATGTCGTTTTGTTTTTCCATGTTCACATGCTAGAAGTTACTGAACTTACTCAGGCTTTATGTCTGACTCTGTTTTTCTTTCGTCTTCTTTTCTTCCGCTCCCCCCCCCCCCCCCAGGTTGTAAAGGAGGGAATAGTATAGCTCAGGTTAAGTTGGACTGTCACTCTTTCCCAGCTTGAAGATTTGTCGAAGTTTTGCTTGGATCCTCTTTTCAGATGCTATGGCTGGCTCTTGCTAAAATTTGGGAATATAAATGTTGTTTTATGCTTCTTTATTTTGTAAGACAGATGATACTCTGATATTGTAAAGAAATCTTTGTACAAACTGTTTTATCAATAAAGCAAAGTTTTATTTTCCGCTGTTTAATTTCTGTCTGTCTTGTAATTTATCTGCATCTTTACCCAAAATGCTCCACAGAACTTAGTGCATTCCCTTTGTGAGTGACACTAACGGACGTGGGGTGTTACACCTTTGGTCTCTCCTATCCGATCCCCTCTTGGTCTCCCCGATCCGATCCCCTACCCAACTCCAACTCTAAGCAAATGGCCTTCCTTCTCACCAAGGCTCCATTAGTGCAAAGTTCCGATCTGGTTCGGCTTCTCTGCCCAGTCCACCATCCGATCCGAGCCCCCTATCCCAATCCGATCTGAAACCCTGCACATTTTCCTACAACTAGTCCAGCGACTGTTTACGCCATACGACGGCGTTTTCAACCATTCTAATAGTTCTAATCAATCACAAAGCACGCCATACAGTCATAGCAACAATAGAAGTGACCACAAACACCAAAACAACAATATGACAAAGTTAAACGGATCAAACATAGCCAAAATCCCATATTTTCCTCTAAGCATGTTTAAGCAAAACTAACGATATGATTAGCAAAACTTAACCAAATTTTCTAACAGAGGCCTAAGACAATATTTCGGAATTTATGAATATTTTTCCAGAATTTATTAATGTATAAATTCACTAATTATCACTAATCACCCTAATTAACTGTAATTAGTGTCAAAACAATGCTAATCACTCACCTTGGCCACAAATAAAACTCAGATCTGAAATAAATCTATGTTTGGCACGAATACTGATGTCTAACAGCAGCTCTAACCTTGATTTGGTGCTATCTCTTCTTAATTTGATGTTGCTAAGCTTAATTCTTGATTAAAAGGTGATTTGGAGATGTTTTAGAGGTTGGAGGCCATTATTAGGGTTCTTAGGAGGTAAATGGCGGCTAGAAAACTGAAATGAAATGAAACCAAACTCATTTCAGCCTCCCCATAACCCTAATCCCGAAATGGGTAATGGGCACATTGCTAATCACCTCATTTGGTCCGGTTAAGCAGTTTTTCACTATCTGAAACTTGTTTTAGCCATATCTCCCAAACGGTGAGTCCGTTTGCCTAATATGACCACTCTACGGAATTGTAAACCATCGTCTGAATCCAATGGAAGTGGTTTCAGGTCAATACTCCTTTCCAATCAAAAGTTATGACCAAAACAGTATCGGCTAGGGGCAAAACGGTCATTTAAAAATCGGCAAAAATCATGAACATGGGAAATGATCCCAATAGTCGTCTCCCAAATTTACATGACCATACGACTTCGTATGTAAAAGAAATAAATATCCTACGATCTTGCGATGCGTAGAATGCGGGTCGTTACATAAATCGACGATAATTTCTCTCCAACCCAAATAAACACCGAACATTTGTCGCATTCTTAGGTCTATCCCAGTCCTGGATTGCTCCCACCTTAGCGGAGTCAACTGCTATCCCATTTCCAGAAACAACATGGCCTAAGAACCTTACTTTGCTCTTCCAGAAGTGAAACTTCGGCTCTTAGCAGATGCTTTGGCAAGATTTCCAACAACTCGCAAGTGCGTCTTATGCTTTTCCTCATTCCGGGGGAAAATCAGAATATCGTCCATGAACATAAGCATGAACTTGTTCAACTGATCTCTGAACACCCTATTCATAAGATCCACGAAATACGCTAGCACGTTAGTCAACCCAAATGGCATCACCAACCATTCAAAGAAACCTGATGGTGTCCTAAAAGCTATCTTTGGCACTACCCTTGTCTACCCTCCACTGGTGGAATCCAGTTGCCAAATCCATTTGAGAAAACACTTTGGCCTTATGAAGTTGATCAAACAAGTCATCTATCCTCGGCAATAGATACTTGTTCTTTTTAGTCACCTTATTCAGCTCACGATAGTCCACACGCAATCTCAAAGATCCATCTACCTTGGTTGCAAACATAAATGGTGCACCCTATTCGGACACACTCCTCCGAATGAATCCTTTTCTCAACAGGTCACGTACTTGCACCTTTAACTCTCATTATTCCTTAGGCGCCATCCACCTAAGAGGATGATGATAGGTCTTGCACCCTCGACCACATCGATTCTGAACTCAATCTCGCGATGCGGCGACAACCCTTTGACCTCGTCAAAGACATCCTTAAACTCACTTGCGATCGACACCGATGACAAGTCTTCTCATGGAATCACAAGCGAATATAAATAGATCACAAAGACACCATCTTCGAGCTTACACTGAATCACAATCATTCGCCCTTCCACATTCCTGACTGTCACCTCCAACTTCTCGCAATTCACTTTTGCCGCATACCTCTTGAGCCAGTCCAAACCCATGACAATTCCAAACCCAGCGATATTAAGAACAAAGCAATCACACACAAAGGAGCAACCATGACTTGACAAAATGAGACCACGACACATCATGTACAAGCTGGACGAACCCCCAACTGGATTAGTCACAGCAAAAGATCTATCACAAATCTCGGGTTCCACACCCAAATGACACACAAGCTCATTACAAATGAATGAATGTGATGCTACAGTATCAAACAACACACAAACTGAAACACCTCTAATAGAAAGAATACCTTGAACGATGACAATCTTCACCTTCTTCTTCACCGTAGAAGTCCTTGAAGACGATGGCACAACTTCCAAAGAATGCGCCTTCACAATCTGCTTTTCCTTAGCTGGTTCTGGATAGTCCTTATTGAGATGCCCAGGCTTGCCACAGTTGTGACACTACCTTTCAACCTTCAGATTCTTGTAATCCTTGGGAAAAAAGGCTCTTCTGCTGGCAGTTGTGGCAAATCACTTCGCCTTTCTGCTTTTTCTGACCATCTTTTCCTTTCTATTGTTGTTGCTTCCTCTTTTTCTTATTACCACCTGCTTTGGTTTCGGTTCTTCCTTAGCTGCAACAACCGTCCCTTCCTTGGGAAACGAACTCTCATGCCTTAAAGCTTTATTGATGATCTTTTCATAAGTGTCATTTAGATGATCAAATAGTTTATTCCCAAGATACTTGTCCATGCCCATGACAAACTTCTCATTCTTCTAATAAGGAGTATCAATATACGAACGAGCATACTTCGACAAAGCTTCAAAATCAGGAACATACTCAAGCATTGGTCGATCGTTTTGCTTAAGCTCGACAAACCTCTTAAACATAATAGACTTCTAAACGGTAGAAATGAACTTTGTCTCAAACTTGACTTGGAATTGCTCCCATTAAATCTCATCTTCATAGGTCTCTAAAGTGACAGAGTTTCACCAATCCGTAGCTTTACCATGTAGTTGTCTCGATGCAGGCTTCCTTTTAGTTGCATCATCAATTCCCAAGTCTCCAAAGATCCTAATACAAGTATCAAGCCACCCTTGAATCTCTTCAATCGACTCCGTCCCTTTAAACTGCTTCCCTCCCAGAGTGTTGAAGTCTTTGCACAGCTTTGTGACATCCATGGCTCTAGGAACCTGCACTTGAACTCCTACATCTATTGCGGTTGTATCCTGAGCGGGTACCCCCCTCATGAACACTGCCGTCATGGCCTTGAACATAGTTGGGTAGCCCGGTATACCGCCATTACCCCCTACAGGTACAGCTTCCTCCCTAACAGCGTGTCTCGATGGTCAACGACTCATTCTAAATCTGTAATATAGAATGATTAGTCCGTGTACGAGAAAACTGCAAATGGAGTTCAAAAGCTATTATACTATACACTCATGTATAGTATACATCAATCAAAAATCTACAAATACGTCTCTTATACGCAGTTACATCTTCGAACTTTGGCTAAAATCAATAACCAGATAGCTCTGATACCAAATGTGATGACCACCCACAACTCCTGCACTTAACAAGGGAAGTAATGCACCAAAAGACGTGATAGGAAGCTATGGACAATCATCAGGGTCGGATAATATAAGCAGAACCAGTCGTATAACTCAAAGCGCACGAATAAAACATATACAACAAGCAATAATAGCAAAGTAGAGTTGAGCAGAATCTTAAACTTTTCCATATCACCATGAAAATATCCATACAACCTTATATAACACTATAAGATTTGTCCAATAAGCCTCACTACAAACAGTCAGATCAAATAGCGGAAAACAACAAATACAAGATAATAGAAAAATAATACGCTATCCTCCTACTCGTCATCGCTCAGCAGTAACGTCCTCATCAAGATCTATCATCAAGATCTATCACATATCACCTATCACCTGCTACTTAGTCTGCATAATCTATCACCTATCACCTTCTACTTAGGCAGATTAATCAACTAATCTACCAGCATCAACAGAGAAGAACCACAACCGTCTTCCCTATATCGGATAGTGATAGCCTTTATAACAAACAATTTGAAACAACAGTACATTTTTGGCAATCATTTATCAAGCATAGGCTATTCTAATAGATATTGACATCTCCCAAGAACAAGCCCTGAAGGCCTAAACCAACATCAGACAAGCACCCAAGAGATATCTCCTTCAACCGAATAATCTACATGAGACGATACAAGCAAACAATCATCATTCTTGACTCTGGCTGTGACTGTAACATCCCAGATTTTTAGAGATTAATTAATTAATTAATTAAATCATTTAAATAGTAGTATAATAATTTAAATGGTTTGAATTTAAAGGTTTTGAATATTCAATTAATATAAATATTGGGATATTAATATAATTATTTGCGAAATAGCCAGAAATAGTTGAATCTGCAATTTTGTGTGAATTGGTTAATTTAATATATTTAATTCAGTTTAGAATTTAATTATTATAACGAATATATTATTTAAACGACAGTTGAATGGATTATTATAATATAAATTATAATCGAGCTCGTAACGTCACGACAGTTCGTAATATTCAGTTTTAAACTTCAATTGAATATACAAGATTCATTATTAGTCGGATTTCTTCGAAACAAGATATGTTTGAATCTATTAAATCATATTTTTCTAATGGAAGTGAATAATCGAAATTTCATCTTATAAATTGTAAGTAATGTCTAAATCAAATTTCTAAATAGTCGCTATGGGATCGTTTATAAGTCATAACGATTTATAAAATATAATAAATATTGGTTTAAATTTGGATAAGAATTTTGAGATGTATTTTCAGTTTAATTTATAGAATTTTTTGGTAATTTTTATTTTGGAAAATAAGCAACTTTTTATTTGAAGTATTTTACACCCTATATCGACATTTTGGGATATTACAATATAAGTTAAGTTGCCTATATTATCATATTTTTGGGATCGTAGCACATTGCTCGTCCAAACAGTATATTTTTATTTGAAGTAACAGGGTACGTGAAAAAATTATAACAAAACATATTAAATGGACAAACTTCATACGCAGCCATCGTATTCCTTCATACTGAAGGAAAAGTTGCGTAGGCGTAGAAAGAAAAGTTTCAAATCCTAACCTACCTAAGCATCTATACACCTAACGAGCTACTACCCTATTCCTTAATCACCAAGTATTTATAAACTAAAATAGACATACATCCTCGTATATTCCTCTTTCGGCAAAATCTGAAAGCTCGAAAGTGTTAATGGCCTTTCAATTTGAACCCAAACTTCCAGTCTCCATTAAATATTACAAATTTTATATTTTTTAACTCTGAGAGTTTTCTTTTCAGTTTGGAGTTCACATTCTGATCCTAATAAAGATAAGAGTACAAAACTAGAATAAAAACCCATACTACTTCTGATCACAATGTAAAAGCAAAGGGAAAAAGCGGTTCATCTACACCAGCAAAGGATCCATCCATTTATGTATCTAACCCATTTGATCGTTGTGAAGCTCATGTGGAAGCCATTCTCAACAACAACTGGGAGCTTGCATGAGCGGTATGTATATGCATTAGACAACCAAACTCTGACATGGCGTGGAGCTTGCATGGTTGGATGTATACAAGTATATGTATATACTTGAGCGTGCCAGGAAAGTTTGCTACTGGAGATTTACCATATTTGAGTATGAGGAAGACATGTAAATGGCATGGGTGTAGACCAGTAGGTGGGTTAAGGCCAAAGTGATGAAGGGGATGAAGGCGCCGAGTTGTTGGTGACAGTAGACAACAAGGTAAATGTTGAAGTCACAGTAAGCAAGGTGACGACGAGTTTCAAGTGGCAGTGATAGGCATGGAGAGGAGTGAACGAGGATGAGAATGGTGCTTGTTTTGATGGATGGCATAAAGAAACATTGTCTAACGAAGGATGTACAGTTCGAATGGTGATAATTGAGTTCGTGCTTTTACTGTCAACCAGGGTGAATGACGTGATGGAGTTTGGGATGGCGGCGAGTAGGGTGTGGATGTGATAGTGTGATGGAGTTTTACATCTTGCGTTCATTGGAGCATCGATAAGCGATTGGAAGAGTGGCATGGTATTTTCGGTTTAGGGTATTTTTGGTTTAGAGGACGTTCATTGGATTTTTTTTTGTGAATTGGTAACAAAAGATGACACTGCTTCTATGGCTTCAGTGTGTTAACGCCGTGACATCGCAGTGAGGAAGGGTGCTACATGTTTATCGTTGTGGTGATAAATCTATAAAGAAACAAAAGAGGAGGTTAAATATGGTATTGATTCTCATTTTCATTCAGAAATGAGGGAGATGCAAGGTTTAAGGATTTGGAATGGCAAGTTGAACATCTGAAGAAGATGCAGAGAAGAAGTGTAATAAGGGAGTGTTTAGTGCGGGCCTCACCTTGTTTAAAAGTGTGATTAAGGTTTATTATTAATTTTTTTTAATTAAGTTAATAACCATAAAAATGTTTGTAAAATTGTAAATTAAACATCTTATTCATACGTGATCATAATCTGACGAAATAGGATTTGTTGGAACCGTAGCAATGAAGGCTACGCAATAGAATTGACTTGGATTGATTTGGAACTAGTCTCAATTTATGGAGAAATGAAACACTCGATCGAATCTATCGACCATTAATTGTTATTCAACGATTAACGATCAAGTTGAGTAAAATCACGAACTCTGTCCAGTTTTATAATTTTATAAACGTTATTAATATTTTAAAAAAAAATGATTGAATGTTGTGTGTGATGGTTGTTTGGATGATTAGCTAATTTACTTGGTTGAAATAATATATATATTGTTGATTGAATACTGATCCTATTTATTTTATTATTTCATATTGATATGAAATCAGTGTTATTATGTTGATTAACATCTGTGGATGCAGGGAAATAGGTTGGAGGGATCCAACTGGATTCCTCAACAATTATATTGTTGTTTTTCATACATTATATTATATGATGTGACAAATAACATGTGGTTGATTATTGTGTGTTTGGGATGTTTAAATTACACTAACCCTGAAATAACTGGTATTTAAATACCGTGAGAATATATGGGAAGAGAATTCAAGTTTTAAAAAGGGAAAATATATTTTAAAATAGAAATGAAATTTCGGTTGGGCTAGGATATATTAACTTATTTTAATAATATTAAAACAAGTGATTTGATTTATAAACGATGTTGTAAATAGTATGAAATAATAATTATAAAATAAATTGGGAATTTGTTGACAAGTAAACAATGATTTTATTTTGATGTTCGAAAGTATAAATAGAATTAAATAAATCCATAAGGATTTATAATTGGAGTTCGACTATGTCGAGTGATATAAAATAATTTATTTTTAGGAATTGTATATATAATTCAGACTGGAACAATATAGCTTATATTCGATTTGAAACCAATAAATCAAATGTGTATTCGAGATTAACTTATAACTTATAAAAAGTTTATGAAATGAAATATGAAGTATAGATTTATAAATAACAAGATAAACAAAATTTTAAACTAAAATGATATTTATTATTTAAATCAAAATTTGATTTAATAAAATGAGTCCATATTTCTGTAAAGAAATAATACTCACATTTTAAAGTGAATATTGGTTTAGAAGCAAATGTTTTGCAAATTAGAATGGTTATAAAAGGGAGATTGATAAATATTTGAAGTGATGAATTCAAAAGTGAATTTAGAAACCAAGTAACCTATAATGGTGAATTAATTCCGACGTTGGAACGTTAATCGAATATAGATTATTTGAAGGAGAGTTATGAGTTGAAATTTGATTATATCAAATGCAGGAAGGTACTATTTACTTTCCGTTTTTTATTAAGATTTATTTAATTAATTAAATATTATTTATTTATTCTAAATAAAGAATCAAAGTTATATTTTTATATATTGGAAGTAAGGATTTTCATACTATCATTATGATCAATATTTTTCAAAAAAGAAGTGGATTTGTAAACCGAATCTGAGAGTTGCATAAGCGATGATTTGATAAGAAATTAAGAAATGCGATTAAGAAAATTACAAAATAATTGGAGATTAGTTAAGTTGAACAACTTTCCTAGTGTCGATCTGATGTTGGTTTCGACCTCCGGGGTTGACACTTAGGGAATTATTCGCTTACTAGTTTACGGTTAGGGACAAATGGATAGTGATGTGAATAAGATATGGAAATGTTTTCCAATGTTAAAACGTATAATTTCGAAATACGAGAAATAAGGAGTTGTGAATATATGGAAACAGTTTCCAAGAAACCGTGAGAGGCTAAGCAAGTTGGGAAATATTTGAGTAAAGATATTTAAAGGAAATAGGGAAATGAAATGATTTATGATAAATCTATTTAAAGGAGCTCAATGTTGATTGATGATTGATCGGTAAGATTTCCATTTGGAAATACGACCGTTGTTTGTTTGTATGTTTCCCTTTGATAGTAAAATTACTGACTATCAAAGTTTTTGACAATTTTTCTGGTGTTAATACAGAGAGACCAGGATTAGATTTATTATCTGAAAACCACTCTGTATGGGCATTAGCATTGCGAATCAAATATGATGATGATAATTGAAGACAAAGTTTAAGCAAGGGTTGTTATAGCGATCCTAAGTAGAAATTTCCTAAGATGGATTTACAGAATAGTGCCTTCGGGTTGTCCAGTCCCAGGACAACGTGTATGGACGAATGTCTGATAGAGTATATCTAATAGATCGTGTAAGTTGATCTCTTCAAACGTATTTACGTTTGGTGGAAGAGGAATTCATTTCTCTCAGCTTCATACCCACGATATTTTTAGGGAAATCAATTTGTGATTTGGCGAGTATGAAGATGTGGCATTCAAAGTAAATGAAGGTGTGATCTATCAAAGATACGTTATGACCTCAAGCCTCATCAATTGGGAAATGATAAAAATCGGGCAGGCAGCATAGCTAAGTGGGTTACACCCAATTAGGGTATATTGTCACCATCTAGAGAATATTCATATTTGTTACTTCTTTCAATTATGTATCTCCTGGGAACTTTTATGTTGGTATACCAACCGTAAGGTCACAATATATTCGGAACATTTAAGATAAATGAATGGCCGGTCATGTGTGGTCGAGTTACAAGATGTTCTTATTGAACTCCAATGTATTGCTTCTAGAGTACACTGATTGGAAGGTGGTTCCATACCTTGTCATAGTGAGAAATCCATTCTCCAATAAGAGCCCAGTTTTTGATTGTATATTATATAGGTAGAGCGTGAGATGAAAGCATTCTTCTAGATTGTTATTTACTTGATTTAGACATTACTATAATATCAGAAAAGTATTGTTTTAAAAGAATGTTTTGTGTTATTGTAGGGTAAAAACCATCTGTGTTTATGTGTGGATGGGTCTTACGATTATCATTACTTTAAAAAGTATTTTTGAAAAGTTAAACCGGAATAACTAGAGTTTACTCACACCAGTCACATGACTAACCCAGAGTTTATTTTGTTTTTGTTTTACCCTAAACTCTTGGGTGCCCAAATTTTTAGGGGCAGTCAAGTAGTCAGGATTTTACTGATATACTGGGAGGAGCTTTGAGCAGGCGGCTTAAATATTATATATATGTAGAGTTTATTTCCGCTGTGATGTTGTATGAGGTACTGTGATAAGGGTATGTATTACAAGTTACAGTTTTGTATTTCAAAAGTTGTTATATAATATATTTTATTCATTCCACTGTGAGATTCGTGTTTACTCCGATTTTGTTCTATTGTGATCTTCTTGTTCATCTATTCTAATTTTCTTTCTTTCTATTTCTCACCCTCTAACTTCTTTCTACTAATGATCTGGTATTTTCGGTGCTTGAATAGTCAACATGGGTTTTGTGTTGATTTTTAGGGTTGAAAATCCTTGGGTCGTTACAATGACCGCTAATACGTCTTTGAAACTATCGTTAATCGTATGGCCGGCTCAACAGCTTGTCATCCGTCAAGAGCTAATGGTGAACCCCAATTCTAGCAGAACTCCATATGCCATCATGATTCGTATCTCTAGGCCCATCATGACAGCCCAGGGTACTCGATCAACCACTTCTAGTCTTTGGGTGCCCCCATTGTACCCTTGCTTTGAGTCCGCTAGAACATGCGTCAACAATAATCTCTTGTCCTTCAATATATATAGCCATCCAACCTGATGATTATTCATAAGCTAAGGACACTTCTCGAGCGACCGGTATCCATGAACTCACCACATTAAGTCGTCTTCACATTCGTTGTATTTGATGATCAACGAACACATCACAACACTTCGAACATTCCTGCTTGAAATCACTTCAAAGTCATGATAATCATCGAACCAAAATAACATCAATAATTGGTCCACACTAATCGGTCCGGTTTCTTTCCTCTCGACCCATCACCAGGTCGTTCAGTTCTCCCCACGACCTGACCCTTCTAGGTCATTAATGACCCAACTCAATCACCCAAGAGTGACCTACTTTTGTACCTCATAGTCGACCTAGCACTTCATGTGTGATGCACAACCTAATATTATAGCGACCCAAAGCGTGAACGTTCCGATCAAGAACCCAACGACCAGACCCATCCGTCCATGGTATGGATGACGCACCTCTGTTTTGCACCAACCTTGTGCCTTACATGACCCAACTTCAACAACAGGACCTGAATGACCTGAGCTTTTGGATGAGCTGAAGCCCTTCAGCGATCCAACCTTCATTTCTTAAGTAACAAGCCATGACCCAAGCTCTATGCCACGTCATCCACGACCTAACTAAAACGAACCGACCCCAGATCTGGTCAATCTAGCTCCAAACTTGACCAAATCATCATCAAACGACAACATCGATTCAAGCAACTCATCCAGATCATCTATGAGCACTTTATGAAATCATCAACAACACTAAAATGACAATTATTCATCAACAACCATATAGAATTCACCAAATCATGGAAAATCAATGCATAAACAAAACAATGGATCTAATTTTGCATAAAACATATGAAGTAACATAAGAATTACCGATTTAAGTTGTAAGGTTAGATCCTATGATGATTCAAATGAAAATATACTTACCATGATGTAGATCTTAGTGAAAACAATTTAAAATGATGAAAATAAGATCAAACAACTCATATACTTGATTGAATCCGTGTGGGAGATGCTTATCACTCACCAAATCTTCAAACTAACTTGAAATCACTAAATTCTCAATCCGAGCAGCAAAGAACACTCTTCAGACCTCCCAATTTGATGTGATCTCCTTTCACTTGATGTAGAACTAGCTTTGCTTGATATAGATCTTCAATCTTCTTTCTTAGATCTAGATTCCCATAGTGGAAAGTTGTTTTTGATTGAGTAAGGATAATAACAAGTTCAACCAAATGAGATAATGAAGAAAAGTAACCCTCTCTTTATGCCTTTAACCCCCTATTTATAGCCTCACACCAGCCCACTAATGGGCCGCTCCAAATCAGCGTATTAATGACTTGCCAAACCTGAACATAAATTGTGCAGCACTAAAACAGTGATTTCTCCCAAACCGCTGAATCAAATCTTTAATGTGTCCACCTACGTAATTGGCAACACCATTTCCTTTCCAATGAAATTGGTCTCAGCACCTGGTTCGATCCCAATCAAAAGTTATTCCCTGTACAAGACTGAAAAGGGAAAACTGGTCACAAATAAAATTGGTAAAAATTATGGACATGTCTTGCATCCCCATAAACAACATATCAAAATATTAGAATGATCCAAACCTCAAGGAATTAAATAAAAATATTTTACGATCCTCCGATATGTAAAATGCGGGCTATTATAGAAACTTTAGGCTAATGTTTAGAGCAAAGCACCTCTAGAGCACTCGAAACTGGAGAATAGATCTTCACAACTCAAAGCAAGTTGCTTCAAAACATTGTGTCTTTGAAGAAAGGTGTTTTGAGATTTGATGAGGTGTTCAAAGCCAATTGCTTCAAAACAAGAAGTGGAGTACTTCGAAGATTCAAAGCAGTGTGCTAAGCACCTGGAGCATATCTTTAAAGTGGAGCAACTTCGAAGGGGGATTTATATTCAAATCGGGGTAATTTTGAAGAGTTGAAATATTCGAAGTGATGAAGCTTCGAAGGGAAGGAATGTTTGATGTGAAGAAAGGTTGAATGACATAATTCACAGAATGAATTGAAGGGTTCTTCAAGGTGTAATGGAGTCTATGATTATTGGTTTCTTTCGCATGTGATGTGTAATTATTGGATTAGAAAACTTTAGGGATTAGAATAGAAGAAGTGGGACAGGTAGCTCAGAATATGACAAGATTGCAGAGTAATGAATATATTTGGGGGTATGCGCAAAGCAGAAAATAGAAACATAATATAGCTTGGGAGTTCTAAGGAATCATTGATAGCTCTGGGTTTTCAAGTTAACTCAAAGCAAGGGAATTACGGGGATTCCCATTTGGACTAGAAACGATGGTCATATACCCTGGACAATGAGGTACATCACCATTAAAGGCAATATGTTGGCGTAATACGAAGTTTTGACTAAAATCTTAAAGTTTTCTAGTATCCTTTCGTATAAGTGAGAATGGTCATATGGGTTACCAATGTATTCTAGGCTTTAGAAGGCTATGGTTAGTTTTGGTCTAATGGAAGCTATGATTTCCATGAATGCTCTTATTCTTTCTTTGGGTAGTCCACCACCTATAGGGTTCATAGGAAGAGGATCGGGAATGGAGTCTAGAAGTGGGATGCTAAGATTCTCCTATTTTAATCAGTATCATATATTGTTTGTTATTTGAATAGCATATTTTACTTATATATTATGAGCTAACTCTTGGGTTTCAAGGGAAGGTCAGGTATGAGACTCTATCCTACTGCAAGTGTTTCAATATAACTGGTGATAGTTATTTATTGCTCATACAAGACTGTTATCTGATCCAAGGTTTTATATTTCCTTATATTATCTTAGCTACTCATCATGTCGTTGGATTTGTAGACTAGACAAAAGGTATTTGTAATGTCGAAGTTGTCGCCGAGGCGAGCAAGAAGAGCTTAGCAAATTACTTTACGAAAAATACTTTGTTTTCACAATTTTCTTATTAGCTCTAAGGGAATTTTTGTGATAAGACCTTTTGTATTGGATATTCCTATTTGATGTACATAACTTTGAGGTTTTATAGTGAAGAAGTTTCTACCTTGATAGTCTTGCCATTATTATAGGTTGCATACATTCTTATTATATTTTTTCCATGCATTATAAGATATACGATAGCTTGTTTGTACCCTTTGATGATCATTTCATAATAGTCCGGCATATTTCAGAGCATTTTTTCAATCTTTTGGGTGCAACTTTTATAGGGAAGTCGTCGCGCTTGGTATCAGAGCTTAAGTTATTCGATTGACCAAATTTCATAGAGAGAATACTAAAGAGTGGACATATTTGTAAATGTCATGATTTTAACTATATGGTAGTATATAGCATTTTGGTATGCACTTGAGTGCTATTATGGCTTTCCTTTATTGAAGACTAGTCATTCTTATTACTTATAAGGAATGAGACAAAATTGAGGAATTCTAATAGGAACATCTCTGCCTTGGGATTTGTTAGAGAAGGAGGATCAAGAATTGCAACACCCTATGTTCAATCTATGTTGGGGCCGTGATGGCGTCAATTCTGAGAAGACCTCAACCTGCTCCCATAGCAGAGGTAGAAAATGGTGGTACTTTTGTGAAGATGCCTAACACGTATTTTGCTAAGCTAAGTAAGAACTTCGTTGCATTGGGACGTGAGAAATTTTGTAGAATGTAATCTACTATTAAGGTGCAAGAATCTTCGATGATCCTGTATAGAGGATGATAAGAAAGCTAGCTTTAATACAACTTGAAGGAAGAGCCATGATTGGTGCAGTTTTATGAACATTGACTCTCTATAAAATAATATTTCTTGGGATCAGTTCAAGACTAAGTTTGAGGATAAGTTCATTCTGACGTTCCAAAAGTCCATCTTGTTCAAGAATTTTGCTAAGTTAAAGTAAGGGACATGTATCTATCCAAATATGTTACTGAGTGTGATGCCTCTTCAAAGTATGGGACTTCATTTATTGATACTACACTTTGAAAGAATGAGAAGTTTATTATTGGTCTAGATGAGTACCTGAAAAAGTTGGTAGACCACCCGAATTTCCATTTGATAATTTTGAGAAGAAAGATTGGAGGCATGAGTCCCTAAGAATGATTTTGCTGCAATTGGTGCCACTGGAAAGGAGTTAAAATCGCAGCTGGGCGGTGGAGGTAAAAGGAAGTGAATGGAAAAGGAAAGAAGCAATAGGGTAAAAACAAACCAAATAAGAAAAGGGACAAGAGCGAGGTAGTCTGTTATAAATATAATAAGAAAGTTCATTTTGCTAATAATGCAAAACTTCTAAAGTTGAGAAGAAATGTAAGAAATGATTTAACTATAATAAGCTCGAACGTTTGAAAAAGAATTATCAAGAACCAGCCAATGATAAGCAGTTTGTGAAGACGTAAGCTTTCAATGCAACATCTACTTCTTATGCTCCTACTGTCGGTAAGGCAGTTCTTGTACAAGGTATGCTTTCTATCATAGATTTTTCTATTAGAGTTTGGTTTGATACTAGAGTTTCAAATTCTTTTACCTACAGTGATCTAGTATGCAATTTGGGCTTGGAACCTTAGATCATGACTAACCCCGTTACTAGTTTCTGCATGATTTGTAGTGAAATTGATTATCAGGTAATTATTTCTTTCTTGAATGTTATTGCTTTGTTTTGATCTTACTTCGGTTTGGAATAATTTGGGATATGGACTGGCTCAAGAGGTATGTTGCTAAAGTGTATTGCAAGAAAATCAAGGTGAAAATTGGGAATGTGAAAGGGCGAAAGGTGATAATATGCTGCTTACCAAATAATGAGGCTTTTGTCATCTTTTTATATTCTCTTGAGATTCCACAAGGTAGGTTGCCATTTATGCCTACCATTAATGAGTGTCCTTGTGCCTTTGAGAAGGTAAATAAATCGCCACCACATAGGGAAATTGAGTTTAGAACTGATTTGGTAGTTGAAACCAGACCCATAGTTATGTCACTAAGGAAAATGGCACCTAAGGAACACAAAGAGCTAGAGGTGCAGGTGGGTGACTTATTGAGTAGAAGACTCATTCGAATAAGTATATCTGAATGGGGTGCACCGGTTGTGTTTAAAACAATTACAGATGGTTCTTTGATATTGTGTGTCAATTATCGTGAGATGAATAAACTAATGATGTAACAACTCGAGGATTTTCAATCCCGAAAATCGACATAAAACACGATGTCGACTATTCAAGCATCGAAAATACCCGATCATTAATCGAAAGAAACTTAGAAGAAAAGAAGAAGATCACAATAGAACAAAATCACAGTAAACACGAATCTCACAGCGGAATGAATAAAATATATGATATTACATATCTTTTAAAATACAAATTGAAACTGTATATACATACCATTATAAGAGTATAACATATAACATCACAGCGGAAATATCTCTATGTATAACTAAGGTTGAAGCCTCCTGCTCCAAGCTCTTTCCAGTATCTGAAAAATCCCGACTACTTGAGTGCCCGTACAAATTTGGGCACCCAAGAGTTCAAAGTAAAACAAAACAAAATAAACTCTGGGTCAGTCATGGGACTGATATGAGTAAACTTCAATCATTTGTTTAACTTTTAAAAATCCTTTTAACATAATGATAATCGTAAGACTGGTCCACACATGAATACGGATGGTTTTTACCTTACGATAACCCAAAACATTTCTCAAGATTAATACTTTTCTGATATTATAATAATGTCTAAATCAAGTAAATAACAATCTAGCAAAACGGTTTCATCTCACGTTCTACATATATAATATATAATCGAAAACCGCGGGCTCTTATTGGTGAATGGATTTCCCGCTATGACAAGGTATGGAACCATCTTCCGATCAGTGTACTTTAGAGGGGATACACTAGACTTCAACAAGAATATCTTGCAACTCAGCCACACATGACCGACCAATCATTTCGCTTGAATGTTCCGAATATATTGTCACCTTACGGTTGTATACCAACATAACCATTCCCCGGAGATATAGAAATGAAAGAAGTAACAAATATGAATATTCTCTAGATGATGACAATATACCCTAATTGGGTGCGACCTACTTAGCCATGCTGCTTGCCCGATTTTTGTCATTTCCCGGTTGATGAGGCTTGAGGTCATAACGTATCCTTTGACAGATCACACCTTCATTTACTTTGAATACCACATCGTCATACCCACCAAATCACAAATTGATTTCCCCAAAATACCATGGGTATAAAGCTAAGTGAAACGAATTCCTCTGCCACCAACGTAAATACGTTTGAAGCGATCAACTTACGCGATCTATTAGATATACTCTATCTGACATTCTTCCATACACGTTGTCCTCGGTCTGGACAAACCGAAGGCACTATTTTGTATATCTATATTAGGAAATTTCTACCTAGGATCGCCAGAATAGCCCTTGCATAAACTCTAACTTCAATTATCTTCATCATATTTGATTCGCAACGCTAATGCCCATATGGAGAGGTTTTCAGATAATAAATCTAATCCCGATCTCTCCATATTGACAACGGAAAAATGGTCAAAAACTTTGATAGCCGGTGATTTAACTATCAAAGGAAAAGCTCCATACACACAACAACCTAATCTTTAAATGGAAATTTATCGGTCAACCATCCTTCAACACTGAGCCCTTTAAATTAATTTATCAATAATTTATTCATTTCCCCAATTTCTTGTTTCCCATGTTTTCCCAAATATTTCTTAAACACTATTTCTCCTCACACGATTCTTGGAATATGTTTCCATCTATTTTAACTATTTATTTTCAATATTTAGAAATATCTCTTTTTAACATCGGGAATTAGTTCCATATATTCACAACTCTTATTTTCTATATTTAGAAAATATACGTTATTAACATCGAAAAACATTTCCACTACTTATCCACACATCATTATTCTTCCCTATTCTTCAGTATCTAACTGTAAACTAGTATGAGAACAATTTTCTAAGTATCAACCCCGAAGGACAAACCAACATCAAATCGACACCTAGAAAGCCATTCAACTTAACTTGTCTCTAGTCAGTTTCTAATTTCGTTAATCCCGTTTCTTAATTTCTTATCAAATCATTTCTTATACAACTCTCGGATTCAGTTTATGAATCCACTTCTTTTATGGAAAATATTGATTATAACGATAGCAATATAATTCCTGTTTGCAAAATATTCAACTTTAAAATATAACTTTGATTCGTTACTTTGAATAACTAAATAATATTTAATAAATTAAATAAATAATCTTTATTTAAAAACGAAAAGTAAACAGTACTTTCCTAAATTCGACGTCTAACTCTCCTTCGAATAGTTTTATTCGATTAATATTCCAAACTTCGAAATAATTTATCGTTTCCAGTCAACTTCTTTTCTAAATTCATTTGTGAATTTATTACTTCCAAAACATCACCAATTCTTTTATAGTCATTCCAATTTGCAAAACGTTTGCTTTTAAATCACCATTCACTTTAAAACGTGACTATTATTTCTTTACAGGAATCTGGGCTTGTTATATCCAATAAATCTTGATTTAAATAGTAAATACCAATCATAAGTTACAATTCCATCTATCGGGCTATTTTATAAGTTCATATCCCTATTTCACTTTATAAACTTTGTTTATAAGTCAATTTTTCATTTATTATATATCAAGTTTATAAATTAATCTCGTTTACACTATTGATTATAAATTGATTTGTTCCAAATCAGATATTGATTAGTTTTTCCAGATTTTAGTTGTATAAGATGTAATTCATAAATATAAATTATATTTATAACATTCGACATCGTTGAATTCAAATTACAAATCCTTATGTATTTGTTTAAAAATTCTCTTTACATTTTGAACATCGAAATAATTTCATAGTTTTTCTTTCTAAATGATTTCCCTTCTAAATAAATTCATTTCGCTTTATTTATAAATATCATTTATAATCAAACTACATGTTTTTATAGAATAAAAAACAAGTTATTATATTTTAGTCAATTGATATTCATTTTCTATTTTAAATTAGAAATTCCTTTTTAAAACCCCAATTTCTTTTCTAATATACATATATACGAATGGTATTAAAATACCAATTGTAACGACTCGGATTTTGCCCGAACCTAATCGATCACAAAATCGACTAAGACCGTTCAAAAACCCGAATACGCTAACTTTGGGCATACAACACATCAGAAAAAATAACAGAAAACTTTTATTACATCATAATAATGTAACATCAGAGTATAGAATATACCAGAGTACATTGAATTATATTACAGCAGAAGATTAATTTACAATAGATTTAATACATTGCAGCGGAACAAATAAACTAATCACAGCGGAAGACTATCAATGCTCTAGACACAGCTTTAAGCTTCGATCCAGAATCCTGCTAAAAATATCTGCAAAATAAGCTATTCGAATGCCCATGTGGAAAAGAGGGCACCCGAGTTTGCAAGTGAAACAAACTACAAGTCAGTCATGGGACTGGTATGAGAAATCTTACTTAACCTATTTAATAATAAGGCTAATCATAGGACCACGCCGCTAACGCGGAATGGGTTTACTCCATTGGATTGCCAGTGCATGAAATAAAGTAAATCGTTAAACAATGCAATGCTTTTTAGAAAAATGAAACCATTATAAGACTCAAGTCCCATCACACAATGCAACGCAAACCAGAGGATAGAGTTTTACCTTATAATGGTCAAAAATGCTTGGTACGATAAAACGGACTTGATATAGTGTATACATGTTTCAAAAGCAATTCAATCATAATGTATCAATCATAGACGGCATAGCTATTACTATGTCTCCATAATAGTTACACAATCAAAACTGTATGGTGTCGTATTGGAAGTTGGATTTCCATCATGAACCAAGGCAAGAGATAGTCCTTACCAAATTCGAGACAATATTGCCCATGTCTCAGGACTCAGACTCAGGTGAGCCCTTAGGAGCAACAGGGTCGGTCCCCAACTTATGTTGGTGGATTATATATAAATTCCTGAACAATACGTCTCCCCGCCCTATGGGGCGTAAAAATAGAGCCACTAGGGACTCAAAAACCGAGGCGCCTTGCAATCCATCATCCACATAAGTAAAAATATATGGGCTTGTAAAACCCAGACACCACTCCTGGCTAGAAAGAAACGCATGTTCTCCCTGAATCCTTCTCCCGTTTCTGGTTCATACCGGGGTGTGAGGCTCGCGAAGTGTCGCTACATAAAGCTATGCAAAATAAAGCTGTGCTTTGATCATCTACCACAAGACTCTGCTTTTCAACAAAAGCCTTGATCATTTGTATCTTAGCAAGCCACATTGTCAATCCATACCACTGATTTCTACCAGTACATAACCTCTAAGCTCATACGTCTCAGAGAAGGGTGTTAAGCAAGAGAATAAATTCTCCGCCACCAAACAGATATATATTTAGCTTAGATCAATGAATACAGCATAAAAGAATACAACGTTAGACATACCATCCATTTACAAGTTCGTTCTGGGTCTGAACGAAACTGGAGACACCTTATTCCTCGTCCCATATGTCCAATACAGAAGAGAGGTCCTCGCATATTCATCAATCTCCAGGTACTTTTGGACGATCACCACTTATTACCTTGTCTTGGGATGCCTCCCAATCAAGACATCAGTAATCACCCAAATGATGTGAATATCTCCGGTCTTCAACCATCGTCTTCGTCTTTGACTTTTAATCGTCGTAGTAATTATTCTGAATGGGTTAAACCTGGTCTTTCGGAATAACTCGCATATTTTATAATCAATAAACAAGAGCTATAAAACACATCATACGCCTCAGTCCAATTCAGAATATTATTTTGAATAAATATTCACATTATTAGCAAAAGGTTCCCATTAATTTTATCAAAGATAAATCCTTTTAAATTTATTCTATAATCTTCTTTTAAAGATTCATTAAAACCCCAATTTGGTTTTAATCTCAAAAATCATCATTTAATGATTATTCAACTTTAAGAAATTAGTCTTTTCCTTAGCTAGGTTAAAGAACCAACGTCATTTAAAACACAGTTCACGATAAACCCAAAATCTTCTTCCATTAAATATGGAAATTTCACAGAAATCAAATCAATACATAATCGATATAAATTTCCGTATCAGACTAATAATATAAATGGAATAACGACAAAGTCTTTTAAATTCCATATATATTAACGGTCTTCTTTTACAGAAGCTCATTTCGATTATTATTAAATCGAATCCCATTCAATTCCAATATAATATATTAAGTTGGAAAACTTTACTTTGGAAAATTCCCATTAAAATATTAATAAAAGATTTATAAATTCCAAATTATATTTTCATTGTTAATTGGGTTAAAGAACAAATGTCGTTTAAAAACACTGTTCACAACAAACTCAATTCACACTTCCATTTTATTGCAATAAAATTGGAAACTTTAATAATCTTAACTAAAAGATTTATTCTTTCATACGGGGTTTAGGAACAATGTTATTTAAGACACCATTCATGACAACCCAAAATCCATTTTTTTTTATTTAATTCCAATTAAATATTAATCACTTGGTAAATTTCATTAAATCTTAATTTAAAAGATTTACTCTAGTAATATCTAATTCATTTCGATAAAAATATATTTTTATCCCTTCAAATATGAAATATTTCGTCCAAATTCTTTACAAATCATTTATTATGATTTTACATAATTTTTCCATATTTTTAATAATTTTATTAAGGCCTGTACAGTCGGTTTCCCAATAACGGCCACCGAATTGCATCCATAGTGACCTTCTCTGAAATTGATTTGGACTTAATTCCAAATCCAACCATTAGATTTCAAATCTATTATATTCATTGGAAAGCTCTTTTCGATATGAACCTAACGGTTCAAGATTTAGGAGAATTCGACGGTCGGATCTCCCGTTACATCAATTTGAAGTTAATGGTCGAAATTCGTGAACGGTCGCTGCGCGGCGTGTTCTATTCAGGCCATTATATATATGATATATATAATACATAAATCGTCGATTTCCAATTAAAGCGTATTTTATAAAATATTTATAAATATGTTTTAAAATGATTTTTAACTTCATTTCCAATTTTAAATCAAAATTGAATATCCTATATCTTTATCATATTAAAATGATAATATTTCCAAAATATCAAATTTTGAAATCACTACTTTTCGATATTCATAATAAAATAAATAAAATCAATCGATAAACCCGCTCGGGTCAAAAATGGCGTTTACTACTTAATTTGGCTTCATATTTTTATATTTTTGTGTTCACCAAAGGTTGACATAAAATTCAAAATTTTATTCTACATTGAGTATGATTTCAAAATATTCATTATTTTAAAATATTCTTTATTTAAAAGATATTCTGAATCGGAATGCGGCTCAATCAATAACCATATAAATTTAGTTATATGGATTTCATATGTATATGGCAGTAATGATAAATAATCATTAAACAATCCATTCACATCCAGAGTGAAATTCATAATTGTGTGAGCATTAAAATAAATAAATAACGCTCATCACAGACTATCAATCCATCGATTGACATATAACTAAATATTGGGATTAGTGTAGGCCAAATATCATCCCAACACCCGTGTGGGGTTTTCAACCAACAACAATAATTTATTTAACTAAATCATTGGTTAATAAATTTAATCAATTTTAATTCAGTTTGAATTATTTCTAATAACGTTAATCATAATAATGATAATGTTTAATCTAGCGAATTTTGTATTTTCAACTAATGATCATTTTAATCATTTCTATATGTACTATAAAAATGTATTCTTATCATTTACATATTTTATCTTCATCATAACATTCCTAACAAAATGAATTTTTTATTAACATAACATTTTTGTATAACTAACATTACTAAATAAATGACATTTTTATACAAATGACATTTTCTAGTGTAATGACATTTCTTAACAAAAATGTTATTTTTAATCTAATATAACATTCCTAACAAAAATGTTATTTTCTTTCTAATGCAACTTTTTATAACAAAAATGTTATTTTATTTCTAATTCAACTTTTTATAACAAAAATGGTTTTTTTTTTCTAATGCAACTTTTATAACAAAAACGGTATTTTCATTCTAATGCAACATTTTATAACAAAAATGTTATTTTACTCTAAAGCAACATTTTATACTAACATGACCCTTTTAACAAAAATGATATTTCTTTTATGCTAACATTTCATAAAAATGATATTTCTTTTATAAACACGAACATTTTATTTATTCTCATATATATACAATAAAAATAATGGTTTTTATTGTATGCGCTCATTTTAATGAACATAAACATTTTATTTTTATATATACAATAAAGATATGGTTTTTATTGTATACACAAATTTTGGCAAATCTAATAAGACAAACATGATATTTTATTTTGACAAATCTAATATGACAAACATGATATTTTATTTAAAATGACAAACTTAACTAAATTGACAATTTAATCCTAACATGACATTTTTATCTAAAATGACAATTTATTATAATGAATAACATTTTTATGTACATAACATGTTAAAGATTATATTTAAATCTTACAAACATATAATTCAACAAATCTTCACGACCACAATAAATCAAGCAATCTCAATTTTGTACGATGCATATATAAAGCGTATATTTATTTAACATCACAATCATGATTAGCTTAAATATATTTATTTCAAATTGAGAAATCTCACATTGATTTTAATCTGAATTTCCAACGTGCTCTGTTTCAGCTCTGGTCAGTTCCAAGTTGTATGTCTCGGAAAGACGATTCCAACGAACTTCGTTTCGTCCAATTCTGAGTTGGTATGACAAAGTTATAGCGATTACAATATTAAATTTAGATTAAAATAATTAGTTTACTAATTAATCACTAATTAACACGTTAATCCCCTTTCCTTCTTCTGTGTATACCCGTCGTCCCCTTTCTTTGTAGAACTCGACCCATTGCTGCATCGAATAACCCACCAACCGCACCTTCTTGGAGCATCGGACCCACGATCCAAGTCCACCGCGTTGACCACCTCGACCACCCCCTTCGTCGCCCATGCCCTGGTACATCGCGGTTGCACCGTCGGCCAACAATTGCACTCGAGCGTTGGCGGGTCTGGGTGAAGAAAACTCCCAATCGAAAGTATTAAATGAAATCTTTACCATCCATTCTGAAGAACTCGTCGCGTTGATCATTTTTGCAATTGAAAAGTTGTAGAATTGTTCCATGGATTTCGAGCTTGAGAGGGTTTTAATTTCGAAATCAACCACCGTTTGTTGACAGTAAGTGGCAGCTGTGTTTTAGGTTAAGGGTTCTAATATTAGGGTATTTATAAATAAAATAATATTAAATTCATTCATTTACAAAAAAGGCTCATTAACTTTTAGTAGCTCCAAATTCATCCCAGCTAATGTTGTCCCTAGCTAAATACCCCCCTTCCGGACACAATGGACTAGGTCCTGTCAGCTCGTTTGATCATCTCAGCCCACTCTTCTTTATTTTAAAATATAAAACATTTATTTGATTTGATCATACATTTTAATTTACCGAGACCACAGACTGACTCTAAAAATTAAAGAAAAATTATAACTAGCTTTTTTTGATGATACGGTCCTAACAAAATTAAGTTCATCGAATTTGGAGACCGTTTTAAAAATGGCCATTTTCTAGTTGATTAAATTTGACTGAAATTGACAAAACATATATTCTTTTTCCACGCTCAAATAGTAATTCTAAAAATTATGAAAATTGGAATCCTGTAATAATTTGACATTCTGGATCCAACCAAAGAGGTTTTGTCGAAAAGGGAGGTCGTTTGCAAGATGACTATTTTTAATATTAATATATATATTCTATAGCGACTATCCTGAATATTAAACTGGGCATAACTTTTGATTCCCGCTATGAAATTTCAATTTTTCAGATTCTGTAATGACCGGGGTTTTGGACTAGTTTTATAATCTATAATGTATAGATTATATAGTTAAAGATAAATTTTGATTGATATATTTTGGAATATTTCAGGGAAATTCCATATAAATATATTTGTCGATGATTTAAGTTCCTTAATCAATGTTCTATATGGAAATAAATAAATAATTTGATGTTTTATCATTTTGTCGTGATTTTTAATTGCTTTTAAACGCATTTGAAAATAGAATAAGTATACTACGAATATATTAGCATGTTATTATAACTACTTTTGTGACATTTAAAACTTGCTTTTAAATGATCATATAAATGAAGTTCCTTTAAATGATTACACCAATAGCAATTAAAAGTACATCACAAATACTTCTTTCAAATGTCTAATTGGCATATACTGCTGCAAACTCTTAGCTTTCGATGGTTGCGAACTCATTCATGATAAAATAAACAATTCTACATAGTCAATGTATGTAGATAACAATTTACTGAAGTTGTATATGATACTATTCTCAAAGATCCGGTAGATGACATAACAACAAGTATAAGGCGCGGCATTATTAACATTAGAATTTAGAGGAATATGAAAGTGTCTATACATATAGTATTATGCACTAACATGCACATCATATACTTAGTGAAAACAAAGATATAGAAGGGATATTTGAATTAAAGTCCAAATATAGATAGGCAAACCATAGGCTACATGTGCAGCCGACATTTTAGCATTGGAAAAGAAGCCAGACAACTCACCATAAAAAGATAGGTCTGCAAGATTTGATAATGCAACATTTGACATATGATAACACCCCCCTGTAATGTCAAGTAGTAGCTGATCATAGTAGATATAGCCATGTGCAGGGACTAGTAGCATACACTGCCCAGTTTAGATTTGAAAAGAGAAATAACCGTCCATAGTACACAGGAATTGATAGAAAATTCTAAGACATTTAATAACAGTTGATTCTTGCTTGGGGAAAGGACACGCATATGCAAGAATAGTGCAGAAATAACATGCATAAGATATGTTGCTTAGGTGAAAGTGGAATCATTTGTATAGTTAACATCAAATATCATCTCACTGTCTATATGCTGCTGCATATGTCTCTTCTTGCTTAACTGCCTACCCAGTTTAAAGCCTGAACTCTTGAACCTATAAATACCCATGGAAACTCACCCGATTCACACATCAATCTCTGAGAATCAAATGAAAATTGGTAGTATAACAAGGTGAAAACAGAGAGCTCAAGACCTGAAGAGACAATGGCAAGATATTGTACAATACCAACAGCAGCAGCCCATTTGTGAGTAAACCCTCAACCTATTTTACATCTTATCAATTGTGTGATGATATATCCAGGATCCCATGTTACGTTCAATCTCTGGAAAGCAATTAAAAAGAGTACATAAACCTGGAGCTAAATGGTGAACAAGTATATATAATCTAAGGGAATTGGATGAATGAAAAATCTAAAATAAACATACACAGTAATATGACAATAGGAGTAAACTTTTCCCCTGTGTTCAGTAGCAGTTTTGCTACCCTAATATATGATTTGGTTTATTGGATTCAAGCATATGTGTGTAGATGTATACATCTGTTTTTGTGTGCCATCGGCATATAAAACATAACAAAGACATTATGCAATATAAGCAGTATTATATGAATATACATCCAAAATTTCTCCACTATTTAATTCTTATTGCAAACATATGCATAGTGATTTAAATGATGATTTTAACAAGAGAAAGCCAATAAATTTAGAGCTTGAATTGCATACTTTCATTACAAAAGAAAGCCATATATATAGGCTTACAACATGACAGTCAAATTTAGTAATTAATGCAATACATCCTTTTAGTTTATTAAAGTTTTAACACGACCTTCCATTTTTTATATTCCCAAGAAAAATTTTGAAGTCAATGCAACCCTTCATAAAAGATACTTCATTCCCTAGGTGAATAGCTTTCAATAGCTACTTGGAAAAGCTTTGATCAACTTCAACACCTCCCCTTGATCCAAGCTTGCACATGCCAATTTCCTTCATAAAGTGTTCATGCTTGACTTGATTCAGAGCCTTACAGAATAAATCTGCATTTTGACAATTTGTTCCACAGAAATGCAGGACAACCTTCTTTTCAGCTACCAAATTCCTGATGAAGTGGTATTGCACATCAATGTGCTTAGTCCTTGCATGAAATGCAGGATTCTTTGTCATAGCTATAGTGGACTTGTTGTCACACCAAATTTCCAATGCCTCTTGTTGCTCACAGCACAAGTCTTTCAACAGCTTCTTTAGCCACAAAGCTTGCTTTGCTGCAGCTCCCACAGCAATATATTCAGCTTCTGATGAAGACAGAGCCACAGTATCTTGCTTCTTTGCACTCCATGTCACAGCTCCAGAACCAAGATCAAATACAGATCCTGACATGCTCTTTCTATCATCAATGCAGCCAGCCCAATCACTATCTATATATCCTTTCAACTTGAACTCCTTCACACTTTCATACCAAATGCCATAATCCAAAGAGCCTGCAACGTACTTCAGAATTCTTTTTGCAGCTCCCAGGTGTTGCTTGGTTGGATTGTGCATATATCTCAACACAACACTAACTGAATAGGCAATATCAGGTCTAGTGTGTGTGAGATAGTTCAAACCTCCCACAATACTTCTAAAAATCCTTTCATCTGCATTCTCACTGCCATCTACTTTCTGCAACTTCTCATTAGCATTCATAGGAGTCTTTGCAACTTCAGATTTCTCCATGTGAAATCTTTTAAGCAAATCTGCTGCATACTTTCTTTGACATAGAAAAATACCATCTTTTGTTTGTCTTACTTCCAAACCAAGGAAGTATTTCAATGTTCCAAGATCAGTCATCTCAAATTCAGACAACATTGAGGCTTTGAACTTACTTAGCATGCTTTCTGAAGAACTGAAATAGATTATGTCATCAACATAGAGACAAACTATGATAAACTCATCCATACCTTGTCTTTTCACATAGATTGTTGGCTCATTTTCACTTCTTTTGAAGCCCGTTGAAATGAAAAATGAGTCAATCCTGCTATACCAGGCTCTTGGTGCCTGTTTTAGGCCATAAAGAGCTTTCTTCAGCTTGAACACCTTCTCTTCTTCTCCCTTCTTCACAAATCCATGTGGTTGTTCCACAAAGACTTCTTCCTGCAATTCTCCATTGAGGAATGCTGACTTCACATCAAGCTTAAAAACCTGCAATTTCCATTGTGCAGCCAATGCTAAAACAATTCTCACTATTTCAAAGCGTGCAACGGGTGAGAATGTTTCCTCATAGTCTATACCCTCCTGTTGTGCATAGCCTTTTGCCACAAGCCGTGCTTTGTGCTTTGAGATGCTTCCATCTGCATTATATTTAGTCTTGTACACCCATTTTAGACCAATTGCCTTCTTGTTTTGAGGCAAGCTCACTAACTCCCATGTTTCATTTTTCTGAATTGACTTAATCTCCTCTGTCATTGCATCTTGCCACTCATTCTGACATACTGCTTCATCAAACCCTGCAGGTTCTGTAGCTACAAGTGCAAAATCACAGTTTTCATAGATATCAACAAGTGATCTTACGCGGCGTGGAGGAGATTCACTTGATGATGAGGACTGAGTTGATGAAGAAATCTGGCTACTTGAAGATGTTGATGAACCATGAGGTGTTGTTGGAGGAGATTGCTGTGTTGGCACATCAACTGGTTCATCAAATTCTCCAAGTGTGATTGACTTATGTAAGGCTACACTCCTCTTGCTTGGTTCATTCCACTCCCAACATGCTTCCTCATCAAAGATAACATTTCTTCCAATGATGATCTTGCCACTGACTGGATTATACAACCTGTAGGCTTTCGATTGCGTTGAGTAGCCCACAAAGATGCACTTCTCTGCCTTATCATCCAGCTTAGTTCTCAAATTAATCAATGTATAGGCAATACATCCAAAAATTCTAAGATGACTTATAGAAGGCTTTTTATTTCTCCATACCTCAAAAGGTGTAGAGTTCTTGACAGCTTTAGTAGGTGAGATGTTGAGCAAATACACTGCAGTTGCAACAGCTTCACTCCAGAATGTGTTAGGCATCCCCTTAGCCTTTAGCATGCTCCTAGCCATCTCTACCACAGTCCTGTTCTTTCTCTCTGCCACCCCATTCTGCTCTGGTGTGTAAGGTGCAGTGAGCTCTCTCCTAATGCCATGATCATCACAGAACTACGCAAATTCGTTGGAGACAAACTCTCCTCCCCTGTCTGTTCTCAATGCCTTGACTTGCTTTCCACTTTGCTTCTCCACTAGAGCTTTAAATTTCTTGAAGTTCTCAAATGATTCTGACTTGGTCTTCTGAAAATAGACCCTAGACATCCTGCTGTGATCGTCTGTAATCAATAGAAAGTATCTGCTTCCTCCTAAAGATTCAGTTTGCATAGGCCCACACAAATCGGCATGTAACAGTTCCAAACATCCACTAGCTCTCCAAGAATTTCCACTTGGAAAGGATCCACGAGCCTGTTTGCCATACACACATCCTTCGCAAAATTCTAGATTCCCAATTTTGGGCAATCCAAGCACCAATTCTTTAGTAGTCAAATGCTTTAAACTATGAACATTTAAATGTCCATACCTGAGATGCCACAGCTTGGCACTGTCATCTCCTTTCACCACGAGTGCACGTCCTGAATTGTTTGACAGATTTAAAGGAAAGACTTTGTTCTTTCCCATTGCAATCTTCATTAGTGCCTTATTGCTTTGCTTCTCCTTGATCACACAGACGCCATCTTCAAACACAACTCTGTAGCCGCCACATACCAGTTGACCAACGCTCAAAAGATTGTGTGCCAGTTTTGGTACATACTGAACATTGTGCAGAAGCTTTGATTTGCCTTGCTCAGTTTGAAAAGCAACTGTACCAAGACCTTCCACTGTCAATTGCTTTCCATCTCCAAGCCTTACAATACTTTTCTTGCTATCATCAAGATTTTGAAACAAGTTTCTTGAATTGGTCATGTGGTTAGAACATCCACTGTCCACATACCAGACTGAATTGCTTTCATTGTCACAACTATGTTGAGCTAAAAACAGATTCTCTTGCTCAACATAATTTGACTTTTGCTCCTGTTTCCGTTTCTCCTTGTCTTCATTCTTTTTCCAGCAAAAAGCTTCCTTGTGGCCAGGTTTGTTACAATAATAACATCTGATTGGCCCCTTGCTTTTAGAAGGTTCTTCTCTTCCTTCACCAGATTGGCCTCTTCCACGGCCCCTGCCTCTATGGCCGCCTCTTCCTCTGCCTCTTGTTGAGTTTTGGTTTGATTTCTCCTTATTTGAAGACTCTCCTTTGACATGAAAAGCTTTCTCCTCTTTCTTTTCATCACTTTTGGAATGCCGAGCCCATGAGTTCATCAAACGTGTATGATTCCATGTCTTTGGACTCTTCAATTGTAGTGACAACATGATCAAATTTGTTTGTGAGACTTCTTAGCACTTTGCTCACAACCTGTTGAGATTTGATCTCTTCACCATAAGACCTCATCTGTTGCACATTACTTGAAATTCTTGACAGGTACTCTTGAACTGTCTCCGTTTCTTTCATCTGGGACGTCTCAAACTCCCTTCTAAGAGATTGCAATCTCACTGCAATCACCTTTTTGTCTCCCAAGTATTCTTGCTTAAGAATACTCCAAGCTTCTTTTGCAGTAGAAGCCGCTGCAATTCTTGGAAAGATCTCATCATCCAAAGATTGTTGGATAGTATAAAGGGCCCTTGCATCCTTCTTTCTCTTGTCTCTCAAATCTTGACTTGGTTCAGCCGGTGCATCATCCGTGAACCCATCTTCTACAATGCTCCACAACTCTTGTGATCTAAAGAATGTTTTCATCTTTAGACTCCAAAAGTGATAATTCACTCCCTTAAACATAGGCAACTGGGTAACTTGATTCCCATTGCCACCAGCACTATTGTTGTTGTTTTGCATTGTCTCACACTGTGTTTTAATCTTCACACAAAACACTCACTCAAGCTCCTAAAATACCCTCTGGCTCTGATACCAAATGATGATTTTAACAAGAGAAAGCCAATAAATTTAGAGCTTGAATTGCATACTTTCATTACAAAAGAAAGCCATATATATAGGCTTACAACATGACAGTCAAATTTAGTAATTAATGCAATACATCCTTTTAGTTTATTAAAGTTTTAACACGACCTTCCATTTTTTATATTCCCAAGAAAAACTTTGAAGTCAATGCAACCCTTCATAAAAGATACTTCATTCCCTAGGTGAATAGCTTTCAATAGCTACTTGGAAAAGTTTTGATCAACTTCAACATTAAATCCATTTTATACAAACATTAAAGTATTTAAAAGAAGTTGGATTAGGAGTTATTGATTTTTAACCTGAGACAGTAAAGAGAAGATCAAGAAAAGAAAACGGCAGTAACCAAATAAGTGAGTAACAAATAATTTTCTATTAAAATCATATTGCATAGTTGCATGACATTTTGATTCGAACATATGCATTCATACTGTTGCTATTGAATTATGTAACATCATATATATATATATACATAGTTGTTCTGGTTTGAATAAAACTAAGAAATTCTAAAATCTGCTTATATATTTATAGTATTCAACATCATGTCAATTGTAAAAATCAACATCTTGAGATCTAGATTGTTTTAGGTAGTAAGATCAAAATGAAAATTGTTTGCTTTTGTATGATTTATACTCAAAATTTGGTTTCAAATCCAATAGTAGTATATATCATCTAAGATCATCAAAATACAGTAAGAGTTTATAAAACTGCAATTTTTCAAACATTATTAAACATAAATTCAGATGTATGGATGGACTCATATAGTTAAACCATGAATTTTAACACCAAATTCACGAATTTTAGTAACCTAGGCAGTGTGGATTTCTTAGTTAACCAGAAACTACATTTCGTTCAAATTGAGGTGATGTCGGCGGTCGTTGGCGATGGCGTTGGGCTTAGTGAAGCGTGACGGATCGGGGATCATAGGAAAATTGTAACTGGAGTTTTTAAACAAACATTTAAACAAATTCGAAATTTATTAGTGTATTTACTACTGATTTGGATGCCTGTGTTCATCGATGAACTGCGTCGGAGTGGTGAAGTTTTAGATGATCGCAGGAAGGGGATAGGGTCGGATGGTCATCACCGACATCTGACTGAAATATGGAGGTAACCGGTTCTGAATAGTGGCGGCGGAGGCGTTTGGGTAAAAGCTATTTTTGATAAACTATGGGTTGAAATGCCAGATTGTGTTTTGGTTGGGGGAAACGAGAATTTGGGGTTTGGAATGAATTAAGAGGAGGAGAAGGCGTGTATGGCAACTGTAGTGGAGGTGAGATCGGTGGTGGTGCGTTGGTGCATTTGTACGGTGCACAGTTGTGTATGGTATAGATGCAACAGTAAGAAATTGGCAGAAGAAACTGATGGAATCAATTTCTGAAGCAATATTCTTGCAAATGGTGCTGCTGTTCCTGCGTCCTTTTCTATTGCAATTTACTTAAATTAAGTGTTTAGCCAATATATAGTTGTTCTTGAATATTCATGGGTGTTTCCAATTATTCTTCTTCTAATGTTTTGATCATAATTCCAGTAGCAGCTCTTGTATAAATTGTTTCTTCAATTCGGTGCAACATATCTTCAACTATTGCCAACTTCCTTTGCAAATTACTTCAATTTACTTCTTGCACTTTAGCCAACTTCTGTCAATTCTTGTTTCGGCATATCCTCCCAGTAATCTTCTTCTTACTCATTCCCTTTTTTTTTGAAAACTGAAATTTATTTTACTACGGTGACTTTTATGTATATATATATATATATATATATATATATATATATATATATATATATATATATATATATATATATATATATATATAAGAACAATTGAGAGGGTAAAAGCAAAGTAAATCTCCTTTCTTACTGTGCAACATACAACAGTAAGAGTTCTAAGTGGACAAAGCTAGATGTTACTAAACTGAAGGCTAATCAATACATACGCCATTGGGTATAGATTTTTGTTTAACTGTGAACCTTGAAAACAAAAATGTTCACATAACAAAAACCAGAGCAGTATATGCACGGAACAGGAGTGAGGTTCAAGCTTAACACGCACAGTATAAATATATCAATTTATACATGGCTGGAGATAAAGAGAGTATATATGTAAGAACTGTGCTCTGTTTTGGGCAAGATTTCATTGTCTATAATGGTATTTAAGAGGTTGAACGTTGCAATGGAATAGAATGCGCCACATGTAATGAAACTGGTGCCACGTCCAAGTAAAGGAGCCTTCATTATGCTTCATTTTTTTCTGTTGCCAAAAGATGTAAGTTTATATGGGGGATTATGGACCAAAAAGGGTGTACATTAATATATATCATATGGGTTTTTTCTACTAAAAATGCGTTGAAAATGGAATATTGGGCTTGTTTGTTACAACTTGAACAGTTGGCACTACTGGGAAAGGGATGAAATCATGAATGTTTATTAATATTTACTCTAGAGGGTTTTGGGAGGGCAGCACACGTGTATTTAGGAAGCAGCAGGAGCATGCATGTGGGGAGTTGCATGTATATATTTGGTGGCCAAATCAATAGCTTATCGTTTGTTCGGTCACGTGAAGACAAAGGGTGGAAGGGAGGATTGACTATGGGATACAGAGCTGTTGCGTGTAATTGGATTCAATCTAAAAGAAATAAGAAGAGAAAAGAAAATTGTTGTTTTAAACTATGAATTTAATCTAAAAACCTTTATACATATAAAATAGGACAAAGAAGTAGAGGAAAAGAGGACGGGTTTAAGGAAGTCGTCAGGAGAGAATTTGGCTATATAGGTTTGGACTATGTGGGTCTATTAAGATATTTTATCCAATTTAAATAAAAATTTAAATTGGAATTAAAGACAATTATGTAAAAATAATAAGAAAAGAGAAAGAAAAATTGAAAATCTACGGGATTGTTTCGTAATTACAGAATGAATGTTGTCGTGTAGACCTAAGTTTGAATCTGCAGTACTTGTATATATAATCTATTAAAGAGAAATAGAAGTATAAATAAATATCGATTAATTTATTACCGAAGATCTTGGATAAATAGGTATTGTGAAATAAGTCGTTATCCCAGATCAAATATTTCAGACTATTATTAGTTGAAATAAAACGTCGAATTATTGTTGAATGTTAATAATGTGTTAATGATTATTTTAATCACCTGTTATGTTATGAAGCGATAAATAATCCGATTAGTTAAAAATAGACATCGACACATTTTATTTAATCATCTTATACTACTTGTTGTTATGAACTTGTGCAAGTAAGATAAATAGAATTGATAAGTCATTATCTGTATAAATAATTTTACTTATCTACAGTATTCTAATTTGATAGTTAAAACACTGACTATCAAACAAATATTCCTTACATGTTAGTTCGAAGAGACCTAGATGGGAACCGGACCCAAAACCACTTCGAACCGATTTTACATAAACTAACGTGCAGGGACATCTCTATGATGTAAAAGAATTGAAGACCGTAGATCTTCATGAGTGGAAGAAATACTTGTTGAAATTCTCTGGTTAGCTCCCATAAATATTTCAGGAGTGATTATGTCATAATTGAAATCTTCGGATTGCAAGGACTACTCGCAATCGATCCATGGGGTGATACCTATATTAGATGCGGTAGGAGAGTACCTTCGGTTCATCCTTTCCTAGATGACTTATATGGACGTACGTCTGACAGAGTATTTCTTAAAAACCATGTACATTGATTTTTACAAATATATCGAGTTGGTGGCAAAGAAGAGCACTTCTTTTACTTCTAGAGTATATTTGTGAATGTCAATTAGTGATTTGACGGATCTGACAATGTGACATTCAAAGTAAATGGTGACCATATGTTCTAAAGGTAAATTCTAACCTCAAACCTCATCAACCGGAAAATGACAAAATCGGGCAGGCAACATGGCTATGTGGGTTGCTCCCATTAGAGTGTATAATCACCTATCTTGAGAAATTTCATTTGCTTCTTTACTCTTTTGATGCTGTCCCATTTCGGGAAACGGTTGCCGTACACAACCGTTGGTGATATGCATTCGACACACTCAAGCGAAATGAGTGGTCGGTCATTTGTGGGCCGGGTTGCAAGATGTTCTTGTTGAACCCAGTGTATTCCCCTCTAGAGATACACTATCGGCAGGTGGTTCCATACCTTGTCATAGTCAGAATCCAATCTCCAATAAGCGTCCGCGGTTTTGATTGTATACCATAGATGTGGAGCGTGAGATGTAAGCGTTTCGCTAGACTGCTATTTATTTGTATTTAGACATTATGATAATATCAGAATAATATTGTTTTCAAAAATATTTTGGTTCGTCGTAAGGTAAAAATCATCCGTGTTTATGTGTGGATTGGTCTTACGATTATCATTTATTTTAGAAGGATTTTTCAACGTTAAATGAATCTGTTTTAAAATTATTTACTCACACCAGTCGCATGACTGACCCAGAGTTTATTTTTCTGTGTTTTCCCTAAACTCTTGGGTGCCCAAATTTGTACGGGCAGTCAAGTAGTGCAGGATTTTACAGATTCACTTGAAGAAGCTTGGAGCAGGAGGCTTCAACATTTGATATATATAGTTTATTCTAATGCATTATAAATGTGTTGTACTCTGATGATATATACAAATACAAATACTATATTGTATTTCCAAAGTTGTTATATAATATATTTTGTTCATTTCCGCTGTGAGAATCGTGTTTTACTCTGATTCTATTATGTTATATTCTTCTTTTTCTTCTATTCTTACTTTCTTTCTTTCTATTCCTCACCCTCTAACTTCTTTCTATTAACAATATGTTAATTTCTGATGCTTGATTGGTCGATATGGGTTATAGGATATGTATTAGTATCGACGATCAGGATCGGGACTTTTCGGGTCGTTACAGTTGGTATCAGAGCCAGGTTTAGTGATAACCTTGGCTCTATGGCATAACTTAATAGAGATGGGGTTAGTAATACCCTAGATTGAGTTTTAGAATATATATATATATATATATATATGAGCACGTATTTGTAAATTGATATAAAAACTATTTTATATTGTGTTGATTGGTTTATCAAGTGGAATATGAATTCTGTTCAATACGCGATTGCAAACTATCGATAGGGGTTTATAAACTTTTGAACAGAATAATTCGACAGAATATTGTTTTAAAAACTGGGTTAATGATATAATTTTACCAAATTTATATTTTGATATAAAAAGATAATTTTCTGAAATTATTAAAATGGTTGCATTGGTTGCTATTGTAATCTGGTAACAGATAATAACATTGAGACGATTATATAAAACCAAATTGGAAATTGTATAAGAATAAAATATACAAATGAGATGAACCAAAATTTAATTCAAACCAGAACTTAAATTTAAAGTCCCGAGAAGTTAGAAAGATATTTTCAGGACTATACTAAAATAATATAATATTATTTGTAAGATTTGGAAAGGAATCATTTAAATGGGAATTTATATATGTGATTTCAAAATGATTTGATATAATAACTGGGAAATTGGATTCGAGAACTTGAAAATTTAAATAGAACAAGTCAAGGGGATTTAATTGAATGGACTAGAGTTGACCAAGGTTAAGTTGAGTAGAGTTGAACCGAAAATGAATTAAGGTTCAAAAAAAAATATAGAATTTGGGGCAAATAAGTATGTTTGAACACATTTGATTCAAACTAATGAAGTAAGTTTTGGGATTATTTTCCCAAATATAATCTGGAGTATTTTCTTAAAACAAGAAAACAGGGTAATAAAGGTTGATAAAGGATTTAGATATGAAGTCAAGAAATCGGAACCAAGCTGGCGATTAGCTAAGATAAATAATATTCCTAGTGTTGATCTGATGTTAATTTCGGTCATCGGGGTTGATACTTGGAGTATTATTTCCTTACCAGTTTATGGTTAGGAACTAATGAATATGGTAGAATAAAGATGTGCGAATAAGAAATGGAAATGTTTTCTAGTTGTAATAACGGATTTTTCTGTCTATGGAAATGAATATGCTTGATATGGGTCTTTGATTTTTGAGTACAACTGGAATCTCCTCGTACTCTTTAATTTCAGGGACGAAATTCTTTTAAGGGGGTAGATTGTAACGACCGGGGTTTTGGACTAGTTTTATAATCTATAATGTACAGATTATATAGTTAAAGATAAAATTTGATTGATATATTTTGGAATATTTCAGGGAAATTCCATATAAATATATTTGTCGATGATTTAAGTTCCTTAATCAATGTTCTATATGGAAATAAATAAATAATTTGATGCTTTATCATTTTGCCGTCATTTTTAATTGCTTTTAAACGCATTTGAAAATATAATAAGTATACTACGAATATATTAGGGTGTTATTATAACTATTTTTGTGACATTTAAAACTTGCTTTTAAATGATCATATAAATGGAGTTCCTTAAAAATGATTACACCAATAGCAATTAAAAGTACATCACAAATACTTCTTTCAAATGTCATATTGGCATATACTGCTGCAAACTCTTAGCTTTCGATGGCTGCGAACTCATTCATGATAAAATAATCAATTCTACACAGTCAATGTATGTAGATAACAATTTACTGAAGTTGTATATGATACTGTTCTCAAAGATCCGGTAGATGACATAACAACAAGTATAAGGCGCGACATCATTAACATTAGAATTTAGAGGAATATGAAAGAGGCTATACATATAGTATTATGCACTAACATGCACATCATATACTTAGTGAAAACAAAGATATAGAAGGGATATTTGAATTAAAGTCCAAATATAGATAGACAAACCATAGGCTACATGTGCATCCGACATTTTAGCATTGGAAAAGAAGCCGGACAACTCACCATAAAAAGATAGGTCTGCAAGATTTGATAAGGCAACATTTGACATATGATAACACCCCCCTGTATTGTCAAGTAGTAGTTGATCATAGTAGATATAGCCATGTGCAGGGACTAGTAGCATACATTGCCCAGTTTAGATTTGAAAACAGAAATAACCGGCCATAGTACACAGGAATTGATAGAAAAATCTAAGCCATTTAATAACAGTTGATTCTTGCTTGGGGAAAGGACATGCATATGCAACAATAGTGCAGAAATAACATGCATAGGATATGTTGCTTAGGTGAAAGTGGAATCATTTGTATAGTTAACATCAAATATCATCGCACTGTCTATATGCTGCTGCATATGTCTCTTCTTGCTTAACCACCTACCCAGCTTAAAGCCTGATCTCTTGAACCTATAAATACCGATGGAAATTCACCCGATTCACACATTAATCTCTGAGAATCAAATGATAATTGGTAGTATAACAAGGTGAAAACAGAGAGCTCAAGACCTGAAGAGACAATTGCAAGACAGTGTACAATACCAACAGCAATAGCCCATTTGTGAGTAAACCCTCAACTCATTTTACATCTTGTCAATTGTGTGATGATATATCTGGGATCCGATGTTACATTCAATCTCTGGAAAGCAATTAAACAATGTACATAAACCTGGAGCTAAATGGTGAACAAGTATATATAATCTAAGGGAATATGATGAATGGAAAATCTAAAATAAACATACATAGTAATATGACAATAGGAGTAAACTTTTCCCCTGTGTTCAGTAGTAGTTTTTCTACCCTAATGTATGAATTGGTTTATTGGATTCAAGCATATGTTTGTAGATGTATACATCTGTTTTTGTGTGCCATTCAGCATATAAAACATAACAAAGATATTACGCAATATAAGCAGTATTATATGAATATACATCCAACATTTCTCCACTATTTAATTCTTATTGCAAACATATGCATAGTGATTTCAATCCATTTTATACAAACATTGAAGTATTTAAAAGAAGTTGGATTTGGAGTTATTGATTTTTAACCTGAGACAGTAAAGAGAAGATCACGAAAAGAAAACGGCAGTAAGCAAATAAGTGAGTAACAAATAATTTTCTATTAAAATCATATTGCATAGTTGCATGACATTTTGATTCGAACATATGCATTCATACTGTTGCTATTGAATTATGTAACATCATATATATATACATAGTTGTTATTTCTTGAATAAGACTAAGAAATTCTAAAATCTGCTTATATATTTACATTATTCAACATCCTGTAAATTTTAAAAATCAACATCTTGAGATCTAGATTGTTTTAGGTAGTAAGATCAAAATGAAAACTGTTTGCTTTTGTATGATTTGTACTCAAAATTTGGTTTCAAATCCAATAGCAGTATATATCATCTACGATCATCAGAATACAGTAAGAGGTTATAAAAATGCAATTTTTCAAACATTATTAAACATAAATTTAGATGTATGGATGGACTCATATGGTTAAACCATGAATTTTAACATCAAATTCACGAATTTTAGTAACCTAGGTAGTGTAGATTTCTGAGTTAACCAGAAACTACATTACGTTCAAATTGAGGTGATGTCGGTGGTCGTAGGCGATGGCGTTGGGGTTAGTGAAGCGTGACGGATCGGGGATCGTAGGAAAATTGTAATTGCAGTTTTTAAACAACCATTTAAACAGATTCGAAATTTATTAGTGTATTTACTACTGCTTGGGATGCATGTGTTCATCAATGAACTGCGTCGGAGTGGTGAAGTTTCAGATGATCGCACGAAGGTGATAGGTTCGGATGGTCGTCATCGACATCTGACTGAAATATTGAGGTAACCGGTCGTGAATAGTGGAAGCGCGAGGCGTTTGGATAGAAGTTATTTTTGATAAACTATGGGTTGAAATGCCAGATTGTGTTTTGATTGGGGGAAACGGGAATTTGGGGTTTGGAATGAATTAAGAGGAGGAGAAGGCATGTGTGGAAACTGTAGTGGAGGTGAGATCGGTGGTGCGTTGGTGCACGTGTACGGTGCACATTTGTGTATGGTATAGATGCAACAGTAAGAAATAGGCAGAGGAAACTGATGGAATCATTTTCTGAAGCAATATTCTTGCAAATGGTGCTGCTGTTCCTGCGTCCTTTTCTATTGCAATTTACTTAAGTTAAGCGTTTAGCCAATATATAGCTGTTCTTGAATATTCATGGGTGTTTCCAATTATTCTTCTTCTAATGTTTTGATCATAATTCCAGTAGCAGCTCTCGTATAAATTGTTTCTTCATTTCGGTGCAACATATCTTCAACTATTGCCAACTTCCTTTGCAAATTACTTCAATTTACTTCTTGCACTTTAGCCAACTTCTGTCAATTCTTGTTTCGGCATATCCTCCCAGTAATCTTCTTCTTACTCGTTCCCTTTTTTTTTGAAAACTGAAATTTATTTTACTACGGTGACTAGTATATATATATATATATATATATATATATATATATATATATATATATATATATATAAGAAAAAATGAGAGGGTAAAAGCAAAGTAAATCTCCTTTCTTACTATGCATCATACAACAATAAGATTTCTATGTGGACAAAGCTAGATGTTACTAAACTGAAGGCTAATCAATACATATGCCATTGGGTATAGATTTTTGTTTAACTGTGAACCTTGAAAAAAAAATGATCACATAACAAAACCAAGAGTAGTACATGCACAGAACAGGAGTGAGGTTCATGCTTAACACGCACTGTGTAAATATATCAGTTTATACATGGCTGGAGATTAAGAGAGTATATATGTAAGAATTATCCTCTGTTTTGGGCAAGATTTCATTGTCTATAATGGTATTTAAGAGGTTGAACGTTGCAATGGAATAGAATCCGCCACATGTAATGAAACTGGTGCCACGTCCAAGTAAAGGAGCCTTCATTATGCTCCATTTTTTTCTATTGCCAAAAGATGTAAGTTTATATGGGGGATTGTGGACCAAAAAGGGTGTACATTAATATATATCATATGGGTTTTTCTTCTAAAAATGCATTGAAAATGGAATATTGGGCTTGTTTGTTACAACTTGAACAGTTGGCACTACTGGGAAAGGGATGAAATCATGAATGTTTATAAATATTTACTCTGGAGGGTTTTGGGAGGGCAGCAGACGTGTATTTAGGAAGCAGCAGGAGCATGCATGTGGGGAGTTGCATGTATATATTTGGTGGCCAGATCAATAGCTTATCGTTTGTTCGGTCACGTGAAGACAAAGGGTGGAAGGGAGGATTGACTTTGGGATAAAGAGCTGTTGCGTGTAATTGGATTCAGTCTGAAAGAAATATGAAGAGAAAAGAAAAATGTTGTTTTAAACTGTGAATTTAATCTAAAAACCTTTATACATATAAAATAGGACAAAGAAGTAGAGGAAAAGAGGACGGGTTTAAGGAAGTCGTTAGGAGACAATTTGGCTATATAGGTTTGGACTATGTGGGTCTATTAAGATATTTTATCCAATTCAAATAAAAATTTAAATTGGAATTAAAGACAAATATGTAAAAATAATAAGAAAAGAGAAAGAAAAATCGAAAATCTACGGGATTGTTTCGTAATTACAGAATGAATGTTGTCGTGTAGACCTAAGTTTGAATCTGCAGTACTTATATATATAATCTATTAAAGAGAAATAGAAGTATAAATAAATATTGATTAATTTATTACCGAAGATCTTGGATAAATAAGTATTGTGAAATAAGTCATTATCCCAGATCAAATATTTCATACTATTATTAGTTGAAATAAAACGTCGAATTATTGTTGAATGTTAATAATGTGTTAATGATTATTTTAATCACCTGTTATGTTATGAAGCGATAAATAATCCAATTTGTTAAAAATAGACATCGACACATTTTATTTAATTATCTTATACTACTTGTTGTTATGAACTTGTGCAAGTAAGATAAATAGAATTGATAAGTAATTACTGTATAAATAATTTTACTTATCTATACTATTCTAATTTGATAGTTGAAACACCGACTATCAAATAAATATTCCTTACGTGTTAGTTCGAAGAGACCGGGATGGGAACTGGACCCAAAACCACTTCGAACCGATTTTACGTAAACTAACGTGCAGGGACGTCTCTATGATGTAAAAGAATTGAAGACCGTAGATCTTCATGAGCAGAAGAAATACTTGTTAAAATTCTCTGGTTAGCTCCCAGAGACATTTCAGGAGTGATTCTGTCGTAATTGAAATCTTTGGATTGCAAGGACTACTCGCTACCGATCCATGGGGTGATACCTATATTGGATACGGTAGGAGAGTACCTTCAGTTCATTCTTTCCTAGATGATTTGTATGGACGTATGTCTGACAGAGTATTTCCTAAAAACCACGTACATTGACTTTTACAAATATATCGAGTTGGTGGCAAAGAAGGGCACTTCTTTTACATCTAGAGTATATTTGTGAATGTTAATTAGTGATTTGACGGATCTGACAATTTGAAATTAAAAGTAAATGGTGACCAGATGTTTTAAAGGTAAATTCTAACCTCAAGCCTCATTAACCGGAAAATGACAAAAATCGGGCAGGCAACATGGCTATGTGGGTTGCTCCCATTAGAGTGTATAATCACCTATCTTGAGAAATTTCATTTGCTTCTTTACTCTTTTGATGTTGTCCCTTTTCGGGAAATGGTTGTTGTACACAACCATTGGTGATATGCATTCGACACACTCAAGCGAAATGAGTGGTCGGTCATGTGTGGGTCGGGTTGCAAGACGTTCTTGTTGAACCCAGTGTATTCCCCTCTAGAGATACACTATCGGCAGGTGGTTCCATACCTTGTCATAGTCGGAATCCAATCTCCAATAAGCGTATGCGGTTTTGATTGTATACCATAGATGTGGAGCGTGAGATGTAAGCGTTTCGCTAGACTGCTATTTATTTGTATTTAGACATTATGATAATATCAGAATAATATTGTTTTCAAAATCATTTTGGGTCATCGTAAGGTAAAAAACCATCCGTGTTTATGTGTGGATTGGTCTTACGATTATCATTTATTTCAAAAGGATTTATGAACGTTAAATGAATCTGTTTTAGAATCATTTACTCACACCAGTCCCATGACTGACCCAGAGTTTATTTTTCTATGTTTTCCCTAAACTCTTGGGTGCCCAAATTTGTACGGGCAATCAAGTAGTGCAGGATTTTACAGATTCACTTGAAGAAGCTTGGAGCAGGAGGCTTCAACATTAAATATATATATAGTTTATTCTGATGCATTATATGTGTGTTGTACTCTGATGATGTATGCAAATACAAATACTATATTGTATTTCCAAAGTTGTTATATAGTATATTTTGTTCAGTTCCGCTGTGAGAATCGTGTTTTACTCTGATTCTATTATGTTATATTCTTCTTTTTCTTCTATTCTAACTTTCTTTCTTTCTATTCCTCACCCTCTAACTTCTTTCTATTAACAATCAGTTAATTTCTGATGCTTGACTGGTCGATATGTGTTATAGGATATGTATTAGTATCGACGATTAGAATCGGGACTTTTCGGGTCGTTACAGTTGGTATCAGAGCCAGGTTTAGTGATAACCTTGGCTCTATGGCATAACTCAATAGAGATGGGGTTAGTAATACCCTAGATTGAGTTTTAGAATATACATATATATATATATATATATATATATATATATGAGCACGTATTTGTAAATTGATATAAAAACTATTTTATATTGTGTTGATTGGTTTATCAAGTGGATTATGAATTCTAATCAATACGCGATTGCAAACTATCGATAGGGTTTTATAAACTTTTGAACAGAATAATTCGACAGAATATTGTTTTAAAAACTGGGTTAATGATATAATTTTACCAAATTTATATTTTGATATAAAAAGATAATTTTCTGAAATTATTATAAATGGTTGCATTGGTTGCTATTGTAATCTGGTAACAGATAATAACATTGAGACGATTATATAAAACCAAATTGGAAATTGTATAAGAATAAAATATACAAATGAGATGAACCAAAATTTAATTCAAACCAGAACTTAAATTTAAAGTCCCGGGAAGTTAGAAAGATATTTTCAGGACTATAATAAAATAATATAGTATTATTTGTAAGATTTGGAAAGGAATCATTTAAATGGGAATTTATATATGTGATTTCAAAATGATTTGATATAATAACTGGGAAATTGGATTCGAGAACTTGAAAATTTAAATAGAACAAGTCAAGGGGATTTAATTGAATGGACTAGAGTTGACTAAGGTTAAGTTGAGTAGAGTTGAACCCAAAATGAATTAAGGTTAAGAAAAAAAGAATTTGGGGCAAATAAGTATGTTTGAACACATTTGATTCAAACTAATGAATTAAGTTTTGGGATTATTTTCCCAAATATAATCTGGAGTATTTTCATAAAATAAGAAAACAGGGTAATATAAGTTGATAAGGGATTTAGATATGAAGTCAAGAAATCGGAACCAAGCTGGCGATTAGTTAAGATAAATAATATTCCTAGTGTTGATCTGATGTTAATTTCGATCATCGGGGTTGATACTTAGAGTATTATTTCCTTACCAGTTTATGGTTGGGAACTAATGAATATGGTAGAATTAAGATGTGCGAATATGAAATGGAAATGTTTTCTAGTTGTAATAATGGATTTTTCTGTCTATGGAAATGAATATGCTTGATATGGGTCTTTGATTTTTGAATACAACTGGAATCTCCTCGTACTTTTTAATTTCGGGGACGAAATTCTTTTAAGGTGGGTAGATTGAAACGACCGGGGTTTTGGACTAGTTTTATAATCTATAATGTATAGATTATATAGTTAAAGATAAATTTTGATTGATATATTTTGGAATATTTCAAGGAAATTCCATATAAATATATTGTCGATGATTTAAGTTCCCGAATCAATGTTCTATATGGAAATAAATAAATAATTTGATGTTTTATCATTTTGTCGTGATTTTTAATTGCTTTTAAATGCATTTCAAAATAGAATAAGTATACTACGAATATATTAGCATGTTATTATAACTACTTTTGTGACAATTAAAACTTGCTTTTAAATGATCATATAAATGAAGTTCCTTAAAAATGATTACACCAATAGCAATTAGAAGTACATCACAAATACTTCTTTCAAATGTCTTATTGGCATATACTGCTGCAAACTCTTAGCTTTCGATGGCTGCGAACTCATTCATGGTAAAATAAACAATTCTACACAGTCAATGTATATAAATAAAAATTTACTGAAGTTGTATATGATACTGTTCTCAAAGATCCGGTAGATGACATAACAAGTATAAGGCGCGACATCATTAACATTAGAATTTAGAGGAATATGAAAGAGGCTATACATATAGTATTATGCACTAACATGCACATCATATACTTAGTAAAAACAAAGTTATAGAAGGGATATTTGAATTAAAGTCCAAATATAGATAGGCAAACCATAGGCTACATGTGCAGCCGACATTTTAGCATTGGAAAAGAAGCCAGACAACTCACCATAAAAAGATAGGTCTGCAAGATTTGATAAGGCAACATTTGACATCTGATAACACCCCCCTGTAATGTCAAGTAGCAGCTGATCATAGTAGATATAGCCATGTGCAGGGACTAGTAGCATACACTGCCCATTTTAGATTTGAAAAGAGAAATAACCGGCCATAGTACACAGGAATTGATAGAAAAATCTAAGCCATTTAATAACAATTGATTCTTGCTTGGGGAAAGGACATGCATATGCAACAATAGTGCAGAAATAACATGCATAGGATATGTTGCTTAGGTGAAAGTGGAATCATTTGTATAGTTAACATCAAATATCATCTCACTGTCTATATGCTGCTGCATATGTCTCTTCTTGCTTAACCACCTACCCAGCTTAAAGCCTGAACTCTTGAACCTATAAATACCAATGGAAATTCACCCGATTCACACATTAATCTCTGAGAATCAAATGAAAATTGGTAGTATAACAAGGTGAAAACAGAGAGCTCAAGACCTGAAGAGACAATGGCAAGACAGTGTACAATACCAACAGCAATAGCCCATTTGTGAGTAAACCCTCAACTCACTTTACATCTTATCAATTGTGTGATGATATATCTGGGATCCGATGTTACATTCAATCTCTGGAAAGCAATTAAACAATGTACATAAACCTGGAGATAAATGGTGGACAAGTATATATAATCTAAGGGAATTGGATGAATGGAAAATCTAAAATAAGCATACACAGTAATATGACAATAGGAGTAAACTTTTCCCCTGTGTTCAGTACTAGTTTTTCTACCCTAATGTATGAATTGGTTTATTGGATTCAAGCATATGTGTGTAGATGTATACATCTGTTTTTGTGTGCCATTGGCATATAAAACATAACAAAGACATTACGCAATATAAGCAGTATTATATGAATAGACATCCAACATTTCTCCACTATTTAATTCTTATTGCAAACATATGCATAGTGATTTAAATCCATTTTATACAAATATTGAAGTATTTAAAAGAAGTTGGATTAGGAGTTATTGATTTTTAACCTGAGACAGTAAAGAGAAGATCACGAAAAGAAAACGGCAATAACCAAATAAGTGAGTAACAAATAATTTTCTATTAGAATCATATTGCATAGTTTGCATGACATTTTGATTCGATCATATGCATTCATACTGTTGCTATTGAATTATGTAACATCATATATATATATACATAGTTGTTATTGCTTGAATAAGACTAAGAAATTCTAAAATCAGCTTATATGTTTACAGTATTCAACATCTTGTAAATTGTAAAAATCAACATCTTGAGATCTAGATTGTTTTATGTAGTAAGATCAAAATGAAAACTATTTGCTTTTGTATGATTTATACTCAAAATTTGGTTTCAAATCCAATAGCAGTATATATCATCTAAGATCATCAAAATACTATAAGAGGTTATAAAAATGCAATTTCTCAAACATTATTAAACATAAATTCAGATGTATGGATGGACTCATATGGTTAAACCATGTATTTTAATATCAAATTCACGAATTTTAGTAACCTAGGTAGTGTGGATTTCTGAGTTAACCAGAAACTACATTTCGTTCAAATTGAGGTGATGTCGGCGGTCGTAGGCGATGGCGTTGGGGTTAATGAAGCGTGATGGATCGGGGATCATAGGAAAATTGTAACTATAGTTTTTAAACAAACATTTAAACAGATTCAAAATTTACTAGTGTATTTACTACTGCTTGGGATGCCTGTGTTCATCGATGAACTGCGTCGGAGTGGTGAAGTTTCAGATGATCGCAGGAAGGGGATAGGGTCGGATGGTCGTCACTGACATCTGACTGAAATATGGAGGTTACCGGTCGTGAATAGTGGCGGCGCGAGGCGTTTGGGTAGAAGCTATTTTTGATAAACTATGGGTTGAAATGCCAGATTATGTTTTGATTGGGGGAAACGGGAATTTGGGGTTTGGAATGAATTAAGAGGAGGAGAAGGCATGTGTGGCAACTATATTGGAGGTGAGATCGGTGGTGGTGCGTTGGTGCACATGTACGGTGCACAGTTGTGTATGGTATAGATGCAACAGTAAGAAATAGGCAGAAGAAACTGATGGAATCATTTTCTAAAGCAATATTCTTGCAAATGGTGTTGTTGTTCCTACGTCCTTTTCTATTGCAATTTACTTAAGTTAAGCGTTTAGCCAATATATAGCTGTTCTTGAATATTCATGGGTGTTTCTAATCATTCTTCTTCTAATGTTTTAATCATAATTCCAGTAGCAGCTCTTGTATAAATTGTTTCTTCATTTCGGTGCAACATATCTTCAACTATTGCCGACTTCCTTTGCAAATTACTTCAATTTACTTCTTGCACTTTAGCCAACTTCTGTCAATTCTTGTTTTGGCATATCCTCCCAGTAATCTTCTTCTTACTCGTTCCCTTTTTTTTGAAAACTGAAATTTGTTTTACTACGGTGACTAATATATATATATATATATATATATATATATATATATATATATATATATATATATATATATATATATATATAAGAAAAAATGAGAGGGTAAAAGCAAAGTAAATCTCCTTTCTTACTATGCATCATACAACAGTAAGAGTTCTAAGTGGACAAAGGTAGATGTTACTAAACTGAAGGCTAATCAATACATACGCCATTGGGTATAGATTTTTGTTTAACTGTGAACCTTGAAAAAAAAATGTTCACATAACAAAAACCAGAGCAGTACATGCACGGAACAGGAGTGAGGTTCATACTTAACACGCACTGTGTAAATATATCAATTTATACATGGCTGGAGATTAAGAGAGTATATATGTAAGAATTGTGCTCTATTTTGGGCAAGATTTCATTGTCTATAATGGTATTTAAGAGGTTGAACGTTGCAATGGAATAGAATGCGCCACATGTAATGAAACTGGTGCCACGTCCAAGTAAAGGAGCCTTCAATATGCTCCATTTTTTCTGTTGCCAAAAGATGTAAGTTTATATAGGTGATTGTGGACCAAAATGGGTGTACATTAATATATATCATATGGTTTTTTTTTTTAAAAATGCATTGAAAATGGAATATTGGGCTTGTTTGTTACAACTTGAACAGTTGGCACTACTGGGAAAGGGATGAAATCATGAATGTTTATAAATATTTACTCTAGATGGTTTTGGGAGGGCAGCAGACGTGTATCTAGGAAGTAGTAGGAGCATGCATGTAGGGAGTTTCATGTATATATTTGGTGGCCAGATCAATAGCTTATCGTTTGTTCGGTCACGTGAAGACAAAGGGTGGAAGGGAGGATTGACTTTGGGATAAAGAGCTGTTGCGTGTAATTGGATTCAGTCTGAAAGAAATAAGAAGTGAAAAGAAAATTGTTGTTTTAAACTATGAATTTAATCTAAAAACCTTTATACATATAAAATAGGACAAAGAAGTAGAGGAAAAGAAGACGGATTTAAGGAAGTCTTCAGGAGACAATTTGGCTATATAGGTTTGGACTATGTGGGTCTATTAAGATATTTTATCCAATTTAAATAAAAATTTAAATTGGAATTAAAGACAAATATGTAAAAATAATAAGAAAAGAGAAAGAAAAATCGAAAATCTATGGGATTGTCTCGTAATTACAGAATGAATGTTGTCGTGTAGACCTAAGTTTGAATCTGCAGTACTTACATATATAATCTATTAAAAAGAAATAGAAGTATAAATAAATATCGATTAATTTATTACCGAAGATCTTGGATAAATAGGTATTGTGAAATAAGTCGTTACCCCAGATCAAACATTTCAGACTATTATTAGTTGAAATAAAACGTCAAATTATTGTTGAATGTTAATAATGTGTTAATGATTATTTTAATCACCTGTTATGTTATGAAGCGATAAATAATCCAATTAGTTATAAATAGACATCAACACATTTTATTTAATCATCTTATACTACTTGTTGTTATGAACTTGTGCAAGTAAGATAAATAGAATTGATAAGTCATTATATGTATAAATAATTTTACTTATCTACACTATTCTAATTTGATATTTAAAACACCCACTATCAAATAAATATTCCTTACGTGTTAGTTCGAAGAGACCGGGATGGGAACTGGACCCAAAACCACTTTAAACCGATTTTACGTAAACTAACGTGCAGGGACGTCTCTATGATGTAAAAGAATTGAAGACCGTAGTTCTTCATGAGCGGAAGAAATACTTGTTGAAATTCTCTGGTTAGCTCCCAGAGATATTTCAGGAGTGATTCTGTCGTAATTGAAATCTTCGGATTGCAAGGACTACTCGCTATCGATCCATGGGGTGATACCTATATTGGATGCGGTAGGAGAGTACCTTCGGTTCATCATTTCCTAGATGACTTGTATGGACGTATGTCTGACAGAGTATTTCCTAAAAACCACGTACATTGATTTTTACAAATATATCGAGTTGGTGGCAAAGAAGGGCACTTATTTTACATCTAGAGTATATTTGTGAATGTCAATTAGTGATCTGACGGATCTGACAATGTGACATTCAAAGTAAATGGTGACCAGATGTTCTAAAGGTAAATTCTAACCTCAAGCCTCATCAACCGGAAAATGACAAAAATAGGGCAGGCAACATGGCTATGTGGGTCGCTCCCATTAGAGTGTATAATCACCTATCCAGAGAAATTTCATTTTCTTCTTTACTCTTTTGATGCTGTCACTTTTCGGGAAACGGTTGTCGTAACAACCGTTGGTGATATGCATTCGACACACTCAAGCGAAATGAGTGGTCAGTCATGTGTGGGACGGGTTGCAAGACGTTCTTGTTGAACCCAGTGTATTCCCCTCTAGAGATACACTATCGGCAGGTGGTTCAATACCTTGTCATAATCGAAATCCAATCTCCAATAAGCGTCCGCGGTTTTGATTGTATACCATATATGTAGAGCGTGAGATGTAAGCATTTCGCTATATTGCTATTTATTTGTATTTAGACATTATGATAATATCAGAATAATATTGTTTTTAAAAATATTTTGCGTCATCGTAAGGTAAAAACCATCCGTGTTTATGTGTGGATTGGTCTTACGATTATCATTTATTTCAGAAGGATTTTTGAACGTTAAATCAATTTGTTTTAAAATCGTTTACTCACACCAGTCCCATGACTGACCCAGAGTTTATTTTTCTATGTTTTCGCTAAACTCTTGGGTGCCCAAATTTGTACGGGCAGTCAAGTAGTGCAGGATTTTACAGATTCACTTGAAGAATCTTGGAGAAGGAGGCTTCAACATTAGATATATATAGTTTATTCTGATGCATTATATATTTGTTGTACTCTGATGATGTATGCAAATATAAATACTATATTGTATTTCCAAAGTTGTTATATGATATATTTTGTTCAATTCCGCTGTGAGAATCGTATTTTACTCTGATTCTATTATGTTATATTCTTTTTTTCTTCCATTCTAACTTTCTTTCTTTCTATTCCTCACCCTCTAACTTCTTTCTATTAACGATCTGTTAATTTCTGATGCTTGATTGGTCGATATGTGTTATAGGATATATATTAGTATCGACGATCAAGATCAAGACTTTTCGGATCATTACGGATTCGTTGGAAAGATATTCTTAAACAGATTTAATTATTTTTAGATTCACCAAAACCCGATTTATTTTGAATCCTGTACATTCAATCAAAGTTCAAATTCAAAATTTCAATCTACCGCGCTATTTCTAACTCCTTTTGTAATTAAAATAAATATATTCGTTTTAGCTTCAATTTAAATAAAATTTTAATCGTTATTATTTAAAATAAATTATTTTAAATATTTAAAATCCATTAAAATTGCTAAAATAAAAAATTTATGTTGGTTCCAAAATTTCAGGTTGTCACACCAATTATTTCAGGTCAGTGTTGTTCACACATCCTAAACACACAATAATCAATTCATCACATCATATAATGCAATATATATATATATATATATATATATATATAATATAATTGTTGAGGAACCTAGTTGGATTCCTTCAACCTGTGTTAGACCCAAATATGGTTCTAACACCCAAATTGATTAGAAACAAGATGAAATAAAATAGAAATAAAAATGAACACACAAGATTTATAGTGGTTTGGCGAAGAAATGCCTACGTCCACTTAGTTCTCACTATATTCAGTAATTCAGTTACAAATGCAATGTAAGATTCACTCACCACTCACTTTTGTTCACTCAAATGATTAAAACAAGAAATGAAAGATGGTTTGGATTCTCCGGGAGTAAAGGAATTCGGATAATGGAGGTACTTAGATTCTCAAAAGTGCTGAAAAAGATCCTTCTCTTTGTCTCTAGATGGGGTATTTATAGGTGTGAATTTGCCTGAGATTCAATCCGGGTCGGAACACGTGTCATCCATCGCACTCTCTTCGGGTTCGGATGGACTATCAAGCTGACAACACATTAAAGAGATGGACGTTAGGGGTAGGAATTAGTCATATCCGGTCCGGTTCTCCAGGCGACTTTATAGGAGATTAACCTGGATCATGGGTGCGGGTCGGAGGCGTGCAGGTTGGAGGTCGGATCGGAATACCCGATCCGAACCGGAGTGGCTGGGACGTCTTCTCCTTCTCTAATCATATTCCGCTCCGCTGCAACGTCGTGGCAAGCAAAAGGCTTTCCGATCCATTTGAACTTTACTGGTCTTCCGATCCGATCAGATATGCTTTGCCAATTTACCCAGTAAGAGCCATCCGATCCGAACAGGGAATTCTATCCGATCCGAACAGGGAATTCTATCCGATCCGAACCGATATGCTGCTATCAATCTGAAGTGTGGTGTTTTCTTCCGATCCGAACCGGAGTCTTATAACTCAAAATACTCTTCAATGGTTGGTTTCTTGACTTTGCGTTGCCTAGTTCACAAAGTAGGCTAACATTTTGCCCCCTCAAAGGATGCTTTCGTTGTACAAAGCGTGCTTTGATGTCGTTTAACCAGAATTGTCAGGAGTAATGCACAGATTTCTGTTCGGTTCGGCGTCCGACCCGAACACATTTTCTTCATTTCTGAGCAAATTTGGGTATTCATCTCGCCATGTAATGCCTCTTGCAGGTCTGCTCCTTCTTTACTCTCCTTCTCTTCAATTCGAGTCGAATGCTGAATTAGCGTGTGAAATTTCCACTCGGTTCGGATTCCGATCCGAAGCGTTTTCATGGATTTTTCTCTTAGACTTTGGGCTTTCAGAGAGAATTGTGCTACTGGGCTTCCACTCCGGTCCGAGCGGGCGAGACAAAATAGGGAGACGAGGAGTCAACACCATTCTTTATATAAACCCATCACCGTCTTCATTCCTTCCTTCTTCGTTTCTATTGCCGCTCGGACCTAAGTATTGAAAACATCAGAAACTCGAATATTCTGAAACTATCCCTCGTAGATTTCTTAACTCGAACACGTAGGTAGCTCTTTAATCTCGAATAGCTTCATCGTAATTGCTCTTGATTTCAATTTGTGTTGGATTGGGATGGTTTAATCGTAGGCTTCGCTTGAACCCCCCGCCACCGCTGGTGGATGCGCTATCGCTTCAAGGCGTTGCGAGGCTGGAGAGGGCGAATTTTTACCCTCAATGATGACCTTAATGATAAAATGGACTCGTTTGTGAGAAAGGAGGGAAAGAGGAAGAAGATGAGGAGCGTGGTGACCAACTGAAGTCGGTTCGGGTAGAAGACGGAGGAACGGAAAGGAAGAAGTAGGATAAGGGGTCGGTCCGGGTTACACACTTTAGAAAGACAGGGAGGACAGAAAACGTCGGTTCGGGTCGGAGAAGTGAAGGTTGAAGTAAATGGATCTGTTGAGTGGTGCTAGTTCGGTTCGGATCGGGCCATCCGATCCGATCAGATCAGTCCTGCTTCCGAACCCATTGCTTCCCTTGTCTTGAACTGGCCCTGCTCTAATGACGTATCCGAACCGATTACTATCTGTGTTTGCATTGAGCCAGCCATCATACGTATATCCGAACCGAACCGAACATATCAAACTTGGCACATAAAAACTACCCAATTAATTCAACTAACGCTTACCCTAGACGAATATGCTTCGCGAACAGTTAGGATAGTGCCTTGCGAACATAAACGAGAATCAAGGACAACTTTAACTATTACTTTCTCTTTAAAGCTTCGTCTTGCATTGCTGTACTTCTATTTTGTATTTCCCACATTTGTTGCACACACTTTAGTTCACACACATACACAAAAAGGGGACACGGGATAATTCACTCTAATCCGTGCTATTACTTCTTCAATAGTTCCATGACAATGAGGCCCAGACGCTCTTCTCGTTTAGCTGAGAGGAAAGAAGCTCCAGAAACTTCCAACAAAACCACTCTCGAGGATATATCTTCTTCATCTGACCCAGAATGGGACAGCGAGGGTCCGGATTACGGAGTTGGTCATCGGGAAAGCGATGAAATGTCTTCAGAAAATGAAGTTTCCCTAGGCTTTGAGGAGGAAGGAGGGATTGGTGACAATCGAGCACCCGATGAATTTGACTCAGCCATTATATTGGAATCACCTCCAGATTCCGTAGAATCAACAATTGACAATGACCGACTCGTGAGAATTTGCTTGAAGTATGGAATAATGAAGAGAGACACTTTAGTGCCCTCACGTTCTGACCGTCCCCATAACCCTCCAGAAGGATATATGACGGTCACTCGTCTGATGTGCATGGTTGGCGCCATTCCTCCATTCTCGCCTTTCATCGTCGACTTCTTAAGACAAATGCGGATTGCCCCCATGCAGCTGCATCCCAATTCATATGCCTATCTGCATACCTTATTCATAGCATATCGTGAAATTCTAGGCGTGGAGCTTACGTTTGACGATGTTCATTTCTTCTATAATTTCAAACATCGGACTAGAGAAACCCCTTCTTTCTGTTACTTTGAGTCGGTCCCAAAGAGGAAGATAATCTCTACGCCGTTTAGCAGCAAAGCTGGAGATTCCAGACTAGAGTGGTTCTATATAAAGCAACAGTCTGGATGCGCCAGAAGATGGACAAAATCAAGTAAAGCACTGATTTTCTGACCCTGGACTCTATACACTTGAATCATCACCCTGACCTGTTTTCCTTTTTATTTGCAGTCGACAATCCCAAACAGGTATCAGACCAAGCGTTCTTTGATCGAATGCACCGTCTCCTCAATGGCGACCAAAAATTCCTTACTATTGACGAGGTTCTTAAAGATGAGTACCTTCATTTTCACGGGCTGCTATCCGTTTTCCGTAGCATTGGTCATGGGACGGTCCCTTATGCATATATTCCTCCAGTGGAAACAGTTCCAGAAATGGGAGAAGGCTCGGGAATTCCTGCAGCTCCTCTTCAAACTTCACCCTCTCCCTCTTCCACTCAAGATGATGAACTGGCTAATCTGGCCAAAAGACATCGTGAAGGGTATATTGCCCCCGAGGAAACTACCTCGCTAGACAAATCTAAATCTCCCCAAGGGTCACCACTTCACGCTTCCGAAGGGGATGTTCCTTGCACCGACGAGCACATATTTCAGGGTTTGGGGGATCTCCCCTTACCCGAGACTATATATACTTCAGAAGATTTCAGAAAGGACCCTTTAGTCTTTACTTCTTCTGAAGAAACTACTCCTGCTAAGGCCAAAGAGCCTGCCCGCACCAGTCTAGCTTCAGACTCGGGTTGGTTGGGGGGACACACACATCACTTAGGATGCACTTTACACCGTAGCACTAGCATTCATTGCACTTCTTTCTCCATGGATTCGTCGATTCTAAACTTCGTTTAACTTATCGTGCAGGTACAATGTCTCGATCCTCTTATGATATAAGAAAGCTTCGCCGCAGCATGTCCAATCCTCCCCAGGATGCCGAATATAACCGCCGGGATGACCGCGGCAGGGAGGAAAGAAGACCCTATGATCCTTATCGATCTCGATCCTCACGCTCCCGCTCACCAGTTCGACCGGAACAAGAAAAATACAAAAGCTATCAAGGTCGTAGGGAGGAGGATAGACCACAATCTAGGGATTCCACTTCCTCCCATGAAAAGCGGAGTAGAGAGAAAACACCTCCAAAGGAAACTGGGTCTAGAAGTAAGCAAAAAGTCCCTGCTACTAAGCGACCTCGGACAGACAAGGGTTCTACGGAATCTTCTTCAGGAAGGGACACTGAACTAACAATCCTCGCCCCTCCTCCACCAGATGCGGGAACCGCCGTAAGGCTGGCATATTTAAAGGAGCAATTTCCCGAGCACTATTTCGAGACTCTGACCTTTCTACCTTCCCTTGAACCTATTTCTTCTAATTGGGCAGAGGAGGCCAGAGCAAAGATTGATTTGGTGGAAAAACAATATACCGAAATGTTCAAGTATTCCTGCACTCTTTCTAGAATCATCCGCACGCTAATGACAAATGCTGATTCAATGCACAAAACTGCAGAGGAAGATGCTAAGGCCCTAAAAACCTTAGGAAAAAATTTAGAAGATACTCAAGCTCAACTAGCTATCGCTCAGAAGAACGCTTCTAACTTCAAACAACAGTTTGAGGACATGCAAAAGCGCTATCATGATTTGCTAGAATCCCACACTCAGGAGCGTTCTGAGTTGAAGAAGCAAGCTGACGAAGCCAAATCAGAGGCTGCTAAGACACGTCTCGCTTATGCTGAGCTTGAGCAGAAAAACGCCGAGTTAGCAAAAAGGAGTGCTGAGTTAGAAAAGAAAAACGCTGACTTGGCTTCAAAATTGTTAGAGGCGGAAAACAGGGCTGCTCTGGCTGAAGGCAATGTGGAATGCGCTATTAAATCTGCGGAGGAAACCCGCAAACAATTATCAGAGGCGGAGGCCGATATTCAGGGTTTCGGCGAGCTAATGATCGAATTCTTCGCGCACATTATTCGTCGTCGAAACATTTCCTGGATCGAGGACTATCCATCCACTTTGGTTCATGTGTGGAATCAAATCGTCGAGTGGGAAAAAGAAGAGCTTAAGGTTGATTCCCTCGATGAAGATAAGCTGATGGAGAAATATTTGAGAGACGACGAACCGGAGCGCCTAGCTGAAGGGCACCGCCTAATTGCTGAGGCCATGGAAGAAGAGAGGCGGAAGTCTAAACAGAAAACCATTCCTGAAGCTGGTTCCTCTTCTTCTGCTCCTGTAACTCCTGAAGTAGAAGGGTATGATCCCGAAAACCCGGGAATTCCCCGATCAACTTTACTATCTCCCATTCCTGAAATAACTCCAGAGGTAGTAGTCACCCCCGCTGAAAAGTCTTCAGAAGGTATCCCTATCTTTTCTCCTCAATTTGTCAAGGCTACTACTACCTTTGGCTACATGACTGAACGTTCGATGAGAAATCCTTTGCTCTTGCCTGAGTTGATAACCGATGTTTCTCATTTTGTAGGCGTTGAATCCTCCGCGAAGACAGATGTTGTTCAAGGAACTACCACTGGGACAAAGCCCGCTGATAGGGTCAAAGAAGGGGAAGACAAGGCTGCTTCAATAGACCTGGGGGAAAGAAGTGAGCCAACTAAGGTCACTACTCCCCATGATGAAGAAATGATTGCAGCTCTAAAAGACGACGGAGGAGACGAGGGGCATGATGAGGAACCAGAGGTTACAATAACCGGGGAGTCAAAAAGCGCCGATGACATTACCTTGGCGGCCATGAAGGCTGATCAAGACAAGCGCTTGCAATTAAAAGCTGAAGAGTTAGATCCTGAGGTCCTCAAGCCCCTCGCAGTTGTGGATGCAGGTTCAAGGTTAGTTGTTAAGATCTCAACTAGATCTATTACCGAAGAACTTGCTAAAAAATCTTCTCTTGATTCCAGTGCCCAGCCCTCCGGGAAGAAGTCTGCCGGCTCCAGTACTACACCTTCAGGGAAAAAGAAATCAAAGCGAATCTTGACTGAAGCCGAGAGGGAAGCAAAAGATGCGGAAAAAGCTGCCAAGAAATCAAAGGCTCATCCCAAACCCAAATAGTGGGTTCTTCTGTATCTTTTCAGCATCTTTGTAAATCAATAAGTGCTGCTACACCAGCAGCTTCCGCACTTTCTTTTTCAGTTATTTCCCTGTACAAATTCATTCATTTGTAAATAAAAATAATTCACTTTCTGCAATGTTTATTTGTTAGCAGTTCTGCACTTATGTAAAAATGCATATCTATAGTTATGAAACAAAGTTGTGGAGAGGGGAGTTATGTGTATGTGTATGTGTCCCCAGTCAGTCTCCACAAGTTATTCAGTGCTTAACCATGCAATCTGAATGCTCCCGATTCTCTAACGGGATAGCATTTCCTGTGTCATCAACACCTGTTGTTTTTCCTGGCATTTCTTTTATACTCCCTCTCATTCTCTCGAGAGTTAGAGTTCGAGTTCAGCTATTTGTTTATCCCCCGGTCGTTCAACGGGAAAAGATTTCTTTCTCGGCGCTCGATCGGAGACGCCTTTATACTCTCTTTCTCTCTGGAAAGTTAGAGTTTAGAATAGAATTTCCTTTTCAGCGTTCAGTTTGAGACGCTTTTATACTCTCTCTCTTTCTCTGGAGAGTTAGAGTTCGGAGTTGATCCTCCTTTCTCAGCGCTCAGTCGGAGACGCTTTTATACTCTCTCTCTTTCTCTGGAGAGTTAGAGTTCAGACTGTCGTTTTCTCATTCTTTTATGTCTTATTGCACAAATAATCATTGTGCTTCTCTTTATGCCCAAACTGTTTCAACCTTTTTAGGCTCTAAGTTATCCTGTATTTTATAATCACAACAGAACAACTAACGAATGTAAATGCATAAAAGTAAATAACACATAATATTTTATAGTGGTTCAGCTAAATCATAGCCTACATCCACTTTATAGTCCTTTATTCATATCGTCATATTTTCCAAAGGCAAGTCGTGCCTTATTACAGAGTTTACAGGAAGAACAGCAAAAAGTATAGCATTTCTAATCCAAATATCGCATTAAGTGTTGGGCATTCCATGCTCGAGGGACTTCTTCGCCATCTACGGTCGTTAACTTGAATGTTCCTTTATCAAGTTTCTGTTGGATGACAAAGGGTCCTTCCCATTTTGGGCCGAGGTGAGGAAGAGATGGAAAAACTCTCTTTAGCACCAAATCTCCGGGTTCAAAAGTTCTGAGGCGAACTTTTTTGTCATAATAGCGCGCCATCTGACGCCGATGTCTTGCTGCACGCAAGTCTGCTTCGTCCCTCTTCTCTTCGACTTCATCAAGAGACTCAAGTAAAAGTGCCCGATTCGTCATCGGGTCATAATACGTAACCCTGTGGGAAGGAACTTCCAGTTCAACTGGAATTACTGCTTCTGAGCCAAAGGAGAGAGAGAAAGGGGTATGACCGGTAGCCGTTTTAAACGTTGTTCGATATGCCCACAAAGCTAGGGGCAATTCATCAACCCATTTTGCCTTTGCACGCTCTAATCGCTTCTTGAGGATGGATTTTATTACCTTGTTTATTGCCTCTACTTGCCCATTAGATTGTGGATAGGCAACTGCAGTATATCGTTTGTCTATCTTATATTTCTGGCAAAAGTTTCTGAATTCAGTGCTATCAAATTGGGTCCCGTTGTCGGTAATAATTGTCCTTGGGATCCCGAATCGGCATATAATATTTCGGACCACAAAACTTATCACCTTTCTTGTGGTGATCTTAGTCAAGGGTTCAGCTTCCACCCACTTTGTGAAATAATCCACGGCTACTATGGCATACTTAGCTCCCCCTTTAGCAATCGGTAAAACTCCAATGATATCGATTCCCCATGTGGCAAATGGCCAAGGACTCACCATCGATTTAAGCTGAGTTGACGGTGCCCTGGGGATTTTGGCGAATCTCTGGCACTTATCGCAGCGTCGTGAATAATCAGCTGCATCTTTGTTAATCGTAGGCCAGAAGTATCCATACCGCAATATTTTCTTTGCTAGAGTTTGACCTCCTGTATGATCTCCACACTCACCTTCGTGCACTTCTCTCAGTACACGCTTGATGTCGTCGTGTGCGATACATCGTAACAGGGGCATAGAAAATCCCTGTCTATAGAGGGTATCGTCTTGCATAACATATCTGGCAGCTTTGCGAACTACAGCTCTTTTCTCACTTTTCTTCGATGGGAGAGTCCCATTCTTAAGAAAACTCTTGATTGGAGTCATCCATGACTCCTTCTCTGATTCCGCTTCATGAACGAATTCAATTTCCATTGACTCAAAGCTTGGCGATTCCAACGTTTCAATTGGAATTACCTCAGTCTCTTCTGGATTGTCGGAACTAGCCAACTTTGCTAATCTATCCGCTTTCTGGTTTTCTACTCTGGGAATATGTGTTATGTTGTACCGTTCTAAGCTACTTAATAGCTCTTTCACTTTCTTGAGGTAAGCGACAAGTCGAGGTCCTCGAGCCGTGAACTCCTCTCGCACCTGACAAACAACAATCTTAGAGTCACAAAATATGTCCATCACTTTTACTCCGAGGTCTTTAGCGAGTTTCAGCCCGGCAATCAGGGCTTCATACTCAGAGTCATTGTTTGTTGCCGAAAATTCTAATCGCAGGGCGTAATATAACGACCGTCCCTCCGGAGTGACTAAGACAATTCCAGCTCCGGATCTTCGGTCATTTTTAGCTCCATCTGTATATAATTTCCACGGATTCATCTCTAGCTTATCCTCGGATTTAACCACTCGGTCATTGATTATTTCTTCCTCTGGAATGGTGAACTCCGCAATAAAGTCTGCTAGAGCTTGCCCCCTGATTGACTTTCGTGGTTGAAAATTCAAATCAAACTGGCTTAGTTCTATGTTCCATTTAATCAACCTTCCCGACGCTTCGGGTCTCTGCAACACCTGTCTTAACGGCTGATCGGTGTATATGGTTATTGGATGGGCTTGGAAGTAGTGACGAAGTTTTCGGGATGCAATCAGGAGGCTGTAAGCGAGCTTCTCGATCTTTGGGTAGTTGCGCTCTGCCGCTGCTAATTTCTTACTCACATAGTACACTGGCCTTTGTACTTTGTCTTCTTCTCGAACCAGAACTGTGCTGACAGCGTGAGCCGAGACTGCTAGATAAACAAATAGTTCTTCGTGATCTACGGGCTTTGATAAGATTGGCGGTTTCTCTAACAGCTCTAACAGATTTTGAAAAGCCTCGACACAATCGGGAGTCCACTGGAAGTTCTTCTTTCCCCTTTTTATCAAATCAAAAAATGGAACACATTTATCGGTGGCTTTGGAGATGAATCTACTTAGCGCCGCTACCTTCCCTGCCAGACTTTGGACGTCTTTAATTTTTCTTGGTTCTTTGATATTTCTAATCGCCGCTATCTGGCTAGGGTTGATCTCAATTCCTCGGGAACTCACAATGAAGCCAAGGAACTTTCCCGACGCCACTCCAAATGAACATTTTAAAGGATTCAATTTCGTACGGTATTTTCGCAAGATACCAAACATTTCTGCTAAGTCTTGCGTATGACTGGAGGACTGCTTTGATTTAACAAGCATATCATCCACATAAACTTCCATAGTTTTTCCTATATGATCATAAAACATTCTATTTACCAACCGCTGATAAGTAGCTCCAGCGTTTTTTAATCCGAACGGCATTACAACATAACAATATAATCCCAAATTCGTAATGAAACTTGTATGCTCTAGGTCTGGCACATGCATAGGAATTTGATTGTATCCAGAGTATGCATCCATGAAAGAGAGAAGTTCATGACCTGCTGTCGAGTCTACAAGCTGGTCAATCCTGGGAAGTGGGAAACTATCTTTTGGGTAGGCCTTATTTAAATCTGAAAAGTCAATACAAGTTCGCCACTTTCCGTTTGGCTTCTTTACCAAGACAGGATTCGATATCCAGTCGGGATAAGTCGAATCTCGAATAAATCCATTTTGCTTCAATTTCTCTACTTCCTCTTTGAGAGCAGCCGACCTCTCTGGGCCCAGCATGCGTCTCTTTTGCTTCACAGGCGGATGCTTCGGATTTACATTCAGTTTGTGACTGATAATGGAAGGCGATATCCCACACATGTCAGCATGGGTCCAGGCGAACACATCTAAGTTTGCCTTCAAGAAGTCCGTCAGTTCTTCAGCACGACGTGGATCCAATTGGGAACCAATCTTCAAAACTTTCGTCGGATCAGCTTTATCAACAGGAATTTCCACTGTCGCTTCATTAGGAGTTGCATTTCTAGCCTCTGGTTCCTCGTCTTTTCTAGGATCCAGGTCTTCAGGCGTTCCTCTGGGCAACTCCCTTGGGTTCAATCTCTCTAATTGCTATGCCGAGTCCCCCTTTGAGGGAGATGAGGCATCCTTACTCTCAGCATTTACTCCTTTCATCAACATCTTCAGTTCGGCCACATAGCAGGCCCGTCCAGAAACCCGATCCCCTCTTATTACTCCAGTTCCGGCTTCGGTTGGGAACTTTAGTAACAAGCACCAAGGGGCAATACAAACTCTAAATTCAGCGAGGGCAGGTCTCCCTAAAAATGCGTTATATGGCGAATCTACGTCCAGTACTACAAACTGAAGCATTCGCACTCTTCTACGTTCTCCTTGCCCTAGGGTCACGGGCAACTCTATATATCCCATGGGAGCTGTCGTCGCTCCATTGAAGCCTCTAATCCATCCTTCACAAGGTTTCAGATCTTCGGGCTCAAGTTTCATCTGATCAAATGACTTCTTGAACAAAATATTAACGGAACTTCCGTTGTCTACTAATACCTTATGGACCAAGGCCGGCCCAATAGTGGTAGTAATAACCAACGGATCATTGGTGGGAGATTGTATCCCCGTATTGTCTCGGCTGCGAAATACCACGTCATCGAACATGGTTTTTTGTTGTTTTATGGGGGTGACATCTTCCAAATCGTCACCTTCGTTCACATCCAGATGCTTGGCAGCATTCACATATTGGTCCATTGACCTAAAACTTCGGATTGCCGGGTGAGGTCCACCTACTATGGAGTTGATGACTATCCCTTTACCTTTCTGCTGCGTGGTAGGCTTAGGAGCAGGTAGAATCTGTTTTGGAGCCTGCTCTCCTTGCCCCCTGTCCCTCGGGGCAACCTTGTACTCATCCAACTTTCCTTCACGCAGTAGCTTTTCAATTACATCCCTCAAATGTCGACACTCATTGGTCGAATGTCCATGTGTTCCGTGAAATAAGCAAAATTTCCCTGTCGCCATTTCTTTCTCGGTCGAATCACGAGGTGGCGGTCTTTTATACTGCAACACGTTGTATGTATCCAGGTAAATATTTTCCAGGGTGTCATTCAATGGTGTATAGTTCTCGTAGTTTTGGAATCGGGGCCTTTTGTTAGGGTCGCTTCCCCTATTTCTGTTTCTCCTGTTGCCGTTCGAATTACGGTTGTTGTTGTTTCCCCCGTTTCCAGTAATGCTGTTTCCACCCTTGTTTCCTACATTTACTTCGACCTTGCCAGAACTTTCCCCAGACTGCTTCACGGCAATATTACTCTGCACATTCTCCTTTGAAGCTATCTCAGACTTTCTCTTCCGGTTTGCCCGGGCCTCTTCTCGTCTTAGATAAATATCGGCTTTTTCGTAGAATATCGCCCTTGTGGGGGGTGTCTTCCCAGAAAGGTAGTCTCCAAACTCAGATTCAGGATCGACACCTTCCTTCAATGCCATTAGAATAGTGGGCTCATGCGGGTCACTGACCTCGGTTACAGCTTGGTTAAAACGATCTAGATATTCCCTTAAAGATTCTCCTGGTGCCTGTTTGATCCTCGACAATTCAATAACACTCTTGGACTTGCGGGCATGTAGTCGAAACTGGTTCATGAAACGCTCGCTTAGTTCTTTGTAATTAGAAATTGAACGAGGAGGAAGCCGGGTAAACCAGAACAATGCCACATCTTCCAGGTAGATTGGGAATGCTTTGCACTTTACTTCATCAGGGGCAGCAGCGGCGTTCATGAGCCACGAATACCGCATCAAATGCTGTCCCGGATCAGTCCTTCCGTTGTATTTGTCCATCTGCGGCAAGTTAAAGCGTCGGGGAAACTGGAAATCTAGGATATCATCAGTGAACGGTGTATGGCTTCGCTCAATGCCATAGTCTTCATTCGTATAATTCCGGCTCTCGGACATAATTCGGCGAATCATTGCCCGCACATCGGCACTAGTTAGGGGCTGCTCAAGTTCCCTGGCCCTAGTGTCCGAGTTCCTTCGGGGCTCTTGCTCTGGAGATGCCCTTCTTCTTCGAGCTGCCTCTACTCGATTCCTTTCCCTGTGTTCCCGGTCGATCTCGGGAAGAGGGGACTGGAGTCTTTGCCTCCGAGTAGGGCTATCGTTTCCTAATGCTCGTGCGATATCCTCGCGAGATCCCAAAGATCCAAACGTTAGCTGCTCCACGTTCTGAGGTCGTTCGAGTGGCCTTCGTTCACGGGGCCTCTCTTCCTCGGAAGATGAAGATTGATCTACGGGTGTGTGACGAACCGGTGATGGAGTTCTTTGCCGGCGGAGCTCATTGATTTCCCGACTCATGAGCCTCATATTTTCCTGCATCATGAGATTGGTGCGCTCATGAACTCTCATAGCTTCCCTCGTGCTCTCAAGCATATCAAGCAAGCGCGAGAAATCTCCTTGAGTGATGGGAGCAGATGGATTGACCTGGTCTCCAACCCTGGCAGCTGGAATTGGAGCATTCGCGGGGACTCGAGTAGATGTTCCAGCTTCACCAAGCATCGGGTCGGATCGGAGGTAGGAAGTCGGGTCGGATCGGAGCTGGGGTGCCTGGTCGGATCGGTGTGCAGCGAGCAAGTCGGGTCGGTTCAGACTGGGGGAGTGCACTGCTTCGGAGTCCCCTACCCGGATCGGATCGGAGCTCTCCCCATGCTGTCGGTTCGGATTTCCTGCATTGATTCTTCCTGCTGCTGAACTCTGCCCCCGAGACCTTGTTACAACAGCATGTTGCTGATCTTCGCCAGCTCCATTTCCTTGAACAGACTGAACTTCCTTGCCTTTTCCTTTGGCCATTAGTCTTTGACAATTGCTTCAACGAATGTAAAAAAGTGGAGAAACTTAAGGATTCACTTCTTTGAACTCAACGGTCCAAAAAGTAGAAAGAGATCCCGGAAAATAAAGAATTTAGATGAGGTTGTTCTCAGTGAAAGCACCAAAATGTTAGACCCAAATATGGTTCTAACACCCAAATTGATTAGAAACAAGATGAAATAAAACAGAAATAAAAATGAACACACAAGATTTATAGTGGTTCGGCGAAGAAATGCCTACGTCCACTTAGTTCTCACTATATTCAGTAATTCAGTTACAAATGCAATGTAAGATTCACTCACCACTCACTTTTGTTCACTCAAATGATTAAAACAAGAAATGAAAGATGGTTTGGATTCTCCGGGAGTAAAGGAATTCGGATAATGGAGGTACTTAGATTCTCAAAAGTGCTGAAAAAGATCCTTCTCTTTGTCTCTAGATGGGGTATTTATAGGTGTGAATTTGCCTGAGATTCAATCCGGGTCGGAACACGTGTCATCCATCGCACTCTCTTCGGGTTCGGATGGACTATCAAGCTGACAACACATTAAAGAGATGGACGTTAGGGGTAGGAATTAGTCATATCCGGTCCGGTTCTCCAGGCGACTTTATAGGAGATTAACCTGGATCATGGGTGCGGGTCGGAGGCGTGCAGGTTGGAGGTCGGATCGGAATACCCGATCCGAACCGGAGTGGCTGGGACGTCTTCTCCTTCTCTAATCATATTCCGCTCCGCTGCAACGTCGTGGCAAGCAAAAGGCTTTCCGATCCATTTGAACTTTACTGGTCTTCCGATCCGATCAGATATGCTTTGCCAATTTACCCAGTAAGAGCCATCCGATCCGAACAGGGAATTCTATCCGATCCGAATAGGGAATTCTATCCAATCCGAACCGATATGCTGCTATCAATCTGAAGTGTGGTGTTTTCTTCCGATCCGAACCGGAGTCTTATAACTCAAAATACTCTTCAATGGTTGGTTTCTTGACTTTGCGTTGCCTAGTTCACAAAGTAGGCTAACAACCTGTTTTCCTGCATCCACAGATGTTAATTAACAAAAATAACATTTATTTCACATCAATATGAGATTTTAGAACCAATATTTGAGCAACGTTATATATGTATATATATAACGGTATCTATAATTTCAACCAATTAATTAATAAATCATCCAAACAACCGTCAAACACAGCATTCAATCATTTTTATCAATATTAAATAACGCTTATAAAATTATAAAACTGGACAGAGTTAATGAGTTTACTCACCTATTCCATAGATCCGATCAGACATTTAATTTTGCCATAAATTCAAACGAGCTCCAGACAGTTCCAAACCAGCTTCATCACGTAGCCTATGTGAATATAAACCCAAAGGATCCCATTTTGTTGAATTTGAATAATGTATAAGCACATTATAACATTTATAAATTTATACCTAATTTAAATTAAAACAAACTATTTATTTATCATTATTTTGGCCTAACCCTTTAAATTTGGTCCAGTTTTTACTTACCCATAACTAGTTTTATGGAAGCACCAACCTTCTGCTACGTCTCCCTCTCTGGGCTTTATTCTATTATATTTTTTTCCATTGGGTTTGCTTCAAAAGTATCCTGGCCCAGTGCCCCTTTACAACGAGCGATGACTAGTCCCTTTCTTCCCCGATCATACTTCTGAACGCTGCTCCAAGTCTTTTCATTTGCACGCCATTTCGAACTTTTTCCAATCTTCATTCCTCACCTTTACTTCACAAAAAATCACGCAAGAACCATCATTCTTTACTCATCCCTTCCTCTTCAATTACATTGCCAGTTCCCTCCCCCCATCTCGCACATGCTATTTGAAATGCGAATTCCATCTTTTCTTCGTGCTACAGGGTATGGTGCGATCAGTATATGCACGGTATCCCTTCAAACTTGCACGCAAGGTGCCACTTTCCCCACTCAATGCGGCTGCATCATCAAATTCCCCTCCGATCCCCTGTATCGTGAACCACAACCAACCCTAGATCACTGACTGGAATTCGCTCAATCAAAACAGCCATCGCACAGCTAGAAATGGGTAGTAAACAGAAGCTCTTGGCCTTGGGATCGCATATATATAAATTTCGTGATTTTTAGTGGTGTATATGATTTTTAAAAATTGGAGGAAGATCTAAAATTTAAAAAGGAGCTTCCGTTTGAAAATGGAGGTAAATGAAACCTCTTGTTCTTCAAGAGATGAAAATCGCTGGGTATTTAAAGGGTTCCTAACCTTCATGGACAAGGTAAAGGGAAGTAGAAATGTAGGGTGGGTTTGCAGGTTGATATACTTAGATATGGATTTGTAGAAGACAGAGCATGCTTGGACAAATCTTTCTTGGTCTACGCGGTTTTAGCCACGAAGTTGGGTAATCCATAGATCTGCAAATGAGCTTTCCTTTCATGGTATAACTATACTAATTTGGCAGATGTATAGTATATACATATATTAATTTGTTTCTTACTTGTTAAGGATTACGACGTGCATGCTATTCTAAAATGTTTAGGTTTATATTTTATGAAGCTTAGCCATGTGGAAATAGCTATTGACATTTGTTGTAGAGATGGTATATATCTGTATATTTATGCTAATTTGTTAACTGTATCCACTTATAGTGACAATGTAAACACTAGATATCATTTCATAAGGGTTGTAGCTGGTAGTAGATACAAGATAGGTACAGCGTTCGTCTCAATTACCCTCGTGTAGTGTATATAGTAGGATTTTGATTTCAAAACACAATTGCTTTCCTATTTTGGTTAGGACTTGATGATAAACTTATGTAGTGTTTTATTATATTTTGGTCTGCATGGCAGAATACGGTAGGTGCAGGTCGTAGATGAAAAGTGGCACATAAATCTACATATATAGCTTACACGTATTATATACATTCATTAAGGGTATTTCGTAAAATTTAGTTTGTTTATGGACCACTGTCGATAAGAATAAAAATATTGTTAAGACGAGTAATGTGTCACGATTACAAAAATAAAATAAAATTGACAAGATAATTTATCTTGTGAAATCCCGAAAGAGCTGATTTAGGGTGCAACATACGTTAAACAAAAAGTAGCTTATTTTCCAAAATAAAAATTACAGAAAAATTCCATAAATTAAATTAAGTATATATCTCAAAAATCTTATCATACTTCGAAATAAATAATTTATTATAATTAAATGATCATTATGATGTATAAAAGATTCCATAACGACTTTCTGAAAATTTGATTTAGACATAATCTACAATCTATAAGCCGAAATCTCGATTTTTCACTTCTATTAGAAAATTTTAGCTTAATAGATTCCAACATTTATTGTTTCAAAGAAATCTGACTTAAAACGAATCTTGTATAATCATTTGAAGTTAAAAACTCAATATCACGAACTACCATGACATTACAAGCTCGATTATAATAATATTATAATTAATACGTTCAATGGTCATTAAATTAATATATTCGTTATTATAACATGAATATAAATTTAATTAAATATCTTAAATAAATCCAATTTACACAATATTGCAAAATCAACTAACAGTACTACAAAACTGGTCTGTTGCTTCTGTTGTTTACCCCCTGTTGCTTCAGTTCTACAACCGAAGCAACTGCAGACGACGCAATAAGCCAAAATGTTTTGCTTCGGCTGAAAAACCGAAGCAAAAACACTTTTTTGCTTCGGTTTCTTAACCCCCTGTTGCTTTGGTTCAACACCCGGAGCAATTCAAGAAGACGCAACATACCAATGTTTATTGCTTCTGTTGTTGAAACGAAGCAACAAAGTGTTTTTGCTTCCGTTGTTAAATAGAAGCAACACGGTGTAAACAACCGAAGCAAATGCTAACCAAAGTAAATTAAAAAAACGGCACCATTTCAGGATTCAAATCCTGAAACAATATCAAAGCACAATGACAGACAAAGAAAATGCCACTCATCATTTAATACGTTCTCACTGTACACGTTCCAGAGAAAGAAAATGAAATGTCAAACCCTCATTTCCCTTCTGTTTCTTCCCTTATCTTCCTTCACATTTTTGTTTTCATTTTTTTATTACTATAAATAACTGGGCGGAAGCCCATTGGCCTCCCTACGCCCTCATCATTTGAACCAGCCTCTCCTGCTTCCCTTTCTTGTAGCCGCTCTCCTTTATAGTACCAACCGCATGCCATCTCCAAAATAGTACACACCTTCATCACCATATACCGCCTATAATTCAACTGATTGGATGACCTCTGCTACCTCTATGTGACTTACTAACACATCAAATACTTTCCTTTATCCCTGTTAACGAGTGCTCATGCACGCTTAAGCTATTAACATAGTGCATAGTGGTTTTAGATGAAGCTTGGTTCTTAGTTTGAGATTCTTCTCTTATTTTTTGTTCAAACCGATAATTTTAGCATATATTACTATACTATTGCCTAAACAGAATCATACGGCAGATCACCCTAAGGTCCAACTAGAACATTTAAATACTAGTCGGGGTTATACTATGCAGGACATGTGAATGTTTATATTTTGTTTAATCACATCAGGCTGGAAAGAAAAAAAATTACTATACTCAAAGACTAACCGGTTATGGGTTACTGATGAACTAAACAAGGAAGAAGAAGGCCCTTTTCAGTTTTTAGTTTGGATCGCCTACGCCGGTGGCCCTTTTTTCATGCGATCTGCGTCGCCAACGGAGTAGCTTTCGCGAGCGATTGCTTTTCTTGGCTTTTTGCTGGCTGTTGTGCTATGGCGTACATGTGTGTGTACCAGGAGGAGGACGCAGAAGGGAACGTGGGGATAAATCTGTCGAAGGATCCGATGGCGATAGCGGCGGAGGTGCTAAAGTCGAACATCACGACGCTAGGGCCGCTAGTGCTGCTGGCGTCGGAGCAACTGCTGTTTCTGGCGAGTTTGGGGGTGAAAGAAGGTATGGAAGGTGGATTGAAGCTGTACATACTGGATAATGAGGGAGGGATTCGAAGCTGTTTCAATTTTGTAGATCTGAAATAATGAGTGGGGGAGGCGGCGGAAGTTAGGGTTATAGTATTAGGTCGGGAGGGTTTTATTAGTTATGTATTGCAGGCCCACTAGTGCTGCGTTGGAGACTATGAACTACTTGCCTGCGTAATTCATTTGAATGCAACTGCCTCTTTCGGTCTTTCATATGACTGTAAAAGATTAACCATGAGTTATGCTTAATTGATAAACAACTTTGTAACACCCCATGTCCGTTAATGTCATTCACAAAGGGAATGCATTAACTTCCATGAAGCATTATAAGTATACAGAACAGAATATTACAAGACAGATACGTAAAGTAGTAGTTGAAAAATTTATAACTTTATTACAGCAGAAACAGAATTAAGTTTGGTTACATCCTTCAAAATCACAATACCAAAACCTAAGTACACAAGTATCAATCTTATACCAAAATCCTTCAGAATGCATAATTTTAAAACCATAATCCCCAACATAAACTGTCATAAGAAGGTAGAGTCAAAGCCAAGCAATACTTCAAGCACTTCAAGCAAAGAGAATATGAATCAAGCTCCTATGTTTCCACCCTGAGCACCTAGGGGGAGGGGGAAACGGAAAGAAAAAGAGGCGAAAACAAACGAGGTCAGACATAAAGTCTGGCGAGTCCAGTAACTTTCAGCATATAAACCGATAGTAGTATCATGACATGTAAATAAAACTGGATGAGAGATTACAGCAACAGGAGTAGCAGGTATGCTTAAGTTAAACAGAGGAAACAGAATGATATAGACCAAGATATGCTTCTTACCTATATCTTACTTCTCCGCACTAATACTTAGTATAACAGGATTAGGTGTTACCCTAATGTCTAAACTAAAACAGAAACGGAAAAAGAATAATCTTTACAGAAACAGAATGCCAGTATTGGGCCTTTACCACCCCAACAAAGACAGAAGGTACATAAACAGAATGCTAATAATGGGCCTTTACCACCCAACTAATGGGCCTTTACCACCCCAACAGACATAGAAGGTACACCAACAGAAACAAATAGAACTAGGTGTACCCTAAATTCTACCCCAAGCGATCGGCTCTCTAATACATAAATACCCTGTGCCAGCCCCACAGAAGGGTGTATCATTCCCTAAAGTGGAAACCTATAGACATAGACCTATTTACAAATGTCACGGTGTCTTACATCCTCAGAGAATACCGGATCCATGCACGCACATGACCCAATTGGAATGCGCCATCGACACCCCTCGCCATTATCAAAGTGAACCTCTTACAGTAAGCGTGCCCGGACCCCTCCTAGTGTTGGGTCATAGTTTTGATACCAGAAAAGGGTTACTGACTAATATGGGTCCCACACAACAGATGACACAAGTAATTACCCCCCTAACCTTGTGTCCCCAGACTAACATATTTCAGATTAACTTGCTTACAGATTTCAGATGTACAAAGTTCAGATTAACTAGTTCTCAGATCAGACATACAGGTTAACAAGTTTCCAGACTAACGGATCAGATATACAGATTAACAGACTTATAGATTGTTTCACCTAACCTTGTATTGGGCCTACAGATTTACGAAACGGGTTTATTAGATTCATCCGCCCAGTTGATTTAACCTTATCCACCCAACACGTTTAGGCATCATATTTATCCGAGATTTGCATTAATTAATTACTAATGCACAAACCTCTCACATTAGGTTAGTAGCTTGTGGCCGCTAGATGTGTCGGGCAGACTTCTTCCGCTAGCCAGACCTAACCTCATGTCTAAGCATCTTTTAGTTATGCCTACGACCTCTCACATTAGACTGATAGTTTGCGGTTGCTGGTTAAGCCGGTTGGGTCCGGGCAGGCTTCTATCGCAAACAGAGTTTAACCTCGTGTCTCAACATTCTTATTTTTAACTAAAATATTCATTCATAGATTATGCCAATATCAGAATAATTATGCTAATTCAACAAATTAAACTTCTTTACAGGTTACAACAGATTATTCAAAGTTCTATTAACTTGTTTTTCTCAATTTTAGATTGAGCCTATAGATTTTCATACCCTAAATTTACCGTATTCAGTTTCAACAGATTTAGCAGATTAGGCAATTTAACATATTTAATCATAAAATTAAGCCTAATCTTACATGCCCAAATTATGGTCATAATTCACACTATAACATATGCCCCAAATTTTAGTTAAATTTACATAGTACATAATATTCTCTAAAAACCCCAAATCATGATATACAATACGAATTATGCCAAATTATAGCCTTTGATTTTAGCGTATGCCTAATATCCAAAATTCCCATTTAGGCGTATTCACATTTAAAAGTTATCCTATTATAATATAGATCTTTGTGCCTAAGTCATGTACACAATAATTCTCCTTCTTCCTAATCACAGACTACCATATATAGTATGCCCAGATCCAGATCTTAAATTATAACATATGTTCTTTTCTCAAATCAGTCACGTCTAATTATGCATCATTCACTATTTTTTCCAATTTAGCGTTCATGCATCATTCTCTTATGAGATTTGGTTCAGGCTCGTGGTAGCCTGACTATAGAACAGAAGGAAGGAAGAGATACGGAATAGTTACTATAATATTAATAAGATAGATCTACACAAAAAAACAGATCTGATAAACAAGAATATGCATAATCTCAAATTCAGATTTATAACCATGTCAAGATCATAATTAAATTTCATATCTGAAAATAACTATACTCACCTTGGTTGGATTCTAAAAGAAAAAGGGTTGTAGTTGTTTTCTTTTGATCCTATTTAGATTGGAAGAAGAAGCCCTAGTTCTAGCTTTGGTTTCAGCAGAGTAGAGACGCCATTGATTTATTTTAATAAGAATTGAGGCAGCATAGTGTTACAATGGTTTGGTGTGAAGAAAAAGTGGGGTTTGGGGGTGTTTAAATAGCTTAGGAGCCAAAGAATCTGTCCAGAAAACAAGTCCAGATACAAAAATCCGAATCTGCCTCGGATCTGAAATAGGTCGACCTGTAGGGGGGGAGGTCAACCCCATGGTCGACCTGTATAAGGTAGGTTGACCCCCAGGTCGACCTAGCCCCTAGGCGGGAAAAATCCCGCCCACCCTGTTCTGCGTTTGAATTTAGAACTGAGTTGTTTTAATTAATTTAAATTTTCTGAAACTTCTGAAGGCCATAACTTCTTCATACGGAGTCCGATTTACACAAACTTGGATTCTATCTCAAGCAGAATTCCGAGACGAATGCAATGGCATAGCCCGTTTCCCTTAATTCTTCTTTTAAAAATTAAGTATACTTTGTTTTTTTACTTTTATGTTCACAGAAAATACGGGGTGTTACATTCTCCCCTCCTTAAAGGATTTCGTCCTCGAAATCTTCAAGTTAAGAAGAGTGTGTCTTACCATCCAATCACCCATCTACTCAACCATCATCCACATGCATCCATTGACCTTAGAAAACTTCTAATGTTGTATGAACATATGCAAAAGTGTGTGTATATGTCTCTTATATAATGCAAAGATCAGGCAGTCTACTGATTCAGTTGACCTCCTCAATGCGAATTATGTTAGTGCCATGAGTCCAATTTTGTATGCAAGAAATCCTATTTGATACACATCATTTCTATATGAGTGCATAACCATTCACCAAATGCAACATCCATGTGATGAATCAATCATTTTGGATCCACAAAAATTGAAAAATGCGCACACATCCATATGCAGTATGAGAGTGCTTTTGAGCCGATCTAGTGTCTAGTGTGTGTGTATATGCATCCATAAGCAACCACTAGCAACCACTTGCATCCACTTGCAACCATCAAACATAACATGTCTCAACCACATGTTTACACCCGTTAGTTTCTACCTAAAGGTCGAAGAGGATACAGCCGAGTGATAGAAGCAAATACAATTAAAACAAAAATTATGTTCCCGTTAGACATCGGTTAAGAGAATAAATCTCTAAGTATAAACCCTGAAGACCAAAATCAACATCAGATTGACACTCAGAGAATTACTCCCATTAAACAATGTCAAAACTGGAAATCTACTTCACTCTTTGTGTAAAAAACCCTATCCTTTTCAGAAATATTCAGATACTTATAGACTACTGGTACAGATCAGATTATCAAATGATTCTTAGGAAACTAAGCATGATAAAACCCCACCATACCCCACAAAACCCAGAATGTATGCGCTATAGTCAACTTAACTCCCAACACAGAAACCCTCAAACCCTAACCTATCACAAACAGATGAGTCGTAACCCTTATGGGGTTTGAGACCATAGTCGGATCAGAAACAAGGCTAGTATTAAAGTGCATAGTCTCAATTATAGAATCAAAATGCCAGAATCAAAAAGAGTTTTTAACCCAATAATCAGATAAGGAAATTAGACCTTTTACAGAAATTTTCCTATCTCTATCCTATCCACCAGCCACGTGAGCATTCACCTGCCCTTCAGAAGTAGGTCCTGTCCTCTGCCCTTGCCCTCATTTCTTTGGACAGTCCATAGTGAAGTGTCTCATCTCACCACAATTGAAGCAAAGACCCTTCCTCTTTCTGCAATCCTTGTTCAGATGAGTCAAGCTTCCACAAATAAAGCACTTTTTCTCCTTCTTATCTTTAGACTTTTCATCCTTCTTTTGTGTTTCCTTTTGGGGCCACGCTTTCTTGTTCTGTGGTCCTTCAAGCTTTTCCTCTTTTTTCTCACTTTTGGCTTCCTCTTCATGCATCAATGCCTTGTCAACCAATTTATTGAAGGTAGCCTCCATAGGAATGTGGGTCATAGCCAACCCGTGTAGCGGCTCATTCAAACCTTTAACGAATCTCAAGGCCTTCTTATCAGGTGTGTTCACCAAATCTAAGCTGAATCTCGCCAACTAATTGAACTTGTTGACATACTCTTTCACTGATAAATTCCCCTGCTTCAACGCCAAGAACCTCTCCATGTATAAATTCTCTTCTACTCGTGAGAGAAATTTCATCTTGAACCTATGCCTAAAATCCATCCAAGTCTTCACTGCTCGATCTCCATTCGTGACCTCCCACAAGAATGAGGCTTCGTCCTTTAGTAACCATACCGCCAACTGTATCTTCTGCCTATCATCCACTTCGAAGATAACAAACAAATCTTCTGTTTCCTTGAGCTAGTTTCTTGCTTCCACGAATGATTCAGTCCCTCCGCCCATAGCTCGAAAGTCTCTACATGTCTTCGGGAAAGTATTCGTGCGCGGAGGAGGAGGAGCGTAGGGTACAGCAGGAGGAACGTTTCCTTGGCCTTCGGCGGGTGCCGTAGCCTATAAATATCTACGGAACCATCCGAATATGGTGACTCCCTCTGGGATATAAGGGATGTTTTGTTCTCTAGACATGCTGAAACGAAAGAAAAGATATTCAAAAATGGAGAATCAAAAGATAGATATATGGCTTTTGGGGATTTTGTTTTTCAAAATAAACTTTACTTTTGAAAATACTTCCTTTTTAAAACCTTTTTGAAAATAGTTTTCAAAAACTTTTTATCAAATCTGGTAACCGTCATCTCTGATACCAAGTGTAACATCCCATGTCCATTAATGTCATTCACAAAGGGAATGCATTAACTTCCATGAAGCATTATAAGTAAACAGAACAGAATATTACAAGTCAGATACGTAAAGTAGTAGTTGAAAATTTTATAACTTTATTATAGCAGAAACCGAAATAAGTTTGGTTACATCCTTCAAAATCACAATACCAAAACCTAAGTACACAAGTATCAGTCTTATACCAAAATCCTTCAGAATGCATAATTTTAAAACCATAATCCCCAACATAAACTGCCATAAGAAGGTAGAGTCAAAGCCAAGCAATACATCAAGCACTTCAAGTAGAGAGAATATGAATCAAGCTCCTATGTTTCCACCTTGAGCACCTGGGGGGGGGGGGGACGAAAAGAAAAAGAGGCGAAAACAAACGAGGTCAGACAAAAAGTCTGGCGAGTCTAGTAACTTTCAGCATATAAGCAGATAGCAGTATCATGACATGTAAATAAAACTGGATGAGAGATTACAGCAACAGGAGTAGCATGTATGCTTAGGTTAAACAGAGGAAACATAATGATATAGACCAAGATATGTTTCTTACCTATATCTTACTTCTCTGCACTAATACTTAGTATAATAGGATTAGGTCTTACCCTAATGTCTAAACTGAAACAGAAATAGAAACAGAATAATCTTTACAAAAACAGAATGCTAGTAATAGGCCTTTACCACCCCAACAGAGACAGAAGGTGCAGAAACAAAATGCTAATAATGTGCCTTTACCACCGAACTAATGGGCCTTTACCACCCCAACAGAAACAGACGGTACACCAACAGAAACAAACAGAACTAGGTGTACCCTAAATTCTACCCCAAGCGATCGGCTCCCTAATACATAAATACCCTGTGCCGGCCCCACAGAAGGGTGTATCATTCCCTAAAGTGGCAACCTATAGACACAGACCTATTTATAGATGTCAAGGTGTCTTACATCCTCAGAGCAGACCGGAACCATGCACGCACAAGACCCGGTTGGAATGCGCAATCGACACCCCTTGCCATTATCAGAGTGAACCTCTTACAATTAGTTCAGTAAGCGTGCCCATACCTCTCCTAGTGTTAGGTCATAGTTTTGATACCAGAAAAGGGTTACTGACTAATATGGGTCCCACACAACAGATGACACAAGTAATTACCCCTCTTAACCTTATGTCCCCAGACTAACAGATTTCAGATGTACAAAGTTCAGATTAACTAGTTCTCAGATCAGACATACAGGTTAAAAAGTTTTCAGACTAACGGATTAGATATACAGATTAATAGACTTACAGATTGTTTCACCAAACCTTGTATTGGGCCTATGGATTTACGAAACGGGTTTATTAGATTCATCTACCCAGTTGATTTAACCTTATCCACCCAACACGTTTAGGCATCATATTTATTCGATATTTGCATTAATTAATTACTAATGCACAGGCCTCTCACATTAGGTCGGTAGCTTGTGGACACTAGATGTGTCGGGCGGTTCCTGGTAGATTTCTGCCGCAAGCCAGACCTAACCTTGTGTCTAAGCATCTTTTAGATATGCCTACGACCTCGCACATTAGACTGATAGTTTACGGTTCTTGGTTAAGCCAGTTGGGTCCGGGCATGCTTCTACCGTAAACAGAGTCTAACCTCGTGTCTCAGCATTCTTATTTTTAGCTAAAGTATTCATTCACAGATTACGCCAATATCAGACTAATTATGCCAATTCAACAAATTAAACTTCTTTACAGGTTACAGTAGATTATTCAAAGTTCTATTAACTTTTTTTTGCTCAATTTTAGATTGAGCCTACAGATTTTCATATCCAAATTTACCATATTCAGTTTCAACAGATTTAGCAGATTAGGTAATTTAACAGATTTAATCATAAAATTAAGCCTAATTTTACATGCCCAAATAATGGTCGTAATTCATAATATAACATATGCCCCAAATTTTAGTTAAATTTACATAGTACAGAATATTCTCTAAAACCCCAAATAATGATATATAATACGAATTATGCCAAATTATAGCCTTTGATTTTAGCGTATGCCTAATATCCAAAATTCCCATTTAGGCGTATTCACATTTAATAGTTATCCTCTTATAATATAGATCTTTGCGCCTAAGTCATATACACAATAATTCTCCTTCATCCAAATCACAGACTATCATATATAGTATGCTCAGATCCAGATCTTAAATTATAACATATGTTCTTTCCTCAAGTCAGTCACAAATCAGTCATGTCTAATTGTGCATCATTCACTATTTCCCCAAATTTAGCTTTCGTGCGTCAATCTCTTATGAGATTTGGCTCAGGATCGTGGTAGCCTGGCTATAGACCAGAGGGAAGGAAGAGATACGAAATAGTTACTATAATATTAATAAGATAGATCTACATAGAAAAACAGATCTGATAAACAAGAATATGCATAATCGCAAATTCAGATTTATAACCATGTCAAGATCATAATTAAATTTCATATCTGAAAATAACTGTACTCACCTTGGTTGGATTCTAAAAGAAAAAGGGTTGTAGTTGTTTTCTTTTAATCCTATTCAGATTGGAAGAAGAAGAAGCACTAGTTCTAGCTTAGGTTTCAGCAGAATAGAGATGCCGTTGATTTATTTTAATTAGAATTGAGGCAGCATAGTGTTACAATGGTTTGGTGCGGAGAGAAAGTGTAACACCCCACCTCCGCTAGGGTTACTCACAAAGGGAACGCACTAGTTTTGGATTAGCGTTATCGAGGTAAACAACACAGAAATATTACAAGACAGAACATAAATAAACAGCGGAAGAATCAAAAGCTAAATTTCATTACTTTCAAAAAGAGTCAAAACCTTTTACATCCAAAGTACCAACTATCATTTTCCATTACAACAAGTTCTGCCTTGAATAAAGAAAGAAGCATAAAACTTAAAACAAAAATAAGCTTAATTCCCCAAAGGTAGCATAAATGCAGCCATAACATGGCTCAATATCAAACCATACATGAGTTGAACCGAAAGCAAGCGAAATCCGAGCTAAGTGCTAGAGTTTCCTCCCTGAGAACCTGGGGGGGAACGAAAGAAAAAGAGGCGAAAGAAAACGGGTCAGTCATAAAGACTGGTAAGTCCTAGTGACTTTCAGCATAAAAACAGGTGAAGGTAACATGACATGTATAAACTAAAAGTAAACATAAAGAGGCTGCCAAAATGGGCAAGATAGACTAAGATAACATGATAAATCTAGTATAAATCAAGTATAGCATCGCATGTTCAAGATTCACTGCACCAACTGTACTAGTATCCCAACCCATGTCTAATATTAACCATGAAATGATCCCTTGGCCCAATATCATGAATGACCCATTTCTGGGTCCTACGGAATGATCCATTAATCGATCGGCTCCCAACAAGTTCTAGCTTGTCCTGTGTCTGTGTCATACGGCCCTATCACGAATGTAGTCACCTGTGCTAGGTCCACCATAGGTTGTATCAAGCCCTAGGGTGCCAACCACCGACACGAATCAAGCATGCACAGTGTAAACCTACTGATGCCCAATGCCTACTTTTTCAACTCCGGACTACGTGCACGACCATAGTCCGCCTGAACCTACACTGGCGCACCAACTCAGCCATCGTTCTGGTCGCTTATACTCAGCCCAGTAATCGTGCCCCATCCTGCCGAGTTCCAGGGTACCATGATACATCTAAGTGGGTTACTGCTGAAATGGACCGCGTAACTAGGGTTTCCGTCCAACCGGTTAAGTGTTGTCATTTAAATTTGTGACTTAACCCTCATCAGTCTAGCATGTCAAGTTGCTTAAGTGTTGTCTTTCAATTTCATGACTTAACCCCACTAATCATGTGTCAAGTTGGTTAAGTGTTGTCTTTCATGTTCATGACTTTACCCTATCATGTGTCAAGTTGGTTAAGTGTTGTCTTTCGTGTTCATGACTCAACCCTATCATGTGGCATTAATTCATTAATGCACCCCAACCTCTCACATCAGACAAGTTGTTGTGGCCACTGGATATGCTGGGCGGTTCCGGGCAGATTTACACCACAACTCAGTCTGACCTCGGGTTTCAAGCGCGATATGACCAACTACCTACATTGGAACCTATTGTTTGCAATAACTGGATTTGCTGGGCGGTTCCGGGCAGAATTACACTACAAGCTCAACCCAACCTCGAGTTGGCCATTTTCATGTTCATTCTAGTGTCATGTCCATGTTCAAATTTCATGTCAAGTTTGTGTCAAGTTTCATGGCAAGTTTCATGCCAAGTTCCATGATTCATGTTCATAACCAATTCATGTTTTTCCTAATATACCCAAATAGTATTCCCATCGCACGTAAACGTGAATCGATCTAGATTACAAGTAAATCCAAATCCAAAATAAAAGGGAATAACATCAAAACTATAATAGGCAAAAGAACGAGCACAAGGTGATAAATCTAGCATGATATAGCTTGAGATAATTGGTTATAACATCACTGGCATATAGAATAATAGTCCCAAAACATTAGGATTACAGATCTAGCATAATAACGTGATAGTCATGATAAAGGTGATAATCCAAACTTGTGAAAAGTAGACTGATTCAACATCACAGGCATGGTAATACTATGGACATGAAGGAGTTTGATTTGCAACATGAATAGGTCCAAACTGATTTCATAGAAATATTCTCAAATGTCAAGATCCAAGATGGAAACTAGAATAGATGTGAATCGATTATCATACTTAAGTCCAATTTCACTTTATCTCATGTCCAATTACAATTAACAAGTTTAAATCTCAAAGTAACTAGAACTTACAGATCATGGACTAAGAAATTGAGATGCTGAAGTTGAATCTAGAAACTAGTCGTCGAATTTTTGAATCGTTGAATCTCAATTTGATTGTAGCAGAAAATCCCCAATTTGCGAATCTTATGTTGCTTGAAGAAGAAGGTAGAAGAATTCCCTTGATTTGATTAACTTTATTTTTAATTTAATTTTGAAGAGGAAGAAGAAGCCATGTCCATTAAGAATTTGTGCAGCATAAGATTAGAGAAGAATGGTGTAAAGAGAATGGGGCTAGGGGGCTGCTTATATAGGATTAGGCGGACTAATCTAGACTAAAAACGAGACCAAAAACATCAAAATGAACCCAGGCTCAAAGCTGGGTTTCTGCACCAGGTCGACCTGGTCCCTGGGAGGTCGACCATAGTGTCGACCCCCAGGTTGAACTGGTCCTGGGCGGGAAAATTCCCGCCCAGTCTGCGCTGGGGTTCGAATTCGAATTTCGAATTCGAGTTGTTCTTCTGTTCTGAAAATCCTTGAAACTTCGGAGGGTCATATCTCCTCATATGGACTCTGTTCTTCGAAAACTCGGACTTGTTTCCAAGCAGAATTTCGAGACGAACGCAATGGCGCAACCCGTTTTCCCTGATTCTTATTTTAAAAATTAATTCTACCTTGATTTATGGTTTTAACATGTTATTAAAATTCGGGTTGTTACGTTCTCCCCTCCTTAAAGGATTTCGTCCCCAAAATCTTCAAGTTAAGAAGAATGAATTCTACCAACCATCTACTCAACCATCATCCACAAGCAACCATTGCCCGTAAAAGATTTCTAATGCTGTATGAATTTATGCAAGAGTGTGTGTATATGTACTTATCTAATGCAAAAGATCAGGCAGTTACTGATTCAGTAAACCTCCTTAATGCAAAATATATTAGTGTAATGAGTCCAACATGTATGCAAATTCCTAACATATTTTATAATCTCTACATGAGTGCACAAACATTCATTCATATGCAACATCCATATAACAACATATCAAATTTCCATCCATATACAAGTATAAGCACCCATGCATATGCAATATGAAATATGTGACTGGGCCGATCTAGTGCCTAATATGTGTTATGCAACCACGAGCAACCACTTGCAACAACTTGCAACCACTTGCAATCATCAACCATAACATGTTTCAATCACATGTTTACATCCAAAAGGGTTCTACCTAAGGTTCTCAAGGTAGGATTGAGAAGATAACAAGACAAACAAGAATAGCAAAAGCATGTACATGATACGAAGGTATGTAAACTTATAGGAAAAAGAGATCGAGAATGTACCCTCAAAAAGAATTGGGTATAGTGCGCGTATCTTCTCTTCGGTTTCCCAAGTTGCGTCTTCTTGGGCTTCACTCCACTGTACTTTAACTAGCTTGACTTCTCGATTCCTCAGCTTCTTGATCTCCGTTCCTAAGATACGAATCGGAACTCGCCACAATGTTGCTTCCTTTTCCACTTTTACGCCTTCAAGGATGCTTGGCTCAACCACTTCGGCAGACTCATGTAAGCATTTTCGGAGATGCGAAACGTGAAAGACATTGTGTACTCCGGCCAACCTCTCGGGTAACTCTACCTTATAGGCCATCTGTCCAATCCTCTCGATGATAGGGAACGGTCCTACGAACATCGGTGCTAACTTTCCAACCGCTCCAAAGCGAACCACATTGCGTAAAGGAGAAACTTTTATAAAGACCATATCTCCGACTTTGAACTTTAGGTATGTCCTTCTCTTGTCTGTGTAGGATTTCTATCTATCTTGGGTCGTTTTCATCCATCTTCGTATCAACTCAACCTTCTCGGAAGTGTCCCTTATCATGTCGGTTCCAAGTATGAGCTTGTCTGTTGACTCCCACCAACAAGTTGGTGACTTGCACGGTCTTCCGTATAAAGCTTCAAATAGTGCCATTCCTATGCTAGCTTGGTAACTATTATAATATGCGAACTCAATGAGAGGTTGTTGATCTTCCCAAGTACCACCAAAGTCAAGAATGCATAGTCTCAAAAGATCCTCTAATACCCTATTTACCCTTTCAGTTTGTCCATCCGTCTATGGGTGATAGGTCGTGCTTAAACTTAGTCGTGTACCCATTGCTTCTTGTAAACTATTCCAAAACTCGCTAGTGAAAATGGGTCACGATCGCTAACTATACTAGAAGGGACTCCGTGCAACCATACTATTTCTCGAAGATATATAGACGCTAGCCATGATGCGGTCCTCTTGCTCTTCACATGAATGAAGTGAGCGCTCTTCGTGAGTCTATCCACTATAACCCCTATGCTTGTATTGCCCTTCCTTGACCTAGAAAATCCATTCACGAAATCCATCGAGACACTCTCCCATTTCCACAGCGGAACCTCCAAAGGATGCAATAGCCCATCGGGCTTTTTCGACTCGGCCTTTACTTGTTGGCACACCATGCACTTAGAAATGAATTCCGCCATGTACTTTTTCATCCTGTTCCAAAAGAAAATGTGCTTCAATCCTTGTACATTTTATCCCCTCTGGGATGTATAGTCATCTTCGAGTGATGCACCTCTTCGAGGACTCTCTTTATTAAGTCTCCCACTTGTGGGACACATAGTTTACCATCATGCCTTAGCCATCCCTTGTCATCTATGGCATACCTACTGAGGTGACTTGACATCTCACCTCTGATCAATTTGCACGTGATCTCAACTATCAGTGGGTCTTCCGTCTGTGAAGTCCTTACTTGGTCTAGAAGCGTAGGCCTTAACTCAAGAGATGCTAATGTGCTAGCCAATGACTCAACAACAGGTGTGAAATCAAAGGTTGCTATAAACTCTAGACTTTTCCTTTCAACAAACAAAGGACTCAAAGTCAACCTTTTCCTACTTAGCGCATCCGCCACCACGTTACCCTTGCCAGGGGTATAAGCTCTATCGAAGTCATACAATGCCAAGAATTCCATCCACCTCTGTTGCCTCAGATTCAAATCTTTTTGCGAAAAGTGGTACTTAAGCGATTTGTGATCGGTATACAACTCGAACTTCTCACTTAGAAGATAGTGGCGCCAAGACTTAAGTGCAAAAACAATCGTGGCCAATTCCAAGTCATGTGTGGGATAGTTTTTCGCATGAACTTTAAGTTGTCTACCCCCGTAGCATATCACTTTCCCTTCTTGCATTAGGATAGCGCCTAATCCCGTGCCGCACGCATCTGTGTACACGTAAACATCTTACCTCCGTCAGGTAATGCCAAAACTGGAGCTATGGTAAGGGCTCTCTTAAGCCTTTGAAAAGCAACGTCACACTCTATGTCCCATGCAAAAGCTAGGTTCTTCTTCGTTAACCTAGTAAGAGGGGCTAAAATCTTAGCGAAGTCCTTAATGAACTTCATATAGTATCCTGCCAAATCAAGAAAGCTTCTCACTTCCGTTGTGCTCTTAGGAAATTTCCAGTCTTGCACCGCAACTACCTTTGCGGGATGCACAGTTAAACCTTGCTTAGAAACTACATGTCCAAGAAATCGAACTTCTTTTCTCCAAAATTGAAACTTGGAGAACTTAGCCTTTAACTCGTGTGCTCTAAGCGTATCCATGACTTCCTTGAGATGTCTAGCATGTCCATCCTCATCCTTTGAGAAGATCAAAATATCGTCCACGAAGACCACCACAAAATTGTTAAGGAACTCCCTAAACACCCTACTCATCAAGTCTACGAAGTACGCAGGTGCATTCATCAAACCAAATGGCATGACGAGCCATTCGAAGAAACCATCTGGAGTCCTAAACGCAGTCTTGTCAATGCTATCCTCAGCCACACTAAGCTGATGGAATCCTTTAGCTAGATCGAGTTGAGAGAAAACAGACGCTCCTACAAGCTGGTCGAATAAGTCGTCGATTCTCGGTAGTGGGTGCCTATTTTTCTTAGTCAGCTTGTTTAACTCACGATAATCTACGCATAGACGAAGCGAACCATCCGCCTTAGTAGCGAATACCACCGGAGCACCCCATTCAGAAATGCTTCACCTAATGAAATTTTTCTCAAGCAACTCCTTAACTTGCTTACTAAGCTCTTTTCTCTCTCGCGGGGCCATGTGTCTAACGGGCAATGCAACTGGCTTAGCATTATCAACAAGATATATACGGAAATCTATCTCGCGTTTAGGGGGTAACCCCTTAACCTCATCAAAGACATCGGGATATTCTCGGACTACACTTACTGATTGTAAATCATCGATAGACGAGTTAAGAGATTCTAGATAACATAACATGACAGGAGCCATAGGGTTACAAGAAATTTTAAGGGTATTACCAAGGCGAGTCACGAGTCTAACTACCCTTCGTTCACAATCGAGAATGGCTCCATTATTGGACAGCCAATCCATGCCTAGAATCAAACCGTATCCCATAAATCCGAGAACATAAGCATTACACGTGAATTCTACGCTTAAGATAGAAATCCTCAAATCCACACAAATCATAGATAAATGAGTGGAGCAACCAACTGGATTTGAAACAATAACGGGATCCTCAACTAGACTTGTACTTAGGTGAAGAGTTTCAACAATGTCAGAAGAAATAAAAGTATGCGATGCGCCAGAATCAAACAAGGTTCAAACAGGATGATAAAAAAGATAGATTAAACTTTCGACAGAAATATTTCTACCACGTTCTTGCGGAGGTACCGTGAGAGCGTGGACTTGTCCTCCAGAAGAAGGTCCTGCTCCCTGCCCTTGCTTCCTTTGGCAGACCCTAGCCATGTGTCCTGTCTCACCACAGTAGAAACAACCACCCATCTTCTTTTCTTCTTCCTGCAGTCTTTGACCAGATGTCCAGGGATGCCACAGAAATTACACTTTCTCTTTTCACGGGGTTTGTTGTTCTTCCCGCCTTTCTTTGGATCAGCCTTCTTGTTCCGTGACCCTTCTCCCTTCTTATCTTGAGGCACTTCTGCTTTTGCCTCATTCTTGCCCTTATCTTCCTCATTTAAGAGTGCCATGTCTACTAACCTTTCGTAAGTAGCCCCCATAGGTATGTGGGTCATAGCCAAGCTGTAAAGTGGCTCATTTAATCCCTTGACAAAACGGAGAGCCTTCTTATGAGGAGTATTCACTAAGTCCAGTCCAAACCGGGCCAGCTGATTGAATTGATTGATGTACTCCTTGACCATCATAATTCCTTGCTTAAGAGATAAGAACTTTTCCAGCTGTAGACTTCGTTCAGCTTGTGAGAGGAATTTCATCTCAAACCTTACCCTGAAATCCATCCATGTGTCAACAGGTCTTTCAGCGTTAGTAACTTCCCACCAATAGGAAGCTTCGTCTTTGAGCAACCATACTGCCAACTGCACCTTCTTCCTATCGTCCACCTCGAAGATAACGAACAGATCCTTAGTTTCTTTGAGCCAGTTCCTCGATTCTACGAAGGATTTAGTTCCCTTGTAATCCTTTCCACCCATGGCCCTAAAATCTCTACAGATCTTTGAGAAAGCATTTGCACGAGGAGGAGGAGGAACCCCTGCAGCTGGAGGAGGAATATCTGCTGGGCCTGCATCGTTGGCCCTAGCCTCTAAGTACCTCCTGAACCAGCCAGGTATTGGCACCCCCTCTGGAAGGTTAAGATTCCCAGACATGCTGAAATGAAAAAGAAAAGATTCAATCGAGGAAACAAAGGATAATGCTAATGGCTTTTGGGGAATAGCCTTTAAATAAAACAAAACTTTCCCTGAAAAATGCCTCTTTGTAAATAGTTTTGAAAATAGTCTTAGAAGGTTTTTAAAAACTTTTGCCCAGTCTGGTAACCTTCTGCTTTAATACCAAGTGTAACACCCCACCTCCTCTAGGGTCACTCACAAAGGGAACGCACTAGTTTTGGAGGAGCGTTATCGAGGTAAACAACACAGAAATATTACAAGACAAAACATAAATAAAACAGCGGAAGAATCAAAAGATAAATTTCATTACTTTCAAAAAGAGTCAAAACCTTTTACATCCAAAGTACCAACTATCATTTCCATTACAACAAGTTCTGCCTTGAATAAAGAAAGAAGCATAAAACTTAAAACAACAAAAGTAGCTTAATTCCCCAAAGGTAGCAGAAATGCAGCCATAGCATAACTCAATATCAAACCGTACACGAGCTGAACCGAAAGCAAGCGAAATCCAAGCTAAGTGCTACAGTTTACTCCCTGAGAACCTGGGGGAGGGGACGAAAGAAAAAGAGGCAAAAGAAAATGGGTCAGTCATAAAGACTGGTAAGTCCTAGTGACTTTCAGCATAAAAACAGGTAAAGGTAACATGACATGTATAAACTGAAAGTAAACATAAGGATGCTGTCAAGATGGGCAAGATAGAATAAGATTAACATGATAAATCAAGTATAAATCAAGTATAGCATCGCATGTTCAAGATTCGCTGCACCAACTATACTAGTATCCCAACCCATGTCTAATATTAACCATGAAATGATCCCTTGGCCCAATATCATGAATGACCCATTTCGGGGTCTTACGGAACGATTCATTAATCGATCGGCTCCCTACAAGTTCTAGCTCGTCGTGTGTCTGTGTCATACAGCCCTATCACGAATGTATTCACCTGTGCTAGGTCCACCATAGGTTGTATCAAGCCCTAGGGTGCCAACCACCGACACGAAACAAGCATGCACAGTGTAAACCTACTAATGCCCAATGCCTACTTTTTCAACTCCGGACTACGTGCACGACCATAGTCCACCTGAACCTACACTGGTGCACCAACTCAGCCGTCGTTCTGGTCACTTATAATCAGCCCAGTAATCGTGCCCCACCCTGCCTAGTTCCAGGGTACCATGATACATCTAAGTGGGTTACTGTTGAAATGGACCGCGTAACTAGGGTTTCCGTCCAATAGGTTAAGTGTTGTCATTTAAATTCGTGACTTTACCCTTATCAGTCTAGCATGTCAAGATGGTTAAGGGTTGTCTTTCAATTTCATAACTTAACCCCACTAATCATGTGTCAAGTTGGTTAAGTGTTGTCTTCCATGTTCATGACTTATTGTTATCATGTGTCAAGTTGGTTAAGTGTTGTCTTTCATGTTCATGACTTAACCCTATCATATGGCATTAATTCATAAATGTACCCCAACCTCTCACATCAGACTGTTGTTGTGGCCACTGGATATGCCGGGCGGTTCTGGGCAGATTTACACCACAACTCAGTCTGACCTCGGGTTCCAAGCGCGATATGACCAACTACCCACATTGGATCCTATTGTTTGCAATCACTGGATTTGCCGGGCGGTTCCTGGTAGAATTACACTGCAAACTCAACCCAAACTCGAGTTGGCCATTTTCAAGTTCATTCCAGTTTCATGTCCATGTTCAAATTTCATGTCAAGTTCGTGTCAAGTTTCATGGCAAGTTTCATGTCAATTTCCATGATTCATGTTCATAACCAATTCATGTTTTGCCTAATCTACCCAAATCGTATTCCCATCGCACGTAAACGTGAATCGATCTAGATTACAAGTAAATCCAAATCCAAAATAAAAGGGAATAACATCAAAACTATGATAGGCAAAAGAACGAGCACAAGGTGATAAATCTAGCATGATATAGCTTGAGATAATTGGTTATAACATCACTGGCATATAGAATAATAGTCCCAAAACATTAGGATTACAGATCTAGCATAATAAGGTGATAGTATTGATAAAGGTGATAATCCAAACTTGTGAAAAGTAGACTGATTCAACATCACAAGCATGATAATACTATGGACATGAAGGAGTTTGATTTACAACATGAATAGGTCCGAACTGATTTCATAGCAATATTCCCAAATGTCAAGATCCAAGATGGAAACTAGTATAGATGTGAATCGATTATCATACTTAAGTCCAATTTCACTTTATCTCATGTCCAAATTACAATTAACAAGTTTAAATCTCAAAGTAACTAGAACTTACAGATCATGGACTAAGAAATTGAGATGTAGAAGTTGAATCTAGAAACTAGTCGTCGAATGGTTGAATCGTTGAATCTCGATTTGATTGTAGCCGAAAATCCCTAATTTGCGAATCATATTTGCTTGAAGAAGAAGGTAGAAGAATTCCCTTGATTAGATTAACTTTATTTTTAATTTAATTTTGAAGAAGAAGAAGAAGCCATGTCCATCAAGAATTTGTGCAGCATAAGGTTAGAGAAGAATGGTATAAAGAGAATAGGGCTAGGGGGCTGCTTATATAGGAGTAGGCGGACGAATCTAGACTGAAAACAAGACCAAAAACATCAGAATAAACCTAGGTTCAAAGATGGGTTTTAGCACCAGGTCGACCCTCAGGTCGATCATAGGGTCGACCTGGTCCCTGGGAGGTCGACCATAGTGTCGACCCATAGGTCGACCTGGTCCTGGGCGGGAAAATTCCCGCCCAGTTTGCGCTGGGGTTTAAATTCAAATTTCGAATTCGAATTCGAGCTGTTGTTTTGTTCTGAAAATCCTTGAAACTTCGGAGGGTCGTATCTCCCTCATACGGACTCCGTTCTTCGAAAACTCGGACTCGTTTCCAAGCAAAATTTCGAGACGAACGCAATGGCGCAACTCATTTTCCCTGATTCTTATTTTAAAAATTAATTCTTCCTTGATTTATTGTTTTAACATGTTTTTAAAATTCGGATTGTTACAGAAAGTGGGGTTTGGGGGTGTTTAAATAGCTTAGGAGCCAAAGAATCTGTCTAGAAAACAAGTATAAATACAAAAATCCGAATCTGCCTCGGATCTGAAACAGGTCGACCTGTAGGGGGAGGGAGGTCGACCCCATGGCCGACCTGTATAGGGTAGGTCGACCCCCTGGTCGACCTGGCCCCTAGGCGGGAAAAATCCCACCCACCTTGTTCTGCGTTTGAATTCAAATTTTGAATTTAGAACTGAGTTGTTTTAATTAATTTAAATTTTCTGAAACTTCTGAAAGCCATAACATCTTCATACGGAGTCCGATTTACGCAAACTCGGACTCTATCTCATGCAAAATTCCGAGACGAACGCAATGGCATAGCCCATTTCCCTTAATTCTTCTTTTAAAAGTTAAGTATACTTTGTTTTGTTACTTTTATATTCATAGAAAATACGGGGTGTTACAAGCTTAAAATTAATAATAACTATTTATAAATTAACCATTACAAATTATTAAATATATAAAACATTTATTGGTTATATTAGTTTAGCCTTTTCCTATGTTTATCATTCTTCAATTTTTGAGAAGCGCGGTATAAATGAACATTAGTTATTTAAATTTATTTTAGAAAATGTCTAAAATTTTAATTTTTAAATTTTTAATATTAATATAATTATTTATTATAATTAGGAAATATTAAAACCCAAATGTTACTTATCGATTATTAATAAAAATTTACTAATTATGAAATATTAGATATTTTTCTTAAATTAATGTTTATTTATTTATAATTAATTATTTAGTAGTCATTATTAATCGATAAATATTTAAAATTAACTATAAAATTCAAAATATAACTATAAAAGTACTATATTTTATTAATACTATTAACTAGTGGCAAAATTTAGCCTTAATTATTAATAATTAACTACTTACTAGTAATTATTAATTACAATATATATTTAGCATTACTTTTTAATTATCAAATCATATATAAATATTAAATGTTAAACATTAGTTATTATATAAATTATTCAATAATATTTATTTGCATTAGTCACTATTTCTTTAATGTAATTATTAAGTAGTCCATACAATTTCCCAGTTAATAATAATTTACTATGGTAAATTATTAAATATAAAAAATAATGATTGATTAATAATGATTAACAATTATAAATCATCACTACAAGAAAAACCGATATTAGCGACAGATTTTTAGCAGCGGAAAATTCCGTCGCTAATTAGCGGCGGATTTCCGTGGGCTTTGTAAGAGAAAATATTTTGGATTTTATATGTCATCTTATTATAAATTATTACCGTCGAATACTAATTCTGTCGCTAAATCAATGGAAATTGCAGCTCTTTACCATCATATAATATTTGATGCTAAATTACGTTGCTAATAGAGTCGGATTACCGTCGACATAATTTTGAGGCTATTTTCCTGCAGTTTTCCAAGAGATTTGAAACGAACTTCTATATTTTTTATTTATTAAATGTTTTAAATTTGTGTTATTACTTAGTAATTAATTAGCAAATTTAAATTTTAATTAATTAATCTTAATAATACATTAGTAATTAATAATAAATAATAACTATTAGAAGTAAATAAAATTCAATAGTTAAAGTTGATTAATTTTTTTTTGAAAATTGATGCTGATTAATTATTAATTACTATATAATATAAATAAGAGGTAATAGTAATTAATAAAATACATTGTTGTTCGATGTTTATCAAATTTTTTTTGATAATCAATTATTATTTAATAGTCTTTAATGCGATTAATTAAACTAATATCAAGAAATTATTAATACATATTTGCTTTTGAGAAATTGATTGGTACGTATGATTTGATAAATAATTAGTAATTAAGAAAAACAAAATGTTCAAAGTTTAAAAATAAGAAGTTAAATAAATATTAAAGAATTTCGAAATTCGAAAAATTCATGTTAATAATTAATGTTAATAATACACTTACATGATGTAGTTAAATTTTACATAATTAATGTTAATAATACACTTACATGATGTAGTTAAATTTTAAACCTTGCAAACTTTTTGGTGTTATAAGTTTATTATATTCACATTATTTATGAAACAATAAATAGGTATTTATAGTTTTTATTGTATTAACAAGATTTCTTCTTCTTCTGAAACTACTGCTGCGAAATTATTTACAAATAGTGTAGGTTTGTTCCCAATCAATCACATTTTATTATTTATTTACCTAATACGTTAATATCTTAATGTATTAAAAGGGTTTTAATGCAAAATAACAGTCCAGGTATCCATTACCAATCTGGCAATCCGCGTCTTCAATGCCTCATGTCCTCAACCATTAGATAAGATATTAATCCATCGGTTCAGATTTCAATTTAGCGTTATAGGCTTATTCTCATCTCCGGTTCTCATTTCTCCTCACACTAAAGAAAATTCGCTCAGATCTCCTCAACCTCTTTTTTTTTTTAAATCTGCATACATAGAAAAGTTGTTCAGATCTCGTCAATCTTGTTACGGACGAAGATTTGATTTCTTCCGTTTTATTACTTTCTGGTATTATCTTTTTATTTTCTTTCAGTATTTGATTTTCAGAATATTTATTTTTGTAATTTCAATCTCAAATTAGGGCTTTGTTATTCACTTTTCTAATTGATGAAGGTGAAAACGCAAGTTGGAGAAGAACCAAAGGCATGCAAACAGGGAGGAGAAGAAGGCAAGTGGCATACCGCATACGAAGCCTGATTTCCTTGAACACACACAAGGGCAAGGAAAATCAAAGAAGAATAATTTCAATATCTCATATCTGACTTTAGGTATCCCTAATTTTTAAATTATCCTATTTAGTTTAATTTTTGGTTAATGACTAGAATTATGATTGTATATTTTAGGATGACAATACCTGATGGTTGAACTGCTGCTGAAAACGTTTTGATATGCTTGCTAGTTTTCGATGGAAATGCATCAATAATCTTGCATATCCTCGTTTGAACAAGAATAATGTTGTTCAGTTTCATTGTGTAATCGAATTATTTGAGTTTTGTGCAAATATTTGAGATTGTTAATTCCCATCAATTCTATTTAGGCTTACAACACCAACACATTAAAATCCATGGCTCCGAGACCACATGAACCAGTCCAATATCCTCTGTTTGTGCATGCCTTTTCACACTTCATGTTTGCTTCTTCGGTATTAATGCAAATCCACTGATATTTCTTTATTGTTTCACAATTTCTTTCCCAGAATGCATTCGCTTTTGTCATTTAGAATAGTAGCCATATTAATAAACTGGACATTTCACATGTCAAAATAGCAGAAGCGGACCATGATTAAGTTGTAACTTGTAGGATAATATTACATTCACTTATAAACATTAATACATAGATGTGCTAGTAGAGACTGTTTGTTGTTTGTTGTTTGCAGATGTATGTTATTTTAAAATTAATTAAAAAGAAACCTTTTGGTTTTATGATATATGCATGTATTCTTTGGATTTCATGTAATTCATTATGCTATTAGAGCATAGTAGATTGTATGATTGAATTAAAAGGTAGAAAATATTGTTTAGGCTAAGTTGAAAATTTTACTTTAAAAGAGAACAGTAGTTGCTGATGGTATTTTTGGATTCGAGGCTTCCAAGTTGCTAAACTACATCACTATATTGAGAACCATAACACCATTGATTTCAGTTGCCCCCTTGTACATTATGGTTTATTTTTAACATAATTTTTGGGTTATATCATTGAAAATTGGAACTAATCTATGAGTGTTTGGTCAGTCCATAGCCAATCCTGAACTGGGTATACTGACTTGAGCTTCCTGTTATTTAAGACTTGTTATGCTATATTATAAGTGCAAGAATAGGCAATCATAGATAGGTTTATCTTGTCCTCAGAAATTTATCTTTAAGTCTCAAATTAATGGATGATTCTTGTCTTTGTTCTAACCAGAACTGGTTATTCAAAACTGGGCATATATGTTATGGGTTAGAATTGGATATACATATTTAATTATATAATCAAATTTAAATGTAACATAACTCTCATTATTTATGCATTATTGTAAAGAAAAAAGCCTGTACTTCCATTCTTTGAATAAAAAAAAGATGTATATTACTTGCAAGCCCTGAAAGCCTTACAATATGAAAATTGTTTAGTATCGTTGTTGTGAATTTTTTTAAATATTGGGGGCATCATTTAGTATTTTGCACCGGACATCATAAGTCTCAGGATCGGCTCTGGTAATCACGGAAGATTGTCAATTGAGCGTTAGTTTCCTAGAGCCAGTTGAAGATAGAGGTACATACCATGTTTTTAGGTTAGAGCTAACTAGACTGTCAACTAAACATTTATGTAATGAAACATGAGTATTTATTGTTTCTTTCTATTTACAACTTTATACCAAGGGCGGAACCAGCCCTGGGCATGACTGGGCTATAGCCGAGGGTTTTAAAAAAAAAATAGCCTGAGCCCAAAATTGGAAGAAAGCCTCAACGCAATGTCATCTGTGTTTCTTTCCTTCTTCATTTCGATGTGAAATGCAGCGATTCAAAGATCCGATTAAAAACATCACTCTTAAATCCCGAGGCTGTCATCAACCCTAGTTTTTGCTCAATATTTAAGACTGGTTCATCAAGCAATTCAGGTGATTTTTTAATTACTAAACATTAAATCGGAAGAAGGAAGTAACAACATCGAGCTGGGACGAGTTAAATTACCAAAGCTGGGACAATTTATATGCGATTTTGTCCTCTTATTTAGTAAAATTCAATTACGAGGTGTACTCGATCGTTAACCGTTGATATAGTTCTGAGATCATTAAAGTTATATTTACTATTTTTGACAGATTAACATAAGTAGAGTGTTAGTTATGACCTGTGATTACTCATTGCTGCTGGAAGGTCTCTACGTTTAAAGAGTACTGATTTGGAGATTTCTTTCCTATGTGTTAATTTTATTTAAATAACTTAAGTGGGTATCATTTTATTGCCGTAAATTGTAAATTGTTGTTTCAGGCTCTCGAATTTTATTGCCTTTCTTTGAAACTATTGTGAACATTTGTTTGTGATGGCAGTTGGTTATATCGGGTAAAGCCTTCAGTTATTCATGAACCATTCTATGCTCGGGTACCAAGTCATAAGTTCTTAGTAAGCGAGTTTGATCATAAAACAAGCTCTGCTAATCCTACACAACTTAGATGGAAGCCTGTCGATGTTCCCGATTCTCCTACTGATTTCATTGATGGACTTCAGTGTGTGGAGAAGGGAGTTCTTCACTTCGTCATGGATTTGCAATTCACATGTAAGCAAATTTTTATTTATAATTAAATGAAAAGCTATTCAAAAAATTAAAATTGCAATTATGTTTTGCTGTGGTGTATAATTTTCATCTTGAAATATGATATGTGGAACACTTTCAACTAGATAGTTTGAATCTCCGTTAATTTCAACATATATTCATAAGAAAGAGAATCTGATCTGTTAATTTAACATGTTCCTAAGAGGATTCCACACAATTATTCAGTAGCTACTTCTTACTTATGTACCATGCATAATTCACTATTTGTTCGTCCAATTGTTGTGATTGACAAGTTGGTTAATAATCTTAACATCAAACCTTAAATTTGGTTGCAACTGATTTCTATCCCATTGTTATTTGCTAATTATTTAAAGTCTGAATTTTTTTTTGGAAGAATGATTTGAATTCTGTACTTAAGGAAGTTAACTCCGTAAGGGTTCTCGAGCACAATAAAGCTAATGATATGTCTTGAATGTGTAACATGAACTTACTATTATTATTATTATAATTAATTCTTTTGATTGTTGTTTTTTAGTGGTAATCAAAATTGCATTATAACTGAAAAACTAGCATTAAAATCAGCCCACCCAAACTTTAAATCCTGGGTCTGCCCTTGCTTTATACATAGAGTCTGTCAATATTTAGCAATATTTATGCACGTTGTTTGATGAAAACTATTATTTAGAGTGTGAATGGATCATTATCTACAATGAAATTATTCCTTGGGTTTGTCTTTCCTAATTTTAATATAATTAAAGCTTTATTTATGCAGGTCGTTTGATCGTAGAAGAATTGCACTATTAAAGCTTTATAATAGGTCAGATAGGTCGGCTAGAGAGTAACTAAGAAGCTGCTATTGAGAAGAGATGGAGCATGCCAGATGCTGCAGATTGTAGAAGAATTGCACAAACTACAATGGTCTTTGGAGTGGTAACATGCCAACTTGGGGGGAGAAAGAAGGTAGACAGAATGAGGTGGAAGGAGGCGAGATAGAGTAATACTTGAAATCTGGGTCTCTTAGAAGCTTGGAAGAAAAAAAAACTTTCTTTTATGTGTTAAATAATATGTATATACATGTACAAGACACATATTTGATTAACTAATTAAGAGATATGAATTCACTACAAATGAGGTATTGATAGTTTTTGTATAGGAGTCTATATTTGTTTACAATTATTGCGTGTTTGTTTCCCTTTAACAGTGTTGTAGCGATAATTCAAATTACAATTATTGTGTACTGGTATATATATATATATATATATATATATATATATATATATATGTATATATATATATATAGGCAGATTAGCAGGGGAATAGCGGTGGAAAACCAACAAAAAAGTGAGGTTAAGTTTAGCCTAATTTATTTTTCGTCGCTAATCCTTTGGAAATTAGTAAGGGTTTACCAACGCTTTTTACAAATAGTAATTTTTTGTAAATTACTTATCTGTCGATAAATAGTCCGTAAATAAATTAAAATTAAATTAATAAAAAAAATTATATTTTTATTATATAATTAGTAAAATGACGGAAAACTGTCGGAAAAATCATGCTAAATTCCATCGCTAAATCTGACACAATTACCGTCATGGTTTTTACCGACCAAAGTATTATGCAGGAAACCCGTCGCTAAGGCCAATATAGCGACGGATTAGCAGCGAATAATGCCGCTGCTATTTGCTGTTTTTCTTGTAGTGTATTAATTGTTAATCAACCATGAAAAGTAACATACAAAGTTATTGTGTATGATTATTTGTACATGCATTAGGTTCAATTAAAATAATTTGTCTTTGCTTCATTTCCAAATGAACATATATGCAAATAATATTGGCTTTATTGCATTTGCTTCTGTTGCTAAGAAACCGAAGCAAATAACATTAGTTGCTTCGGTTTCTAAGAAACAGAAGCAAATGACAGTAGTTGCTTCGGTGTATTTGCTTCGGTTGTAAGGACAACGGAAGAAATAATACTATTTGCTATTGTTGCAAGCATAACAGAAGCAAATAACACTATTTTCCTCTATCATTTGCTTCGGTTGCAAGGATAACAAAAGCAAAATAACACTATTACTTCTTGTAACGACCCGTATTTTTACCGTATAATAATTAATTTATTTAATTATATAAATAGGGCTTGAGAGATTGAAATGGTCGTGGAATTAAATAATAGTGAATATTTAATTAATTAAATAATATAATAATATATTTAATTTCTGAAATAATCAGAAATAGTGGAATTCACAAAATAGTGTGAATTGGATCATCTGTGATATTTAATTCAGTTTAAAATTTAATTAGAATGACGGATATATTATATAAATGACAGTTGAACATATAATTATAACATAATTAAAATCGAGCTCGAAATGGCGCGGCAGTTCGCTATTTGGCGATTTGAACTTCAACTGAATGTACAGGATTCGTTTTAAATCGAATCTATGTGAAACAAGAAACGTTCGGAGCTGGTGAAGTATATTTTTCTAATGAAAGAGAAAAATTGGGATTTCATCGTGTAGATTTTGATTTATGTCCAAATCAAATTTTAGAAAAGTCGCTATGGAATTCCTTTATAATTTATAACGATTTATTTTATTTTGAAAGGATTTTCAATATAAATTGAATATCGATATAATCTGGGATTTTGAAATATCGAGTTATAAATCCATATATGTATATTTTGAAGCCGTATGATAGTGTATGTGAATATATATGATAATATTAATTTATTTATATTAAATTTAAATGTTTTTAAATATATTTATATATCTAAATGGTTTATTTTGAGCTTTAAAAATAGCGACTTTTGCAAACGAACTCGGTTTTCGACGAAACTAATTTTATTGGATCCGTAATATTAAATTATTGTTAGATTTCAGTTTTCGTGATTTTTGAAGTCAGTATGTGGTTGTATGGGATTTTAATGTGAAAAACAGTCAGTATTCTAACGGTTAAAAATACGCTGTGTGAGCAAACGAAGTCGGAATTCGATGAAACTAGTTTCGTTGGGTCTGCAATGTCAAACTGAAGGTACATGTCTAGTTTCGTGATTTTTGGGTATCGTATGTGATTACAGGAATTTTAGGGGACAAATAAAAATAGCATTTGCTTAAAATTCAATAAAATAATCGAATAAAAATATATAAAATCTACCTATAAATACACCACAAATTCTCCTAACCCTAATTTCCATTCACTTTGGTCAATACATTTCTACGCCGCCACTTCAACGAGAATTTTTCTTCTTTGAAATTTTTTAAAAATCAAAACATGATTCTGTAAATCAATATACTTATATATTTGAGATCGTTGCAAGGTGAGCTTCGCAGTGAGATAAGATTTACAGTACTCGATCTCGGTTCTGGGTGCTCCAAAAATCACGGCATGAGCTAGGGTTCGAATTCACTAGTCCTGTAGTCGTTAATCTCGAGTACGGAGAGTAGATTTGAGCTAGTAATAGGAAACCGCAGCTTATTGAGGGTTTGCGGGGTAATCCGTTGATGTTGGCGTTGTGCGATTTACCAATGCGACAGTTGAGAGGTTCCGACGCAAGTTAGTAAGGTGAGTGCGAGTTCGATCAAAGGGAAAGGAGTAGATAATGATCGAGGAGGAGACCATGGTGATGTTTACTGTTGTGTATTTCGTTGAATAAAAAGGGGTAATGGAAGCAAGGAGTAATCGGCAATGGTGAATGGGAGTCGCGACATACACTGGGGAAGAAAGGGTATCACGGGTCAGCGGGCTTTTGAATTTGGTTGGGCTAAGGGGAAATGGTAAGTCCCGAAAATCAAAGGTTTAAATTTTAAACGATGTAATTATGTCTATGAACTTTTAAAATTTGATAACTACCTCATCCGTTATCAGAATTCAGCAAAACAAGATCCGATAGGATCATATGGACGAGCACTATACAGTGGAACTGACTGGGAGTGAATTGGGGCTCGTTTGGACTTATGACAGAATTAAACGCCTGAATCAAATCAATGACCAATTATCGTTATTTAACGATAACCGTCCAATGTGAGTACATCTCACTAACTCTTCTCAATTTATATTTTCATAAAGTATTTTTAGAATTCATAAATAATGGTTGTTTGCTGTGTGTTGGCTGTTTGGTTGAACTGCTAGTCAGTTGATTGAAAATATAGATAACGATATAGATATAAATCGTTAATCAAATATTGATTTTGTTTAACAGAATATTTCATAGTAAAATGAAATTGATGTTAATTTTATTGTTTAACATCTGTGGATGCAGAGAAACAGGTCGGAGGGACCCAACTTGGTTCTCAACATTTATTTTACTGTTTTTCATATATTATGTTATATGATGTGATATGAAATCTGTTGTTCATTTTGTATGGTTGAATGAGGCTGATCATTGTTATATGGTACATTAAATACCATAAGGAATACTGAAATGTTAAAAAGGAAATTTTCAATGTTATATTGAAAAGAAATATTTATAAAATCAAAAGATTTTATAAAAAGAAAACTATTTATTTAGAAAACAAATAGATTAAAAAGGAATATTTATTTGTTAATCAAATAGATAGAATTAAAAAATAAATATTTGTAAACTATTTACAAATAGAATTGACAAGGGATATTTATTTGAAAAATAAATAGAATAGAAGGAGGAAATATGTGAAAAATAAATAAAAAAGGAAATAGTTAGATTATAAAAGGAATTACTTATAAAATCAATGGAATTTATATAAAAAGAAAATATTTTATAAATAAATAGAATTATCAAAAGGGGATTTATTTGGTAAATAAATAGATTATAAAAGGAAATACTTGAAAAGTGAATAGAATAGTATAAAAGAGGGTTTTATATTTGAAAGGTTTAGACCCATGCTTCGCACACGGGTATAACATGATATGGATTTAAAGCAACGATTTTAAATAGAATCTATTCTAACCGATAGATTGAGAAAATAAACTTATAAATAATATTTTATAAATTACGTGAAATGTTTATCATTGGATAATTAGGATATATAAGTCAGGACTTATATAGAGAAGTAAAAGTCGATTTCAGCATCGATATTTGAAACTGGATATGGACGAAGTGTTAATCAGTTAGAGTTAACCAGTTAGATTTAATTAGATAGAGTTAATCGAATTAGGATTAATTGAATATTAGTTACTCAATTAGAGTTGATTGAATATAGTTATTTGAGAGAGAGTTAATCAAACATAGTTATTTAGGATGTGTTGCCATTTCGTACGACTACTAGCGTAATTCGCAGGGCTGCAGATAACCTACGGCGGTTGGATGTTTCCTGAGGGAATCAGGCGTAACCATTGTGATCGCTGCGATCTAGAGTCAAGCGAATGGATTTAAATCGAATATTAGCTATTCGAAATAAAATTAAAACAAACATAGTTATTCGGATATGAGTTAATCAAATATTAGTTATTCGATAGGAGTTAAATAAGTTGAGCTATATAAGTTGAGTTAGTCAAGATGAGTTAATCAAACCGAGTTAATCCAAATGAGTTAATCCAAAGGTGTTATTCATAATGGTTTATTCGAATAGAATTAAAGGAGATTAATCGAATGTAAATCATTCGAAGAGAGTCAATCGAATGTAAATCATTCAAAGAGAGATTATCGAATATAGTTGTTCGAAGAAAAAGTTAACGAATATAGTTATTCGAAAAAGGAGTTATCGAATAGAGATTATTCGAGAAAGAGAATTTTACACTAAATTCGATTATATCGAATTCAGGAAAGTAATATTTACTTTCCGGTTTAATCAAGATTTACTTATTTATTAATAGATTAGTGGTTTAGTTATTTAGTTAAATTAAGGAATAAAAGTTACATTTTGAAGTTGGATATTTTAGAAGAAAGGAATTATAACGCTATAGTTAAAATCAATGTTTTAAAATAAAGAAAGGGTTTCATAACTAGGATTCGAGTTACGTAAGGAAGTTTGTTAAAGATTTGAAAGATGAACTTTGTTTATTTCGAAGTTGGAAATGTTGTTCGGTTAAGGTCTGAGAGGTAATTATACTCCAACTTGATTGGCTTCAGTTTTAAGTAAGAAGTGTTTAAGGTTCGATAGTGAAGGTTGATTAAGTGAATTTAGTTAATGAGTGTAATGGTTTGAATTGGCTTAGTGATGTTTTATTTAAACATCTGTTTAAATCAAATGAATGAATCTTGGAAACATTTTCTAAATAAAATCAGAGATATTTTCTAATCATAGAAAATGAAATGTTGATGAGAAAGAATACTGGAATGACAGTGATACGTGAAATAGAGATGGAAATATTTTCCAATGATTGATGACGTATATTTCCTGAATTTAGAAAATAAGAAAATATTGAGTATATAGAAATGGAAATGGATAACTTAATGATACATTAAATTAAAAGAGATAAGTGATGATTGATGATTGATCAATCGAATTTCTATCTAGAAATAAGATCGTTGGTTGTACACCTATTTTTCTTTGATAGTTAAATCACCGACTATCGAAGTTTTTGACCATTTTTTCGTTATCAATACGGAGAGACTGGGATCAGATTCATTATCTGAAAACCACTCTGTATGGACATTAGCGTTGCGATCAAATATGATGAAGGTAATTGAAGACGGAGTTATGCAAGGGCTATCCTGTTTATAGAATAGTGCCTTCGGTTTGCCCATTCCCAGGACAAACGTGAATGGACGAATGTCTGACAGAGTATATCTAATGGATCGCGTAAGTTGATCTCTTCAAACATACTTACGTTTGGTGGTGAAGGAATTCGTCTCTCTTAGCTTTATACCCGTGGTATTTTTGGGGAAATCAATTTGTGATTTGACGGGTATGACAATGTGGCATTCAAAGTGAATTTTGGTCAAATATTCCAAAAGATACGTTATGACCTCAAGCCTCATCAACCGGGAAATGACTGAAATCGGGCAGGAAGCATGGCTAAGTGGGTCTCTCCCATTAGGGTGTATATCACCTATCTAGAGAAAACCCATTTCATTCTTTTATATATTCGATGCTGTCCCTTTTCAGGAAACGGTGGGTAGCTCCCAACCGTTGGTGATATACATTCGATACACTCAAGCAAAATGAGTGGTCGGTCATGTGTGGGCCGGGTTGCAAGACGTTCTTGTTGAACCCTGTGTATTCTCCTCTAGAGATACACTGTCGGCAGGTGGTCCCATACCTTGTCATAGTCGGAATCCAATCTCCAATAAGCACCCGCGGTTTTGTTTGTATACTATATATGTGGAACGTGAGATGCAAGCGTTCTGCTAGATTGTTAATTACTTGTGATTAGACATTATTATAATATCAGAGAAGTATTGATTTCCAAAGCTGTTTTGGGTTATCGTAAGGTAAAAGACGTCCATGTTTATGTGTGGATCGGTCTTACGATTATCCTTTCTTTTGAAAAGGATTTTGCAAAGTTAAGCCAAATGATTTGAGTTTACTCACACCAGTCCCATGACTGACCCAAAGTTTATTTTGTTTTTGTTTTCCCTAAACTCTTGGGTGCCCAAATTTGTACGGGCAGTCGAGTAGTTCAGGTCTTTACAGATATACTTGGATATATATATTGTTTATTTCCAAAATTATGTTATATATTATAATTATTCGTTCCGCTGCGAGGTTCGTATTACTCAGATTCTGTTCTGTGTTGATTTTCTTCTTCTTCTATTCTGACTTTCTATCTTATCTATTCTCACCCTCTAACTTCTTTCTCTTAATGATCAGGTATCTCCGATGTCTGAATAGTCAACATGGTAGTTTTGTGTTGATTTTCGGAGTCGAAACGCCCGATTCGTTACATTGGTATCAAAGCTGATGGTTAAGTGATTACCTTGGCTCTGTGGCGTGACTCAGTAGAGATGGGGTTAGTAATACCCTAGATTGAGTTTGAGTGTATATATACTAGTGAACGTATTTGTAGATTTTGTAAAATTGTTTTATATTGTGGAGATTTATTGATCGAGTTGTTTATGAATTTTGGTCGATCAGATTGATCCACTGTATCGATAGGAGTTTCTAAACACTCAAGTACGATAAACCGGCACAGTATGTTTTGAAAGAGAGTAAATGAAATAATTTTACCCAAAATATATTTTGATATAAAAGAAGGGTATATCTTGGAATTATTATAATATATTGGATATGTTAGTTGATTATAATTGAAATGGTTATATAAACAACCAATTTGAGTTCGTATAATACAAAAGTAGATTAATTAAATCTGAATTAAATTAGAATTGGAATTAAAATTCTGGAAAAGTGATTGTAAGTGGATTTGAGCTAAGTTTAAGAAAATTTTAAAATCCTGGGAGATTTTGAATTGTTTTCATGCATTGAAAAGGATATTTTGAAATTAATTTCAAAATGAAAGTGTTATAATATGGTTTTGATAAGTGATATAGTATTGAACTCACTTCGATAGCTGGGAAATAACTCTGATGATACTGGCCACATCATCAGTGTTCATTTTCGAGTTGTAAGTGACGGATTACTACCAAAGATTTTGTTTTCGAAATTTTTTTTGGGAAAAGGAAGTTGTTTTGAATACCGAAAGGGAATATTCTATTTTAGAAAAACTAAAGTGTTTAAAATCCCCAGGAAGATAGTATGAATCAAAAACAAATTAAAGTAGAAATTTGTGAAAGCAAGCTGGAATTGAATTGAAACCAATTAATTGTAAATTGAATTGAAATAGAACGATATCGAATAAAGTTTGATTTGTGAGTTATGAATTTGTTTAAGTATATTGGATGGGTAAGTAAGAGTTGAAATTGGTAATGGAATTTGAGATTGAGTATGAGATTGGGTTTGAAAATAGGATGATTGGATTTGAGAACAGATGATTGGAGATTGATTGGGATGATTTTGGTATATGCTGAATTGGTAGCAGAATGAAAGGATGTAATGATATGCCCGACAAAAAGGTACATGATTATTTTTATGGATTTGGTGATTTATGGGCCGATTTGGCAAGCCGCTTGGCTGTTTGATTTTCTTTTGGATTGGAGAAGGCCTAGAGAGGCGAGTTGAGGTTTGAACTATTGACCAGTACAAGGGAGGTGCTCGCGAATTTTTTTGGAAATTTAGAGTGTTAGAAAATTTTCATGATTTTAGAAAATTATCGTTGATAAGAATTAATTAATATTTTAATTGAAATTAAATTAGTTCAGTTGAAATTGAAGTTGATAAGTAAACAAATAAATTCGTACTAGTCAATAGGGCTTGTTCTCTACCTCAGCAATTTCGAGGACGAAATTATTTTAAGGGGGAAAGAATGTAACGACCCGTATTTTAATCGTATAATAATTAATTAATTTAATTATATAAATAGGGATTGAGAGATTGAAATGGTCGTTGAATTGAATAATAGTGAATATCTAATTAATATAAATAGTATAATAATATATTTAATTTCTGAAATAATCAGAAATAGTGGAATTCACAAAATAGTGTGAATTGGATCATCTGTGATATTTAATTCAGTTTAAACTTTTATTAGAATGACGAATATATTATATAAACGATAGTTGAACGTATAATTATAATATAATTATAATCAAGCTCGAAATGGCGCGGCAGTTCGCTATTTGGCGATTTGAACTTCAACTGAATGTACAAGATTCGTTTTAAATCGGATTTCTGTGAAACAAGAAACATTCGGAGCTCGTGAAGTATATTTTTGTAATGGAAGAGAAAAATTGGGATTTTATCGTGTAGATTTTGATTTATGTCTAAATCAAATTTTATAAAAGTAACTATGGAATTCCTTTATAATTTATAACGATTTATTTTATTTTGAAAGGATTTTCAATATAAATTGAATATCTATATAATCTGGGATTTTGAAATATCGAGTTTTAAATCCAAATAGGTATATTTTGAAGCCGTATGATAGTGTATGTGAATATATACGATAATATTAATTTATTTATATTAAATTTAAATGTTTTTAAATATATTTATATATTTAAATGATTTATTTTGAGCTTTAAAAATAGCCACTTTTGCAAACGAACTCGGTTTTCGACGAAACTAATTTTGTTGGATCCGCAATATTAAATTATTGTAAGATTTTAGTCTTCATGATTTTTGAAGTCAATATGTGGTCGTACGGGATTTTAATGTGAAAAACAGTCAGTATTCTGACGGTTAAAAATACGCTGTGTGAGCAAACGAAGTCAGAATACGATGAAACCAGTTTCCTTGGGTCCGCAATGTCAAACTGAAGCTACATGTCCAGTTTTGTGATTTTTGGGTATCGTGTGTGATTACAGGAATTTTAGGGGACAAATAAAAATAGCATTTGCTTAAAATTCAATAAAATAATCGAATAAAAAAAATCTACCTATAAATACACCACAAATTCTCCTAACCCTAATTTCCATTCACTTTAGTCAATACATTTCTACGCCGCCACGTCAACGAGAATTTTTCTTCTTTGAAATTTTTCAAAAATCAAAACATAATTCTATAAATCAATATACTTATATATTTGAGATCGTTTCAAGGTGAGCTTCACGGTGAGATAAGTTTTACAGTACTCGATCTCGGTTCTGGGTGCTCCAAAAATCACGGCGTGAGCTAGGGTTCGAATTCACTAATCCTGTAGTTGTTAATCTCGAGAACGGAGAGTAGATTTGAGCTAGTAGTAGGAAACCGCGGCTTATTGAGGGTTTGCTGGGTAATCCGTTGATGTTGGTGTTGTGCGATTTACTGGTGCGACAGTTGAGAGGTTCCGACGCGAGTCAGTGAGGTGAGTGCGAGTTCGATCAAAGGGATAGGAGTAGAAAAGATCGAGGAGGAGATCACGGTGGTGTTTACTGTTTTGTATTTCGTTGAATAAAAAGGGGTAATGGAAGCAAGGAGTAATCGGAAATTGTGAATGGGAGTCGCGACATACACTGGGGAAGAAAGGGTATCACGGGTCAGCGGGCTTTTGAATTTGGTTGGGCTAAGGGGAAATGGTAAGGCCCAAAAATCAAAGGTTTATATTTTAAACGATGTAATTATGTCTATGAACTTTAAAAATTTGATACCTACCTCATCCGTTATCAGAATTCAGCAAAACAAGATCCGATAGGATCATATGGACGAGCACTATACAGTGGAACTGACTGGGAGTGAATTGGGGCTCATTTGGACTTATGACAGAATTAAACGCCTGAATCAAATCAATGACCAATTATCGTTATTTAACGATAACCGTCCAATGTGAGTACATCTCACTAACTCTTCTCAATTTATATTTTCATAAAGTATTTTTAGAATTCATAAATTATGGTTGTTTGCTGTGTGTTGGCTGTTTGGTTGAACTGCTAGTCAGTTGATTGAAAATATAGATAACGATATAGATATAAATCGTTAATCAAATATTGATTTTGTTTAACAGAATATTTCATAGTAAAATGAAATTGATGTTAATTTTATTGTTTAACATCTGTGGATGCAGAGAAACAGGTCGGAGGGACCCAACTTGGTTCTCAACATTTATTTTACTGTTTTTCATATATTATGTTATATGATGTGATATGAAATCTGTTGTTCATTTTGTATGGTTGAATGAGGCTGATCATTGTTATATGGTACACTAAATACCATAAGGAATACTGAAATGTTAAAAAGGAAATTTTCAATGTTATATTGAAAAGAAATATTTATAAAATCAAAAGATTTTATAAAAAGAAAACTATTTATTTAGAAAACAAATAGATTAAAAAGGAATATTTATTTGTTAATCAAATAGATAGAATTGAAAAATAAATATTTGTAAACTATTTACAAATAGAATTGACAAGGGATATTTATTTGAAAAATAAATAGAATAGAAGGAGGAAATATGTGAAAAATAAATAAAAACGGAAATAGTTAGATTATAAAAGGAATTACTTATAAAATCAATGGAATTTATATAAAAAGAAAATATTTTATAAATAAATAGAATTATCAAAAGGGGATTTATTTGGTAAATAAATAGATTATAAAAGGAAATACTTGAAAAGTGAATAGAATAGTATAAAAGAGGGTTTTATATTTGAAAGGTTTAGACCCATGCTTCGCACACGGGTATAACATGATATGGATTTAAAGCAATGATTTTAAATAGAATCTATTCTAACCGATAGATTGAGAAAATAAACTTATAAATAATATTTTATAAATTACGTGAAATGTTTATCATTGGATAATTAGGATATATAAGTCAGGACTTATATAGAGAAGTAAAAGTCGATTTCAGCATCGATATTTGAAACTGGATATGGACGAAGTGTTAATCAGTTAGAGTTAACCAGTTAGATTTAATTAGATAGAGTTAATCGAATTAGGATTAATTGAATATTAGTTACTCAATTAGAGTTGATCGTATATAGTTATAAGAGAGAGAGCGTAATTCGCAGGGCTGTAGATGGCCTACGGCGGTCGGATGTTTCCTAAGGGAATCAGGCGTAACCATTGTGATCGCTGCGATCTAGAGTCAAGCGAATGGAGTTAAATCGAATATTAGCTATTCGAAATAAAATTAAAACAGACATAGTTATTCGGATATGAGATAATCGAATATTAGTTATTCGATAAGAGTTAAATAAGTTGAGTTAGTCAAGATGAGTTAATCAAACCGAGTTAATCCAAATGAGTTAATCCAAAGGAGTTATTCATAATGGTTTATTCGAATAGAATTAAAGGAGATTAATCGAATGTTAATCATTCAAAGAGAGTCAATCGAATGTAAATCATTCAAAGAGAGATTATCGAATATATTTATTTAAAGAAAAAGTTATCGAATATAGTTATTCGAAAAAGGAGTTATCGAATAGAGATTATTCAAAAAAGAGAATTTTACACTAAATTCGATTATATCGAATTCGGGAAAGTAATATTTACTTTCCGGTTTAATCAAGATTTACTTATTTATTAGTAGATTAGTGGTTTAGTTATTTAGTTGAATTAAGGAATAAAAGTTACATTTTGAAGTTGGATATTTAAGAAGAAAGGAATTATAACGCTATAGTTAAAATCAATTTTTTAAAATAAAGAAAGGGATTCATAAATAGGATCCGAGTTACGTAAGGAAGTTTGTTAAAGATTTGAAAGATGAACTTTGTCTGTTTCGAAGTTAGAAATGTTGTTCAGTTAAGGTCTGAGAGGTAATTATACCCCAACTTGATTGGCTTCAGTTTTAACTAAGAAATGGTTAAGGTTCGATAGTGAAGGTTGATTAAGTGAATTTAGTCAATGAGTGCAATGGTTTGAATTGGATTAGTGATGTTTTATTTAAACTTCTGTTTAAATCAAATGAATGAATCTTGGAAACATTTTCTAAATAAAATCAGAGATATTTTCTAATCACAGAAAATGAAATGTTGATGAGAAAGAATACTGGAATGACAGTGATACGTGAAACAGAGATGGAAATATTTTCCAATGATTGATGACGTATATTTCCTGAATTTAGAAAATAAGAAAATATTGAGTATATAGAAATGGAAATGGATAAATTAATGATACATTAAATTAAAAGAGATAAGTGATGATTGATGATCGATCGATCGAATTTCTATCTAGAAATAAGATCGTTGGTTGTACACCTATTTTTCTTTGATAGTTAAATCACCGACTATCGAAGTTTTTGACCATTTTTTCGTTGTCAACACGGAGAGACCGGGATCAGATTCATTATCTGAAAACCACTCTGTATGGACGTTAGCGTTGCGATCAAATATGATGAAGGTAATTGAAGACGGAGTTATGCATGGGCTATCCTGTTTACAGAATAGTGCCTTCGGTTTGCCCAGTCCCAGGACAAACGTGAATTGACGAATGTCTGACAGAGTATACCTAACGGATCGTGTAAGTTGATCTCTTCAAACGTACTTACGTTTGGTGGCAGAGGAATTTGTTTCTCTTAGCTTTATACCCGTGGTATTTTTGGGGAAATCAATTTGTGATTTGACGGGTATGACAATGTGGAATTCAAAGTGAACTGTGGTCAAATATTCCAAAAGATACGTTATGACCTCAAGCCTCATCAACTGGGAAATGATAGAAATCGGGCAGGCAACATGGCTAAGTGGGTCGCTCCCATTAGGGTGTATATCACCTATCTAGAGAAAACCCATTTCATTCTTTTATCTATTTAACACTGTCCCTTTTCGGGAAACGGTGGGTAGCTCCCAACCGTTGGTGATATACATTCGATACACTCAAGCGAAATGTATGGTTGGTCATGTATGGGCCATGTTGCAAGACGTTCTTGTTGAACCGAGTGTATTCGCCTCTAGAGATACACTATCGGCAGGTGGTCCCATACCTTGTCATAGTCGGAATCCAATCTCCAATAAGCGCCAGCGGTTTTGTTTGTATACTATATATGTGGAACGTGAGATGCAAGCGTTCTGCTAGATTGTTAATTACTTGTGATTAGACATTATTATAATATCAGAGAAGTATTGATTTCCAAAGCTGTTTTGGGTTATCGTAAGGTAAAAGCAATCCGTGTTAATGTATGGATCGGTCTTACGATTATCCTTTCTTTTGAAAAGGATTTTTCAAGGTTAAGCCAAATGATTTGAGTTTACTCACACCAGTCCCATGATTGACCCAGAGTTTATTTTGTTTTTGTTTTCCCTAAACTTTTGGGTGCCCAAATTTGTACGAGCAGTCAAGTCGTTCAGGTCTTTACAGATATACTTGGAGGAGCTTGAAGCAGGAGGCTTCAGGACTATATAGCTATTGTTATTTCCGCTGTGTGTAAGTGTTGTACTCTGATAATGTTATTGGATATATATACTGTTTATTTCCAAAGTTATGTTATATATTATAATTATTCGTTCCGCTGTGAGGTTTGTATTACTCAGATTTTGTTCTGTGGTGATATTCTTCTTCTTCTATTCTAACTTTCTATCTTATTTATTCTCAACCTCTAACTTCTTTCTCTTAATGATTAGGTATTTTCGATGTCTGAATGGTCAACATGGTAGTTTTGTGTTGATTTTCGGAGTCGAAACACCTGGTTCATTACACTTCTGTTGTAAGGACAATCGAAGCAACTGATCTGTTTTGTAGTAGTGTAATTCCAATCATTTCGAAATTAAAATTATTATTTCACTATTTATATTTTTTAAATAATCAAAATTATTTAATTTATGCCAAATAATTATCAAACCACTAAATAAAATAATTAAATAATTAAATTATTAAATCGCTAAAAATTCTGGGATGCTACAAATGAGGAAGTGTAAGTATCTTCTATCATGAGTTGATGATTTGTTTGATCACTTGCACTAAGAATTTTTTTTTATCAAATGGATTTGACCACTGGATTTCATTATCTTAGAACAACAAATTATAGTGTGCCAATTACTGCATTTCAGACACCTCAATTTTTTACAATTGCTTGGTGATGCCTTTCGATTTGATTAACGCTCCAACATATTTTGTTGATCTTACGAATAGATTTTTAAGATACTAGTTAAATAATTTTGTCTGGATGATATACTGATTTATTCTAGGAATGATAAAGAACACACGACGAAACTAAAGATTGTATTAAAGAATTTGAGAAAGCATTAGTTAATAGCAATATTTTCTAAGTATCACATTTGGAAGGAAGAAGTGAGATTTTTAGGTCATACAGTATCTTGCTATCACCGATCCAGGATTGGGTGTAGCCTAAGAATTCTACAAAGGTAAGGATTTTCCGTGGTTTGGAAGGTTATTATGGATGGTCTATGAGGGATTTTCGATGATTCCAACACCATTGAGTAATCTAACTGAGAAGAATTGGACCTTTGTATAGAATGCCAAGTGTGAAAATGCTTTTGGATTTTGAAGGAAAGGTAGAGATTGCTCCAATGTTGGTTACTATAAATGGAAATGAAGAGATGACTATATATACTAATGCATATTTTAATGGGATAGGAGCAGTATATATGCGAAAAGGAAGAGTTGTTGCCTATGTAAGTCGACGGCTGAAGCTGTGTGAAGAGAATTACCCAATCCATGATCTTTAGTTAGTTGAAATTGTGTTTGCTCTAAAGACATGGAGACATTATCTGAAGCGAGTAAGATTTGAGTTGTTCATAAATCATAATTCTTTGAAGTTTCTTTTCTCCCAGAAGGATCATCATCTTTGGTAGAAAAGATCATTGGAGTTTATGGCTTCATATGTTTTCGATATTTCCTACACTCAAGGAAAAGGTAATGCAGTTGTTGATGCATCAAGTAAAAGAAATACGGAACTGGGAGCTATGTTCTTAGAATGGATGCAGCTTGAGTACTTGGCGCGCTTTGATTTTGGACCTCATCGTGAGTTAGAGTCTGAAATGTTGGAAAGTTTAACCAATATGCCCACTCTTATTGAAAGGATTGGTATTAGCAAGAAGCAGGATGTTAAACTAATTGAGATAATAGGAAAGCTTGAGATGGGAGTAGAATTCGAGGATATAATGAGACACCCAACATCCGTTAATGTCATGCACTAAGGGAATGCATTAAGTTCCATGAAGCGTTATAGGTAATCAGACACAGTATAATTACAAGACAGATATAAACAAGATAGCAGCAGAAATTTAAATTTTTATTTCAATCATAAATCATAATACCATGGTCCACAATTTCATAAGTCACAAAAACCATAATAAGAAAATAACTTATGTCTTGTACCATAAGAGTACATAAGTAAATAAAAAGAATAATTCCCCAAATTAAAAGAGTTAAGCCACAGTAGAGACAAGAACTTGAGCCATACTTCAGAAATAGCTCCTAGCAAGATGATATCTGAATCCTGACTATGCCTGGGTGTTTCCTCCTTGAGAACCTTAGGGGGGAGGGGGGACAGAAGAAAGAAGGAGAAACAAAAAGGGTCAGACCTAAAGTCTGGCAAGTCTAGTTACTTTTAGCCAGTAGATAAATAAAAGTAACATGATAGGCATATAAAGTGGACAAGGGAGATCACTACATAAATGGCAGGTGTGACATGGTAAGCAAGATAAGGTGTACATGCCTCATTAATGATTACTCTGCACTATTACTGGTCTATCTTGAAAGAGACGATCCCTTCAACTATAAGATGGTAGACTTAGGTATACGTCCAAATGTATCCTAACTACTACCCTGATCGATCGGCTCCCTAACCCTGGCAGATACCTTGTGCTGGCCCCATAGTAGGAAGTATCACTTCCTAAAGTGGCAACCCCTCGCCGTAATAATGTGCACAACCATATCTACAGGTGTCATGGTCATCTTATCCCCCTCTCCCCAGCTCATGCACGCACATGGCCCGGTCGGTTTGCGCCGCCCGCACCGTCCTCCACGTTTGGATCTCTTATAATCAGTCAGTAAGCGTGCCCCTTCTCCGCCTAGTACGGAGTACTTTCTTTGATTCCTATTCCGGGTTACTGACTGAAATGGGTCTCACACAATATTATACAAGCTCTCCCCTTTGTTTTGTATCCCCCACTAGGTTTTCACTAACTATGTATACAATAGGTGTCTTTAGTTACATAGCCTTATTCATTTCTACCGGGTATGCTTACCTACATGTGTCTTTAATACATAATCCCTAATCTTCCAATCTTCCAATCGGTTATGCTTACCTGTAAGTGTCTTTATTACATAACCCTATCACTTCTACAAGTTATGTTTATCCTAAGAGGTGTCTTTATTACATAACTTTATTATTTCCACCGATTATGTATACTACTATGTGTCTTTAATTACATAATCTTAACGGGTTAAGTTTGTGGGCCTATTACCCATCCCCTCTTCAGATTTACTTAACCCACCCCTCAACCATGTTTACTTAACCCCCAACTTAAATTTAAGTCCATACAATCCCTGTGGATTAACTTAGGTTAAGTAGTCCAATTCTTTACCATGTCCATTTATGGTTTCATAATGGGCCAGACCTCCCACATTAGGCCTACAACATGTGGATGCTGGATATGCTGGTTGGGTCCAGGCAGACTTATTCCACAGTTGGGCCTAACCTCGTGTCATAGCCCGATTCGTATTTACGTACTTGGACCTCCTACATTAGGTTCACCATTAGTGGCTGCTAGATATGTCGGTCGGGTCTGGGCAGACTTCCACCACTAATGCAACCTAACCTCGTGTCATACGTACAATTACAATTCCTAATTATAATTACTAGACGTTCCATTTTTAATTAATAAATCAATTAATTAATCCTTTCCTTTTATAGGTGTCAATACCTATATTGCCCAATAATTTGAATTACGTGTCCATAAATGTTCATATTCAAATTATGCCATTTTAATTAATTTACCAGTTAATTAATCCTTTCCTTTTATTGGTGTCAATACCTATTTTGCCCCATAATTTGAATTACGTGTCCATAAATGTTCATATTCAAATTATGCCATTTTTAATTAATTTACCAATTAATTAATCCTTTCTTTTTATAGGTGTCAATACCTATTTTGCCCAATAATTTGAATTACATGTCCATAAATGTTTATATTCAAATTATGCCATTTTTATCTCTTTTTTCCAAGTTTCTTAACTAGCGCCCTCACAAAATTGGCAACATGCCTAGGCTAGACAATAGCCTAGTCATAAACGATAATAGGGAAAATAATGGTAATATAACTAAAATGATCATCTTGGCATAAACATAAACTTGTATGATAATAAGGTGAACATACATACTAGCATCGACATGAAATTGTCATCATAACATGGTGGACATAAAATTGATGAACTATGATGTCACAATATCTAAATTAGCAATTTAGATGTCCAATCGATTTAAATCTAACATGATAATACAGGGCGATTGTAACTACCCGGAAAAATCTGAACCAATTTAATTTTTTTTAAATTGGCTATTTTAGCGGATTTTAAATATTTAAAATAAATATTTAAATAATAATGATGAAAAGTAAGTTTGAATCGAAGTTGAAAATAAATATAATTACTTTGAATTATAAACAAGGCCTGAAATGGCGCGGTAGTTTCAAAATTTGAATTCAAACTTCGACTGACTGTACCGGGTGCAAAACAAAACGGATTTGAGTGAAACCAAAAATATTTAAATCTGTTAGTGAATACCTTTCTTACGAATCTGAAAAATCGAAGTTTCATAGCGGAAATCAAAAGTTATGTCCAAATGAATTTTCAGAAAGGTCGCTATAGATATTATATCGCCTTGAAAATAGACATTTTGCAAACGACCTCGGAATTCGACGAAACCACTTTTGTTGGATCCGGGATGTGAAGTTATTTCTAGGTTTCAAATTTCATAATTTTTGAAGCTAGTATGTGAGCGTGGCAAAGGAAAATGTGTTTTGGTCAATTACAGTTAAATTGGATTGGCCAGAAAAGGGTCATTTTACAAACGGTCTCAGAATTCGACGAAACTAGTTTTGTTGGGACTGTATCGTCAAAACATAGGTAAATTTATTTTTCTAGAATTTTTCGAATTAATTTGTGGCCCTGGCAAATTGAAATGTACGTTCAAATCGAATATAGAATGTTATATATTTTAAATTGAGGGAAAACTGACTAAAACAGTCGAAAGAGCCTACGAAACATATCCCATTGTGTTCGGAATGGGGGTAAAACGCTAAGGACGACAGTTGTTGGGTTTGAATTGTTGTTCGTGTGTGACCAGGGGTATTTTCGGATTTTTTTTAAAACTTTATAAATAAATAAAAAGTCAATGGTCCACATCAGCCCCCCCCCCCCGACTTTCTCTCTCCCCGTAGCTCGATCGAAGGCGGAAAACCGATCCCCTGTTCCCGTTCATTTTCTGATCAATCCACGCAATAAAAACCCATCCTCCAGTTAAAGATTTTGTAGAGCTAGGGAAGATCTTCAAATCCATATATAGTTTGGATTTTGTCGTGCAGAATTGGAGGAGAATTCGAGTTCGAAAGTTCGAGCTTTCAAATCGCCGCCGCCGTCATCTCCGACCATCGGAGTCCACCGCACCACCATCGTTCACCGCGTCTCTCTCCCCTCTACAGCGTCGCAGTGGCTGATTGACGCAACACTTCACGGATCGAGGAAAAAGTTAAAACCTAGTTTCGAACATTCAAGGAAAGGTACGGCTGTTATATTAATTAACTATATAATAGCACTTCTAAGCGCTACCATTTTTGATTTCACTATAAAAATCATATCTTTTTCTTTTTTTGACGAAATTCAGTGAAACAAGAGACAGTGGACTCGTGTGGACGTCTTCTACATTCTAGAAGAGACCGCATATTTTTCTGAGCCTCCTGCTATTTTTGGAGGAGTGGAACCCAATGTGAGATTTCTATTTTATAAACGATATGGAAAACGACGATGTATAAATTATATAGTCGATGTATGGGTTATATAAGCGTTGTACACCTCTTGTATAAGCGTTGTATAAGTTGTACGTTCGATATATAAGTTATATATGCGTTGTAAAAATTATATATGTGTTGAAATAGAAGTGAAATGATTATATATATATATATATATATATATATATGCCCCTCGTCCACAAACCATGGACGATATTTATTGGTTGTGATTGGTATGAAAATTGTTTGATTACGAATGGTTGATTAGAATTGTTTGTGGTTGAAATTGATTGATTGTGGTTGAAAAATACCCGTTTGTGGTTGAGAAGTATTTAGTTGAAACCACATAGGATTAGTTTGTGGAAATGAAAAAAATATACATGCCGCCTGCGTGCGAACTAGATGCTTGATTCCCCATTGTCAAAAGCTGTGAGGCTTTAAGGTAGAGCGAGGAGCCGTACTAGGGAAGGTCCCGGTTTTAACTACCCTGTCGTTATGCTGCCGAAATTTTGAATAATATTCAAGTGTTAGAATTATTTTCCTGTGTTGAAACTATATTCGTGTGTTGAATAGAAAACCGTTCATGTGTTGAATAGAAATTCATTCGTTGAATCATATTCATGTGTTGAATGGTATTCGCGTTTTAAAACAAATTGTTTTATAATAAAAATCATGTTTTTAACATCTATATGAACTATATAAAATAGTAATGTTTTGAAATAAATTGTTTTGCAATAAAAATCACATTTTTACTATATATATACAAACTATAGAAAACCGTTCATGTGTTGAATAGAAATTCATTCGTTGCATAGAAATTCATGTGTTGAATGGTATTCGTGTTTTGAAATAAATTGTTTTATAATAAAAATCATATTTTTAAATCTATATGAACTATATAAAATAATCATGTTTTGAAATGAATTGTTTTACAATAAAAATCACATTTTTACTATATACACGAATAGTTGAAAATAGCGAAGTGTTGAAATAATTGTCGGTTGGATAAAAATATCCTCTTTATCAAATGTATGAAAAGAATATAGTTTTGAAATCGATGAATTGACATATATATATAAATAGGATTGAAATATATCGAATAATGAAGCTGCAGTTCATGTTTTGAAACCATGATTTCAAACGATTAGTGCGGGAGATCCGACCATCGGATTTTCCCGAAACCGTTGGGCTCGCTTTGTAAATATCTTTCCAACGACACCAACTTTATAAAGATCCAACGTTTGGATTGTCTGGAATGTTTAACTCAAATCTGAAGAAAAACAGCGACAGAATCGATTATATATATATATATATATATATATATATATATATATATATATATATATATAATTAAATCGAATAACAACGCTGCAGTTCGTATTTTGAATTAGAAACTTCAAACGATTATACCGGGAGATCCGACCGTCGGATTTTCCCGAAACTGGAACCGTTGGATTCGTTTTGAAAAGATCTTTCTAATGATATAAATTTTGTGACGATCCAACGGTTAGATTTTCAGATATGTGTAAATCAAATCTGAAGAAAAACAGCGCCACGGCCGCGTTATGGCCGAAGCGTCGTTTGAATAAATTGGCTATTTTAAAATAAATAAAAATAGCGATAAATCGTTATAAAATATTATAAACGATATGGAAGTGAAATTAGAAACTAACTGAAGGTTGGCTAAGTCGAATGGTTTCCTGGATTTTGATCTGATGTTGGTTTCGGCCTTCGGGGTTAATATTTGGGAAATTGTTCTCTTACTGATTTACGGTTAGTGACTAATGAACTGGAATATGGCGTATGTGTGTTTGTGTTGCACTTGTTTATTATATACGCGAGTTGCTCAGGAAGACCGGGTTTATCCCATTCTGAATAACTGAATCGACGATAAGAAATCGAAGACGAAGACGGTGGTCGAAGACCGGAGATCTTCACCTCGTTTGGATGGTAACTGATGTCCTGATTGGGAGGCATCCCGAAATATGGATAATGAATGGTGATCGTCCAGATGTACGTGGAGATCGATGGGTTTGCGAGGTATATAGTGCCTCCAGTTTCGTTCAGACCCAGAACGGACTTGCAAATGGACGGTGTGTCTGGCATTGGAATTTATTCTGTGTGATTGATAGCCATCAGTCGCATGGTGTGAATTGCCTGTGTGGCATGCTAAGACGCAGTGATCAAGGCTTCTGTTGAAAAGCAAAGTCTTGTGGTGATGATCAAAGCACCGCCTGTGTGGCGTAGCTTTGTGTATGATGTGAATTCGCGAGCCTCACACCCCGGTATGAACCAGAAACGGGAGAAGACCTCAAGGGGGACGTGCGTTTTCTTTCTAGCTAGAAGTGGCGTCAATGGTTTTACATGCCCTGACGAGTTTGACTTATGTGGTTGTTACTGTTGCGAGGCGCCTCGGTTATATCGGTCGATCCGGGACCGATGGAGTCATTCGTTGGCTCATTTACGCCCCAAAGGGCGGAGAAACGCATTGTTCAGGCATTATAATCCACTCCGTGTGGACCAGCCCTGACGATCCAAGGTACGGTTGCGGCTGTGCCTGAGACTCGGGCTAGACAGTCTCGAATTCGGTAAGGATTTTCTTTTTCCTTGGTTCATGACGGAAATCCAATTTCCAAATACGTGACTTTGTGGTTTTGATTGTATACCTATATATTGCGACATAGTGGTATGGGGCATTAATGTTGTCTATGATTGATACTTATGATTTAAAATTGTTTTTGAAACATATAAACACTCGTAGTAATATCAAATGCTTTTTTTATACGTATCAAGCATATCTTGGCCATTATAAGGTAAAAACTCTATCCTCCGGTTTGCGTTGTATTGTGTGATGGGAACTGAGTCTTATAACGGCTTCATTTTTATAAAAAGCATTGAGATGTTTAAAGATTTACTTGTTTTAAAGCACTGGCAATCCAATGGAGTAAACCCATTCCATGAAAGTGGCTTGGTCCTGTGGTTAGCCATATTTTAATTGTGTTAAGTAGATTTCTCATACCAGTCCCATGACTGACTCGTAGTTTGTTTCACTTTCAAACTCGGGTGCCCCTTTTTCTACACGGGCAGCCTTGTATTCAGATTTAGCAGGCTCTTTCTGGATAGCTGGAGATGAAGATGGATTCTATCATTTATCTCTTTTTATGCTGTTCAGCTCCTGTTGTACATATTATGTTTGTTTCCGCTGTAGACCTTTATGTATAGCTGAACTGTATTTGTACTAAGTATGATCCTGTATACTGTGTAACTCTGATGATTATGTTTATCCAGTGTATTATTTGTTCATTATCTGGTGTATTTATTTATTTCTGTTCTGCTGTTATCTGTTTATGTGTTATATTCCAAAGATTACCCTTGCCACCGTCAGTACGGGCTTTGGGGTCGTCACAGTGATAATTTAGATCACATAAAATAGATCTAACATGTTAACATAAGGTGACAATTTAGATCACATAAAATAGATCTAACATGTTATCATAAGGTGACAATTTAGATCACATAACATAGATCTAACATGAATCATAAGGTGACAATTTTAGATCACATACGATAGATCTAATATGAATCATAAGGTGACAATTTTAGATCACATGGATCTAACATGAATCATAAGGTGACAATTTTAGATCACATAGGATAGATCTACTATGATAATTTTAGATCACATAGAATAGATCTACATACATTCGCATCATAGCATATCATAAAAGTTACAACCCAAGATCCATAATGATAACATAGTAGAACAATTTGAATTGGATCCAAAGAAATAGATCTATCATGACATAGCATAAGATCTAATAATAACATACATTCAAAGTCTACAACGTATCCAAATAACAATCTTTCACAATTCACTATTTTTTATCTAAACCTAAAAGCAACTAGAACTCACTGCGATTGGATTACTAAGATGATAGAAAAGGTGCTGGGTCTATGTTTGAATCTCAGAATTTGAAATTCTTTAGAAGAAGATGAGAGATCCTTGTTCAGTTTAGAATCCAACAAAGTCCGGCCACCATTGTTTCTTTGTGAAGAAAACAAAGGATATGAGATATATTTATAGCTGCTGGGTTACAGAATTCGGATGCCACCTCAGCCCTAATGGAATTGGGTCAGGTCACGGGTCGTCACTTACTTGAAAAAGGCCCAAATACCTAGAAACTGTTCTGGGCGCACTTTACAGGTGGTGCGCCTATGCAAAATTGCCTTGGCGCACTTGGCAAGTACGCCAGTTATATCTGGTTCTGATTTTCAACTTTCTATTTTCCGTAACTTCTTCATATGTTATCCATTTACGCAAATTAGATGTCTATCCTGATCAGAATTTCAAGACGGACATAATGACGTAATCAGTTTCCCTTAATTCTTAATATTAAAACAATTATTCTTTAATTTATCCTTTTTAATGTCATTAAAAATTCGGGGTGTTACATTCTCTCCTACTCAAAGGATTTCGTCCCCGAAATCTCCAAGTTGAGAAGAATGCATATCCTACCATCCATCATCCATCTACTCATCCATCAATCACTGGCATCCATTGTCCTTGAATATTTCTAATGCTTATACGAACATATGCAAAGGTGTGTGTTTATATCCCAACACTAATGCAAAAATCAGGCAGTATACTGATTCAGTTGACCTCATTAATGCAATATATGTTAGTGTTATGAATCCAGCATGTATGTAAATAAGCCTATTATAACATATACACTCAACAAGTGTGCGTACTCATTCATCCAAATGCAACATCCATATGCTAGTTCATCCATTTCCATCCATAAAAGAAAAGAAAATGCACACACATCCATATGCAGTATGAGAGTGATTGAGCCGACCTTTGTGCAACCAGTAGCAAACACTTGCATCCATCAAACATAACATGTTTCAAACACATGTTTACATCCATAGGATTCCTATCTAAAGGTCGAAAATACTATGGATAGGATATACTCAAATGATAGAAATAAGTACTGATAAAGCTTTTGGAAAAAGGAGTTAAGAACATATTCTTGAAGAGAAAAGGGTAAAAAGCATGAGTCTTGCCTTCGGTCCCCCAAATCGCATCCTCTAGGTTATTTCCCTATTGCACCTTTAGCAACTTAATCTCTTTATTGTGTAGCTTCTTAACTTCTGATCCCAGAATACGGGAAGGAACTCGTCTGACTGTCGCCTCACGTTCCACTTCTACCTTTTCCAATATACTCGGCTCAACAACTTCCACGGTGTCATGCAAGCACTTCCGCAGATGAGAAACATAGAAAATATCATGAAAACTAAATAGATTTTCAGGAAACTTGACTCTATAGGTCATTTGTCCAATCCTCTCGGTTATGGGAAATGGTCCCACAAACCTAGGTGTCAACTTCCCTACCAATCCGAAGCGAACCACATTCCTCAGAGGTGACACTTTGATAAAAAACCAAGTCTCCTACTTCAAATTCGAGGTCAGTCCTTCTCTTGTCTGCATAGGATTTCTGCCTATCTTGAGTTGTCTTCATCCGCCGTCGAATAAGGTCAATCTTTTCGAATGTTTCTCTAACCATATCTGGTCCAAGTAATAATCTTTCTGTAGATTCCCACCAACAAGTTGGTGATCTACTAGGTCGTCCGTACAATGCTTCAAAAGGTGCCATGCCGATGCTGGCCTGATAACTGTTGTTATAGGCAAAATCTACTAAAGGAAGATGCTCTTCCCAAGTCCCTCCGAAGTCTAGGATACACAGCCTTAAAAAATCTTCTAGGATTCTGTTCACCCTCTCTGTTTGCCCATCGGTCTGAGGATGATAAGCGGTGCTCAAACGCAACTGTGTACCTAATGCTTCTTGAAAGCTTCTACAAAATTCGTTAGTAAAGATGGGGTCGTGATCACTCATGATGCTGGAAGGAACTCCATGAAGACGAATTATCTCTCGGGCATAAATTACTGCTAACCATGATGTCGTCCTCTTACTCTTAACTGGAATAAAGTAAGTGCTCTTAGTGAGTCTATCTACCACAACCCAGATACTGGTGTTGCCTTTCTTCGATCTAGGAAAACCATCTATGAAATCCATAGAAACGCTCTCTCATTTCCACTGAGGAACCTCCAACGGATGAAGTAAACCACCGGGCTTCTTTTGCTCAGCTTTGACTTGCTGGAAAACTAAACATTGAGAAACAAATTCAGCCACATCTTTCTTTATCCCATCCCAAAAGAAAACCCTCGTCATGTCCCTGTACATCTTATCACCGCCTAAATGAATGGTCATCTTAGAATGGTGGTGTAACACCCCGTGTATTCTATAACAGTGAAATTCACAAATTAAAGTATAATTAATTTCAAATCAAAGAATTAAGGGAAACGGGATACGCCATTGTGTTCGTCTCGGAAAAATACGCGAAATAGAGTCCGAGTTTTCGAAAAACGGAGTCCGTATGAAGAAGATATGGCCTCCGGAAGTTTCAGAATTCAGTTTAAAATTCAAACAGACGAAAGCAGCTCAGAAAAACAAGTTTAAAATTCAAAATCGGGCCCAATTGGCTAGGGCGGGAAAATTCCCGCCTAAGGCACCCAGGTCGACTTGGCAGTCGACCTGGGCTAGAGGTCGACAGGGCTGTCGACACCCGTGTCGACTGCCAAGTCGACACGGTGTCGACTGGGCTGTCGACCTGGCCCCAGAGCCAGGTCGAACCCAGCCCACCCTGGCTGGCCTGGTCTATGTTTAGTCGATTTTCTGAGCCTTGCCTTGTCACTAGGGCTAGGTGTCAGCTCCTGGTTGGGCTCTCTTCAAACGAACGGCTATTATTGAATCAAGCTCCATCGACGGTCTAAAACAACTCACAAACATTATAAAAAGGACCTAGGACCTAGCCTAAATCATACTATCTCATTTTAACCTCAGGTCGTCGCCATTAAACCTAGAGCTCTGAATTAAAAGAATAAAATTATAGAAGATAGAGGACGATTCTTGAAGGCTACAACTAGAAGCTACAACAACTACGACGCCTTAGACAACGAATTTGGGACTATTTGATTTGGGATTTTTATTTGGGTTATTTGCTTCATATTGTAAGTTCTATGTTACTTATTAGGCAAAAACGCTAAAACAATATGGACATGCCATGAATTGAAACCGGATTTACGAACTATTGTTAATCCATTGTTTATATTGTTTATCTTTGAATTATAATTTGGGGATATTGCTATGGTAACGTTGCAAGTTAAACTTGTCATGATTTTGATGTTGTTATGAATCACTTGGGCTTAATTGTTTGGCAAGTTGGACTAATACATGTCCATGGAATCGCTATGTTTATTGAAATCTTTATGTTGATTAAACCATGCCTATGGTACTAATTAAACCATGGCTATGACTATTGATGGAATTATGCCTGTGATGTTAATATACCCATCATGATTAATGAAAAATTGGGTATTGCTAGGTTATGATGAAAAGTTGGAATTATTATGTTTATAATGTTAGATATGTTAAAAACGCTAAATTGGAATCATTATGTCTATAACGTTAGTTGAGAATTATTATGTTAAAAATACTAGATTGGAATCATTATGTCTATTATGTTAGTTGAGAATCATTATGTTAAAAATGCTAAATTGGAATCATTATGTCTATAATGTTAATTGAGAATCATTATGTTAAAAACACTAAATTGGAATCATTATGTTTATAATGTTAGTTGAGAATCATTATGCTAAAAACGCTAAATTGGAATCATTATGTCTATAATGTTAATTGAGAATCATTATGTTAAAAACGCTAAATTGTAATCATTATGTCTATAATGTTAGTTGAGAATCGTTATGTTAAAATGCTAAATTAGAACCATTATGTTTATAATGTTAGTTGAGAATCATTATGCTAAAAACGCTAAATTGGAATAATTATGTCTATAATGTTAGTTGAGGATCATTATGTTAAAAATGCTAAGTTGGAACCATTATGTTTATAATGTTAGATGAGAATCATTATGATAAATTGGAATCATTATGTTTATGAGAATTATTATGATAAAAATGCTAAATTGGAATCCACTATGCCTATTAGGATTAATATGCCTTTAATGTTTCATGTTTGTAATAAGATTATTATTATGCCGCAATGATTATTATTATGCCTATGATGTAAAGTTGAAATCATCATGTTAAATTAAGTTGGAATCATTACTATGCCAAGTTATCATCATACTAGTATTGCAACCATGTGATATGTTATAGCCTGTTTATTATGCAAGTGATGTTGGAATTGTCACATATGCCTATCACATGTTTGGTGTTATTCCCCTTTATCTCTTGAATTGTTTATGCTTATGAACGAAGTACGTTTATATACGTTGGGGATACGATTGGGTAGAATAGGCAAAACTCAATTTAATTATAAGCATAAACTGTGAAATTTGGCATAAGTAGAACATGAAATATGGCACGAAAAATTGACTTGAACATGCCGTAACTTGACTTTAAACATGCCTTAGTTGGGCACGAAGTTGACATATGAACATGATGTGGAAATAGCAAAATCTGATAAGAACATGGGCATGACTTTAGAAAACAAGAAAGTGGCCAACTCGAGGTTGGGTTGAGTTTGTAGTGTAAATCTGCCCGGAACCACCCGGCAAATCCAGTTGCTACAAACAATAGGATCCAATGCGGGTAGTTGGTCACATCGCGCTTGAAACCCGAGGTTGGGTTGAGTTCGTAGCGTAAACCTGCCCGGAACAGCCCGGCAAATCCAGTGGCTACGAACAATAGGATCCAATGTGAGTGGTTCGGTGCATTAACGAATCAATTAATGCCAATTAGGGTTAAGTCATGAACAGGAAAAGACAACTTAACCAACTTGAACACGGTTTGTAGGGCTAAGTCCTGAACTTGAAAACGACAACACTTAGCCAACTTAACATAACACGTAGGCGGGTTAAGTCGCGAACTGAAATGACATACTTAACCATCTTGACATGACTAGACTAGAAAAGGATTAAGTCACGAATTACATGACTTAATCTGTTAGGTGGGTTAGGTCACGAATTACATGACCTAATCTATTAGGCGAAACCCTAGACACGACCCCTTTCAGCAGTAACCCTTTAGAAGTATCAAGGTACCCTGGGGCTAGGCCGGGTGGGGCACGATTACTGGGCTGATTGTAAGAGGTGAACGACGGCAGTAGGGTACGCCAGTGCAGGTTCGGCGGACTACGATCGTGCACGTATCCGGGGCAGACACTGGGTATCCGTAGATTTATCTGTGCATCTTGAATCGTGTCAGGGGTTGACACCCTAGGGCTGATACACCCGAAGGTGGACCCAGCACAGGTGACTACATTCGTGATTAGCCGTATGACACGGACACTTGACGAGCTAGAACTTGTAGGGAGCCGATCGACTAGATAAATGCTCCGTAGGACCCCCGTACTTGGGTCAGACCCCGTTTCAGGGTCATTTCATGATATTGGGCCATGGGATTTATTTCGTGATTAACTTGTGATATGGGCTTAGTATACTAGTACAGTCGATGCAACGAATCTCGAACATGTGATGCTTTACTTGACTTGTCATGACTTATCCTGATCACCTTAGTCTATCTTGTTCACCTTGACACCATTCTTAAGTTTAGTTCCAGTTCATACATGACAGGTTGTTTTAACCGTTTCTACACTGAAAGTCACTAGAACTTACTCAGTCTTTATGACTGACCCTTTTCCTTTCGCCTCTTTTTCTTTCGTTTCCCCCCAGGTTCTCAGGGAGGGAATACCGCAGCTTGATCAATTTTCACATCCAGCTTGAAGAGAAAGAAAGTATTGCTTGGATCTTTTCCGTTTTGGACTATGGCTTTGGACAACAATTAGGGGACTTTTGCAGTTTATTTATGTTTTCTTCATGCTTCTTTAAATAATGTAATCAAGACAGTTATGATTTTGGGAAGTATTATGGCATGGTTTGTGTAACACGTATTTTGAAGAAATAAAAGTTGTTGTTTTCCGCTGTTCAATAATATGTGTTATTATATCTGTCTTGTATATCTGTGACTTATACTTATAAACCTCCACCAAAATTAGGGCATTACCTTTGAGAGTGACCCTAACGGAGGTGGGGTGTTTCACTTGGTATCAGAGCATAGGTTTACCAGATAAGATAAAAAGTTTTGAAAATTTATTTTCAAAAGAAAATTTAAAGAAGCATTTTTAAAAGATAAAAAATTATTTTATTTTAAAAAAGCAAAGTCCCCCAAAGCCATAGGTATTATCTCTTATCCTTCGTTTTGAATCTATCCTTCTTGTTTCAGCATGTCCGAAGAACTTAACTTACCAGAGGGTGTACCAATATCTGGTTGGTTTAGATGATTCTTAGAAGCAAGGGCCACCCAGCCAGGTCCCACCGTTCCTCCTCCCCCAGCTGCAGGAAATCATCCAGCTGCAGCAGCACCTCTTCCTCCACCTCATCCGCGGGGAAACACTTTTGCTAAGATATGTAAAGATTTTAAGGCTATGGGAGGAAAGGACTTTCATGGAACGGAGTCCTTCGTGGCAGCTAGAAATTGGCTGAAAGAAACCGATGACTTATTCGTCATCTTTGAGGTAGAAGATAGGCAGAAAGTACAACTGGCAGTGTGGCTACTAAAGGGCGAGGCTTCCTACTGGTGGGAAGTCACTAATGCAGAAAGACCAGTGGAAACATGGGAGGACTTTAGGGTAAGGTTTGAGGCTAAATTTCTCTTAGAAGCCGAAAGGAGTTTGCAGTTGGAGAAATTTTTATTTCTTAAGCAAGGAAATATGACAGTCAAAGAGTACGTTAATCAGTTCGACGATCTGGCTAGGTTCGGACTAGACCTAGTCAACACCCTGCACAAAAAGGCTCTCCACTTTGTCAAAGGGTTGAATGAGCCATTACACAGTTTGGCCATGAGCCATATACCCATGGGAGCTACGTACGAAAGGTTGGTGCAGATGGCATTGCTGAACGAGGAAGATAAGGGCAAGAAGGAGACAGAGGCAGAAAATTCTCAAGGGAAGAAAGAGGTCAAGCCTAACGATTCTAAGAATAAGAAGGTAGACTCCGAGAAGGGAGGCAAGAACAACAACTCACGCGATAAAAGGAAATGCAATTACTGTGGTACGGAAGGGCACATAGCCAAGGATTGTAGAAAGAGGAAGAGAAAGCAAGGTGAATGTTTTCATTGTGGGAAGACTGGACACATCAGCAAAGACTGCCCTAAGAAGCAGACCGGACCTTCTGGCGGTACATCGTTAACCTATTCTAGATGCTTTGTTTTATCTTATTTCTCTCCTCGATCCTATCTTGAGAACCATAGTTAGAATCTTTTTGGATGTAAACATGTAATTGAAACATGTTATGATTGCGAAATGGTTGAAAGTGGTCGCAAGTGGTTGCTCGTGGATGGATGAATACACCTTAGGCAATAGATCGGCTCAGACACATTTCCTTGTTGCATATGCATGAGTGTTTATTTTGGAAACTTGGTTGTGCCATCATTTGGTTGTTGCATATGATTTAATGTTCGAGCACTCATGTAGAAATTATGAATTATAATAGGAAAAAAATTGCATACATATTGGATTCATTTCACTAAACATATTTTGCATTTAGAAGATCAATCAGGCCTGATCATTAGCATTAGCTAAGGAACATATACACACACTTCGAATATGATCATAAATCATTAGAAGTCTTTTAAGGACAATGGATACTCGTGTTTGATGGATGATTAGATGGATGTTTGGATGTTAGGATATATATTTTTCCTAAACTTGAAGATTTCGGGGACGAAATCCTTTTAAGTGGGGGAGAATGTAACACCCCGTGTATTCTATAACAGTGAAATTCACAAATTAAAGTATAATTAATTTCAAATCAAAGAATTAAGGGAAACGGGATACGCCATTGTGTTCGTCTCGGAAAAATACGCGAAATAGAGTCCGAGTTTTCGAAAAACGGAGCCCGTATGAAGAAGATACGGCCTCCGGAAGTTTCAGAATTCAGTTTAAAATTCAAACAGACGAAAGCAGCTCAGAAAAACAAGTTTAAAATTCAAAATCGGGCCCAATTGGCCAGGGCGGGAAAATTCCCGCCTAAGGCACCCAGGTCGACTTGGCAGTCGACCTGGGCTAGAGGTCGACAGGGCTGTCGACACCCGTGTCGACTGCCCAGTCGACACGGTGTCGACTGGGCTGTCGACCTGGCCCCAGAGCCAGGTCGAACCCAGCCCACCCTGGCTGGCCTGGTCTATGTTAAGTCGATTTTCTGAGCCTTGCCTTATCACTAGGGCTAGGTGTAAGCTCCTGGTTGGTCTCTCCTTCAAACGAACGGCTATTATTGAATCAAGCTCCATCGACGGTCTAAAACAACTCACAAACATTATAAAAAGGACCTAAGACCTAGCCTAAATCATACTATCTCATTTTAACCTCAGGCCGCCGCCATTAAACCTAGAGCTCTGAATTAAAAGAATAAAATTATAGAAGATAGAGGACGATTCTTGAAGGCTACAACTAGAAGCTACAACAACTACGACGCCTTAGACAACGAATTTGGGACTATTTGATTTGGGATTTTTATTTGGGTTATTTGCTTCATATTGTAAGTTCTATGTTACTTTTTAGGCAAAAACGCTAAAACAATATGGACATGCCATGAATTGAAACCGGATTTATGAACTATTTTTAATCCATTGTTTATATTGTTTATCTTTGAATTATAATTTGGGGATATTGCTATGGTAACGTTGCAAGTTTAACTTGTCATGATTTTGATGTTGTTATGAATCACTTGGGCTTAATTGTTTGGCAAGTTGGACTAATACTTGTCCATGGAATCACTATGTTTATTGAAATCTTTATGTTGATTAAACCATGCCTATGGTACTAATTAAACCATGGCTATGACTACTGATGGAATTATGCCTGTGATGTTAATATACCCATCATGATTAATGAAAAATTGGGTATTGCTAGGTTATGATGAAAAGTTGGAATTATTATGTTTATAATGTTAGATATGTTAAAAACGCTAAATTGGAATTATTATGTCTATAACGTTAGTTGAGAATTATTATGTTAAAAATACTAGATTGGAATCATTATGTCTATTATGTTAGTTGAGAATCATTATGTTAAAAATGCTAAATTGGAATCATTATGTCTATAATGTTAATTGAGAATCATTATGTTAAAAACACTAAATTGGAATCATTATGTTTATAATGTTAATTGAGAATCATTATGCTAAAAACGCTAAATTGGAATCATTATGTCTATAATGTTAATTGAGAATCATTATGTTAAAAACGCTAAATTGGAATCATTATGTCTATAATGTTAGTTGAGAATCGTTATGTTAAAATGCTAAATTAGAACCATTATGTTTATAATGTTAGTTGAGAATCATTATGCTAAAAACGCTAAATTGGAATCATTATGTCTATAATGTTAGTTGATGATCATTATGTTAAAAATGCTAAGTTGGAACCATTATGTTTACAATGTTAGATGAGAATCATTATGATAAATTGGAATCATTATGTTCATGAGAATTATTATGATAAAAATGCTAAATTGGAATCCACTATGCCTATTAGGATTAATATGCCTTTAATGTTTCATGTTTGTAATAAGATTATTATTATGCCGCAATGATTATTATTATGCCTATGATGTAAAGTTGAAATCATCATGTTAAATTAAGTTGGAATCATTACTATGCCAAGTTATCATCATACTAGTATTGCAACCATGTGATATGTTATAGCCTGTTTATTATGCAAGTGATGTTGGAATTGTCACATATGCCTATCACATGTTTGGTGTTATTCCCCTTTATCTCTTGAATTGTTTATGCTTATGAACGAAGTACGTTTATATACGTTGGGGATACGATTGGGTAGAATAGGCAAAACTCAATTTAATTATAAGCATAAACTGTGAAATTTGGCATAAGTAGAACATGAAATATGGCACGAAAACTTGACTTGAACATGCCGTAACTTGACTTTAAACATGCCTTAGTTGGACACGAAGTTGACATATGAACATGATGTGGAAATAGCAAAATCTGATAAGAACATGGGCATGACTTTAGAAAACAAGAAAGTGGCCAACTCGAGGTTGGGTTGAGTTTGTAGTGTAAATCTGCCTGGAACCGCCCGGCAAATCCAGTTGCTACAAACAATAGGATCCAATGTGGGTAGTTGGTCACATCGCGCTTGAAACCCGAGGTTGGGTTGAGTTCGTAGCGTAAACCTGCCCGGAACCGCCCAGCAAATCCAGTGGCTACGAACAATAGGATCCAATGTGAGTGGTTCGGTGCATTAACGAATCAATTAATGCCAATTAGGGTTAAGTCATGAACATGAAAAGACAACTTAACCAACTTGAACACGGTTTGTAGGGCTAAGTCATGAACTTGAAAACGACAACACTTAGCCAACTTGACATGACACGTAGGCGGGTTAAGTCGCGAACTGAAATGACATACTTAACCATCTTGACATGACTAGACTAGAAAAGGATTAAGTCACGAATTACATGACTTAATCTGTTAGGTGGGTTAGGTCACGAATTACATGACCTAATCTATTAGGCGAAACCCTTGACACGACCCCTTTCAGCAGTAACTATCTAGAAGTATCAAGGTACCCTGGGGCTAGGCCGGGTGGGGCACGATTACTGGGCTGATTGTAAGAGGTGAACGACGGCAGTAGGGTACGCCAGTGTAGGTTCGGCGGACTACGATCGTGCACGTATCCGGGGCAGACACTGGGTATCCGTAGATTTATCTGTGCATCTAGAATCGTGTCAGGGGTTGACACCCTAGGGCTGATACACCCGAAGGTGGACCCAGCACAGGTGACTACATTCGTGATTAGCCGTATGACACGGACACTTGACGAGCTAGAACTTGTAGGGAGCCGATCGACTAGATAAACGCTCCGTAGAACCCCGTACTTGGGTCAGACCCCGTTTCAGGGTCATTTCATGATATTGGGCCGTGGGATTTATTTCGTGATTAACTTGTGATATGGGCTTAGTATACTAGTACAGTCGATGCAACGAATCTCGAACATGTGATGCTTTACTTGACTTGTCATGACTTATCCTGATCACCTTAGTCTATCTTGTTCACCTTGACACCATTCTTAAGTTTAGTTCCAGTTCATACATGACAGGTTGTTTTAACCGTTTCTACACTGAAAGTCACTAGAACTTACTCAGTCTTTATGACTGACCCTTTTCCTTTCGCCTCTTTTTCTTTCGTTTCCCCCCCAGGTTCTCAGGGAGGGAATACCGCAGCTTGATCAGTTTTCACATCCAGCTTGAAGAGAAAGAAAGTATTGCTTGGATCTTTTCTGTTTTGGACTATGGCTTTGGACAGCAATTAGGGGACTTTTGCAGTTTATTTATGTTTTCTTCATGCTTCTTTAAATAATGTAATCAAGACAGTTATGATTTTGGGAAGTATTATGGCATGGTTTGTGTAACACGTATTTTGAAGAAATAAAAGTTGTTGTTTTCCGCTGTTCAATAATATGTGTTATTATATCTGTCTTGTATATATGTGACTTATACTTATAAACCTCCACCAAAATTAGGGCATTCCCTTTGAGAGTGACCCTAATGGAGGTGGGGTGTTTCAGGTGGGCTTCTTCTTGGACATCCTTTATCAAGCTTCCAGTTTGAGGAACACATAGCCTTCCATCTCGTCGCAACCACCCATTTTCATCTATGGCATATCTGTTGAGGTGACTACAAGTCTCCCCTCTTCTAAGTTTATCCATGATGTCTAGAACCTGTGGGTCACCTTGTGGCGAAGCTCCTATCTGGTCCATAAGAGTCGGTCGTATCTCTAAGGATGTAAACAAATCAGGTAAAATCTCGATGGAGGGTCTAAAATCAAAAGCTGATATGAACTCCAAATTCTTTCTTTCCACAAACAGAGGACTCAGGGCCACCCTCTGCCTACTTAGTGCATCCGCCATCACATTACGCTTTCCAGGGTATAAGAAATCTCAAAATCATAAGAAGATAGAAACTCCATCCACCGATGTTGCCTTAAATTGATATCCTTCTGCGAGAACATATACTTGTGAGATTTATGATCGGTGTATAACTCGAACTTCTCTCCAAGTAAATAATGATGCCATGTCTTTAATGCTAACACTATGGCAGCTAGCTCAAGATCATGGGTGGGGTAGTTCTTTTCATGAACTCTCGGCTGTCTACCCCCATAACACACTACTTTCCTTTCTTGCATTAGGACCGCACCAAGCCTTGTACCGCATGCATCAGTATAAACAGTAAACACTTTATTCTCGTCAGGTAAGGTCAAGACTGGGGCTGTTGTCAGAGCCCTCTTCAGTCGATGGAAAGCAATGTCACAGTCTATATCCTATGAGAATGCCAAATTCTTCTTCGTCAGCCTGGTGAGTGGGGCTAATATCCTTGTAAAGTCCTTAATGAACTTCCTATAGTAACCTACCAACCCAAGAAAGCTACTCACCTCGGTTGCATTTTTACGAACTAGCCAATCTTGCACTACAACCACTGTAACGGCCTGCAAATCTGTACTATCTGAGTTGACTAATAACACCACACGTCCAACCCAAATTGCATATAAATACGAATCATTTTTAGAAAGAAGCTAGAGGATGAGGAATAGAAAGAAAGAAAAGTTAGAATAGAAGAAAAACAAAGAACACAAATCTCACAGCGGAACGAATAAAATATATTAAATAGCATAACTTTTGAAATACAAATCAGTAACTGTATATACATACCATTATCAGAGCACAACAGTTATTCCTGGAACAGTTATAAACACCTGTTTCCAGATACAACATAGTACATAGCGGAAATATGATAGTCCATAGCTAACTGGTGAAGCCTCCTGCTTCCAGGTCTTCCAAGTGAATCTGTAAAATCCCGACTACTTGACTGCTCGTACAAATTTGGGCACCCAAGAGTTTAGGGAAAACAAAAAAAAAATAAACTCTGGGTCAGTCATGGGACTGGTGTGAGTAAACTCCAACCATTTGTTTAACTTTAAAAATCCTTTCGAAAGAAATGATAATCATAAGACCGATCCACACATAAACACGGATGGTTTTTACCTTACGATAACCCAAAATATTTTTGATATCAAATCCAGTGATATTATAATAATTTCTACATCAAATAAATAGAATCTAGCAGAACGCTTGCATCTCACGCTCCATATATAATATAAAACCAAAAACCGCAGGGCGCTTATTGGAGATTGGATTCCAACTATGACAAGGTATGGAACCACCTTCCGATAGTGTATCTCTAGAGGGGAATACACTGGGTTCAACAAGAACATCTTACAACCCGGCCAACACATGACTGACCACTCATTTCGCTTGAGTGTATCGAATGTATATCACCAACAGTTGGGATCAGCAATCATTTCTTGAATGGGACAACATCGAATAAAATAAGGAATTAAATAAATTTTTCTAAATAGGTGATTATACACCCTAATGGGAGCGACCCACATAGCCATGTTGCCTGCCCGATTTTTGTCATTTCCTGGTTGTTGAGGCCTGAGGCTACGATTACTATCCATTCATTGATAGCACAATCACTTTGAATGTCACACTGTCAAATCCATTAATCATTAATTGATTTGCACAAATATATTCTGGATATTTTGCTAAGAGAATAAATCCTCCGCCACCATATATATTTATACAGACCAACATATGCGATCATTAGAAATACTTTGTCAGACACTCGTCCATATACGTTCGTTCTGGGATTAAACGAAACCGAAGGCACAATTTCTATTAATAGAAAAAGCCCTTGCACTTTACTCCGTCTTCGATTATCTTCGTAAAATCTGATTCGCAACGCTACTGCCAATACGGAGTGGTTCTCGGATAATAATCCAACCAGTCTTTCCATATTGACAACGATATTGGCAAACATTTCGATAGTCGGTTATTTAACTAGCGAAGAAAAACAAACATTCATTCAAAGCATCAAACAAATCACTAGGCCTCTTAATTGATATTTCATTAATTAAATCACTTCTCCATTTCCCTATCAATATCTGTTAACTCGATATTTTCCTTAATCATCTTCTTGGCCTCTTACGCTATTTGGAAAACATTTCCATATAACGTCTTCTTTTATTTTCTATATTTAGAAAATATCTTCTATTTAAAATTGGAGAACATTCCACTTACTTATCTCTTTCATGCCAGTTCAATTTTAGACTTAGGAAATATTTATTATTATATTTCCAAAATTCCACTAATTTTGGGTTAAAACAAATGTTATGTAAAACATTGTTACAACAACCCAAAACTCTACATTCAACTAACTTTTATTCAAACATTTCTCTTTGAGACTGGATCCTGCTATTTATATGTTAAAAATGAAATCAAACAAGTTGGGCTATAACTACCTCTCAGACCTTGACTGAAAACATCCTTAACTTCAAAATGGAAAAACCACTTACCTCGAACAATCAACATCATAAAACCAATTATTCATTTTTAATCCCGCATACGTTTCGCTTTCTATTTTTATCAGATTTAATTATAGATTTCCCTTTTGTTTATAACATTCTATTTTAATTTCATTTCCTTATCGAATTCTATATATATCGATATATCGACTTCATAATTATCAAATCTTCTTAAAATATTCTAACTCCTTAAATTTCCAAAAAATTTCGTCATAACCTCCTTTGTACCGGTCGATAGTTCAAACCTCAACTCGCCTCTCTAGGCCCTTTCCATTCAAAAAGAAAATCAAAAAGCCAAGTGGCTTGCCGATTCGGCGCATAAAATCTCATATGGAATTTAAACGTGTACCTTTTTGTCGGGCACACGAATTATAACCTTCATACACTTCATCCCATACCTGTCTAACCCATATACTTTCATTTCAAATTTATTCCAACTCAATCCGATTATTTTTAACTCAGTTCACTATTTTCTTCTTTAATTAGCTTCTTTGCATATTCCACTATTTAATTTGAACATATCACATTCGGATTTATTTACTTATAAACCAATTGAATTCCAATTTCAATTTAAATTTCATATTCGATTTCGAATATGAATTCATAAACCCTATTTATTTATCGGACGCTCAATTTCGATTCAAAGTCGATTAACTAATTATTTTTAAAATTAGTTAAATCTATTCAATAATTAAAAATCTGAAAAAATTTTGTTTCAAAAATCAGATTCATTTACACAACTCAAGTTCGTATTTATTTTACAACTCATGTTTGGACTTTTCTAATGGAAATTCATATTTTATTTACTTAAAATCCCTTTATTTATTTAAATAAACCATTATGGTTTCATAATGGTTATGGCGCTGCTTTTCTAAAAATTTGATTTTGACATAACTCAAAATCTATACGACGAAATCCAGATTTTTCTCTTCCATTAGAAAGCTATTAACAAATCAGTACTGACGATTCTCGTTTCAAAGAATTCCAACTTAAATTGAGTTCTATATACTCAATTGAATTTCGAACAGCCAATTTACGAACTACCGCGCTGCACAGGCTCGTTTTAATTGTATTTATATATAAAAACATTTAAACTTCGTTTATATATAAATTCTAACTCCATTCTGATACATTCTTAATATATATCAAATCAGTTTCCCAATTCAACATAATATTTTCGATTACCTATACTTATCGAATTTTCCTTACTCGGTAATATATTTATTTATACTTTGATCTTCTATATTTAATTCCAATTCCATTTATAAATAAATTATTTATAAAATTCGATGAAATCAAATTTCAATTTAAATCCCTTGGATTTGACTTAATTCAGTTTGTATTCCAAATATCGAAATAAAACCCGTCGTTTCCTTTCTGGAACGATTTCCAATTCATGGTTAGATTCATATTTGAATTTAAATTTCTAAATTATCAAATGATAATTTATTTATCTTTAATTTATAAACATTGTTTATAAATTTAATTTCCTTGTTTTATAATTAAAACAAGTTCCCATTTCGATTCCATTTCAAATTCTATTTTCAAATTCATACTTGAATTTAAATCTTTAAATTATCTAATGATAATTTAATTAACTAGATTTATAAATATCATTTATAAATCCAACTTCCTTGTTTTAAAATAAAAAAGTCCCATTTCAAAATCTGTTTGAAAACCAAAAGCTTATTTTGGAATATTCTAATTATTATTACTAATCTATATATAACATATAATCTATTTAAATATTTAATTTAAATATTAGTCTCTAATTAATTCAATTCTAATATTCCTTCTTGATATAATTTATTTTATAAATTCAGTATAATCTAACTTAATTATCCAATTAAATTTTCCATTCCGAACATTGGAATAGATTTCATTGTTTTCTGCTTAAAACGATTTCCAATTTATATCTTTAAATTCACATTAGAATTTAAAATATTCATACCATCCAATGATAATTTATTTCCCTTCATTTATAAACATCATTTATAAATTCAATTCAGTTCCCTGATTATCCAATCAAAATCACTCCATTTTATTTATGAACACCGTTTATAAATTTACTTCAATTCCTTGGTTATTTAATTTATAAACATCGTTTATAAATGCAATACTTGTTTTTATTTATTTTCAAAAAAAGTAAATATCATTAGCCCATTCTAAATTCAAATTCTATTTTAGAAAAATAGAATTTTCCTTTTTAAATTTCAAAATCCTATTTCCGATATTTCTATAAATTACCATTTAGGCCCAGTGATATTTCAAACATCCAAATCAACCAATTATCAATCATAGATTTCCTAACACATCATATATGATAATATATGAAAACAAACAATTAATAATATTTTTGAGGAATCTAGTTGGATCCCTCCAACCTATTTTCCTGCATCCACAGAAGTTAGTCACATAAATAATACCCATCCTGCTTCGAGGTAGGTTAACGCAGTATAGAAGGTCATCCACTATCATAGCGTGGGGCGTATAGGGTCATCCGCTAATGATACTGCGGGCATCCGCTAATGGTACTGCAGGAATCCAATAACCAATATATATAATAACCACAAACACTAATCCTAAATAACTAATATAAACAATAGCCACAGTAATATTTTAATGCAACCAAGCAACCATTAATTATTTTTTACCGACTAAAATAAATTCTAAATAATAAATTGAGTGAGATTTACTCACTGTATTTTTTTCCTTTCCCGAACATCCAATTTAATTCCATATTATTGGCTATGAATTTATCAAGCATCTCGCTGTCTTGCCGCTAATTCGATCAGCACTAAAATCCCATAGCGTAGCCTCACGAATACGAATCCATCACCATTGGTTTTAATTCAATCTGACACTATAAAAATAAATTACAAGTTTTCTATGTTACTGATTTTTAGAACATTAATAAATTCACTCATTATTTAATTAACAAAATTACCTTAAAATACATTCCCCCGTAAAGCCTAAGTCCATATGAGTTCAACAATTTACGGTCACAAACAAATCTACATTGAATAAGATAACGCATTATTATTTTCACATTTAAATTTACTAATTTACTGATTATGTTAAAATTTCATACCAAAATCCATGTTACTGTTTCTTTACCCTTTCTGAATTTATCTCTTCCATCCCTCGCTTGCAGGCTTAAACTATACGGAGATTTCAACCCTAAACTGAGGCAACACCTGAGATTTCTTCCACCAAACCCTTTTGCTGCCTTAACAGATCTCGACAACATTCTGTAGCCATGCCCTCCATCTATCCCACTCACTTGGCTTCCTCAAACTCCCGCATCAAGATCGAACTCCCATTTTACTTGTTCAGACATCGCACCACCCCCTTTGTAGTAGTGAAAATCCTCGAAATTATATCTCCCAATAGCAGTAGTTCCACAACGTCGCTTCCTCCATGATATCGAGCTACTGGAAACTGCACAATTTCGAGTAGCGATCCTCATTCTCCCTCTGTAACACCCCGTATTTTCTGTAATCATATAGTAACAAATCAGAGAATAATTAAATTATAAAATAAGAATCAAAGGAAACAGATTGCTCCATTGCGTTCATCTCGAAATTCTGCTTGGAAACGAGTCCGAGTTTTCGAGAAACGGAGTCCGTATGAGGGAGATATGGCCCTCCGAAGTTTCAGAGAATTTCAGAATCGAAAACAGCTCGAAAATTCGAATTCAAAATCCCAGAACAGGCTGGGCAAGAAAATTCCCGCCCATGGACCAGGTCGACCTGGGGGTCGACCATAGTGTCGACCTCCCAGGGGCCAGGTCGACCATAGTGTCGACCTGGGGGGGACCAGGTCGACCATAGTGTCGACCTGGGGGTCGACCTGCCTCCCGAACCCTCTTTCTGAACCTGATGCATTCTGATGTATTTAGACTCGTTTTCTGTCTAGATTCGTCTGCCTAATCCTATATAAGCAGCCCCCTAGCCTCAGTTTCTCTACACAATTCCATTCTGTCTATATTCTGCCTCTGTTATAATTAAAAATAAAAATGGCGTCGCTACCCTGCTGGAATCAAAACTTGGACTGATGCATCTTCTTCCAACCTGATTAGAATTAAAAGCTAAATCAAATCTCAAATCAAAGTCTAGAGCTACGGCAACAATTAAAGAGGAATAATTCAGCATTTTTGCATCAACAACAGTTTATTATCCTTTCTTAAAACCACGAAAGGTAAGTACAGTTATTTTCCGCTATAAACTGTAATTATAATCGTGACATGATTATAAATCTGAATTTGAGGTTATGTATATTCTTATCTGTCAGATCTGTTTTTCTGTGACTATTCTGTACCTCTTTCTTCTTTCTGTTCTATAGCCAGGTTACTACGAGCCTGCGCCGAATCTCATAAGAGATTAACGCACGAACGATAAATTTTGGGACAAATAATAATGCATAATTGGACATGAAACTGTTGCCTATGACTATGATTCATTGACTATGAGACTATTGCCTATGACTATGAGACTATTGCCTATGACTATGATTCATTGACTATGAGACTATTGCCTATGACATTAAATAAGAAACTATTGTAATTAGTCGCCCATGACTATTGTGGTTAGTTGCCTATAACTATTGTAGTTAGTTTCTTATGCCTATTCCCTTAAGGATGTTGGATCTCATATTTAGTATGTAACTTTGCTAGTTTATTCCCATTCACTGTTATGTACATCGAGCCTATAGGGCCATTTCATGAGTATTTAGAGAACTTGTGGAAACATGTTATACGGGGATTGGGCGTAGCTTAATTAAGTAAATCTGGCATAGCAAATATGTTGGCATGATCTGAATTGGCTATAATAGAGAATGGTTTACATGGACATAGTGGTAAACTAGAATATTAGATCTAGTTTTGAGATGGACTGTAAATGGGAATATTAAGATTAAAATTTGGGGCATATATTACATTATGAATTAGGACCTTGATTTAGGCATGTAAGTTTAGGCTAAATTTATGATTAAGCAAGATATAATATATATATATATATATATATATATATAATTTGCTAAATCTGTTATATTGCCTAATCTGCTAGTTTTGTTATATTGCCTAAACTGCTAATTAGATTGAATTGCGTAATCTGCTAATTATGTTAAATTGCCATATCTGCTAAATAACCTAATCTGCAAGATCTGTTATCTGTTTAATCTGTTGAATGACGTAATCTGTTGGAACTGTAATGCAAAAATTTGAAGTATGTGAATCTGTAGGCTCGACTTAAAATTGAGCAAAACTTGTTAATAGAACCTCAAATAATCTGTTGTAACTTGTATAGAAGTTTAATCTATTAAATAAACAGAATTAGTCTGATATCTGAAAAATCTGTATTGGAATGAATTGGCTATGACACGAGGTTAGACTCTGTTTGCGGTAGAAGCCTGCCCAGAACCAACCGGCTTAACCAGTGACCGCAAACTGTCAGTCTAATGTGAGAGGTCGTAGGCATAACTAAAATATGCTTAGACATAAGGTTAGGTCTGGCTTGTGGCAGAAGTCTGCCCGGAACCGCTCGGCATAACCAGTAGCCACAAGCTACCGACCTAATGTGAGAGGTATGTGCATTAATATTTAATTAATGCAAATCTGGGATAAATATGATGTCTAAAACGTGTTGGGTGGATAGGGTTAAACCAATTGAACTAATGAATGTAACAAACCTGTATCGTGAATCTGTAGGCCCAATTACAAAGTTAGACAAATCTGTAAAACTGATAAATCTGTATATCCGATCCGTTAGTTTGAAAACTTGTCTGATCTATGAACTAGTTGATCTGAACTCTGTTTATCTGAACTTGTAAACAAGTTAGTCTGAAATATGTTAGTCTGGGGGACACAAGGTTAGGAGGGAAATTACTTGTGTCATTTGTTGTTTGGGACCCATATTAGTCAGTAACCCTTTCTGGTATCAAAACTTTGACCCAAAAGTAGGTTGGGTCCGTGCACGCTTACTGAACTAATTATAAGTGGTTCATTCTGATAATGGCGAGGGGTGTTGATGGTACGTTCCAACCGGGTCATGTGCGTGCATGGATCCCGGTCTGCCTCTGAGGATGTAAGACGCCGTGACATCTATAAATAGGCATGTGCCAATTGGCCATCACTTTAGGGAGTGATACACCCTATTGTGCAGCCGACACAGGGTATTTATGTATTAGGGAGCCGATCACTTGGGTAGGGTTTTAGGGTACACTTAGTTCTGTCTATTTCTGTTGGTACCGTCTGTTTCTGTTGGGTGGCAACACCTGTCTGCGTGGTACCGTCTGTTCGGGAGGTAAAGGCCCATTTACTAGTGTACACCTAATTCTACATTCTGTTTCTGTAGGGATTAATCTGTTTCTGTTTCTGTCTGTTTCTGTTCAGGTGGTAAAGGCCCATTATTAACATTCTGTTTCTGTCTGTTTCTGTTCGGGTGGTAAAGGCCCATTATCAGCATTCTGCTTCTGTCTGTTTCTATTCGGGAGGTAAAGACCCATTATTAGCATTATGTTTCTGTGGAAATTATTTTGTTCCTGTTTCTGCTTCAGTTTAGACATTAGGGTGATACCTAATCCTGTTATACTAGTATTAGTGCAGAGAAATGAAAAGTAATATTATTTTGTTTCTTCTGTTTAACCTAAGTACATCTGCTGCTCCTGTTACTATTATCTCTCATCCAGTTTTATTTGCATGGCATGATTATTATTATCTGTTCATATGCTGAAAGTCACTGGACTTGCCAGACTTTATGTCTGACCTTGCTTGTTTTCGCCCCTTTTCTTCCGTTCCCCCCCCCAGGTTTTCCAAGGAGGGAATACTTTAGCTTGATCCGGATTTCTTCTGCTTGAAGTATTCAGAGTGCTTGAAGTATGGCTTGACTCTTTATGGCAGCTTCTGTGGGGATTATGACTTTAAAGTTTTGTACTCTGATGATTTTCTGAACAAGACTGATATTTATGTACTTGAGTTTTTGGTAAAGATGTAACCAAACTGATTTCTGTTTTCCGCTGTAATAAAGTTATAATTTCTCAAGTATTATTTATCTGTCTTGTAAATTTCTGTTCTGTCTACTAAAACGCTCCACCAAAGTTAAGGCATTCCCTTTGTGAGTGACCTTAATGGAGGTGGGGTGTTACACCCTCCGAACCACAGCGTCATACTCATTCAAACTTCATCCCCTTAAAGTGAGCGCCTTTATCAAGTTGCTCTCCATACTCGCAACATCAATTTCCTTGACATCATCTTTGAGTTTCCCTTCTCTTCCATTCGCGATCAGGACCCAAGCCTGTAGCTTGAACAAAGCCGCGAAAGCTATAACATTGGAACTCCACTCAATCTCATACCCAAGATAGTCGTGATCCCTACCAGAACTCGAATCGCGTATAGCAATCTCAGACTTGGTTACGAACTCCTTAAACATGAACTCAATTTTCACGAACTGGTTATTGCTTTCAATTTGCAAAAGAAAATAAAGGCATGGGTTTCTATTTGATTTCAATAATTTAGGACAGAGGTTTCTTCTTGAAGCCCTTTTTGTTTGTAAATAAGATAAAGGGGGTGGTGCGGTTTCATTTGTATCAAGTTTTGGAACAAGCCATTTTTTCTAGAAGACTCCGACTTGGTTTTAATTTACAGAAGCTTGAAAAGAAGAAAGGAACAGAGGAGAGATAGTCGCGATTTTATAAAGGTGAATACTTTTATGTTAAGGAATAGGGTAGCTAAAGGTACCTATAAATTAATTTCGATTTGATTTCCTATTAAATATGATTAGACATAAAGAGATTTTTATTCTTTTTAGATGGATATCGATTTGATTTCGAGCCTATCCACAATCAAAAATCTCAGGGTCCATTAATTTAAATCACGAACCGCTATTTTAACCTACCGACCGCCATTTCAACGTATTTACATTATTCTGGACTCAACAGAATATACTATAAAATTTTATTTGAGCGTATATATAAATAACCATATTAAATTGATATAAAAATATTTAAGTTCAAAACAAATAAATTCTTCGATAATAAATTTATTATTATTGTCGTCTATATTCAAATAGAATATATACGGATCATCTGAATTGTTTTGACTCAGTTTATATCTCGAATTGAAATATTTTTCGTATTATGATAATTTAGTATATTCGATATTAAATCGAAATCGATTATTAAATCGATAACATAAATATAAAAATTCAAGTATATTATCAAATAAATATTTAAAATGATATTAAATATTTAAAATAAATGGATCAAAAAATCCAGGTCGTTACAACCAACTTTGCGGGATCTACAGCTGTCCCTTCTTTGGAGACCACATGCCTTAAGAATCTCACGTCTTTTCTCCAAAAATGACATTTGGAGAACTTCTCTTTAAGCTGATTGTCACGGAGAGTTTTCAAAACTTCTCTCAAATGCTGGGCACGCTCTTCTTCGCTCTTGGAGAAGATCAAGATAACATCAACAAAGACTGTGACAAATTTGTTTAGGAACTCCCAAAACACCCTACTCATCAGATCGACAAAATAGGCGGGTGCATTCGTCAACCCAAAAGGCATAACCAGCCATTCAAAGAAACCATTCGAAGTTTTAAAGATAGTCTTATCTATGCTATCCTCAGCCACCCTCAACTAATGGAACCCCGTGGCCAAGTCTAACTGAGAAAATACCGAGGCACCAACAAGCTGATCAAATAAATCATCAATCCTGGAAGCGGGTGCCTATTCTTCTTAGTGAGCTTATTCATCTCCCTATAATCGACACATAAACAAAGCGAACCATCCACCTTAGTTGCGAATACCACTGGAGCACCCCATTTATATATGCTTCGTCTGATAAACCCTTTCTCAAGTAGATCCCCTACTTGCTTACTTATGTCCCTCCTTTCCCTTGGAGCCATGTGGCACATTGGTAATGCAACTGCCTTTCCATTGTCCACTAGATATATGTGAAAGTCGATCTCGCGCCTTGGAGGTAAACCCCGAACCTCTTCAAAAACATCGGAAAAATTCTGAACTACTGGAATAGATTACAGATCATCAATAGATGCATCAAGAGACTCTATGAAACTAAGCATAACCGACCCTTGTGGGTCACACGAAATCTCGAGGGTCCTCCTATGACAAGTTAGAAGCCTAACAACCCTCTTCTCACAATACAGAATGACACCATAAGTGGTAAGCCAATCCATTCCTAGAATCAACCCATAGCCCATAAACCCGAGCACATACGTGTCGCATTCAAACTCGACGCCTAACATAGATATTTTCAAACCCCGACAAATCATAGATAAATGATCCGAACCGCCAATGGGGTTTGAAACAACTACAAGATTTACTAATACTAGTAATTAAGTGCAGAGATTCAACTATGGAACTTGATATAAATGAATGTGAGGCACCAGAATCAAAAAGTGTTCTAATAGGATGGTTTGAAAGAGAAATTAAACCCTCCACAGAAATTTTTCTACCTCTATCAGGAGCACTGGTCGCGAGAGCATGCACCTGCCCTCCAGAACTTCCTGCCCTTTAACCTTGTCCGTGTGATCCTCGTTTCTTCAGGCACTCTTTAGCAAAGTGTCCGGCCTCTCTACTGTGGAAGAAAGAATTCTTCTTTCGCTTACAGTCTTTAACCAGATGACCTTCCTTCCCACAATGGTGACATTTTCTCTTATCCTTGCCTTTATCATTTTCCCTCCTTTCTTCTGCTGCTGTTGTTGTTGCTACTGTTGTTGCTGCCCCTTCTTGGGCCATGCCTTCTTATTCTGCGATGTCCCCTTAGCTTTTGTTTCCTCCTTTTCTCCCTTTTCCTCCTCATGCATTAGGGCCATATCAACAAACTTCTCAAAGGTGGCCCCCATTGGAATATGGGACATAGCTAAACCATGCAGAGGCCCATTCAGCCCTTTAGCAAACCGCAAAGCCTTTTTGTGTGGCGTATCCACCAACTCTAACCCGAACCTTGCTAGCTGGTTGAATTTGTTCACATATTCTTTCACCGTGAAGTTTCCTTGTTTGAGTGCTAAGAATCTCTCCATCTGAATGTTGCTTCCAGTTTGGGAAAGAAATTCCATTTCGAACCTCTATCTAAAATCTTCCCAAGTTTCCACCGGACGTCCAACATAGGGGACTTCCCACCAAAATGAGGCTTCGTCCTTTAACAGCCAAGCAGCTAACTGAATCTTTCTTCGGCCCTCCACATCAAAAATTACGAATAAGTCCTCAGTCTCCTTAAGCCAATTCTGAACTTCCACGAATGTGTCGTTCCCATGGAATGGCTTCCCTCCCATAGCACGGAAGTCCTTGCGGATCTTGGCGAAGTTATCTGCTTTTGGAGGGGGAGGAGGAATGACTAGTGCAGCTGGGGGAGTAACGTCTCTTTGACCTTCGGCCGGCGTCGTAGCCTCCAAAAACCTACGGAACCATCCGGGTACCCTCTGGGATATTAGGGATGTTTTATTCCACAGACATGCTGAAAAACGGAAAAGGAAGAAATTTAGATAAAGGACCTAAGGATACTACATATGGCTTTTGGGGGAATGTTTTTCAAAAATTGACTTTTCTTTTTGAAGATGCTTTCTTTTAAAACCTTTTTGAAAATAATTTTCAAAAGCTTTTATCCAATCTGGTAACCTTCAGCTTTGATACCAAGTGAGACACCCCACGTCTATTAATGTCACTCACTAAGGGAAAGCATTAAGCTCCGTGAAGCGTTATAGGTAATCAGACACAGAATAATTACAAGACATATATAAAGAAGATAGCAGTGGAAATTTAAATTTTTATTTCAATCATAAATCATAATACCGTGGTCCACAATTTCATAAGTCACAAACGACATTACAAGAAAATAACTTCTGTCTTGCACCATCAGAGTACATAAGTAAATAAAAAGCATATTTCACCAAATTAAAAGAGTTAAGCCACAGTAGAGACAAGAACTTGAGCCATACTTCAGAAATAGCTCCTAGCAAGATGATATCTGAATCCTGACTATGCCTGGGTGTTTCCTCCTTGAGAACCTTAGGGGGGAGGGGGGACAGAAGAAAGAAGGAGAAACAAAAAGGGTCAGACATAAAGTCTGGCAAGTCTAGTTACTTTTAGCCAGTAGATAAATAAAAGTAACATGATAGGCATATAAAGTGGACAAGGGAGATCACTACATAAATGGCAGGTGTGACATGGTAAGCAAGATAAGGTGTACATGCCTCATTAATGATTACTCTGCACTATTACTGGTCTATCTTGAAAGAGATGATCCCTTCAACTATAAGATGGTAGACTTAGGTATACGTCCAAATGTATCCTAACTACTACCCTAATCGATCGGCTCCCTAACCCTCGCAGATACCTTGTGCTGGCCCCATAGTAGGAGGTATCACTTCCTAAAGTGGCAACCCCTCGCCGTAATAATGTGCACAACCATATCTATAGGTGTCATGGTCATCTTATCCCCCTCTCCCCGGCTCATGCACGCACATGGCCCGGTCGGTTTGCGCCGCCCGCACCGTCCTCCACGTTTGGATCTCTTACAATTAGTCAGTAAGCGTGCCCCTTCTCCGCCGAGTACGGAGTACTTGATACCTACTCCGGGTTACTGACTGAAATCGGTCTCACACAACATGATACAAGCTCTCCTCTTTGTCTTGTATCCCCTACTTGGTTTTCACTGACTATGTATACCACTAGGTGTCTTTAATTACATAGCCTTATTTATTTCTACCGATTATGCTAACCTACAGGTGTCTTTAATACATAACCCCTAATCTTCCAATCGGTTATGCTTACCTTTAGGTGTCTTTAATTACATAACCCTATCACTTCTACAAGTTATGCTTACCCTAAGAGGTGTCTTTAATTACATAACTTTATTATTTCCACCGATTATGTATACCTCTAGGTGTCTTTAATTACATAATCTTAACGGGTTAAGTTTGTGGGCGTATTGCCCATCTCCTCTTTAGATTTACTTAACCCACCCCTGAACCATGTTTACTTAACCCCCAACTTAAATTTAAGTCCATACAATCCCTATGGATTAACTTAGGTTAAGTTGTCCAATTCTTTACCATGTCCATTTATGGTTTCGTAATGGGCCAGGCCTCCCACATTAGGCCTACAACATGTGGATGCCGGATATGCCGGTCGGGTTCGGGCAGACTTATTCCACAGTTGGGCCTAACCTCGTGTCATAGCCTGTTTCGTATTTACGTACTTAGACCTCTGACATTAGGTTCACCATTAGTGGCTGCTGGATATGCCGGTCAGGTCCGGGCAGACTTCCACCACTAATGCAGCCTAACCTCGTGTCATAAGTACAATTACAATTCCTAATTGTAATTACTAGACATTCCATTTTTAATTAATTAAGCAATTAATTAATCCTTTCTTTTTATAGGTGTAAATACCTATTTTGCCCAATAATTTGAATTACATTTCCATAAATGTTCATATTCAAATTATGCCATTTTTAATTAATTTACCAATTAATTAATTCTTTCTTTTTATAGGTGTCAATACCTATTTTTCCCAATAATTTGAATTATATGTCCATAAAAGTTCATATTCAAATTATGCCATTTTTAATTAATTTACCAATTACTTAATCCTTTCCTTTTATAGGTGTCAATACCTATTTTGCACAATAATTTGAATTACATGTCCATAAATGTTCATATTCAAATTATGCCATTTTTATCCCTTTTCCCCGCTCCTTAACTAGCTCCCTCACAAAATTGGCAACATGCCTAGGCTAGACAATAGCTTAGTCATAAACGAAAATAGGGAAAATAATGGGAATATAACTAAAATGATCATCTTGGCATAAACATAAACTTGTATGATAATAAGGTGAACATATATACTAGCATGGACATGAAATTGTCATCATAACAAGGTGGACATAAAACTGATGAACTATGATGTCACAATATCTAAATTAGAAATTTAGATGTCCAATCGATTAAAATCTAACATGATAACATAGGGTGACAATTAAGATCACATAAAATAGATCTAACATGTTATCATAAGGTGACAATTTAGATCACATAAAATAGATCAAACATGAATTATAAGGTCACAATTTTAGATCACATTGGATAGATCTAACATGAATCATAAGGTGAAAATTTTAGATAACATATGATAGATCTAACATGAATCATAAGGTGACAATTTTAGATCACATAGATCTAACATGAATCATAAGGTGACAATTTTAGATCACATAGGATAAATCTAACATGATAATTTTAGATCACGTAGAATAGATCTACATACATCCGCATCATAGCATATCATAAAAGTTACAACCCAAGATCCATAATGATAATATAGTTGAAAATTTTGAATTAGATCCAAAGAAATAGATTTATCATGACATAGCATGAGATCTAATAATAACATAGATTCAAAGTCTACGATGTATCCTAATCACAGTCTTTCATAATTCACTATTATTTATCTAAACCTAAAAGCAACTAGAACTCACTGTGATTGGATGGCCAAGATGATAGAAAAGGTACTGAGTCTATCTTTGAATCTCAGAATTTGATATGCTTTAGAAGAATCTGAGAGATCCTAGTTCAATTCAGAATCCAGCAAAGTCCGGCCACCATTGTTTCTTTCTGAAGAAAACAAAGGATATGAGATATATTTATAGCTGCTGGGTTACAGAATTCGGATCCCACCTCAGCCCTAATGGAATTGGGTCAGGTCACGGGTCGTCACTTACTTGAAAAAGGCCCAAATACCCAGAAACTGTTCTGGGCTCACTTTACAGGTGCGCTAGTGCAAAATTTCCTTGGTGCACTTGGCAAGTGCACCAGTTATATCTGGTTCTGATTTTCAACTTTCTATCGTCCGTAACTTCTTCATACGTTATCCATTTTATGCAAACTAGGTGTCTATCCTGACCAGAATTTCTAGATGGACGTAATGACGTAATCAGTTTCCCTTAATTCTTAATACTAAATTAATTATTCTTTAATTTATCCTCTTTAATGTTGTTAAAAATTCGGGGTGTTACATATAAGATAATACGAGATCAGCCGAGATGGTTGGCTTTGTAAAGACAAAAGGTTGTATGTTCCGAAAGTAGATGACTCAGAGATGATGTTTTGAAAAAATGTCCTCACTCCAAGTTGACTATTCATCTTGCTAGTAAAAGGATGTATTCGAACATGAGATCAACTTATTATTGGAAAGTTATGAAAATGGATATTGGATAGTTTATCTCAAGTGTACGAATTATTAGTTAGTAAAGGCCAAGTAGAAGAAGTCGAGCAGACTTCTACAACAACTAGAAGTTCCTACATGGAAACGAGAGGAAGTGTCCATGGATTTTGTTGATGGATTGCCTGGGGAATAGGATATGGTAGTATTTGGGTAATATATGATAGACTGGCCATGAGTTTAAGATTCATTCCTTTTAAGTGATCAACTAATGTTGGGTACAAAGCTGCATTTGAGTATAACTTATCATCCTCAAACGGATGGGAAAACTGATAGTGTTAATCAGATATTGGGAGTTCTTCTGGGGCACATATCATTGATTTTGAAGGATCTTAGGGTGATCACCTACATTATGTTGAGTTTTCTTTTAACAATAATTAGCAGTAGAACATTGATGTGGCATTGTATGAGGTTTTGAAACCATGTAATGCACCTTCTTGTGGGTTGGAAGTGGGTGAGAAATTGATGCTTGGTCCAGATAAGATTTCTGAGACATCGATAAAGGTAGAACTCATTTGGTACCGAATGAAGGTCACTTAGGATCGTTAGAAGAGTTATGCATATAAGAAAAGATCTGAATTTTCAGTTAGAGAATTGTATTTGTTAAAGTTTCCCCTTTGAAGAGTGTTGTTAGGCTTGGTAGACAATAAATATTGGCACCTTTATTTTTTTGTACCATTTCCTATTGTTAAGAGAGCACAGAAGCTAGCAAATTGTTTGGGTCTACCTTTGAAGATGGCTAGTGCACACAGTGTTTTTCATATCTCTTAAGTACAGTAGTATGTGCATGACTTGGGTATTGTGGTAGAACTGAATTATCTTAAATATGTTAAGAAAGAGCCATAGGTTTAAATACCTCTTACTTTGTATTGTGGAGAACGATACGAAACAAATTCAGAGGAAAGCAGATTAGATCATTAAGGTACAATGAAGCGATAATGATAATGATTGTACATGACAAACGGAGAAGGGTATGGAGGAGGCGTATTCGGGGCTCTTCGGATGGTATGTCCCATTTATCATATCTATTTGCATCATGATGTCTTATGTTATTAGAATTTCATATGTTAAGAACTTAGGATAGGAATTGGACTTCCTATCGCGTGCTTGAACGCTAGTCTGCATTATAGATTGGATGCACATGGATGGTGGGCATGCAATAAACAATGTTTTCTTGTGATTATTTGGAATCGAGGGCAAAATTCCGAAAAGTTGAAAAATGAAACAACTCACATTTTACGTATTAGCGGGTCGTAAAAGAATTCTATTTAGTTCGTTTATGGTTGAAATATTCAAATATTTTGAGATATAATTCTTTGGAATATTTATGAGTCCATTATTTTTGCTGAATTCTTTTGTGACTATTTTGTCCTTATAAATTTTTCTTTTGCCATAGCTTTTGATAAGAGAAGAAGTAGATGCTCGAACATGTCTCATTATTTAGGGATGGTGGATTCCCATTTTAAATAGTGATCACATTGTGAAAACAAATTGGTAATTTGAGAGATGATAGTGTTAAATTTTTAATAGTTGTTGGCCAGATTTAGAGCAGTTTTAATGGGCTGGAATTGAAAAGCCCATTGCATTAGTCATTTTTTGCTGTAAATAAGGATTGAGTAGGTCAATTTTTAGTTCCTTCTTCATTTTCTCTGCGCCGTTTAACCCAAATCCACTCTAATCTTCCCCAGATTCACAAATCTATATACATCTGTTCATCAAATCATATCTAATTATTGATTAGAAATTGGATCTACGTAGACTGATTAGATCTCTCCATTTAGATCAAGGATTCGAGTGTTTATTTGTTTTTCAAATTGGATCTCCACTGAATTTTTTTGATTTGTACGATAGGTGAGTGATAATGATCTCTCATATGCTTATATTAAATCACATGCTTATAGTAACAGTGATTGTAATATTTTTTATTATATCAAATAATAAAAACATGGAATACAGACTAACATATCATTTACAAAAATAATTTCCTTGTAGGGAAGACAAAGACCGAAAATAACACAGCTCAAAATTACCTAATACAGTAAAATTCCAAATAGAAACAAATTACATAAGATTGCATTAGGGGATTGATATACATTAGCTGACTTCTTCAGATAAATAACAAAGATTTCATGAGCCATAAGGAGACTCAGAAAATTGAACATACACATAAGTCATTGCTGTAATGATAGACCTTCAAAAACTCAATCTTTTTACTCCTAGTGACTAGGGCATTGAGCTCTTTATAACCTGGAAGGGATGCTGATAGTGGTGTGTTGGCATTTTCAGCTGCTATGAGAGGGGAGGAGGCTGTAGGCTGTAGGTGAAACAAGTTGAGCATATGGATTATCCAGCTTTGATTTGTTCTTTTTCTTAGCAGAGGTGGAAGGAGTATCTTCTTTCATGTTGTTGTTGGGGGTGACATGGAGACAAACTATCTAACGTGCTGCGGTAGGTTGATCAATGGCATTTTAAAGCTTGAGAGGACTTTGCTTATTCAAAATGCTTGGTTTAAAGTGAGAAGAACTAGAAAAAGGTGAAGTGTAGCTTAGTGAGGCAACTGAGTGCTGTTGTGGAGAAGAACAACCTGAATTTAAAAAATTGATCACCAACTCAGTGTTGATGAACCACTTTCTTGTCGCCTTTGCCTTTGCCATAACCGATGACATAAAGCGAACAGTTCTTACATTTTGGTTAGAAAGTCATGTTTGTCTTTACGAGAAGTAGAATTAAATTTGGCATTTACTTTTAACTCAAGTGTTGTTATAGAGTCTTTACCATTAGCTAGCGTAGCTGTCAACAATTCATCATTTTTCAACTGAGAAACACTACCTACAGTGGTTGTGTTACCTACTGCTACTTCACTAAGTTGATCGTAAAGAGAACATAATTCCCCTTCTTCATACCCACGTTCATCATCCACAATATTTCTTTCTTCATTAGCCTGGTCAACAACATCAAAACTATTTGATGTGCATATGCTATTATCAGTTAAAGCTTTAAAATCTTGCTTTCCAGTTTTGCTGCTAGACTTAGCTACACCAACTTCATCCAAATGACCTTCACCGGTAACCAAGTCATCTATCACCTCCTTCTCCACTTCTTTCCACCTATTTCTACTGCTAAGAGTAAAGCGTTCAGTTCAATTATTTTTGCTTGTGATTTTCCTCCAAAAACTCTTTTTACTACAATTTGGTAAAACAACTGAGTTCACTGCCTTATTCGTATCAGCTTTAGTGACTTCGTTACTCTTCGTAATCACCACCTTATCACTAATAGTTTCAATGACTTCAGCGCATTTCTCTTCAACAACCACTAGCATGTTGCTAACCCATCTCTCCGTAACATGGCCAAACTCTTTGCAATGAATACACGTTTCAAGTTTCTACAAATAAAACACTTTAATAACAGAGCCGTCTACTAATCGAATAGGGAATTCATCAGGTAAGTCATTATCAGGCGTTATATCCATCATACATTTTGCATACTCTAATCTCTCTAACTTTTCCGTTGAAACTATTAAGAGATGACGAGGAGAGTTATTAGTTAGGAACAATTGTAATTTTATTGATACAAAAATATGATACAAAAAGCACATATATATAGTGCTATGAGCCCAACGGCTAGTACAAAATGGCTAGTAGATAATTACAAAACATACTAAATATGATAAAACGTGTTCACACACTAGTGGCTCTATTGTAACGACTCTATTGTCTTCATTATGCCCCCTCAGTTCGAACTAGGGTTTCCTTTTTCATTCTGGCCTCCGCCTCCACTGATAGCACGAAGTTCCTCTCTCATTCGGATAAAATTCTTGGTCGAAAGGGCCGTTGTGAGAGCATCTTCTCTCCGATAGTATGCGGGCACATGACATAGTGCAAGTCTTCCTGATTGCGTTCTTTCTCTCACAAAGTGGAGATCAATTTCAAGATGTTTCGTCCTTGAATGTTGGATAGGGTTTAGAGATAAAGATATTGTGCTCTTATTATCGTACCAAATGACCGGCTTTCGTCTTGGAGTGAAACCAAGCTCCTCCATCAGTGATTCTATCCACGTGATTTCAGCTGTAGTGCTTGCCAGTGCACGGTACTCCGCCTCTGTACTAGATCTGGATGTGGTCTGTTATTTCTTCGTACACTAGGAAATGATATTGGAACCGAGGTAAACGCGGTATCCTAAGATGGACTTTTGATTGTCAATATCGTTGCCCAATCGGCATTGCTAAAGAACTATAAGTTAAGTTCTTTTTCTGAATTTAGGCGTATGTCGTAATGTCTTGTGCCTTGTAAGTATCGTAACACTCTCTTTAAGGCCATTCAATGTTCTGATAAAGGGTTCTGCATGTATTGACTGAGTTTATTGACGCTGTAGCTTATGTCTGGTCGAGTAGTAGTTGCGTATTGTAGCACTCCTATTATGCTTCTATATTGTTTGGCATTGTCGATAGCCTCTCCTTTCTGCTTAGATAGTCTTAGGTTATTAATCATAGGTGTAGATAATGGGTTTGCCTTGTGCATATTTTCCCTTTGCAGTATTTCAGTGATATAATTTTGTTGGGATAATATTAATTCACCATTTTTGTTCCTAATCACTTGTATTCCAAGAAAATTCTTCAGTTCCCCCAAGTCTTTAATGGCGAAATTTTGATCCAACTTGTGTACGGTTCTGTTTATTTTTTCGCTGTTGTCTCCTGTTATTAGCATGTCGTCAACGTATACTAGAATGAACACAGTTCCATGTATGCCCTTCTTCATATATAGAGAATTGTCTGATTTAACTTGTGAGAAACCCATGTCAGACGAAGTTGACTTTAACTTTTCGTACCAAGCTCTCGAAGCTTGTTTTAAGCCATATATTGCTTTGTGTAGTTTGCATACTTTATCAAGTCAATTCCCCATTCAAAAAAGCATTGTTGAAGTCTAGTTGCCTCACCTTCCATCCTTTTTTAGAGCGATGGTCAGTATAATTCTGATGGTTGTGGGTTTTATGACTAAGGAAAAAGTTTCGTTGAAGTCAAAGCCAAATTGTTATGCGTAAGCTTTTGCAATCAGTCTGGCCTTGTATTTGTCAATAGATCCTTCTTCTTTTCTTTTTATTTTGTATGTCCACCTACAACCAATCATATTTTTGTGTTTTGGTTGAGTCACTAAGCTCCAAGTGTTGTTTCTTATGAGAGCTTTATATTCAGTGTCCATTGCCTCCTTCCATTTGTTTGATCTTATAGCCTGAGTGAAATTCAATGGTTCGATCTCACTGGCTGAAATATTATATACTTCGGGTTTGAAGATGCCTCTCTTTGACCTGGTGATCATGTGATGTCCAGTTGATTGTGGTGGTGTCTGCTGCTGTGTATCATTGTTGCTGGTAGTGTAAGCATGGTTATTGTTTTCTGTATCTTCACTATACTGCATGTTTTGATTTGATTGATATATGTTTGTATCTTCTGAGTCATTGTGTGTCTCATTGGTTTGCTCATTTGTTCGGTCTATAGTTTCTTCCTGTGTGTTTAAATTACATGTGTGTTGTTGCTCTTCATCTCTATCAATTGAAGGTGGTTCAGTAATGAATGGCTCGAACCATATGTTATTGTTTATGCTTTGTTCCCCATCCTTTTTGCCGATTTGCTTTTCTGCATAAGGAAACTTGTTTTCATTAAATATCACATGTCTAGAAACATATATTTTTCATTTTTGTCCATGCACTTATAGCCTTTGTGGTTTTGTGTGTGCCCAATGAATGGGCATGGGCTTGATCTCATACTTAGTTTATGGCTGTTATAGTTTCTTAAATATGGAAAACATAGACGCCCATAGGCTTTCAAAAAACCATATTCTGGTCTAACACTGTATATCATTTCATGAGGGCTTTTATTGTTTAAGACTTAGGTTGGCAACTAGTTAATGAGAAATACCAATGTGTAGAAAGCTTCGTTCCAATATTTCATATGTAATGAGCTTTGTGATAACAAAGTTAGACCAGTTTCTACTATGTGTCAATGTTATCTTTCGACTAAACCATTTTGTTCGGACATATGGTGGCAAGTTAATCTATGTTTGATCCCTCTTTTGAGAAAGTAATTAGTTAGAGGTTTAAACTTAGCTCCCCCATCAGTTTGAACAACCTTAACAGTACTGTTCATTTGTTTTTCGACATGAGTTATAAATTGCATAACTGTATTGCAAGTTTCTGATTTCGTTTTCAGCATGTATATCCAAGTATATCTAGAATAAGCATCCACAAAAGAAAGATAATACTTATGTCCCTGATATGAATTTAGAAGCACGTGTCCCCACAAGTCAGCGGCTATAAGCTCCAGTGGCTCATTATAACTAGTTTCAGAATCACTAAACGGAAGCTTATGGCTCTTGCCGAGTCGGCAGTGTGTGCATATGTGTTTGATAGGTACATTTTTATAATGAATGTTATTATTACGTAGAACAGTCTTAACAGTTTCCAGATTAGGATGTCCTAATTTTACATGCCAAGAACTAATCAGGTTACATTTACTGCTATTATTGTCATAATCAACGTTATTGCAGGTATTCCTAATACAGTCATTGTCACTACTAGCATCTACATTATTGCACCAGAATTCTCCACTTGATTTTGTAGTCTTCAAGTTGTTGAATTTGTATAAACCATCATATAGGTTACCTTGAAGTAATATTTCATGATTTAGTGAATCTTTAACTAGGAAAAACCTAAGATGAAATTCAAAGTAAACATTATTGTCGTTGGAAAATTTTGATACACTTAACAAATTTTTATTAATCGTGAGTACCCTAAGAAGATTGTTTAATTTGAGTTGTTTTTCCCAAAAATTGTCCCTTTGCCTATACGTGTGATACTAGCAGTACTACCATTACCCATATGCAAATTCCTCATACCCGAGTAATTTCTGCTCCCAATGTTTAAATTCTGAAGATTGCTAGTTATGTGGTGAGTCGCTCCTGAGCTAGGGTACCATTCTTTGAAGCCATTGTCTTCATTTTTTACTTCATCATCTTCTACAACATTATGTCTTCAGTTTGCACCATTATTATTTTGAGCTGAATTCCCTGTTATTGCCATATTTGCTTGTGCTCTTCTTTGTGAAGAGTAATTTTGGCTTGCTTGTTGTCCACCTGTGTCTGAATTGTACCTGAAGTAACATTTATTTTCCATGTGACCAAACTTTTGGCATATTTGACATTTCACACGATAGTTGTTATTATCTCCTTGTATCTGGTTATTTCTGACTGTGGCATACAGAGAACTTATTTTGTGCTATTTTTCTTTGGTCAATTCTGCCTTCATGAGCGAGGAGTGCTGATCGAACGAACTGTAAGTCAGGTAAGGTTTGTTGTGTGGCTAACACAGTTACTAGAGATTCGTATTCTTCATTTAATCCACCGATAATAAATAGAATTTTCTCACTGTCACAGATCTTATGTCCAACAACATTTAGTTTGTCACATAGATTTTTTATTTTTCCTAAGTATTCTTTCATGCTTGCCTCGTTTTTTCTAGAATTTTGTAATTCCCTTCTATATTGCATGATTCTAGCAGCTGATTGTGAACTGAAAATCTATTGCACAGTGGTCCATATTTCATAAGATGTGTTGTAGCCAACTATCTGTGATAATAAACTCGGGCTTATCGATGATAGCATCCATGATGATAACAGGCTGTCTTGTTTCTGAAATTTGACATGGTCAGGGTTCGGTGAGAGATTTCCATCTTCGTCTGCTATCATCACTATTAGTATAATTATGGTTCCATTGACACTCTTGTAGTCCATAGCCCTTTAACGCAATTTCAATTTGGTATTTCCATAGTATGTAGTTATCCTTGTCCAACGATGTAGTAATGACTTGACTTTTTGGTTTGATCAGGTTATGATGGCTTGGTGGGGTGTTGATAATGGCGCTTGCTGATACAGCTGATGTGCCACCGGAGTAATTAGGCAATAGATATGAGAATATGATGAGGCAGTTTAATTATAGTTGCAGCTTTTTTGTCTCACTTGTATCACTGTAACGTGATAAAGCTCATGACAGCATGTAGAGATCCAGAAAAAATAAAGATCGAAAGAGGTCTGACACTATAGAGTTGGTTTTGTAGCTGTGATCAACACTTTTGATAAAGAATAAGTCTTTCGGCATTAAGGCTCTGATACCATATTAAGAGATGAGGAGGAGAGTTATTAGTGAGGAACAATTGTAATTTTATTGATACAAAAACATGATACAAAGAGCACATATATATAGTGCTATGATCCCAACGGCTAGTACAAAATATACCAAGTATGCATGAGCCTAACGGCTAGTATCAAAAATATACCAAGTATACATGAGCCTAACGGCTAGTATTAAATATACCAAGTATGCATGAGCCTAACGACTAGTAGATAATTACAAAACATACTAAATATGATAAAACGTGTTCACACACTAATGGCTCTATTGTCTTCCTTAGAAACATTCATACATAGAAACTTTCCTACATGAGTTGCTAGCCAACTAATGCCCAACAATGACCAAGCATATAAGGGAACATTCATAATTTTAATCCAAACAGGAACGCTCTTTATACAACTACCAGTGTACCAAGTGAAGCATCCCATAGTTTCACTATGGATAATTTGTTTCTAGTTATTGCTGGGTCAGACTTGATAATTTTTTTTGTCTATGATACAAGAGAGATGAAAGAAGAAGAAATTACCGTTCGACTTGATTTTAATTCCACCATTTGGCATCCATACTCGCTTGAGATGGTTAACCACTGTCATACACGACAGTGGCATGTCAATGAAAAATCCAACTAAGTACTACTACAACAAACTCTGGCTTGAACGGTTTCTTCAAAAGGGAATAATCTTTTTCCAGCGAACCACAGCTCAAAAGGAGGAGGCGGGCCAACATTTCTAGGCTTCGCAGCAAACAAGGAGGACCACTTAACGGATGGCAAGCCGAGATCAGGAAAGGGCGGAACAGTGGGAGGTGGGTCAGGTGAAGGTGGGGTTGGAGGAGGCAGTGGATTGGATTGAAGAGCAGCGTTGGGAGAGGAAGCGTGAGAAGAGAGGAAGGACAAGGAGGCCATTGTTAGTCTTGAGGAATAAAATTTCATTATTTATATGTTAAATCACTTTAAAACTTAACAAGATCTAATAGTTTCACATTTATAATAATTGGATTATAAAGTATGATGATGAATAAGTTAGATCCAATGTATTTTATTAATAATTATCCTTGTTTGATGGTAGAACTATGATTATTTTTTATTAAGCCATGATTGAGAGGTATTGGATGATTATGCATCATCGTTTGAATGTTTGAATTGATTGAGTTACTTTCCATTGTTTCCTAGGGTTCTTTATGTTTGCGATACGGATGATCAGAGATGACTGATCGGAGTAAGATAAAGTGAATTGTAACACCCCACGTCGGTTAGTGTCACTCACAAAGGGAATGCACTAAGTTCTGTGGAGCATTTAGGGTAAAAGATGCAGTTAAATTACAAGACAGACAGAAATTAAATAGCGGAAAATAAAACTTTGCTTTATTGATAAAATAGTTTGTACAAAGATTTCTTTACAATATCAGAGTGCCATCTGTCTTACAAAATAAAGAAGCATAAAAATATATTTATATTTCCCAATGTAGCAAGAACCAACCATAGCATCTGAAAAGAGAATCCAAGCAAAACTTCGACAAATCTTCAAGCTAGGAAAGAGTGACAGTCCAACTTAACATGAGCTATACTACTCCCTCCTCTAATACCTGGGGGGGACGAAAGAAAAGAAGACGAAAGAAAAACAGAGTCAGACATAAAGCCTGAGTAAGTTCAGTAACTTCTAGCATGTGAACATGGAAAAACAAACGACATGAATTAACTGAATCCAAGATTACACTATGACCATAGGGTCAGCAAGATTAGACAAGATAATCACAAGATATGCTAAGATAAGATAAACAGGATATGCTCTAATACTTTCACCGCTTCACTATTTCCTTGTTATACTGGTTTCTATATCTTTGCACCACCTAACTAGTGTTCCAACTGATAACGTGATCCCAACCCCCTATAGTTCCCATTGCCTTCAGGCATACATTTATTATTTATTACCTAGATCTAATCTAGGGTTTTCTATCAAGTGCTTTCTAGATTTAACTAGAGTTTATGCTATCTGCTGAACGCTTCTCGAGTTCAGGGTTTATGCCACCTAGTCCAATTAGGGATTACGCTACCTGTCGAACGATGCCCCCAAGTCTAGGACACACTACCTAGAGTGGTATATGTTCCTATACTTCCCCACGCATGTATTGCGAATCGTCATCGCTTGTCTAGATGCACATGTCCTGTAATGTGCGGTCCGAGTCCTGCGACAGGGCAAATCAAGGAATGCAGAACTCGGTCGGGAGCTTTCAGATATCTGCCGATGCAGATGCTAAGGTATGCTTTTATTCCAGTGGCTATGGTCCCACTTGACCCCTCCCTCAACTAATGAAAGGCACACCTTGTAAAATGAGAACTATACGCCGGCCCTCGGTGCCCCACTATCCTATGGCCATCCTCACCCATTACTAGATAGCAAGTATATGGTCTTTTGGAGTTCTCCGCCTTTCCGCTTCACGTATCTCGATTGACTCAAGATGGATGGTAGACGACGAGTCGCTATCACAGGGCTACCGTTTGCTCGCCGAATCACGCCGGTCCATCCTAGTCTTTAGGTTGCCATGTATTGCAACCAAGGCATACCCCTGGTTCTTCTACGCAGACCTTAACCTCTGTGGGCCCAGGCGGATCATCTGCAGCCTCACAGAGGGATACCAAGAGTACCCTCACGACCCCTCGAAGCCTCGGGCTTCGTAACCCAATTCGTTGGAGCCTTCTTTTTAATCAGACGGACGTTCGCTCCTCCTCGTGTTATACTAAGAATTTCTACTTAGTTTTGTCAAGTAAGGTTTACCACTTAGTTTCCAGAATCGTTGTTTTCTTAACTAAGGTTTACTACTTAGCTCCTTTTGACTAAGGTTGACTACTTAGTTCTCTTTCCCGTCAATTTGGATTGGTTAAGTGTCATTAGTCAATTCAAGCTAACTTAACCCTCTTCATTTATCCTGTTAAGCTGGTTAAGTGTCATCAGCAATTCACGTTGACTTAACCCTACCACAAACCAAGTTATATTGGTTAAATATTTCTTATTACTTAACCCTACCCCTTCATCCTGTATTGGTTAAGTGTTCCTTTTTAACTTAACCTTGCCCGTCTGTTTTAACTAACATGTTATTAATGGTTAAGTATTATCCCTTCATGTTTTAGACTTAACCTCATTCCTTTATTACAACCTGATGGTCAAGTATTCAGGTTTACTTAACCCAACGGTCTAGCCCAGCTAACATATCAAAATTGGCTAAGTGTATTAGATTTTACTTAACCTCAACCTCTAGTCTAGTTAACATATTAATTTGGCTAAGTGTATTAACTTTACTTAACCCCTACAAGTCTCGTTTTGCTACCTTGAGTTTGGTTAAGTGTCTCTATGGACTTAGCCCTCCCATTCTAGCTTAACTTTGTTAAGTTGGTTAAGTGTTCCTATGGACTTAACCCTCCCATTCTAGCTTAACTGTGTTAAGTTGGTTAAGTGTTCCTACGGACTTAACCCTCCCATTCTAGCTTAACTGTGTTAAGTGTCAGTCTGAACCTAACCCCACCCATCAGTCTAGTTATCATGTTGAACTGGTTAAGTGTCTTAGTTAACTTAACCCTACCATTCTTGTTCCATCTTTAACTAAATAAATTAAAGCCGCTACCACTCACATTAGACAGGTATTGTTGCGACTACTGGATGTGCCGGTTGGTTCCGGGCAGGGTTACATCGCAACTCAGTCTAACCTCGGGCTAGGCATATTCGTGTTTTCTAAGTTCAAAGGGTTTCAATTTATTTTCAAATCAAGTTTTGAAAGTAACCATCCCGTTCATCGGATCAGTTAGGGATAGCCAGAGAGAGCAGGAAACTTGTATTTTCCAAACCCAAGCCTAGACACTATCCTCTCTGTCACCCTAGAACTTTCTGGTGTGTCATTAAAAGAGATGTCGTTAATAAACCTTTAGTTTGTCTAAATTTATATTTCCTCATTCAGGCCAAATTCTATAAGTAAATTATTTCTAATTTACTTATTTCTTAATTACTCTTTTAATTTAGATTGTCTACATTCATTCTTATGGCCCATTTCCCCTTCTAAATCATATTTATGCTTTTTGGTATGTTGACTATACCAAATTAAGTGGCACTAACCATGATTTTTACTAAACCTGCCAATTACTCCCAATTATGGCCAATTTCATATTTATGCCAATATACTTACCGTGCCAAATTAGCTAATCCAATTCCGATTCAACATTCTAATTCTAGACTTATTACTCTAGTTCACTATTCATGTAAATGCTAGATTTACACGTCAATACTAGATTCAAATTACACATCTTATAATTCATGTCAAATTTATCCAATTTGCATTTCTATGAACATGTCATAATACATGTTCCCAATTTATGCCAATTTCCACGTTAAACTACGTTTTTAGTAAATTTCATATTTTGCCCAAACCGCATTCCCACCGTTCGTATAATCGTGATTCAGTCTAGATTATAAATAAAGCTAGGTTCGTAGAAAATAGGGAATGAACCAAAGATGCTATGCAAAAGATAGACATACTAACTGGCATAAAAAGGGTTGAATAACGACGTCGGTTCAAGAACATGGGTAGACCTAACTTAATAGGTAAATTCCCAAGGTCTAAAACCAAAGAAAACCAAGAATAGACAGAATAGAGACGTAGGTTCAAGAACATAGGTAGACCTAACTTAATAGGTAAATTCCTAAGGTCTAAAACCAAAGATAACCAAGAATAGACAGAATAGATGATCGGGTTTAGACTCAATTTCACAGTCACAAAACTTAAGCAACACTTTCCTAGTCATGAATCACAGGTGTTTAATCACATATGTCCTTGTTATGTCATAGGCAATAGTTTATATTTCCTAATCAAAGGCATAGGCTTAGTCAAGGAAATAATCCTCATAGTCACAGTCACAATCATAGGCTATGTTCATAGTCATAGGCAATGTCCATAGTCATAGGCAATGTTCATAGTCATAGGCAAATGTTCATAGTTATAGTCATATGGTTTTAAGGTCCATAGTTTCATAGTCATGGTCTTATTTGTCCTCGAATCATAACAGTTCTTAATTAGGTTCAAGAGTATATGCACTGATTCGAATAGAGAGAGAGAGAGAGAGATAATTGGCATATTCTTTTATTCCTTTAATTTCATGTCACGAACAGAGAAAAACGTTCAAATCTAGAAATAACTGACTTATAGAGATTAGATTGAAAGGAGGTGTTGCTATGATTCGTGCGACGTTTAGCCTTTAATCCTTATCTTGAAGCTTTGAATCTCTTCTAGACAACTTGGGCAGCATAACCTTGTCTTGGGTTTTCGTATTATCTTCTTATTTTTATATTTTCTCAGAGGCAGCATAAGGATAGAAAAGAATTGTGAATAGAGAAGAAGACTAGGGCTGTTTGTATAGTGTTAGTCGGACGAACCTGGTCAGAAAACGTGACCAAATACATCAGAACGAACCAGGTGCAGGAAGTTGGAAAAAAAGGGGGAGGTCGACACCCATGTCGATTGGGCAGTCGACATGGGGGGGTGTCGACTGTGCAGTCGACACCCCTGTCGACTTGTCCTGGTCGGGAATTTTCCCGCCCTGCCCCCTGTGTGTTTGAATTCGAATTTGGCTCTAGTTTAAACTTTTTTGAACTTGGAATTTTTTGAAAACTTTGAAGGGCCATATCTTTGTCATACGGACTCCGATTTTCGAAAATTTGGACTTTACTTCGCGTATTTTTCCGAGACGAATGCCAATGCATAGCCCGTTTCCCTTGATTTTGATTTTAACTTTTAATTCTGCCTTGATTTGTAAATCTTAGTGTTACAGAACTACGGGGTGTTACATTCTCCCCCACTTAAAAGGATTTCGTCCCCGAAATCTTCAAGTTAGGAAGAATATGTCCTACCATCCAATCACCCATCTACTCAACAATTCACTCACAGGCATTCATTGTCCTTAAAAGATTTCTAATGCTTTCATGTTCATATGCATAGTGTGTGTACATGTCTTAATCTAATGCAAAATCAGGCGGTCTACTGATTCAGTTGACCTCCTTAATGCAAATCATGTCAGTGCCATGCGTCCAATCATGTATGTAAGCATCCCTAGTTATGTAAATACTACATGTATGCATAGCCATTCATCCATATGCAACATCCATATGATAACATATCAAGTTCAATTTTGCAAACAAATCCATATCTGTAAATGCAATATGAAAGCGCCCGAACTGATCTAGTGCCTAATACGTATGCATATGCATCCTCGAGCAACCATTAGCAACCACTTGCAACCACCAACCATAACATGTTTCAAACACATGTTTACATCCATTGGCTTCTACCTAAAGGATCGAAGATACTACCTAGAGGATATACTTTGGAAAGAGAGAAACAATTATGCGTAAAGCTCCTAAACAAAGAAATCAAGGATGCACCCTTAAGAAAAAAGGGTATGATGCTAGTATCTAGCCTTCTTGAGCTTTACTCCATTGTATCTTAACTAATTTAACTTCACAATTGTGAAGTTTCTAATTTCCATTTCCAAAATAAACAGATGTCAATTACGGCACCAAGTATATGTACTAAGATGATTAGAGGTCCCCCTCTTATCCGCCATGCCATAATTATAAGGGTCGAAAGGTTACTACGTGCTTTTTAGAGTGCCTGTCACATCTATTCATCTCTCACGCAAACCATCCTAGTCGAACTCGACATCCCTCAAGTACAAGCCCCAAAGGCCTAAACCAATATCAAACAAGCACACAAGGAATATCTCCTCCGAACTTAGACGATCTTATGTGAGATGATATAAACAAACTCGATAGCTATTCTCAAATCCCTACTAACCAAAAATAAACTGGTCGGACCACCAATTGGATTTGAGACTCTAGTGGGATCTTTCTACTATATAAGTACTATGGTGCAGAGACTCAACTATGGAAGTGGATATGAACAAATGCGAAGAGCTAAAACTAAAGGAAAGAGTACGAACAGCAAAACTAGACTCTTCCAACAGAACTTTACTACCTTTCTCCTAGGTACGCTTGGTGGCGAAAGTAGGTTCTTGCCCTTCTGAAAACCTTGTTCCTCGTTCTTGCCCTTGCCCTTAATTATAGGCCCTATCGTTCCCTAGTAAAGATACTTCCTTTTGTCTTAGGTTTTATAATTTCTTCCTCCTTCGTGAGCTAAATCTACATCCATGAATTCCTCATCCTAGGGTTGTGCTCCCTAGCAAAACTCCTCATCCCCTTCCGTGTGTAGTCATGTTGACAAATCTCTCGAAAGCTGATTCCATCGTACAGAAAACCCTATAAGCTTGAAAGAAAACTGGCCGTAAGTGAAACAACCACAGCCCTAGATGGAAGTCGGGTACTACTTTGCCCTTCGATGAGGTTACCCCCCAGAAATCCAGGAGCCCCAGAGACTCAAGAAAGAAGGAGATAAGAAAACAGAGGAAGAGAAAATAATGCGTATGGATTTGGGGAATATGCCTTTAAAACAAAACTTTTCTTTTTGAAAATGCTTCTTTTAAAACCGGTTTGAAACTAATTTTTCAAATCCTTTATCTGATCTGGTAACCTTCAGCTCTGATACCATGTGTAACACCCCACGTCCGTTAGTGTCACTCACAAAGGGAATGCACTAAGTTCTGTGGAGCATTTAGGGTAAAAGATGCAGTTAAATTACAAGACAGACAGAAATTAAACAGTGGAAAATAAAACTTTGCTTTATTGATAAAATAGTTTGTACAAAGATTTCTTTACAATATCAGAGTGTCATCTGTCTTACAAAATAAAGAAGCATTAAAATACATTTATATTTCCCAATGTAGCAAGAACCAGCCATAGTATCTGAAAAGAGAATCCAAGCAAAACTTCGACAAATCTTCAAGCTAGGAAAGAGTGACAGTCCAACTTAACCTGAGCTATACTACTCCCTCCTCTAATACCTGGGGGGAAACGGAAGAAAAGAAGACAAAAGAAAAACAGAGTCAGACATAAAGCCTGAATAAGTTCAGTAACTTCTAGCATGTGAACATGGAAAAACAAACAACATGAATTAACTGAATCCAAGATTACACCATGACCATAGGGTCAGCAAGTTTAGACAAGATAATCACAAGATATGCTAAGATAAGATAAACAGGATATGCTCTAATACTTTTGCCGCTTCGCTATTTCCTCGTTATACTGGTTTCTATATCTCTGCACCACCTAACTAGTGTTCCAACTGATAACGTGATCCCAACCCCCTGTAGTTCCCATTGCCTTCAGGCAAACATTTATTATTTATTACCTAGATCTAATCTAGGGTTTTCTATCAAGTGCTTTCTAGATTTAACTAGAATTTATGCTATCTGTTGAACGCTTCTCGAGTTCAGGGTTTATGCCACCTAGTCCAATTAGGGATTACGCTACCTGTCGAACGATGCCCCTAAATCTAGGACACACTACCTAGAGTGGTATATGTTCCAATACTTCCCCACACATGTATCGTGAATCGTCATCGCTTGTCTAGATGCACATGTCCTGTAATGTGCGGTCCGAGTCCTGCGACAGGGCAAATCAAGGAATGCAAAACTCGGTCGGGAGCTTTCAGATATCTGCCGATGTAGATGCTAAGGTCTGTTTTTATTCCAGTGGCTATGGTCCCACTTGACCCCTCCCTCAACTAATGAAAGGCACACCTTGTAAAATGAGAACTATACGCCGGCCCCGGTGCCCCACTATCCTATGGCCATCCTCACCCATAACTAGATAGCAAGTATATGGTCTTTTGGAGTTCTCCGCCTTTCCGCTTCACGTATCTCGATTGACTCAAGATGGATGGTAGACGACGAGTCGCTATCACAGGGCTACCGTTTGCTCGCCGAATCACGCCGGTCCACCCTAGTCTTTAGGTTGCCATGTATTGCAACCAAGGCATACCACTGGTTCTTCTACGCAGACCTTAACCTCTGTGGGCCTAGGCGGATCATCTGGAGCCTCACAGAGGGATAACAAGAGTACCCTCACGACCCCTCGAAGCCTCGGGCTTCGTAACCCAATTCGTTGGAGCCTTCTTTTTAATCAGACGGACGTTCGCTCCTCCCCGTGTTATACTAAGAATTTCTACTTAGTTTTGTCAAATAAGGTTTACCACTTAGTTTCCAGAATCGTTGTTTTCTTAACTAAGGTTTACTACTTAGTTCTCTTTCCTGTCAATTTGGATTGGTTAAGTGTCATTAGTCAATTCAAGCTAACTTAACCCTCTTCATTTATCCTGTTAAGCTGGTTAAGTATCATCAGCAATTCACGTTGACTTAACCCTACCACAAACCAAGTTATATTGGTTAAATATTTCTTATTACTTAACCCTACCCCTTCATCCTGTATTGGTTAAGTGTTCCTTTTTAACTTAACCTTGCCCGTCTGTTTTAACTAACATGTTATTAATGGTTAAGTATTATCCCTTCATGTTTTAGACTTAACCTCATTCCTTTATCACAACCTGATGGTCAAGTGTTCAGGTTTACTTAACCCTACGGTCTAGCCCAGCTAACATATCAAAATTGGCTAAATGTATTAGATTTTACTTAACCTCAACCTCTAGTCTAGTTAACATATTAATTTGGCTAAGTGTATTAACTTTACTTAACCCCTACAAGTCTCGTTTTGCTACCTTGAGTTTGGTTAAGTGTCTCTATGGACTTAGCCCTCCCATTCTAGCTTAACTTTGTTAAGTTGGTTAAGTGTTCCTATGGACTTAACCCTCCCATTCTAGCTTAATTGTGTTAAGTTGGTTAAGTGTTCCTATGGACTTAACCCTCCCATTCTAGCTTAACTGTGTTAAGTGTCAGTCTGAACCTAACCCCACCCATCAGTCTAGTTATCATGTTGAACTGGTTAAGTGTCTTAGTTAACTTAACCCTACCATTCTTGTTCCAGCTTTAACTAAATAAATTAAAGCCGCTACCACTCACATTAGACAGGTATTGTTGCGACTACTGGATGTGCCGGTTGGTTCCGGGCAGGTTTACATCGCAACTCAGTCTAACCTCGGGCTAGGCATATTCGTGTTTTCTAAGTTCAAAGGGTTTCAATTTATTTTCAAATCAAGTTTTGAAAGTAACCATCCCGTTCGTCGGATCAGTTAGGGATAGCCAGGGAGAGTAGGAAACTTGTATTTTCCAAACCCAAGCCTAGACACTATCCTCTCTGTCACCCTAGAACTTTCTGGTGTGTCATTAAAAGAGATGTCGTTAATAAACCTTTAATTTGTCTAAATTTATATTTCCTCATTCAGGCCAAATTCTATAAGTAAATTATTTCTAATTTACTTATTTCTTAATTACTCTTTTAATGTAGATTGTCTACATTCATTCTTATGGCCCATTTCCCCTTCTAAATCATATTTATGCTTTTTGGTATGTGGACTATACCAAATTAAGTGTCACTAACCATGATTTTTGCTAAACCTGCCAATTAGTCTCAATTATGGCCAATTTCACATTTATGCCAATATACTTACCGTGCCAAATTAGCTAATCCAATTCTGATTCAACATTCTAATTCTAGACTTATTACTCTAGTTCACTATTCATGTAAATGCTAGATTTACACGTCAATACTAGATTCAAATTACACATCTTATAATTCATGTCAAATCTATCCAATTTTCATTTCTATGCCATAATACATGTTCCCAATTTATGCCAATTTCCAAGTTAAACTACGTTTTTAGTAAATTTCATATTTTGCCCAAACCGCATTACCACCGTTCGTATAATCGTGATTCAGTCTAGATTATAAATAAAGCTAGGTTCGTAGAAAATAGGGAATGAACCAAAGATGCTATGCAAAAGATAGACATACTAATTGGCATAAAAAGGGTTGAATAACGACGTCGGTTTAAGAACATGGGTAGACCTAACTTTATAGGTAAATTCCCAAGGTCGAAAACCAAAGAAAACCATGAATAGACAGAATAGAGACGTAGGTTCAAGAACATGGGTAGACCTAACTTAATAGGTAAATTCCCAAGGTCTAAAACCAAAGATAACCAAGAATAGACAAAATAGATGATCGGGTTTAGACTCAATTTCACAGTCACAAAACTTAAGCAACACTTTCCTAGTCATGAATCACAGGTGTTTAATCACAGATGTCCGTGTTATGTCATAGGCAATAGTTTATATTTCCTAATCAAAGACATAGGCTTAGTCAAGGAAATAATCCTCATAGTCACAGTCACAGTCATAGGCAATGTTCATAATCATAGGCAATGTCCATAGTCATAGGCAATGTTCATAGTCATAGGCAAATGTTCATAGTCATAGTCATATGGTTTTAAGGTCCATAGTTTCATAGTCATGGTCTTATTTGTCCTCGAATCATAATAGTTCTTAATTAGGTTCAAGAGTATATGCACTGATTCGAATAGAGAGAGAGAGAGAGATTTGGCATATTCTTTTATTCCTTTAATTTCATCTCACGAACAGAGAAAAACGTTCAAATCTAGAAATAACTGACTTACATAGATTAGATAGAAAGGGGGCGCTGCTATGATTCGTGCGACGTTTAGCCTTTAATCCTTATCTTGAAGCTTTGAATCTCTTCTAGACAACTTGAGCAGCATAACCTTGTCTTGTGTTTTCGTATTATCTTCTTATTTTTATATTTTCTCAGAGGCAGCATAAGGATAGAAAAGAATTGTGAATAGAGAAGAAGACCAGGGCTGTTTATATAGTGTTAGTCGGACGAACCTGGTCAGAAAACGTGACCAAATACATCAGAACGAACAAGGTGCAGGAAGCTGGAAAATAACGGGGAGGTCGACACCCATGTCGACTGAGCAGTCGGCATGGGGGGGTGGTGTCGACTGTGCAGTCGACACCCCTGTCGACTTAATCTGGGCGGGAATTTTCCCGCCCTGCCCCCTGTGTGTTTGAATTCGAATTTGGCTCTAGTTTAAACTGTTTTGAACTTGGAATTTTCTGAAAACTTTGACGGGCCATATCTTAGTCATACGGACTCCGATTTTCGAAAATTCGGACTCTATTTCGCGTATTTTTCCGAGACAAACGCCAAGGCACAGCCCGTTTGCCTTGATTTTGATTTTAACTTTTAATTCTGCCTTGATTTGTAAATCTTAGTGTTACAGAACTACGGGGTGTTACATGAATATAGCAAATCCGGGTTTCTAAGTTCATTTCGCATGGGCTCGAAACCAATGTGTAAGTCAGAATCCTTCTTCTTTGAGTATGCATGTAGGCTCAAAGCGAAGGGGATTGCTTCAAGGAAAGATGAAGAATTTGAATCAAAGAAAATGGATACACACTATAACATTCGAGACATATTCTTTGGATTTGTAGATTGGCTTAAAGTGGAAAACGGAGGGCTTCAAATCCACCTGGTGACTTAAAGTGAACTAGCTAATCGTAATAGTTGGCTTCAAATCAAACTAGTGATTCAAAGCAAAACAATTGGATTGGAGCAAAGCAGGATGCTTTGAATCGACCTAATGATTTGAAGAAAAGGATGTTTGAAGAAGTCAAGAAGGCTTGAAGCAAAGCAACGGTATGGAGAAACAATTTGAAATGACTTAGGAATTATGTTTTGACTCAGAGCAGCTGGCTTAGGACTGAGGTTCGAAGTAGTGAGACTATGGGCTGATGTTCAAAGCAAAGCAACTCTAGAGGACTTAAAGAGGAGAAGAGTGCTTCAAAGAACGATGCAACAAAAAAAGGTGTTTCGAGATTCAAATGGGTGTTCGAAGCCAAGTGATTTGAAATTAGAAGTTGAGTACTTTGAGACTTCGAAGTGTCATGCTTCGACAATAGAAGCATATCTTCGAAGCATAATAACTTCAATGGAAAGCATATATTCGAAGCAGAGTAACTTTATATATGTGTATGTTTGAAGTGTTGTAACATCAAAAAGAAGGAATGTTTGTTGGAATGAAAGGTTAGAAAATATCATCCGAGGAGTGAATTAAAGGAAACTTCAGGGTGTACTTGAGGCTGTGACTTTTGGCTGCTCCTACAAAGTGATGTGTAACTCTTCGGTTAGAAAAGTCAATGGGAAGTGGAATCAAAGAAGTGTGATAGGCATCTCAAAGTGGGATGATACTACGAAGTAATGGACTAGCTAGAGGGTGTACCAAAATTAGAGTATTAATGCTCAGGAGTGCCAACAAATCATTGACAACTTAGAGTGTTCTAGTTAATCCAAAGAAGCGATATTGTAGAGATGCTAATTAGGAATGGAAATGATGTTGAGCTAGTGCTAGCGGGGAAAATATGTTGGCATACATGGATTTTTTTTATTACTAAAATCGGGGTTTCCTATTAGCTTATAGCATAAGAGAGGATTGTCATAGGAGCTATCATTGTATTCAAGGCTTAGAAGGTAATGGTTAGGTTTGATGGATTCTACTATTTCTATGAATGATCTTATTCTTTCTTTGGGTAGACCATCACCAATAAGGTTCTGAGGAGGAGAATAGGGAATGAAGATGGGATGTGGGTTGTTGAGATGATTCTATCCTGATCAGTTTCCTCTATTGTTTGTTATTTAAGTACTATATTTCACTATGTTATTATGTGCTAACTCTTTGGTTGTAGGGATTTGTCAGGTACAAGACTCTGTATAGTCGCAATTTTTTTATATAATTGCTGATAATTATCTCTCATGCTAGACTATTATCTGAACCAAGGTTTTATCTTTCATCTTATTATTTTGAGTACTCATAGATTTGGCCAATGAGTAAATTAGATAGTAGGTATTGATAATGCTAAAGTCGTAGCGTAGGCGAGTAAGAAGAGATTTTTGTATTACTATTTGAAAAGTACATTACTTTTGTTGTTTTCTTATTAATTCCGAGACAATCGCAGTGATACATTATGTATTGGATATTTTTGCTTGATGTTTATAACTTTGAGATTTTATGGTGATGGAAACACTACTATTGTGTTGTGTATATTCTTATTACATTTCATCCATGCAATGTGAGATATACGATAGTTTGTTTTTATTTGTACCTTTTTATGATCATCCCATATCAGCCTAACACATTTTAACGCATCTTTCCAACTTGTGCTTGTAGGTAGTAAGGAGCGATTTTTATAATAATAATTCACTATCTCAACCCAAGTGGATATCTAATGATACCATGCCATTTAGCGGAACAAATTTTCCTCTTACTAATATCTATGAAATAAAATATCCAATCATGTGCTTTTACACCCAAATGGTTAGAGATTAGAAATAATAATATGCATATGTGCAACATAAGGTAGATTACCATCCCCTATTTATTTGACTACCCCTCTTAATTTCATATGACCACCTATCGTAATTTAAATGATTATCTTTCTAAAATTTTTGGAGATTACCTGTCCTACATATTTTATCATAAGGATTACCTACCCCTACCATATGGGTCATCCATGCTTGGTGATTTATTCATTTTAGATCTATGGATTACCCATCCAGCATAATTTACATATCAAAACGATGTGAACTATACATCATATGCCTTAAAGTTTTATGACAACAACTATGAACCCAAAATTTATCAGTTGGAGACTTCTTATCTTTGGCACCATGTAGATTATCCATAGCACACTCTATAGTTATCCTAAGAAAACAATAAACATATTGTATCAATACGGTTTCTAAATTATTCTTGTACCCTAAGAATGTAAACCATTTCTTGTAACGTCCTAGAAATTTCGACAACTGGAATATTGAGTTAATTCGAGAATTAACTATTACTAACCAAAATTTATTGATACTCGAGTAAAAAAATCAAATATATCATTTTGAGTTGAATCAATTTCAATATTTAAGTTAGAACGATTGATTGAGGATCAAATATTTGGTACTGAATAATCGGTTGAATTAGATTTGAAATTTGATTGAAGAATTTAAAATGGTTGAATTAGTAGCAAGAATAAGAATAATAAACGTTATTAACGTAAATGAGTTGAGAATTTTGTTTGTTGAAATAGATCGAAATTTTCTCAGATATGTGTGTATAAATTTAACGGTTCAAATTTGAGGTTGGACAGAGTATTGGTAGACAAACAGAATTAAATAGTGAACCGGTAAATGGTTAAAATTAAAATAACAACTTTATGCAAACAAAGTCAGGATTCGACCAAATAAATTTTATTAGATTCAGAATGTCGAGGCGTGATGGTACATAAAATTTCATCACAATTGGAATTTGTTTGTGGCGGTTCAAAAATAAAACATCAACATATTTTACAGTAGAAAATTTAAGGAACCGTAAATAAATAATCAAAATAAAACGTTGATTCCTTCCTTCACACACGATTGATTCCATGGCTCCCACGGAAACGTGTTACCCACGGTTTTTGCATTTATAAAAGAATCAATCCCTCATTCCATTTCTTCAGCAGAATTCCAGCTTCTCTAATAAAAATCAGAACTTTCCCTTTCTAATTTTAATGGCAACAAAATAAATCTTCTTTCCCCAAATCCAAATCAAAATCGTGGTCCCCAAAATATCAAGCCCATCCAAATCTCTTCAGCTAAATTCCCAAATCACAAAATTAAAATCTAAATATTGGTCAAAGCCTTCGTTGCCACTCTCCTCTAATCAAAGACCGAGATTTTCCCTCAAATCTCCATGAAGTTTCCCCCTTTCCATGGATTCCGCCTGAATCGAAGCACCTCTCGGCAAATCACGAACTGTCTTGAAAATCAGTGCCGCGAGCACCGCTGACTGAAGCCGCTGCTCACCATCGTTCGAGCTCCCCTCCGCCTAACCGAAGCACTCGTCTATTGTACTTCATTTCTATGCCTTATGCCTTTCAAGGTGAGTGTTAACTCACTCACAGATTATATTGTGTTCAAGTATTTTAACTTTGGTTAAAAACTGAAATTTTAATAGTTGCTTATTTCCTATGCGGTTCGCTGCGATTTCCCATTACTATCGTTTAATTACCGTTTGCATTTGTGAAGTAACGATGCATGCAACACCCTATGTCATATAAATTTAATATTTATATGGGTGAGTAAACACTCCTTGTCATCCTGTATATGCGCATACACACATAAGTACATGGTATTTGTAATTGAACTACGTGCTTTGGCCTGTCGTGTTTGCTGTTACACACATGGCCACTCTCATTTTTGTTCCATATTAAGATATTTAACACAATAACAGAATTAAGGCTGCAATATTTAATAATTGAGAATTGATTATAAGCATGATTATTCAAAAATCATTAGGTCTCTTGCATATGAACATTAGCTAAAGTCATCAAAAAGAAAAGTATGCATCAGAGTTTACAATCTGCGTGAATTAAGAGCTTCTTTTAAAAACAAAATTCTGGTAGCACTAAAAGAAAAAAATGAATTTGAGTTATTTCTTAGTGTACTTAACTGTCATGCTTTTAAAAGATGGATAAGTGAGACTACAATGCAAAATTAAAGAAATACATGAACCTGTAGTGGATATTAGAATTAAATGTAGTGGATATTGGAATTAAATGTAGTGGATATTGGAATTAAATGATATATAAGGGACTGTCATGCTTTTGCTATGTTCTTTTGTTTGTAAATTTGAAACTATGCTTGTTGCAGCCATGTATTTATATGTTGTGTTCATTTGTTAGCAATTGCATGTGTACACCAGTATTAGTACTACTTGACCATAACTTGCACACTCCACTGTGGTGATGCTTGCTGCGTATTGAACCACACACATACTAAACTCTAGCAATGTTGATTTTTTTATGATCCCTTCGAACCCTGCCTCGTATTTGATTGAACAGCCTTGGGTATTGATTTATATTTTTATATATAGCAACCTTTCTTTAGTTTTTGTTTGGCACGGAATGAATAAGTGGTTATCACTTAAGACTGGGGCATTCTGTCCACATTTAATTTCACTGGTAACATACCTATAGGTGTGTGAATATGGGAGATATTTGATGATATATAACATGTTAAACATACATACATGAGATTTGATGTAGCTTTTACATTTGGCTTTAGTGAGCTATGTCATGGTCCTAAACTATATGTCACTGACCTGAAAGTACTCGGAAACTGTTGTGTATACTAATTTAAACAGTAGATTCACCATTTGATCTGATGTACTTAGAACCATTTACATGCTAAAGTTCCCACCAGTTAAGAATTTATGGACCCTGTTTAAAACCTGAACTGTTGTAGCAAGCCCTTATATACGTGTATGTGAATCTTACTTCCATTTTTCATATGGTTCTTGTTACTCAAGTATGTATGTATTAGTTTCAAATTGTCATATGTTCATATATTAGTTACTATGCCACATTTCTATTTACTACATATATTAGTGACAATGCCCACATTTCTACTTACTACAATATTGGTTACCATGTCCATATTTGTGCTGCATGTGGACATATTTTTCCATTAGTGGGAACACTTAAACCTCTTCCCTGGTGGTTTAGTATTGTGTTGAAACTCAATTGCACTTTGTATTGCATGCCAGTATATAATGTGGTGTCAAAAATTGTTTCCCTTTATCACGGTCTGGCCATGGCCTACGTCTCCCTAATTATGATTAAATAACTGAAATGATTTTGCTTCAATAGTTGTGATTATTTGTTGTTTACTGTTTTGACTTGGCTCCTTGTTTTCATGTATGATGATGCCATATGAAACCGTTTATTGGTCTACTTGTTGCCGGTTTTGCTGCATGTTGCGGCACCCTTTGAACCTCATGGTACTTCATTATTTATGGTTATGGGATGCTGGGGCAATGCATATGTGTATCTATACATGTGTGTATATGTAGGCTTCCATAACTATTTGTCCCCGGAATAAAAACTGATATAGCATAGACACTATACCATTGTATTTGGCATACAACTAATGTTAATATTAATTATCATATTCAGTGCTTATTGGAGTTAATTTACTTGAACTATGATTAATCCTGACTCGAGTGTTTTGTGTTTTTTTCATGAAATGCTCGGGTCAGACCCGTGCAGTATAGATTTAAAAATTACAGCTTAAGATTCGAAGTTTGGCGAAGCTGGGGACTCCAAAGATGCCACATTGTGAAGATTTAAAAACAGTAATATTTACTTGTATTCAAATTTTGATTAAAACCCTCTATATAGAAAGATATTGTATCAAAATTATGATTAGTATATAAAAGATTATTGGCTGTTCAGTACTGTGTTATTTATTTATTTTGTTTTTTTCTGAATTGATTCTATTTTTAAACTCTGTAAGCTAATAATGATCCATCGATTTGAACATTTTATGTTGGGTTAATTACCAATTTTAAGTGGTAAAAAAGGTGGGACATTACAAGTGGTATCAGAGCTTTGGTTTATTCAAAGCGTAGCTTATCGGGTTTAAATGGGTAGGATCGACACTAGAAAAAGCAAATTTTGAAAATAAAAGAGTTTTAAAAATAGATTTTGAAGGAATAGATTATTTTGGAAATATTATATATTTTGAAATTTTTATTTTGAAAATAATTCAGCGAAAAGAAAAATTATTTTGGGATTTAAAATTTGTTCGGAATCCCTAGTCTTCGATTTGCGAGTGCCAATTCTTCAATAAGATACCCTTAGATTTGAATTTCGAATCCAGCATCGAATGATATATATAAGAAAGAGAAATATATGAGAATCGACAAATAAATTTCCCTACATGTTAGCAATCAAAGACAACTGAAATTTATTGGAGGTAAGAATTTTGATGGAAATTTGAATGAAAATGTGGAAATCGTTTCAATGATGAAAGGATGAATTTTATATTCAGGATATAAATTAACGAAATAAAAATAAAAAAGGTTTATAATTGGAATTCAATTGTGTCAAATTGTATTACTAAATTATTTGAATTATTCTGAACTCGGTAGGATGGTTTATAATTGGTTTCAAACCAGTAATGTATAATCAAATATGTGAATACAATAGTGAGTTATAAACTTGTTAATTAATTAACATGAAGTGAATTGTAAACGAGAAGTGTAAATAAAGCGATATATGAATGTGAAGAGATTTAAATGATATTTAATGGAATCGAAACTGATTTGATGTGACGAGTTCAGATTCCCAAAAGATTAATGATATTCATTTTTAGAAGCCAATGTTGTTTAAAAGCAAATATATTGCAAATAAAATTGGAGATAGAGTTAACCAGTGCGGGGAGATTATTCTGAAGTTTAGAATATAAGTCAAATGGGATTTTTCGAAATTCAGAATGTATTATTGGAAAAGAGATTATCCGAAAGAAGGTTATTCATGGGAATCAGTTATGTCGAATTTCAGGAAAATATTATTTACTTTCCGTTTTAATCAAAATTTAATATATTATTAATTAATTGTTATGTAATAAAGTATATTTTTAAAGTCATAATTTTTTTAAAGTGTGAATTATTAAAGTGAATTGTGAACTTGAATTCGAAAGTTATGAGAATGAATATTTTGTTGATTTTCGAAGCTGTGAAACTTGATCTATTTCGAAGTTAATAATGTTGTTCAGTTAAGATCTGAGAGGTAAATCTACCCCAACTTGATTGACTTCATTGTTGACTAAGAAATGATTAAGGTTCAATAGCAAGAATTGGTTAAGTGAAGTAAGTAAATGATTGTTAGCAGTTAAGTGAAAAAGCGATGTTTTATTTAATATCAGTTTTAATTCAAATAACAAATTTAGAAATGTTTCCCCCTGAGAATAAAGTGTATTTTCTATAAAAAATAAAGATTCGTGAATATATGGAAATGTTTCCCAATGGTAATAAGAGATTTTCCAGAATTAGGGAACATAAATAAATATGATAAATGGGAAATGTTTTTCAAAAGATCGTGAGAGGCTAACGAGTATTGATAAATCAGAATAACTAGAACTGAAGAACAATGAGCCTAACGAAGAGTGGAAAAACGTAAAGAGAAGCGGATTCGTAAATTAAATCTGAGAGTTGTGTTAGAAATAATTTGATTAGAAATTAATAAATGAAGTTAAGGAATTTAAAAACTGACTGGAGATTAGTTAAGTTGAATAATTTCCTGAGTGTTGACCTAATGTTGGTTTCGGCCATCGGGGTTGATACTTAGGGAGTTGTTCGCTTGCTAATTTACAATTGATGGATGTGAATATGGAAGAGTAATTGTGCGTGAATTAAAAAACAAAATTATAAGAATTGGAAATTTTGAGCGTATAAAGATGTGAACTAAGTGATGAACTTAGTAATTAGGGATTTGTAAGAAATTTTGGTTTATAACCAATAGCTTTAAAAATCTAAGTTGGAAGGATATCCAATAGCTGAGTTGATTAAGAGATCAAAACTAGAGTTCCGAAATTAGAATGGAATTTAAGGATATTCGATTTTAGACATTGGACATAGAAGTTTTTGAAAACTTATATGAGAAATATATCATAATTCAGTGAATTTGAAGACTAGTGATTTGGAAGGTAATCAGTCTGAAATGAAATTTTATGAAATTTATATGAGATGTTTAGAAATATGATTTGGGAAGAAAATCTTATGTAAGTAGACATAAGTATGATTTTGAGGATTATGAAATGAAATACTATATGAACATAGTATTATATGTTTTCAATTCAAGATAAGGGAAGTACCGCCCTTCTCCTTTGAATTTCGAGCTTAGTCGAGATGTGCTGCTAGTGGTAGTAGGTTGTCCGGACATAAAACTCGAGTTATCATTGTTCCTGGAAGAACACGACCGTGTAGCACAATTCGCAGGGCTGTAGATGGCCTATGGCGGACGGATGTTTTGTGGGGGAACCAAGCATAACCATTGTGTTTGCTGCGATCTACAGTCGTGATAAGGGCGTAATCCGCAGAGCTGTGAAGGCTTATGGGTCTAGATGTTTCCTGAGGGAATTAGGCGTAACCATTGTGTACCTGCGGTCCCCATGGCATATCTACAAGTGAAAGAGATGTAACCACTAAAGTTACTAAACGTAGAATGGAGCCATGTAATGTGTGGAATATCTTAGTTATAGTGAGCCACCTGTTTGATGCAGCGCTGTGTCTTCGTGGCTTGATTGGTCTTCGTGACCTATTTTTGTCTTCATGGCTTGATTTGTCCTCATGACTTGAAATATCTGCATAATTCCATGATTTTTTTTTTACCCTGAGATAGAGCAGCCAACGCTCAGTGATTTCAGTTCTACTTTCTTTGGTTCATAAATATCTTTCGTTGATCTGTCCATGACAAAATTCATAGGGAAGTGAATTCCTACGGATACAGATGTTTTTTGGGGGATCCAGACGAAAGCATTGTGTATCTGCGATTCACGAACAATCAACATACCAATATCACCTTGATACTTTCCGTATCCCTTTTTTTAAGAGAGTTTTTGAAATATTCTTCACTGGGAGTTGTAGCAAGGATATTTAGTACTTAAAGGTTTTAGTCGTGCGCTAGCCAGCGTATTCCTAACATTTGTGGGAACGACAATAGACTTGTCAAACTTCGAGTTATCAAGTATTTTTAATTAAATAAATTAAAATTAAAATGTATCTAATTTAATAGGTTAAGAAAAAAGAATTTCGGAGTATTTTCAATTCCATATCTTTGAGATATTAATACAAACATTCTTGGCATGAGTTTCGTGTTATGTATAAAATTATAAAAGATTTCGGATTTTGTAAATTATCAAGTCAACAATTTGTTACTTGAAGAGGAGATGTTATTAGCACTCTTCAATGAGTGTTGGGAAAATTTATTGGATTGAATGTAAAGAGATTGGGTTGAGGATTACTAAGCCTAGACCCATTACAGTTGCAACGATGGGTGATTAACGTTGAGAGATAATGTTTATGATGAAATCCGGGATAATTTGAGATTTATAAATCTAACGTATGCAGAAATTGGAATTAAATAAGAGATGGGTTTTGAAAAGAGATCTTATAATTTTGAATCTCTTGAGATTGGATAGAATGAGAAATTGCGATATATCTCAAAATAATTTGAGATAAAAATTGGTTTAAGAAGATTGAATATAGTTTAAAAAGCATGGGAATAAGTAGAACCCGATATGGGAAGATAGAAGTTTGGGTTTGATCAAAATTGATATACAACTATAAGAAAAGAAAATTTATTTTCCAAATTAATGGATTATGACAAACAAAGAGGATTGATATCGATATTTAAATTATCGATGGGAGGATTTCACACAAATGTGAAAATTTGAAGTATATATTGGTAACTTTAACGATCTCTCCTTTTCGAGGACGAAAAGTATTAAAGGGGGGAAAGATTGTAACGTCCTTGAAATTTCGACAACTGGAATATTGAGTTAATTAGATAATTAACTATCACTAAGCAAAATTTATTGATACTCGAGTTAAAAATCGAATATATCATTTTGAATTGAATCGAATTCAATATTTAAGTTAGAATGATTGATTGAGGATCAAATATTTGGTATTGAATAATTTGTTGAATTGGATTTGAAATTCGATTGGAGAATTTAAAATGGTTGAATTAATAGCAAGAATAAGAATAATAAATGTTATTAATGTAAATGAGTTGAGAATTTTATTTGTTGAAATAGATCGAAATTTGCTTAGATATGTGTGTATAAATTTAGCGGTTCAAATTTGAGGTTGGATAAAGTATTGGTAGACAAACCGAATTAAATAGTGAACCGATAAATGGTTAAAATTAAAATAACATCTTTATGCAAACAAAGTCAGAATTCGACCAAATAAATTTTATTAGATTCAGAATGTCGAGGCGTGACGGTACGTAGAATTTCATCATAATTGGAATTTGTTTGTGGTGGTTCAAAAATAAAACATCTACATATTTTGCGGTAGAAAATTTAAGGAACCATAAATAAATAAATAAATAAAACGTTGATTTCTTCCTTCACACATAATCGATTCCTTGGCTCCCACAGAAACGTGTTACCCACGGTTTTTGCATTTATAAAAGAATCATTCTCTCATTCCATTTCTTCAGCAGAATTCCAGCTTCTCTAATAAAAATCAGAACTTTACCTTTCTAATTTTAATGGCAACAAAATAAATCTTCTTTCCTCAAATCCAAATCAAAATCGTGGTCCCCAAAATATCAAGCCCGTCCAAATCTCTTCAGCTAAATTCCCAAATCACAAAATTAAAATCCAAATATTGGTCGAAGCCTTCATTGCTACTCTCCTCTAATCAAAGACCGAGATTTTTCCCTAAATCTCCATGAAGTTTCCCCCTTTCCATGGATTCTGCCCGAATCGAAGCACCTCTCGGCAAATCACGAACTGTCTTGCAAATCAGAGCCACGAGCACCGCTGACTGAAGCCGATGCTCACCATCGTTCGAGCTACGCCTCCGCGTAACCGAAGCCCTCGTCTATTGTACTTCATTTCTATGCCTTCTGTCGTTTGAAGGTGAGTTTTAACTCACTCACATATTATCTTGTGTTCAAGTATTTTAGCTTTGGTTAAAAACTGAAATTTTAATGGTTGATTATTTCTTATGTGGTCCGCTGCGATTTCACCTTACTATCTTTTAATTACCGTTTGCATTTGTGAGGTAACGATGTATGCAACACCCTATGTCATATAAATTTAATATTTATATGGGTGAGTAAACACTCCTTGCTGTCCTATATATGCGCACACACATAAACACACTGTATTTGTAGTTGAATTATGTGCTTTCGCCTGTCATGTTTGCTGTTACACACATGGCCTCTCTCATTGTTGTTCCATATTAAGACATTTAACACAATAACAGAATTAATGTTGAAATCTTTAATAACTGAGAATTGGTTATAAGCATGATTATTCAGAATCATCAGGTCTCTTGCATATGAACATTATCTAAAGTCATCAAAAAGAAAAGTAGACTTTACAATCTGCGTGAATTAGGAGTTTCTTTTAAAAACAAAACTCAGGTAGCACTAAAAGAAAAAAATGAATTTGAGTTATTTCTTAGTGTACTTAACTGTCATGCTTTTAAAAGATGGATAAATGAGACTACAATGCAAAAGTTAATAAATAGATGAACCTGTAGTGGATATTGGAATTAAATGATATATAAGGGACTATCATGCTTTTGCTGTGTTCTTTTTTTGCAAATTTGACACCATGCTTGGTGCAGCCATGTATTTATATGTTGTGTTCATTTGTTAGCAACTGCATGTGTACACCAGTATAAGTACTACTTGACCATAACTTGCATACTCCACCTTGGTGATGCTTGCTGCGTACTGAACCACACATATAGTAAACTCTGGCCATGTTGATTTTTTTTATGATCCCTTCTAACCCTGCCTCCTATTTGATTGAACTGCCTTGGGTATTGATTTATATTTTTATATATATATAGCAACCTATATTTAGTTGTTGTTTGCCACGGAATGAATAAGTGGTTATCACTTAAGACTGGGGCATTTTGTCCACATTCAATTTCGGTGGTAACATACCTATATGTTTGTGAATAGGGGAGATATTTGATGATATATAACATGTTAAACATACATACCTGAGATTTGCTATAGCTATTACATTTGGCTTTAGTGAGCTATGGCATGGTCCTAAAATATATGTCATTGACCTGAAAGTACTTAGAAACAGTTGTGCATACTAATTTAAACAGTAGATTCACCATTTGATCTGATGTACTTAGAACCAGTTATATGCTAAAGTTCTCACCAGTTAAGAAGTTAAGGACCCTGTTTAAAGCCTGAACTATTGTAGCAAGCCCTTGTATAAGTGTATGTGAATGTTACTTCCATTTTTCTTATGGTTCCTGTTACTCAAGTATGTATGTATTTGTTTCAAATTGTCATATGTTCATATATTAGTTATCGTGCCACATTTATATTTACTACATATATTAGTGACTTTTCCCACATTTCTATTTACTACAATATTGGTTACCCTGTCCATATTTGTGTTGCGTGTGGACATCTTTTTCCATTACTGGCCAAACTTAAACCTCTTCCCTGGTAGTTTAGTATTGTGTTGAAACTCAATTGCACTTTGTATTGCATGCCAATATGTAATATGGTGTCAAAAATTGTTTCCCTATATCATAGTTTGGCCATGGCCTATGTCTTCCCAATTATGATTAAATAACTGAAATTAGTTTGCTTCAATAGTTGTGATTATTTGTTGTTTACTGTTTTGACTTGGCTCCTTGTTTTCATGTATGAGGATGCCATATGAAACTGTTTGTTGGTCTACTTGTTGCCGGTTTTGCTGCATGTTGCGGCACCAATTGAACCTCGCGATACTTGACTATTTATGGTCACGGGATGCTGGGGCAGTGCACATGTATACCTGTACATGTGTGTATATGCAAGCTTCCATGACCATTTTTCCCTGTAACAAAAACTGATATAGCACGGACACTATACCATTGTATTTGGCATACGACTAATGTTAAGATTAATTATCATATTCAGTTCTTATTGGAGTTAATTTACTTGAACTATGATTAATCCTGACTCGAGTGTTTTGTATATTTTTCATGAAACGCTCGGGTCAGACCCGAGCAGTACAGATTTAAAAATTACAGCTCGGGATTCGAAGATTGGCGAAGCTGGGGATTCCAAAGACGCCGCACTGTGAAGATTTAAAAACAGTAATATTTTTTGTTTTCAAATTTTGATTAAAACTCGCTGTATAGAAAGATATTGTATCAAAACCCTGATTAATACATAAAAGATTATTTTGGTTGTTCAGTACTGTGTTATTTATTTATTCTGTGGTTTTTTCTGTGTTGATTCTGTTTTCAAACTCTATAAGTTAATAACGATCCGTCGATTTGAACATTTTAAGTTGGGTTAATTACCAATTTGTAGTGGTCAATAAGGTTGGACGTTACATTTCTATTGTAATCCCCAATTTCCTTATTTAATTTTATATTAAAAGTGGAAATTAGGTTAAAGGTTTTTTTCAAGATAATTAGTTTTAAGGCCAATACTTCTAAATAATAAGATTTAAGGAAAAATTTATGGAAAAAGGATTAATCCCTTAAGTTATAAAGGAAAATGATAAACTCCTGTATCTTTATTTCTATCTAACTGAAAATGGTAAATTCATTTATCTTCTTCCTGTAATTGTCCTTAAAACTAATTATTCAGATGTATTGTCCTTAAAACTTATTATCCTGAACAAATCATCAATTTAAATGAAAATCACATATATCAATTCACTACCCACTAATGTCTCTAATTATTGGCATTAATGATAAACTATAACGCACCACACAATAAATTATTGGTATCTCCAATTTAAATCGATGCAAGAAAATACTATTAGGAAATCCATTATTTGATTTCGATAATGACAACTACACAATCGAAACCATATAGATATATCGTTGGTTTATGCAGGAAAATATCCAAGATCGACTCAACATACTGCATAAAACATAGCTCGACAACAAGGAGAAGGTGCAAAAAGAAGGAAGAATTTGCACTTAGAAAAGAGGAAAAGAAATCAAGGCATTCACAGCTAACACTGGTGTGTCAAAAGTCTGGACTTATTATCAGCCGTTTGACTCTAGGACCAGAAAATAATATATATAAAAATCAGACATCTAATATATTATTCTAGACATATGAGTTTTCTCTCACCCTAAAAGTATACGTCTGAAGAAAGATTCAAATGTCTAGAATTATAACCAGAAGCCTGACCTGGAGTTCGGGCGAAAATAATAATAGGCATCTATCACTTTTCAAATAGCCACTTTCACTCCTCTTTATCACACTCTTCAAAGTCAAACAATATAACTTTTGGGTGAAGACTAATGGATGCTACTCTTCAACTGCCACTCCTCAACACTATTTAAGGCATTAACACTCAAGGAGACAACCATATATTACTCTTACTACATTCTATATTCTATATACTCTATCAACACTCAAGTGATACAAATCACTGACAACCATCTATTACTCTTCCATACATATTTGCACTTCAAAGCAACTATTACTCAAGGAATATCTTGGAAGATCGTATACTAATTAGTCAACATTCATGTTATTCAAGAACACACATTTAGCAAGAAACTATTGTAATTGAGCCTATTCCTCCGGGAGAAGCGATGGTTTGTGATAGTTGAATGTCGTAGCGGAGCTTTGGGACTGGACGTAGGACTAAAGATCCGAACCAGTATAAAAACGCTGCTGTGCATTTTCCATACTAGTATTTATTCTCTTATATTACTCTAGCATACACATTCATAATTGCCTACATACGATTCACTTATATAGACTTTCAATTGGTATCAGAGCTATGTTTGATCAAATTACAGTAATGTGAATTTGTATGACTGAATATGGAAAGTATAAGTATATTTCAAGAGGGTCAATCGACATAATGTCCTCCACTTTTTAAATGGGTCAAATTATACATATTGGTCAACACGTATGAAAATTTTTGTGGAAGCTAACAGTTTGGAAATTTGGTCCGCCACTCAAAATAAATATGAAGCACCAACTACTGAAATTAGTGCATGGACTGATGCTCAAAAAATCGCAGCTTCTAATAATTCAAAAGCAATGAACGTTTTATTTTATGCATTAGATAAAAATGAATTTTCATGTGGCATGATGTGCACTACAGCTTATGATATATGGCGTAACTTACAAACCACACACGAAGGTACCATAAAGTTAAGAAAACAAAAATCTAAATTTTACAAAATCAATTTTCATCCTTTAAAATAAAAGTAAGTGAGTCCATTAGTGATATATACCCAAGATTTCAAACCATACAACATGATCTTATGGCACTCAGATTCAAGTTCACTGATTTTGATTTAGTTGCACGACTCTTAAATTCTTTGACAAATGATGGGGAAAGGAAATTTTTAACCATAGAAGAGGCAAACGACCTTTCTCAACTCAAAGTTGAAGAATTAATTGGAAACTTTTTATCCTATGAAGCTAACCTGCAGGCTAGAAAAGAATTAAATACTAAAAAGAAGAATATAGATTTTCAAGCCAACAAAGAAGATTCCGACTTAAATGAAGATGAAAATGTTTTCATAGCCAAAAACTATAACAAGTTCAAGAAATTAAGAAAAATGACCAAGTTTCAAAAAGATGGAAAATCAAGTTCAGCAAATTCGACATCTATCAAATGCTTCGAATGTGATGAATTTGGTCACATGAAGAAAGATTGTCCAAATATTCTCAATGAAAAGGAGAAAAAAATGAAGAATTCAAAAAGGGAAGAAGAGATTTTCAACCATTTGGGATGATTCTGATTCTTCCTCATCAGAAAGCGAGAGCGATAGTGATACAGAACAAGCTAATGTATGCTTTATGGAAGATATGGATGAGGTGCCAAAACAAAACAAAAGGAGAAATGGACATTAGATAGTGGATGCTCCAAGAACATGACGGGAAACAAAAGCATGCTATCAAATATCACATATATGGATGGTGACATGGTAACATTTGGCGATATATCAAAAGGATATGTCATTGGCATTGGTCAAGTCATCAATATTGGTATATTTAATTCTCCCACTATTTCTAATGTTTTATTAATTAAGGACTTAAAGCATAATCTTTTAAGTATTAGCTAGTTATGCGATGAAGGGTGTCGAATTAATTTTGAAAAGATAAATGTAAAATACTCGATAATAATAAAAATTTAGTTTTCGAAGGATTTAGAAATAAAAACATATATATCCTTAACATGAAAGCTAAACAAAATTCTTATCTGTTCCCAATAGTTAATCATGATGATCCTTGGTTATGAACAAATGATTTTGTCATGTTAATTTCAAATATATTAATAAATTAGCAAAATATGAACTAGTTAAAGGATTACCTAAAATAAATTATAAAGTTAATAATTTATGCGATGCTTTTCGATTTGGAAAATTAAAGAAAAGTTCATTCAAATATAAGAAAAATATTTCTTAAAAATAACCACTAGAACTTTTTCATTTAGATTTATTTGGTCCGACTCAAGTAAGATCAATAAATCATAGTAACTATGTTTTTGTAATAGTTGACGACTTTTCTAGATATACATGAACAATATTATTAAAACATAAAAATGACACTTTTAGTATGTTTAAAATCTTTGCCAAGCGAATTAAAACTCAAATGGATTTAAAAATAAAAAATATTAGGAGTGATCATGGCGGAGAATTCGAAAATGATTTATTTACTAATTTTTGTAAAAAGAAAGGAATAAGTCACAATTTTTCTTTTCCTCCTACACCACAACAAAATGATATAGCAAAAAGGAAAAATCATACATTACAAGAATGTGTTCGTACACTTTTAAGTAGTAGTAACTTACTAAAACATTTTTGGCCTGAAGCCATTGCAGCATCTTGATATGTTTTAAATCAAATAGCAATACGACCTATGTCTAAAAATACTTCTTATGAACTATTTTTTGGTAGAAACCCCAAAGTTTCATACTTTAGAACTTTCAGATCTAAATGTTTCGTTTTAAATACTAAAGACAATTTAGGAAAATTTGATCCTAAGGCCGACGAAGGAATATTTATTGGATATTCGGAATGTAGTAAAGCTTATAGAATTTTGAATAAAAGAATTAGCACTATAGAAGAAAGTTTACACGTTTCTTATGATGAAAACTTTTTTACTCACAAAAATAGTGATAAAGAAGAAATTATGATACAATCCACTGAAAATAATACAACATCTAATAATGAAAGTAATGCAAATTTATTAAGATCACCTCCTCGTATTTAAAAAGATCATCCTTCAAAAAATATTATTGGAGATTCATATATGAGAGTGCCAACACGACATCAATTAAATAAATAAGTATGAACATTGCATTTCTTTTGACTTTTGAACCAAAAAATTATAAAGAAGCCGCCAATGATGATTCTTCGATATTAGCAATGAAAGAAGAATTAAATCAATTCGAACATAACAACATATGGGAATTAGCTCCATGACCTGACAATCAATCAGTTATTGGAACAAAATGGATATATAAAAATAAATTAAATGAAAATATAGTTAGAAATAGAGCACGCTTAGTAGCTTAGGGGTATAACTAAGAAGGAATTGATTATGACGAAACATTTACACCTGTAGCTATATTAGAAGCTATATGAACATTATTAGCTTTTGCGTTTCATCTCGAGTTTAAATTATATCAAACGGATGTTAAAAGCGCATTTTTTAATGGTTTTATTAAAGAAAATGTATATGTAGAACAACCACCACTTTGTATTCACGAAAAATACTCTGATCATGTTTTCAAACTTAGTAAAGTTCTTTATGGGTTAAAACAAGCTCCTCGAGCTTGGTATGACTTAATATCATCCGGTTTTCAAATAGGAAAAATAGACGCTACTCTTTTAATAAAACGAGAAAACAATGATATATTTTTTTTGAAGGAAAAGGTAGTGAATCAACATGATTCACGCCTAATATATATTAATATCCATAAAGTAGCATAAAGTAGCAGTTCGTGTATGTACAACATATATACAACCAAAACAGGCCATCGCTACAACCCAACGACTACATACAGCCTGACAAAAAGGAACCAAGTATCATAGTTTACATTACATAGCAAATAACATATCATTATAACAACAAAAGCCAAGGCCAGTGAACATCCACATCAAGCGTGTGGACCAGTGATGCTCCGCACCCGCTTGTGCACTCAGTCGGCAATGCTTTCGACCTGTCTCTTGCGCTCCATGCCTGCCCAGTCATAGACAAAATTGAGGATAGAGTAAATGATACTGTTAGGGGCTTTCAATTTGCGGTTAAATTTTCTGGAATTGCGTTCATGCCAAAGCAACTAAATGTAAGCAAAGTTCAACAAAGAGAAAAGAAAACTATCATGAGAAGCATGCAAGGTCGGGTAAATGTTATGCCAAAAATCAAATTGGTCAGCAATGAAGTCGCTCCAGTGCAAATCAAGGCAAAGCGCAATCAAACATTTCGTCCAAATGTAAAAAGAAAAGTCACAAGCCAAAAAAAGATGATGATAGTCCTCGTCGTCGTGACCACAAAATTCACAGCCATCCATAACGTACACACCTCTCTGACGATTTCTGCTAACCGTGTTCAATCTACCATGTATCACAATCCACATGTGAATTTTAACTTTATCAGGGACTTTGAACCGCCACATATGTTCGAACCCCAACCTCCTAATCCCAGCAAAGTTGAATAGCTTGTAAATGCTTCGAACGCTAAACAACTTTCTCTCTCCCTCCAACATCCAAATAAACTCATCCGTCTCATTAGTCAAATTCACCCCTTCAAGCGAAACAAACAAACTGCATAACTGAACCAATGCATTACCAGCCACCAGCCTCGAAAAAGACAATCTCCATTTGAAACCCGCTGCATCATTATCATACATCTCTCTAACAGTGAAATTTTTGTTGCAAGCAATACCAAGAAGCTCAGGAAACTCCGCACAAAAAGGGACATTAGTTAGCCAGCTATCTAACCAAAATGATGTGTTGTGTCCATTCTTCACCACAATCTTAGTACCCAGCTTCATCCACTGCGCATGAGCCATAACATTGCGCCAAAACACGGAGCACAATGAGAAATCAATATTCCAACTAAAATTGCCATTGTAACATGTACTAATAATCCATTCTTTCCATAAAGCGTGCTTGTCAGAGATCATTAACCACAACCACTTACAAAGTAAAGCATGATTCATTGTCTTCAAGTTAATAACATCGAGTCCCCCTTGCTCTTTAGACTTGCAAACTTGATCCCAAGAAATCAAACAGCTAAGCTTCTTCGTCTCTTTAGTACCAGTCCAGAAAAAACTACGACGAATTGCGTCAATCTTCTCCAACACCCACCCAGTAAATTGGTAGAAGGACATCCAGTACAGCGGAATTGACAACATAACAGAATTGACAAGCACAAGACGACCAGCTCTTGATAATGAGTTGCCTTTCCACCTCGCCACTCTTCTGTCCACCTTCTCTATCAAGTGCTGCCAGTCTTTCTTCATTAATTTCTTGGGGCGAATGCACATACCCAGATAGTTCAAAGGAAAAGCATCAGCCTTGCAATTAAACATCTTAGCACATGACCTGCGTAAATCATCACTACAACCCAACGTGTAAACACTGCTCTTATGAAAGTTAATTTTTAAGCCAGATAAGCTTTCAAAAGCATAGAGAATAAATTTAGGTGCAGCTAGGTGTTTACAGTCTGGTTTGCTAAAAATGATAGTGTCATCAGCATATTATAGAGAATTGATGCCCCCTACCACATGATCACTGCCAAAGCCGCTAATAATCCCATCTGCACAGCCCAGCTTCAGAATTTTTGAAAAAACAACTGCCGCCAAATCAAAAGGAAGAGGGGAGAGTGGGTCGCCCTATCTCGGACCACGCTTGGAATGGATAGTAGAGCCAGCAACTCCATTAACACAAATGTTGGATCTACTTGATGAAAGAATCATAGAAATCCATTCAATCCACTTTGTGGGGAAGCCTCTTACCTTCAGCACTTCAATCATAAATCGCCAGTCAACTGTGTCAAAAGCTTTAGCGAAGTCCAACTTAAGAATAGCACAAGGGACATCAAATATATCACAGTGAGAAATCACTTCACCAACCAACGCAGCACCATCAAGAATGTTTCTTCCTTTAATAAAAGCAGTTTGGGCATTATCAATCAACATATCCATATTAGTTTTCAGCCTATTGGCCAACAGCTTCGTGATTAGTTTGAAACTAGTGTTAAGGAGGCTAATCGGTCTGAAGTCAGCGGCAGAAACATTACCTTCCTTTTTGGGGATTAAAACCACATTAGCATAACTAATCAAATCCAACCTTAATGAGCCTTTGTGAAACTCTTCAAACAAACGCAATACATCATCTTTCAACATGCCCCAATAGCGTTTGAAGAAAAAGGTAGGAACTCCATCAGGTCCAGGTGCTTTGTCACCAGGCATCTCCTTCAAAGCATTCAGTATTTCCTCTTCAGAAAAATCACTTGCAATGTCTGAGAGATCAACAACATCAGGATACAATTTGCGCCAATCAACAGAAATGCGGTTCTCAATGCGAGCACCAAAGATACTTTTATAATATTCAGTGAAAGTATCACTCAAAAGTTGTTGTTCACAAATCTCCACTCCATCTTTCCAAATACTGTGTATCAAATTGGTACGACATCTACCATTAGCAACATTATGAAAACAATGATATTTTGGTGGTACAAATATATGTTGACGGTATTATTTTTGGATCTAATAATGAAAATTTATGTATCGAATTTTCAAATATAATGAAAAATGAATTTGAAATGTCACATATGAGTGGATTAAAAAATTTCTTAGGTTTACAAATAAAACAACTTAAAATTAGAATTTTTATTCATCAAGAAAAATATTGTAACAATTTATTACAATGTTTTGGTATGGAGAAAACATCAAGTAAACCAAAACCAATGAGTACTAGTGTTCATCTAGAAAATGATGAAAATGGAAAAGTTTTTGACGAAAAACTATGTCAAAGTAACAGGTTTTGTATTGTACTTAACGGCTAGTAAACCCGATATTATGATGAGCGTATGTTTGTGTGCTAGATTTGAAGAAAAACCAAAGAAATCACATCAACGTGCGGTAAAAATAATTCTATGGTATTTGACTAATACAAGAGACTATGGTTTGTTTTATCCTAAAGGTTCATGTTTCGAATTAGCATCCTATAGCGATGCTGATTTCGGTGGATGTAAAACGGGTTGTAAAAGCACTAGCGGAACATGTCATTTTATAGGACAATCTTTAAGATCATGGTTTAGTAAAAAAAAAGCGTGTATCATTATCAACATGCAAAGCCGAATATATTTCAGTTGTTCTAGCATGTGCACAGGTAATGTATATGCAACAAACATTTAGGGATTATGGTAAAATCATTGATAAATCATCAATTTATTGCGATAATACAAGTGCCATTAATTTATCTAAAATTTCGGTTAATCATTCGAGAAGTAAACACATAAATATACAACATCACTTTTTACGAGACAATGTAGAAAAAGGTACTATAACTCTAGAATACGTAAATAATGAAAATCCAATCGCAAATATATTTACCAAAACCTTAAACAAACAAACATTCATTTCGTGACTTAGGAATTTGCTCCTACTCTGAATTAATGTAACAAAATAATTCAATCTAGTAGCTAAAAATAGAATTTCATAATTTCACAGATAAATGAAGTTCATTAACCTCTCAATTTTTCAAATTATTCTAGTCCACACAATTTTAATCAAATTAAAAGCTACAAATAGCCACACAATATAATGTTTAACATTGTCATGCATAATGGAATCAAAACAAATCATAACACCTAACTCAAGTCCAATAAGAACTCCATCTCCTCTGCGATTTCTTCCAACTTCTGATTTTCAAAAACAAAAATGGGGATTGTCTCCACTTCTCAAACGATTAAAAAGGAATGATAAGCCAACGATCATAGAAAAGTTGGATGAAATATCCCACTATCAATGTGAGATGATGGATGTCCAAAAAGAAATGTATTACAAGCAAGAAGGAACTATACTGTGACGGCCCGCCTCGCACCAGCCTGCATTTCCTCCAAGAGTGCGCTGTACACATGCCCGACTAGCACAAGACGGTCGTCAGAAGAAAAGAAAGAAGAGAATGAACTAATCAAAGAAACCTGTAGAATGTCTCACAGCGCATGGAATAAAATATAATAATAACATACTTGACACAAAATAGGCGAGACAGTGCATAAGCTGATAACTAGAATCAACATCAATCATCCAAGCAGCGGAAATCCAAATACAGCTTATTACAATTTTCCAAATTTACTATCTCTAAACAAAAGAAAGCTGAAATAGAAGATACACCAACAATGCCCAAGCAGTGATCTTCAACAACACAGGGAGAATACTATATATATTACGTGGAAGCCTCCTGCTCGTCTCCGGATCATCTACCCGTGCATCACCAGCTAACCTGTCTCTAGTCTGCTCGTGTGAGCACCCAGAGTAATAAGAAGAGACATAAAACTCTGGGTCAGACATAAAGCCTGGTATGAGCGATAAGCATCTAAACAGGGAAATAACAGGTATACTAAACCATACCTGAACCTGGACCTGCAACCAAAGAGTTAGTACCACATACCGTACAATACTCCAAGGTGCCATAATAAATGGTGTAAGAACACGGGGGTGGGGTGTGCATGTCAAAATGATAGCAACAAATCATCCATAGCAACCATCCTCACACCTCTCACTCAGTGCCTAAAGCGTACGACGTCTACCACTTTGGAACTCTAGACAAACTGAGGCAACGACGAATCCCGACTTGTAGAAACCCTGCTGTGACCAAGCCAAACACTTGGAGTCATGACCAAACATTTCAATGACCCACTTCATTGGTCATAGCCCTTGGTTCTACCAATGCCATAATGGCCCTGAATCCGCCTTCGTACCTCCTACCATAGTGGTCCAAAGCTATAGGTGTCGATAACTCCTTAGCACGCGTCCCGCAGCAAAGCCCAACCATGAAGCGAACTCATTGATTCCCATCTAAATCTTGAGCTCTAACTTCTCATCTGGGCTTCCTTTGCATCTCGGGTTTGGTTGAATTGGAGTGGGTCTTCAGAAGAGTTGTCGTACATTAACAGTCCTAGAGTCCTGTTCGGTTCGGTAGTCATCACCATCGTCGGGTCGGGTCGGTAGTCCACTTTGGGTCGGGTCGGTGTCTCCCTCCGGGTCGGGTCGGTTCAGTGATTCTCCCCCCCTTCAGTTCGGTTCGGCAATCATTGCCCTCGTCTGTTCGGTTCGGGTTCCTTCACTCCGGGTCGGGTCGGGTTGCTATCCTCCTTCCAGCTCATGCTCCTTCTTCGATCAGCTCCCTCGTTTCCTTCTACTCCGATCCGATCCGATCACTTCGCTTTACTTCAGTCCGATCCGCTCCGCTCCCTTTTACTCCGATCCGATCCCCTTGTCCACTCCAACTCTAAGTAAACGGCCTTCCTTTTTGCCAAGTCTTTCATGTGCCAAGCTCCAGTTCGGGTCGGGTTTCTTGCCCAGTTCACATTTCCGATCCGAGCCCCCATCCGATCCGATCCGAAGCCCTGCACAACTTTCTGCAACTTTTCCAGCAACTTGTTTACGCCGCTCGACGACGTTTTTGACAAATCTAGCTATTCTAATCAATCACAATTCATGTCAAATAGTCATAACAACATAGCAAACTAACCACAAACACCAAAACGATGAATTCATATGTCAAAATGGATCAAATGTGCCCAAAACCTCACATTTTTCCTATAATCCCCCTTAATCATGTTTAAGCATACGATTAGCAAAACACATCGAAATTAACCCAAATTTCTAACAGAGCCTTAAAACATTATTTTAGAATTTTAAGAATTTTTCCAGAATTTATTTACGTATAAATTCGCTAATCTTCACTAATTACCCTTAATCACCGTAATTAGTGCAAAAACTATGCAAATCACTCACCTTGGCCACAAATGAAATTCTCAGAACTGAAACTCCTCTGATTTGGGGCGAATACTGATGTCTAACAGCGGCTCCAACCTTGCTTTGGTGCTTTTTCTCCTTAATTTGGTGTTGCTAAGCCTAATCTTCAATTAGAGAGTGATTTGGGGTGTTTTAGATGTAGGAAGCCATTACTAAGGTCTTCAAGGAGGTTTGTGGCGGCTCAAAACTGAAATGAAAGTGGTAACCTAACCCTAATCAGACCTCCTAACCCTCTAAACCCGAAATTCCCCTTGGGCCTAGCTGCTAATCACCCGTTTAAGCCCAACTAAGCTGTTTTTCACCATCTGAAACTTGTTTCAGCCATATCTCCCAAACGGTGAGTCCGTTTGGCTAATGTGACCACTCTACGGAAAGAGAAACCATCATCCAAAGCCAATGAAAGTGGTTTCAGGTCAAAATTCATTCCCAGTCAAAAGTTATGGCCAAAACAGTGCCAACTAGGGGTAAAATGGTCATTTAAAAATCGGGAAAAATCATGAACATGGGAAATGACCCCAATAGTCGTCTCCCAAAGTTACACGACCATACGACTTCGTATGTGAAAGAAATAAATATTCTACGATCCTATGATGCGCAGAATGCGGGTCGTTACACTCTCCCCCCCTTAAGAAATTTCGTCCCCGAAATTCCTTAACCCAAAACATACAAAGGATCCCGCATGCCTAACAACCACATATAACAAAAATCAAACATGCAAAACAAGCAAACAAGCCTATCCTAGCATGCGGAAAAACTAAATCGAAGTCAAAATCTTACCAGGCAAAGAGTTCAGGATAAGTCTTCCTAATGTTCTCCTCTGTCTCCCAAGTACAATCATTCTCGTCCTCGCCCCACTGAACCTTGACTAGCTTCACCGTCTTCCTTCGAAGTTGCTTCATGTCGTGCTCGACAATACGGGCCGGCTTGCGGTTCCCAACCGCCTCGGGTTCTACTTCGAAGTCCTCTAACTGATCAGGTGAAATAGTTATATCTGAGTCGTGAACGAACTTCCTTAGTTGGGAAACATGAAATACGTTATGAACTCCTGCCATCTTCTCTGGTAAGTCAATTCTATATGCCAAATTCCCGACTAGTTCAAGAACAGGGAATGGGCCAACAAATCTTGGTGCCAACTTGCCTCTCCTGCCAAATCGTATTACGCTCTTTAACGGAGAAATCTTGACAAACACCAAGTCGCCAACGGAGAATTTTAAGTCTCTTCTCCTCTTATCAGCATAGCTCTTCTGCCTATCCTGGGCAGCCTTCATTCGTTGTTGAATGACCTTGATCTTATCCGACGTTTCTCTCACCACCTCTGGTCCAAGCATAAACTTCTCGCCAGTCTCTATCCAACGTGATGGTGAGTTACACGGTCTTCCGTACAAAGCTTCAAACGGAGCCATACCGATACTGGATTGGTAACTATTATTATATGCAAACTCTACTAGATGCAAATGGTCATCCCATGATCCACCAAAGTCCAACATACATGCTCTCAAGAGATCTTCCAAAATACGATTCACCCTTTCCGTCTGACCGTCGGTCTGAGGATGATATGCGGTACTGAGATGTAACTCTGACCCTAGCGCCTCTTGCAAGCTCTTCCAAAACCCACTAGTGAACAACGGGTCTCGGTCGCTCACAATGCTTTTAGGTACTCCATGAAATCTCACTACCCACTTCATATACAATTCTGCTAACTTAGCTGTCGTTCTTGTCGATTTGACTGGTATAAACCTTGCACTTTTAGTCAGTCGGTCTACAATCACCCAAATGCTATCATATCCCGATCTAGTCCTTGGTAAACCATCGACGAAATCCATCGAGACTTGCTCCCATTTCCATTCGGGAATTTCTAATGGCTGTAACAGACCACTAGGCTTCTTTTGCTCGGCTTTAACTAGCTGGCAATTCATGCACTTGGATATAAACTTCCCAACGTCTCTTTTCATTCCTTCCCAGTAGTAAGTCTGCTTCATATCCCGATACATTTTGTTACCACCGGGGTGTATAGTCAGTCTTGAGTGATGACATTCTCTAAGCACTTCATCTCTCAACCCATTGACATTGGGTACAACGAGCTTTCCATTCCTTCTAAGCCATCTATCTTGATCAAGCCCATACTTGCTCACCTCCTCATCGACACCCATCTCTAACTTGGAGATGATTTCCAATAGGTTAGGATCGTCCCTCTGACTAGAGCCGATCCGCTCAATCAAAGTGGGTCTGATCGTCAAACTCGCTAACATTTCTGGATCCAATTCGCACTTTGGTCTGAAATCAAACCCCGCGATAAACTCCAGTTGCTTCCATTCAAGGAACATAGCCCCTAAGCTGGCATGTCTTCTACTCAATGCATCAGCCACCGCATTGCCCTTTCCTGGTGTGTATGCGATGTCAAAATCATAGGAAGCTAAGAACTCTAACCATCTCTGCTGACGGAGATTTAAATCTTTCTGGGAGAATAGATACTTTAACGACTTATGATCCGTAAATAGCTCAAACCTTTCTCCCAAGAGATAGTGTCTCCACATCTTTAACGCGAACACGATCGCTGCCAATTCTAAATCATGGGTAGGGTATCTTCTCTCGTGCGGTTTCAATTGCCGACTTGCATAAGCTACAACCCTACCGCCTTGCATCAATACAGCACCCAGTCCGGTACCACAGGCATCCGTTTATACCGTCATCTCTTCATCCCCCTTAGGAATGACTAACACTGGTGCGCTTGTCAACTTGTCCTTTAGGCTTTTGAATGCATTCTCGCACCTTTCATCCCAGACAAAAGCTTGATTCTTCTTGGTCAACTGGGTCAATGGTGCTGCTATCTTGGAGAAACCTTGGATAAACTTACGATAATATCCAGCTAATCCCAAGAAACTTCTTACATCTGTTGCATTCTTGGGCGTAGGCCAATCTTGTACCGTAGCCACCTTTGCTGGGTCCACGGCAATACCACTCTCTGATACAACATGGCCCAAGAACCTCACTTCCCTCTTCCAGAAGTGACACTTAGAAAACTTTGCTTTCAATTGGTGTCTTCTCAACACCTCCATCGCTACTCTTAAATGTTCCTTGTGTTCCTCCTCTGTCCTCGAATAGACCAAAATATCATCAACGAACACAAGGACAGACTTATTCAGCTGATCTCTGAATACCCTATTCATAAGATCCACAAAATATGCCGGGGCATTAGTCAGTCCAAATGGCATAACCAACCATTCATAAAACCCAGACGGCGTTCGAAATGCCGTTTTAGCTATACTCTCAGCTTCCACTCTAAGCTGATGAAAACCTGTCGCGAGATCCAACTGGGAAAATACTCTCGCGCCACTCAACTGATCAAACAAATCATCTATCCGCGGTAGAGGATACTTATTCTTCCTCGTCACTTTATTCAACTCGCGGTAGTCTACACACAAACGAAGGGAACCATCCGCCTTGGTAGCAAACACAACTGGTGCTCCCCATTCAGAAACACTCCTTCTGATAAATCCCTTCCTCAAAAGATCGCTGACTTGCACCTCGAGCTCTCGCTGCTCTCTTGGTGCCATACGACGAAGTGGCATCACTATAGGCCTGGCATCTTTTACCAAATCAATACGGAACTCAATCTCTCGGTGTGGTGGAAGTCCGGTCACTTCTTCGAAAACATCCGGATACTGGCCAACCACGGGCAAACCTGACAACTCACTATGCGGAATGTCGAGGGAGTTTAGAAAACTAGCCAATACCCCCTTACTGGGTAGACCACCAAACACTATCCTCCGCCCATCATCCGCTCTAGCTGTCACCAACGAGCCCTCACAGTCTACCACCACCCCGTATCTTTGGAGCCAATCTACTCCCAAAATAATGCCAAACCCAGTAAAGCCCAAAACAAAGCAATCACAAACAAACATGCATCCATGACTCGATAAGACCACATTACGACAAATCATGCTAAGGCTAGTCGAACCACCAATCGGGTTCGTCACTACTAAAGGTCTATCGACAATCTCGGGCTCCAATCCCAACCTATCTACCAGGTCACTAGATATGAAAGAACTGGAAGCTCCGGTATCAAACAAAACTCTAACAGGAACATCATAAACAGAAAGCATACCTTGAATGACGACACTCTTTCCCTTCTCCGCCGCAGTTGGGGCATTCGACGAAGAAGGAATAGCATTAAGAGCATATGCTTTCACCATTTGCTTTTCCTTAGGGGGCTGTGGACACTTGTCCTTGTGATGTCCCAATTGGCCACAATTGAAGCACTTCCTATCCGCTGGCTTGGCCCGACAATTACTAGCATAATGGCCCTTCTTACCACAGCTGAAGCACTCCACATCTTGCTTATTCTTTTTCTTCTGGCCATCCTTAGCCTGATTCTGCTTTCTCTTATTCTGGGAACCACCCTTGCCTCCACCACTTGCTTGTGGTTTTGGCTCTTCTGCAGATGCAACCTCAGTCTTCGACTTAGGGTAGAGACTTTCTGATCTTAACGCTTTCCCCACAATCGACTCAAACGTCTCATCGATGTGGTTAATAAGCCTTTCCCCTAAGTACTGATCTAACCCAGTTATGAATTTCTCATTCTTCTTCTCGGCAGTATCAATAAGAGATAACCCATACTTTGACAGAGTGTCGAATTCCGCAATATAATCAGAAACTGCCCTTCCATTCTGCTTGAGTTCCAAGAACCTCTTGAACAACACTGACTTCTGGGCCGCTGGAATGAACTTCTCACTAAAGCGAGCCTTGAACTGAACCCAAGTAATCTGGTCTTCGGGAGTAGCTGCTTTTATAGCATTCCACCAATTCATTGCCCGCCCTTGCAGTTGACGGGACGCTAGCTTTCTCTTCATCGCATCCTCGATGCCCAAATCCTCGAAGATACGTTCGCAGCTATCCAACCAATCTTGAACATCTGTGGCCGACTCCGTTCCGTGGAACGGCTTCCCACCAAGGCTAGTATAATCCTTATTCAGCTTGGCGAAGTCGACCCTCGGCGCCTGCACCATTGGACCACCACCAATTCCGCCATTGGGAGCTGCCCTCTGAACATCCCTAAGCATCTCTCTCATGAGGTCTGTAAACATCGCCCTCATGTCAACAGCATTCCCATTATTGGCTCCCCTACCAACACCTCTAGTATCTCGGCTCATCGTCAATCTGAAAAAGGAAATGATTAACGACTCCATAGTGGTGCTAGTGCAGTACGACTTCATCCTTATACTACTAATAGTATATATATATATAGCTTTTAAAAACCAAAGTAATCACAAATACGCTCTCTCGTATACGTATATTATCTCTCCCTGATAACTTCCCTAGGCTAACTACGCAACCTAGAGCTCTGATACCAAGTGTGACGGCCCGCCTCGCACCAGCCTGCATTTCCTCCAAGAGTGCGCTGTACACATGCCCGACTAGCACAAGACGGTCGTCAGAAGAAAAGAAAGAAGAGAATGAACTAATCAAAGAAACCTGTAGAATGTCTCACAGCGCATGGAATAAAATATAATAATAACATACTTGACACAAAATAGGCGAGACAGTGCATAAGCTGATAACTAGAATCAACATCAATCATCCAAGCAGCGGAAATCCAAATACAGCTTATTACAATTTTCCAAATTTACTATCTCTAAACAAAAGAAAGCTGAAATAGAAGATACACCAACAATGCCCAAGCAGTGATCTTCAACAACACAGGGAGAATACTATATATATTACGTGGAAGCCTCCTGCTCGTCTCCGGATCATCTACCCGTGCATCACCAGCTAACCTGTCTCTAGTCTGCTCGTGTGAGCACCCAGAGTAATAAGAAGAGACATAAAACTCTGGGTCAGACATAAAGCCTGGTATGAGCGATAAGCATCTAAACAGGGAAATAACAGGTATACTAAACCATACCTGAACCTGGACCTGCAACCAAAGAGTTAGTACCACATACCGTACAATACTCCAAGGTGCCATAATAAATGGTGTAAGAACACGGGGGTGGGGTGTGCATGTCAAAATGATAGCAACAAATCATCCATAGCAACCATCCTCACACCTCTCACTCAGTGCCTAAAGCGTACGACGTCTACCACTTTGGAACTCTAGACAAACTGAGGCAACGACGAATCCCGACTTGTAGAAACCCTGCTGTGACCAAGCCAAACACTTGGAGTCATGACCAAACATTTCAATGACCCACTTCATTGGTCATAGCCCTTGGTTCTACCAATGCCATAATGGCCCTGAATCCGCCTTCGTACCTCCTACCATAGTGGTCCAAAGCTATAGGTGTCGATAACTCCTTAGCACGCGTCCCGCAGCAAAGCCCAACCATGAAGCGAACTCATTGATTCCCATCTAAATCTTGAGCTCTAACTTCTCATCTGGGCTTCCTTTGCATCTCGGGTTTGGTTGAATTGGAGTGGGTCTTCAGAAGAGTTGTCGTACATTAACAGTCCTAGAGTCCTGTTCGGTTCGGTAGTCATCACCATCGTCGGGTCGGGTCGGTAGTCCACTTTGGGTCGGGTCGGTGTCTCCCTCCGGGTCGGGTCGGTTCAGTGATTCTCCCCCCCTTCAGTTCGGTTCGGCAATCATTGCCCTCGTCTGTTCGGTTCGGGTTCCTTCACTCCGGGTCGGGTCGGGTTGCTATCCTCCTTCCAGCTCATGCTCCTTCTTCGATCAGCTCCCTCGTTTCCTTCTACTCCGATCCGATCCGATCACTTCGCTTTACTTCAGTCCGATCCGCTCCGCTCCCTTTTACTCCGATCCGATCCCCTTGTCCACTCCAACTCTAAGTAAACGGCCTTCCTTTTTGCCAAGTCTTTCATGTGCCAAGCTCCAGTTCGGGTCGGGTTTCTTGCCCAGTTCACATTTCCGATCCGAGCCCCCATCCGATCCGATCCGAAGCCCTGCACAACTTTCTGCAACTTTTCCAGCAACTTGTTTACGCCGCTCGACGACGTTTTTGACAAATCTAGCTATTCTAATCAATCACAATTCATGTCAAATAGTCATAACAACATAGCAAACTAACCACAAACACCAAAACGATGAATTCATATGTCAAAATGGATCAAATGTGCCCAAAACCTCACATTTTTCCTATAATCCCCCTTAATCATGTTTAAGCATACGATTAGCAAAACACATCGAAATTAACCCAAATTTCTAACAGAGCCTTAAAACATTATTTTAGAATTTTAAGAATTTTTCCAGAATTTATTTACGTATAAATTCGCTAATCTTCACTAATTACCCTTAATCACCGTAATTAGTGCAAAAACTATGCAAATCACTCACCTTGGCCACAAATGAAATTCTCAGAACTGAAACTCCTCTGATTTGGGGCGAATACTGATGTCTAACAGCGGCTCCAACCTTGCTTTGGTGCTTTTTCTCCTTAATTTGGTGTTGCTAAGCCTAATCTTCAATTAGAGAGTGATTTGGGGTGTTTTAGATGTAGGAAGCCATTACTAAGGTCTTCAAGGAGGTTTGTGGCGGCTCAAAACTGAAATGAAAGTGATAACCTAACCCTAATCAGACCTCCTAACCCTCTAAACCCGAAATTCCCCTTGGGCCTAGCTGCTAATCACCCGTTTAAGCCCAACTAAGCTGTTTTTCACCATCTGAAACTTGTTTCAGCCATATCTCCCAAACGGTGAGTCCGTTTGGCTAATGTGACCACTCTACGGAAAGAGAAACCATCATCCAAAGCCAATGAAAGTGGTTTCAGGTCAAAATTCATTCCCAGTCAAAAGTTATGGCCAAAACAGTGCCAACTAGGGGTAAAATGGTCATTTAAAAATCGGGAAAAATCATGAACATGGGAAATGACCCCAATAGTCGTCTCCCAAAGTTACACGACCATACGACTTCGTATGTGAAAGAAATAAATATTCTACGATCCTATGATGCGCAGAATGCGGGTCGTTACATATACGACATCTAAATTTCCTTGAAAGAGCGCTTTATGCTATGTGCAGTCGTTCTCCAACAAAAAGAGGTTTGCACAAGAAATCTCCTCGTCTTTGTGAAACTCCCGAGAAAGGGACTACTTACGAGAAAATACGAGAAGATGGTCCTTCAACTACTTCTCCAAAATAACCTTCATGGTTGCCAATCAATTAAGAATTTAATGCATAAAGGTTATTGTGTATATATATATATATAAATAATATGTTTTGTCTGAATAAGTAATAAAATATGTAAGTTTATAGAATTCTTAATGTAGAAAATATTATATCAACCATTAAACAATAATAAACTCTGAAACCAGACGTCTGAAATTATAAGGGGGACGTATGAAATTTAGCTCGGGTAAAATAAAAACAGGAAAACAAAAATCAGACGTCTGAAAAAAGAGACCAAACGTCTAAAAGTACTCTCGGATTTAAAATTCTTCTGAAACAGACATCTGAAATTATCAACCAGACGTCTGAAATTTCTTTCGATCTGAAGCTGCTCCTAAATCAGACGTTTAATTTTTAATCCAGACGTTAAGCATAACCACTACTTTCTCTCCCTCCATTCTTCATTTTACCGATCAAACTCAAAAATCTCAAACCCTAAAATTTCAATTTCATCAAAATCATGGCTCCTAAACCAAAATCTTCTTCCAAATGTAAGAGAGAGGAAGCAGAACCTTTAAATGCTCCTCCAATTGTTGAAGAAACACCTAGAGTGGTTTCTCAACCAAAGATCAACTAGTGGATGAACAAAGCACTATTGGCTGTAGAAAGATATGGGTTAATTCCGAAGAAGATCCTTCACACCGATCCTTTCTGTGACGGCCCGCCCCGCACCAGCCGGCATTTCCTCCTAAAGTGCGTTGTACACATGCCCGACTAGCACGGGACGGTCGTCAGAAGAAGAGGGAAGAAGGGAATTAACTAACGAGGAACCTGTAGAATGTCTCACAGCGCATGGAGCAAAATATAATAATAATATACTGTACATAAAACAGGTGAGACAGTACATAAGCTGATAACTAAAATCAACATCAACATCAGAGCAGCGGAAATCCAAGTACAGCTTATTACAACTTCCCAAAATTTACTGTCTCTAAAACAAAAGAAAGCTAAAGTAGAAGATGCACTACTAATGCCCAAGCAGTGATCTTCAACAACACAGGGAGAATACTATATATATCATACGTGGAAGCCTCATGCACGTCTCCGAATCATCTACCCGTGCATCACCAGCTAACCTGTCTCTAGTCTGCTCGTGTGAGCACCCAGAGTAATAAGAGGAGACATAAAACTCTGGGTCAGACATAAAGCCTGGTATGAGCGATAAGCATCTAAACAGAACAATAACAGGTATACTAAACCATACCTGAACCTGGACCTGCAACCAAAGAGTTAGCACTACATACCGTACAATACTCTAAGGTGCCATAACAGATAGTGTAAAGAATACGGGGGTGGGGTGTGTATGTCATAATGGTGGCAAACAAACCAAGCATAACAACCATCCTCACATCTCTCACTCAGTGCGTAAAGCATACGATGTCCACCACTGTCAATCACTAGACCCATCGAAGTAGTGATGGAGTTCAACTTGTACAACTACTGCTACTACCAAGCTTACCACATGGAGTCATGACCAAATCTTTACAAATGACCCCACTTCATTGGTCTATAACCCTTTAGTCGTACCTAGGCCACTGTGGCCCTGAATCCGTTCACGTACCTCCCATACATAGTGATCCAAAGTCATAGACATTGATAGCCCCTTGGCACTCGTCCCGCAGCAAAGCCCAATCATGAAGCCTACTCATTGATTCCCAACTGGATCCTGAGTCAAAGCTCCTCATTTGGACTTCCTTTGCATCTCGGGTTTTGATCGAATTGGAGTTGGTCTTCAAAAGAGTCGTCGCGTAGAAGTGGTCCTGAATTCAGTTCGGTTCAGATATATACGTATAACACGGTTCGGTGCAATGCTTCATAGTGTACTACTGGATGCGATTCGGTTCGGTGATTCTCCCCCTACAGATGTCGGTTCGGTTCGGGTGTGCCTCTGCTTGAGTTCGGTTCGGTGGTCCTTCATCCGATCCGATGCTTCAGTTTGACTTGCTTGCCTGCTCCTATTCAGCTCATGTGGTTTTTCCATCCGATCCCGCTCGCTTCCCTGCTCCGATCCGCTCCCTAACTCCGATCCGGTCCTTTGTCCTACTCCAACTCTAAGCAATGGCCTTCCTTCTTGCCAAACTTCTTTTGTGCCAGACTTCGGTTCGGTTCGGATTCCTTGCCCAGCTCTCCTATCCGATCCGAGCCCCCAACCCGATCCGATCCGAAACCCTGCACAACTTTCTGCAACTTTTTCCAGTGACTTGTTTACGCCATTCGACGACGTTTTCGAAAAATCTAACCATTCTAATTAACCACAAATCATCCCAAACAGTCATAGCAACATAGCAAACTAACCACTAACACCAAAACAATGAATTTACATGTCAAAATGGAACAAATATACCCAAAACGCCATATTCTTCCATAAGCATGTTTAAGAAAAACTAATCATAGGGTTAACAAAACTTACCCAAATTAAACCAAATTTCTAACAGAGGCTTAAAATATTGTTTTCGAATTTATAGATATTTTTCCAGAATTTATTAGTGTATAAATTCGCTAATCTTCACTAATTACCCTTAATTAACCGTAATTAGTGCAAAAACTATGCAAATCACTCACCTTGGCCACAAATAAAATTCTCAGAACTGAAACCTCGCTGATTTGGGTGAATACTGACGTCTAACAGCAGCTCTAACCTTTCTTTCGTGTTTTCTCTCCTTAATTTGATGTAGATTAAGACAAAACTTGATTAGAAAGTGATTTGGGGATGTTTCTAGATGTTGGCAGTCATTGCTAGGGTTCAAGAATTAAAGTGGCGGTTGGAAAATGAGGATAAGATCGTTCTCTAACTGATTTCAGCCTCCTCATAACTCTAATCCCGAAATCCCCCATTGGGCCTAGCTGTTAATCACCCGGTTAAACCCAATTAAGCTATTTTTCACTATCTGAAACTTGTTTCAGCCATATCTCCCGAACGGTGAGTTCGTTTGGCTAATGTGACCACTCTATGGAATTGTAAACCATCATTCGGGGCCAATGGAAGTGGTTTCAGGTCAAAATTCCTTTCCAGTCAAAAGTTATGGCCAAAACAGTACCAACTAGGGGTAAAATGGTCATTTAAAAATCGGGAAAAATCATGAACATGGGAAATGACCCCAATAGTCGTCTTCCAAAGATACATGACCATACAACTTCATATGTGAAAGAAATAAATATTCTACGATCCTATGAGCGTAGAATGCGGGTCGTTACACTCTCCTCCCCCCCCCCCCCTTAAGAAATTTCGTCCCCGAAATTCCTTAACCTAAAACATACAAAGGATCCCGCATGCCTAACAGCCACATACAACAATAAAACATGCAAAACAAGCAAACAAGCCAACCCTAGCATGCGGAAAACTAAATCGAAGTTAAAATCTTACCAGGCAAAGAGTTCTGGATAAGTCTTCCTAATGTTTTCCTCTGTCTCCCAAGTGCAATCATTCTCGTCCTCGCCCCATTGAACCTTGACTAGCCTCACCGCCTTCCTTCGAAGTTGCTTCGTATCGTGCTCGACAATACGGGTCGGCTTGCGGTTCCCAACCGCATCGGGTTCTACTTCGAAGTCCTCTAACTGATCAGGTGAAATAGTCATATCTGGGTCGTGAACGAACTTCCTTAGTTGGGAAACATGAAATACGTTGTGAACTCCCGCCATATTCTCTGGTAAGTCAACTCTATACGCCAAATTCCCGACTAGTTCAAGAACAGGGAATGGGCCAACAAATCTTGGTGCCAACTTGCCTCTCCTGCCAAATCGTATCACGCTCTTCAACGGAGAATTCTTGACATACACCAAGTCACCAACGGAGAATTTTAAGTCTCTTCTCCTCTTATCAGTATAACTCTTCTGCCTATCTTGGGCAGCTTTCATTCGCTGCTGAATGATTTTAATCTTATCTGAGGTTTCCCTCACCACATCTGGTCCAAGCATAAACTTCTCGCCAGTCTCTATCCAACATAATGGTGAGTTGCACGGTCTTCCGTACAAAGCTTCAAACGGAGCCATACCGATACTGGATTGGTAGCTATTATTATATGCAAATGGTCATCCCATGATCCACCAAAATCCAGTACACAAGCTCTCAAGAGGTCTTCCAATATACAATTCACCCTCTCTGTTTGACCATCGGTTTGAGGATGATACGCAGTACTGAGATGTAATTCTGATCCTAACGCCTCTCGTAAGCTCTTCCAAAATCCACTAGTGAACAACGGATCTCGGTCACTCACAATGCTCTTGGGTATTCCATGAAATCTCACTACCCACTTCATATACAATTCTGCTAACTTAGCTGCCGTTCTGGTCGATTTGACTGGTATAAATCTTGCACTCTTAGTCAATCGATCCACAATTACCCAAATGCCATCATGTCCCGATCTAGTCCTTGGTAAACCATCGATGAAATCCATCGAGACTTGCTCCCATTTCCATTCGGGAATTTCTAATGGTTGGAACAACCCACTAGGCTTCTTTTGCTCGGCTTTAACTAGCTGGCAATTCATGCATTTGGATATAAACTTCCCAATGTCTCTTTTCATCCCTTCCCAGTAGTATGTCCGCTTCATGTCTCGATACATCTTGTTACCACCGGGGTGTATCGTCAGTTTTGAGTGATGACATTCTCTAAGCAGTTCATCTCTCAATCCATTGACACTGGGTACAACAAGCTTTCCATTCTTTCTAAGCCATCCATTTCGATCAAGCCCATACTTGTTCATCTCCTCATCGATACCCATCTCTAACTTGGAGATGATTTCCAATAGGTTAGGATCGTCCCTCTGACTAGAGCCGATCCTCTCAATCAAAGTGGGTCTGATCGTCAAACTTGCTAACATTTTTGGATCCAATTCGCACTTTGGTCTGAAATCATACCCAGCGATGTACTCCAGTTGCTTCCATTCAAGAAACATAGCCCCCAAACTGGCATGTCTTCTACTCAATGCATTGGCTACCACATTGCACTTTCCTGGTGTATATGCGATGTCAAAATCATAGGAAGCCAAGAATTCTAACCATCTTTGTTGCCGGAGATTTAGATCCTTCTGGGAGAAGAGATACTTCAACGACTTATGATCTGTAAACAGCTCAAATCTTTCTCCCAAGAGATAGTGTCTCCACATCTTTAACGCGAACACGATCGCTGCCAATTCCAAATCATGGGTAGGGTATCTTCCCTCGTGCGGTTTCAATTGCCGACTTGCATAAGCTATAACCCTACCGCCTTGCATCAATACAGCACCCAGTCCGGTACTACAGGCATCCGTGTATACCGTCATCTCTTCATTCCCCTTAGGAATGACTAACACTGGTGCGCATGTCAACTTGTCCTTTAGACTCTTGAATGCATTCTCGCACCTTTCATCCCAGACAAAAGCTTGATTCTTCTTGGTCAATGGGTTCAATGGTGCTACTATCTTGGATAAGTCTTGGATAAACTTACGATAATATCCAGCTAATCCCAAGAAACTTCTTATGTCCGTTGCATTCTTGGGCGTAGGCCAATCTTGTACCGTAGCCACCTTTGTAGGATCCACGACGATACCATGCTCTGAAACAACATGGCCCAAGAACCTCACTTTCCTCCTCCAGAAGTGACACTTAGAAAACTTTGCTTTCAATCAGTGTTTTCTCAACACCTCCATCACTATTCTTAAATGTTCCTTGTGTTCTTCCTCCGTTCTTGAGTAGACCAAAATATCATCCACGAACACAAGGACAAACTTATTCAACTGATCTCTGAATACCCTATTCATAAGATCCACAAAATATGCTGGGGCATTGGTCAACCCGAATGGCATGACCAACCACTCATAAAATCCAGACGGTGTCTGAAATGCCGTTTTAGCTATACTCTCAGCTTCCACTCTAAGCTGATGAAAACCTGTCGTGAGATCCAACTGAGAAAATACTCTCGCGCCGCTCAACTGATCGAACAAATCATCTATCTGCAGTAGAGGATACTTGTTCTTCCTCGTCACTTTATTCAACTCGCGGTAGTCTACACTCAAACGAAGGGAACCATCCGCCTTGGTAGCAAACACAACTGGTGCTCCCCATTCAGAAACACTCCTTCTGATAAATCCCTTCTTCAAAAGATCGCTGACTTGCACCCCGAGCTCTTGCTGCTCCCTTGGTGCCATACGACGAAGTGGCATCACTATAGGTCTAGCATCCTTCACCAAATCAATACGGAACTCAATCTCTCGATGTGGTGGAAGCCCGGTCACTTCTTCGAAAATGTCCGGATACTGGCTAACCACGGGCAAACCTGACAACTCACTATGCGGAATGTCGAGGGAGTTTAGAAAACTAGCCAATACCCTCTCACTGGGTAGACCACCAAACACTATCCTCTGCCCATCATCCGCTCTAGCTGTCACCAAAAAGCCCTCACAGTCTACCACCACCCCGTATCTTTGGAGCCAATCTACTCCCAAAATAATGCCAAACCCAGTGAAGCCCAAAACAAAGCAATCACAAACAAACATGCATCCATGACTCGATAAGACCACATTACGACAAATCATGCTAAGGCTAGTCGAACCACCAATCGGATTCGTCACTAATAAAGGTCTATCGACAATCTCGGGCTCCAATCCCAACCTATCTACCAGATCACTAGATATGAAAGAACTGGAAGCTCCGGTATCAAACAAAACTCTAACAGGAACATCATAAATAGAAAGCATACCTTGAATGACGGCATTCTTTCCCTTCTCCGCCGCGGTTGGGGCATTCGACGAAGAAGGAATATCATTAAGGGCATATGCTTTCACCATTTGCTTTTCTCTAGGGGGTTGCGGACACTTGTCCTTGTGATGTCCCATTTGGCCACAGTTGAAGCACTTCCTATCCGCTGGCTTGGCCCGACAATTACTAGCATAATGGCCCTTCTTACCACAGCTGAAGCACTCAACATCTTGCTTATTCTTTTTCTTTTGACCATCCTTAGTCTGATTCTGCTTCCTCTTATTCTGGGAACCACCCTTGCCTCCACCACTTGCTTGTGGCTTTGGCTCTTCTGCAGATGCAACCTCAGTCTTCAGCTTAGGGTAGAGACTTTCTGACCTCAATGCTTTGCCCACAATCGATTCAAACGTCTCATCGATGTGGTTAATAAGCCTTTCCCCCAAGTACCGATCCAAACCGGTTATGAATTTCTCATTTTTCTTCTCGGTAGTATCAATAAGAGATAACCCATACTTCGACAAAGTGTCGAATTCAGCAATATACTCCGAGACAGCTCTGCCATTCTGCTTGAGCTCCAAGAATTTCTTAAACAGCACTGACTTCTGAGCAGCTGGAATGAACTTCTCGCTAAAGCGAACCTTAAACTGCTCCCAAGTAATCTGATCTTCGGGAGTAGCTGCCTTTATAGCATTCCACCAATTCGTTGCCCGCCCTTGCAGCTGAAGGGACGCTAGCTTTCTCTTCATCGCATCCTCGATACCCAGATCCTCGAAGATATGTTCGCAACTATCCAACTAATCCCGAACATCCGTAGCCGACTCCGTTCCGTGGAACGGCTTCCCACCAAGACTAGTATAATCCTTATTCAGCTTGGCGAAGTCGGCCCTCGACGCCTGCACTATTGGACCACCACCATTAGGAGCTGCCCTCTGCACATCTCTAAGCATCTCTCTCGTGAGGTCAGTAAACATCGTCCTCATGTCAGCAGCATTCCCATTATTGGCTCCCCTACCAGCACCTCTAGCATATCGGCTCATTGTCAATCTGAAAAGGGAAACGATTAACGACCCCATAGTAGTGCTAGTGCAGTACGACTTCATTCTTATACTACCAATAGTATATATATATAGCTTTTGAAAACCAAAATAATCACATATACGCGCTCTCATATACGTACTATCTCTCCCTAGTGTCTTTCCCTAGGTTAACTATGCAACCTAGAGCTCTGATACCAAGTGTGACGGCCCGCCCCGCCCCAGCCGGCATTTCCTCCTAAAGTGCGTTGTACACATGCCCGACTAGCACGGCACGGTCGTCAGAAGAAGAGGGAAGAAGGGAATTAACTAACGAGGAACCTGTAGAATGTCTCACAGCGCATAGAGCAAAATATAATAATAATATACTTGACATAAAACAGGTGAGACGGTACATAAGCTGATAACTAAAATCAACATCAACATCAGAGCAGCGGAAATCCAAGTACAGCTTATTACAACTTCCCAAAATTTACTGTCTCTAAAACAAAAGAAAGCTAAAGTAGAAGATGCACTACTAATGCCCAAGCAGTGATCTTTAACAACACAGGGAGAATACTATATATGTTATACGTGGAAGCCTCCTGCTCGTCTCCGGATCATCTACCCGTGCATCACCAGCTAACCTGTCTCTAGTCTGCTCGTGTGTGCACCCAGAGTAATAAGAGGAGACATAAAACTCTGGGTCAGACATAAAGCCTGGTATGAGCGATAAGCATCTAAACAGAATAATAACAGGTATACTAAACCATACCTGAACCCGGACATGCAACCAAAGAGTTAGCACTACATACCGTACAATACTCTAAGGTGCCATAACAGATAGTGTAAAGAATACGGGGGTGGGGTGTGTATGTCATAATGGTGGCAAACAAACCAAGCATAACAACCATCCTCACATCTCTCACTCAGTGCGTAAAGAATACGATGTCCACCACTGTCAATCACTAGACCCATCGAAGTAGTGACGGAGTTCAACTTGTACAACTACTGCTACTACCAAGCTTACCACATGGAGTCATGACCATATCTTTACAAATGACCCCACTTCATTGGTCTATAGCCCTTTAGTCGTACCTAGGCCACTGTGGCCCTGAATCCGTTCACGTACCTCCCATACATAGTGATCCAAAGTCATAGACATCGATAGCCCCTTGGCACACGTCCCGCAGCAAAGCCCAATCATGAATCCCACTCATTGATTCCCAACTGGATCCTGAGTCAAAGCTCCTCATTTGGACTTCCTTTGCATCTCGGGTTTTGATCGAATTGGAGTTGGTCTTCAAAAGAGTCATCGCGTAGAAGTGGTCCTGAATTCGGTTCGGTTCGGATACATACGTATAACACGGTTCGGTTCGGTGCAATGCTTCATAGTGTACTCCTGGATGCGGTTCGGTTCGGTGATTCTCCCCCTACAGACGTCGGTTCGGTTCGGGTGTGCCTCTGCTTGAGTTCGGTTCGGTGGTCTTTCATCCGATCCGATGCTTCAGTTTGACTTGCTTGCCTGCTCCTATTCAGCTCATGTGGTTTTTCCATCCGATCCCGCTCGCTTCCCTGCTCCGATCCGCTCCCTAACTCCGATCCGGTCCTCTGTCCAACTCCAACTATAAGCAATGGCCTTCCTTCTTGCCAAACTTCTTTTGTGCCAGACTTCGGTTCGGTTCGGATTCCTTGCCCAGCTCTCCTATCCGATCCGAGCCCCCAACCCGATTCGATCCGAAACCCTGCACAACTTTCTGCAACTTTTTCCAGTGACTTGTTTACGCCATTCGACGACGTTTTCAACCAATATAACCATTCTAATTAACCACAAATCATCCCAAACAGTCATAGCAACATAGCAAACTAACCACTAACACCAAAACAATGAATTTACATGTCAAAATGGATCAAATATACCCAAAACGGCATATTCTCCCTTAAGCATGTTTAAGCAAAACTAATCATAGGGTTAACAAAACTTACCCAAATTAAACCAAATTTCTAACAGAGGCATAAAATATTATTTTCGAATTTATAGATATTTTTCCAGAATTTATTAGTGTATAAATTCGCTAATCTTCACTAATTACCCTTAATTAACCGTAATTAGTGCAAAAACTATGCAAATCACTCACCTTGGCCACAAATAAAATTCTCAGAATTGAAACCTCGCTGATTTGGGTGAATACTGATGTCTAACAACATCTCTAACCTTGCTTTCGTGTTTTCTCTCCTTAATTTGATGTAGATAAAGCCAAAACTTGATTTGAAAGTGATTTGGGGATGTTTCTAGATGTTGGCAGCCATTGCTAGGGTTCAAGAATGAAAGTGGCGGCTGGAAAATGAGGATAAGATCGTTCTCTAACTGATTTCAGCCTCCTCATAACCCTAATCCCGAAATCCCCCATTGGGCCTAGCTGTTAATCACCCGGTTAAGCCCAATTAAGCTGTTTTTCACTATCTGAAACTTTTTTCAGCCATATCTCCCAAACGGTGAGTCCGTTTGGCTAATGTGACCACTCTACGGAATTGTAAACCATCATCCGGGGCCAATGGAAGTGATTTCAGGTCAAAATTCCTTTCCAGTCAAAAGTTATGGCCAAAACAGTACCTACTAGGGGTAAAATGGTCATTTAAAAATCGGGAAAAATCATGAACATGGGAAATGACCCCAATAGTCGTCTCCCAAAGTTACATGACCATACAACTTCATATGTGAAAGAAATAAATATTCTACGATCCTATGATGCGTAGAATGCTGGTCGTTACACTTTCTATAATCTCCTTGATTTCCTTTTATATGAATTAAATAGCTTGTGTCGAAATGTCGGACTTACATCACTAGTTTCATGCTCTTGTAATAATAGTTTACACATAGACCAATTATCCATATTTCCATTCTACGCGAATTTATATAGTACTAGTTTATGGAATCTACAAGTAGAAAACGAATGGATTTGGTCTAGTATTTGTAGAGTTTATGATTAGATTCACGACGAACTATATAGGAGATATACTGCAATGTTATGATACCAGTACAGACATTAATGGTATTCCCGACATGAGATATAAGCCACGAGATAGTATCACACATCAAATTTGGGAAGATCATATGCCATAATTTTCGACTAAGTACTTAAGGCCTAGACTTCTTGCTTGAGTTCTTATTAATACAGTTTTTCCACGTCTTTGTAGTCATGAGAAGATTCTTAATTTAGAGCATAAGACACTATATTTTATATTCGTCAGCATTCAAGTAAATTGGGCTCAATTCATATTTGATGAACGAAAAGGTTTATGGAATCGTTCTCGACAATCAATCATATATGCTCCTTTCATTATGCGATTTTTAAAAGCAAAACAAATTCCTACTTATCTACATTTGAGTTAATTCCGGTTAAAGAGGCAGCGAAAAAATTCTTTTCTTTGATGAAACTCCCACAAGAATAGCCTGCTTTTTGCACTCTCAATGAATGGAGAGAGAGGCATCAAGGAGAACAAGTCCCACTGCAAGAGCATCATCAAAAAGACATATTCAGGATATGTCGAAATCCTTATCATGACAACCTCAAGCATTCGAAGGTGTGACTTCTCCTAAAGCGCAAATACTTCAAAACGAATTGTTGCATGAAGTTGTTATTCATAATCAACAAATTCTGTATCAAAATCAAAGTGCTTTGGCAAATCAGATTGCAAACATGGAATTTGGCCTAGCGTCTCATTTAGCAACCATTGAGAAAACGATGAGTACGTTTGCGCTTTCTTTAAAAGAACTCTCACGACACGCTCGACTTCCAACATTATCTCCACCATCACCATTCTCCTCACCAGAAAAGCTTCTAACCAAGTGCACTCTAAAGAATCTGGTGATAAAGAAGAGAAAGTGGAAGATAAGGAGGTAGAGAGCAAGCCTAAAGAAGCAGAAATTGATCCTAATGACGTCGGCGCTTAGTTCATATATTATGGGAAAAAAATGTAAATATTAAAACTTCTATTTTGTGACATGGTTGTGATATTATTTTGTGCTTTTAACTTTGTTATGTAATATGTTTGTGGAACACTTTGTGGTATTATTTTGGTTTGTGATGTTATGAAAATATGACGCTTTGATCTTAGTCTTATTTGTTATGTTTCCTCTATATGCAAGGTTATATTTTATGTTGGTGTGTACATGCTATCTAAAGCACAATAATGACTTACTATCTTTGTAGAATAGTGTGCACATCTATCTAAAGTAATATTATATTTCATTTCGACAATGACAAAGGGGGAGATCACATATTAAGTGCGAGTTAAAAAAATTATATCCTTAAGTACATTGTGTGTTATCATCATCGAAAAGGAGGAGAATGTTAGGAAATCCATTCTTTGATTTTGGCAATGACAACTACACAATGGAAACCATATAGATATATCATTGGTTTATGTAGGAAAATATCCAAGATCGACTCAACATATTGCATAAATCATAGCTCGACAACAAGAAGAAGAAACAAGAAAAAAGAAGAATATGGACTAAGAAAAAAGGAAATGAAATCAAAACATACACAGCTGACACAGGTGTGTCAGATGTTTGGATAATTATCAGACGTTTGACTTTAGGATCAGAAAATAATATATGTAATGTTCAGGCGTCTGATATATTATTCCAGATGTATGAATTTTCTCTCGACCTAAAAAATATATGTCTGAAGAAGGATTCAGACGTTTGTAATTATAACCAGACGTCTGACCTGGAGTTTGGCCAAAAAACAAAAAAGGCAACTGCCACTTTTCGAAAAGCCATCTTTACTCCTCTTCATCACAACTCTTCAATGTCAAACAATACAACTTTTGGGTGAAGACTGATGGATGCTACTCTTCAACTACCACTCCTCAACACTATTTAAGGCATCAATACTCAAGGAGAGAACCACCTCTTATTGCGTTATATATTCTCTATACTCTATCAACACTCAAGTGATACAAATCTCTCACAACCATCTATTACTCTTCCATACATATCTGCACTTCAAAGCAATTATTACTCAAGGAATATCTTGGAATATCGTATACTAATTAGTCAACATTCATGTTATTCAAGAACACACATTTGACAAGAAACTCTGTTGTAATTAAGCATATTCCTCTGGGAGAAGCGAGGGTTTGTGATAGTTGAATACCGAAGGGGAGCTTCGGGACTGGACGTAGGACAGGAGGTACGAAATTGTATAGAAACTCTTATGTGCATTTTCCTTACTAGCATTTATTCTCTTATATTACTCTAGCAAAGAATAGTATCCGTGTATTATATATTTTATGAATTTAAGAGAATAGTTATTGATTGATGATTGAAGTCAACTTGACACAATGGGACATATAAGTTGCCGGCAGAGAATCTGACTCTATGTTAGAAGGCCTTCAGGAGCTAGTTTTGAATTTAGGGATGGTTTGATTAAAGACCCTAATAAGTTTTTGAATACACCCAGTATCCTTCTAAATAAAATTTATAAATTAGGTTGGTAAAATTATGTTATCAAATAAATGAGTAAATTTTATGTAATTATCCAGTAATTAATTACAGATATTTATATAGTTATATCAAAATATTGCAGATATTCCCGTATTTGTTAAATAAAACAATTCAGAAATTTACGTAATTATTGATCAAAAAATTATATAAATTTCCACAATAACTTGTAGAAATTTCTACAACTTTTCATCATAAAAATTGCGGAAGTATTCACTTAAATTTAATGTAGTGTTAAGCACCCTGATTTCCTCTTTTTATTACCACAACTAAAAAATACCATAAAAATTACCCTACTACTCTTCCTAATATCTCACATTAAAAATAGAGGCTATCACCGTTTATATCTATTTCTCCCTCTCAACTTCAATTTACTCGTTATCTCTTTCGAAAACCCTAGATTTAACTCGGATCATCATGAAATCATTCGACGCCATTAATGCCGAGGAAAAAGAAAGCTGCAGATGCATCATTGTATCAACCCCAATCAACTCAATCAAGTAATTAACCCTAATTTCGGTTTGGTTGAAGATTGCACCGAGTGTTATTTGACGTGAATGAAATTGATGGAACGACGCATTCTTGCCACGAATAATATTTTCAAATATGGTGGTTAATCGTCGTACGTATATTGTTTCGAATGTGTTTGATCACCCTTCGTTCGTGTGGTATTAGAAAGCACAGAATTTAATGTGTTTTATTTTTTTATTTGTGGTAACAGAAAGAACGAGGAAACGGAGGTAAACGCAAATCAATGAGTTATTCACAGAAAACCTGGTACTGAATCCAAAGCAGATAAACATGAAACATATTTAAACGATCCATTTACCGCCATACTTCCCCGACGGCGGTGTCCAGAATTCGTGTCGGTGAAATCAGTGCATTCGAGACACGTAGAAGGCCAAGGCCAGATGTAAGCAGGCAAAAGTAGCAGCCAATTTAAAGTTTTAACAGCTATAACTCGGTACACCACAGGTGTCACTTGGTTGCAACACTTGTCTCCTATAATAACATATAACTCATTTTATACTTGAAGATAAGTACATTTGATAAAGTAAGGAAGAAGCAAGTAGAGTTCTCTTTCTGTCTTCTATTAAAATTGAACCTCATTTTTCAGTTGTTCCAAGTTATTGCATTAGCAAACTACTTTGTTTCAATTGTGCAGAAACCTTTGATAGAAGAAGAGAAGAAATATGTCTGGCGTAGGGAGAAATGCGACTGCTCCACTTCTATTCTTGAACCTGTTGATGTATTTAATAGTAATCGGATTTGCGAGCTGGTGCTTGAATCACTTCATCAATGGCCAAACTTACCATCCTGGTAGCTTATTTATGTCCTGCTGTTATAACACCAAGTGCACAGGAGTTCTTTGTTTTGTGTTTTTTAAAAAAGATAAATTTTGCTTGTTTAAACAGGTTTAGCTGGGAATGGAGCAACATTTTATCTGCTGGTGTTTTCGCTATTAGCTGGTGTTATTGGATTCACATCAAAGCTTTCGGGTGCGTACCACCTGAGGGAATGGAGGAGCGACACGCTTGCGTCTGCTGCTTCTTCTGCTCTCATTGCATGGGCCATCACTGCTTTAGCTTTTGGGTACATACATACATGAGTGTTTAAGAATTGATCTATACATTATTTCAATGTTTGTTAATATATACATGGGGTTGAAATGATTTAAAATGTAGGGTGGCATGCAAGGAAATAAGGCTGGGAGGATACAGGGGATGGAGGCTGAGGACCCTGGAAGCGTTTATCATAATATTGACGTTCACCCAGTTGCTGTATGTGTTGCTGCTTCATGCAGGTATGTTTAGTAGTAAGTATGGGCCTCCCAGTTATAGAGACCAAGAGTATGGCGTTGGTGGGACTGGTGGCGAACCCGTTAAAGGCACTGCAAGAGTCTGAATGCTATCTGCTGTTGTTGCTTTCTTAGTTTTTTCCTTCTCTCTTTCCATGTGTTGTTTGCGTTTTGTTTCTTTTCTTTCCTTTGGGTTATGTGAAATTTGTAAATAGGCAACTTTGATGGACATGTTTATTGTGCAACTTCTTGGCTATGTTAACCTATCTGCTTTCTTTGAGAATTTGGGAAAGCTGGAAGAGGAATGTATTAGTCACATACAAAATATATAATGCTTTACTTGAGTTTAACTGTGATTTGTTGTTAAAATTCGCTAGTTCTGAGAATCTAGAGAACAAAAAGCATGTGGGGGCTGAAAGCCTTCTGAGAGTCTGAATTTTAACTTAATGAAAGCCGCACCTTACGTAAACAGCTGATCACGGGCGTTTTGCAAGGTCTTAAAATAGTGGCGCATTCTTAAAAACTTAAGCAATTAAAATGGGGGGTACCATTGCAGAACAATACAGCAAATTTACCATGCAATTCACAACCAACGACAACCAACTGACAAGCGGCTTCCACATCGGAACAAATACATTTGAAAAAACAAAGAAAACGAAAGATGTCATACCAAATAGTTGTACACGATTCGATCCTATGCACATTTTTACCCGTGCTCTCTGCCATGACGACTGAGAATGACGACATTTGATTTAACAACTAAGTAGGCAAACTGAACACACTCTTGCTCACTGCTTGTCGACCAAGGTCGTGAATCATAGCTGTCAACCTTTAGAGCACTCCCAGCAGCTCACACGATTTTGAGCGTGAATTTGCATTTAGGAGCGTGAATTCTCCCCACCGATCCAGCAGTCGGTGGGGAGACGCTGGGTAATTTTCTTTTTTAATGAACAATATCCTTAAACGGTTTTCTGAAAACCGTTTAAGGGATAAAAGGTTTTCAGAAAATCGTTTACGGATGTTATTTTACAAAGAAAATCGCTAAACGGTTTTCTTTCCCATCACCGCTCAAAATTCTGAAATGGCGATTCTCCCCATTTCAATCCTCCCCCCACGCTCGTCCTCACGCTGCTGGAGAGCGTCCCTCCCCAATTCTTCCCCATTTCGCTCTCTCGCGCCATTGCTGGGAATGCCCTAACTATGGACGAGACTTCCCCAGTACATAATAATTATTTGTAGGTTCTGAACGAAAAAAGAAACACAAGTTTCTCAACACAACTTTATTAAATCACAACACTTGAATGAGACACATACCCATTTAGATAATTTGTTGGTTTACTTAATGCAATGAAAGATGCAACAAATAACTTCACGAACTTCGTAAAATTCATACGTAAGGCAATGTTTTTGAAGCACAATCCTAACTTAATTTAAATATCTTCATAATATATTTATACATGTAATATTGGATTACTAAAATCAAACAGTCTTCACTTTGATACAATGTTCCATAAACACCACCTAAGCATCTTTTTGAATATCAATCTCAAAATAATCTCAAATTATACAATGAAAACGAGTATCTTCATTAAAAAAAGATAAATTTTGCTTGTTTAAACAGGTTTAGCAGGGAATGGAGCAACATTTTATCTGCTGGTGTTTTCATTATTAGCTGGTGTTATTGGATTAACATCAAAGCTTTCTGGCGCGTACCACCTGAGGGCATGGAGGAGCGACGCACTTGCGTCTGCAGCTTCTTCTGCTCTCATTGCTTGGGACATCACTGCTTCAGCTTTTGGGTATATACATACATGAGTGTTTAAGAATTGATCTGTTAGAAATGTTTTGATAGACATTAGGTGAATTATTAAAAATGTTAGAATAAATGTGTGAATGACTCCTATATATGAATAGTCTCACATCATGAGACTATATGGAAGAAACAAGTTTTTATATTTGTTTCTAAGAAATCATGTTGGGGCATTGGGTTTCCAATACATTCTTTGTTATGAGGAGGGAGACCAAGCATCATAACCACCACACGCGCACGACCGACTCGACCCGACCCGACCCGCCTCACCTGGGCTTGGGCGTGTAGACATGTATATTTTTTGGACCATAAAACATTGCAATTTTCGTAACTTTTTTTTATCGAAAGCTATTTATGCACCGATAATTTTTTTTATGCAACGGTAATGTTTTTGCAATGGTAAACTTTGTTCTGTGATTTCAGCAGATCCGACTTTTTCTTCAAAACCCTAATTCTCGTTTTATATATATACTCTTCAGCTGTAAATGAGAAAACACACCGAATTACATATTTGCTTTCTGCCTCCGCCATTAAAATTTTCGAGCAGTGCTTATTTTCGAAAGTGTAAATCTGCACTGATTTGTTGTGCAAGCAAATCAGTTATTGTTTTCCAGAGGTTGTTTTATCCTAAAGGCGGCGGCGAAGGTACTATCTGGTTTGCACCTCTGACCAGATCGCCGAATCGTCTTCAAGAAAGTGACGAAGTACGTGACTCAGCCATTGTTTCCCAACAATTTGAAGACGATTTCTGAAACAATGACTTCCAACTCAACCCTAGACGATGCTGCTCCACCCTCTACCTTCCAGATCCCTCTCGTGACTACTGCTCCGTTTAGATTCGAAGGCTTGCATTTCAAACGATGGCGTCAGAAAATGGAGTTCTTCCTAACGATGAGGAAGGTCGTGGCTGCGCTGACTACTGACAAGCCACAACTATCAGACAGACCTGACAAGGCTGATGCAGCAAAAATGGCATCATGGACTGAACAGTCAAAGCAACTACAGATCTGGACTGAACATGATTACCTACGCAAGAACTTTATTCTGAATGGACTGAGCGATGATCTGTATGATTACCACAACTCAGAAGAAAAGACAGCAATGGAGATCTGGGAAGCACTGAAGAAGAAGTATGATACAGAGAAGGCAGTGACAAAGAAATACGTTGTAAGCCTATACCTAAAGTACCAGATGACTAATGATAGATCGGTAGAGAAGCAGTCTCATGAGCTTCAGAAAATAACTCATGAGATCATCTCCGAAGGTATGGCATTGGACGAACAATTTCAAATTGCTGTTATTATTGACAAATTACCCCCAGGTTCGAAAGATTTTAAGAATGTCTTACGACATAAGACTAAGGAATTTACCTTAGAAAGCTTGATCACGCGCCTCCGTATTGAGGAGGAGGCACGTAAAAATGACCAGAAAGAAGAGGTGTTGATTGTCAATAACAACAACACTAAAAAGACCAAACCCAAACCCGCTCTTTTGAAACCGAACCCGAAATCATTTAAGAATCAGAACAGGCGCAACAAACAAAATGGGAATTCGCAAGGAAACCCAAAAGGACAGCAGAAATCTGCCCAATGAATGATTTTGGGCAGTTATTTCTATGTTACAACTATGGAAAACCAGGTCATATGGCACGAAAGTGTCGGAAAGGCCAAGCTCTGCACCGCAGGCTAACCTGACTAAGGAGCCTCTTACGGATTACTGAGATTCACCTTGTTAATGGATCAGAGGGTTGGTGGGTAGACAATAGTGCTTCTCGCCATGTCTGCTATGATCATGACTTGTTCTCTACATACACGGCTGCTGAAAATCATAAAGTGTTGTTAGGAGATTCTCACACCACTAAAGTTGCATGGATTGACAATGTGGAAATTAAGTTTACCTCTGGAAAGACTGTAATTCTGAAAGATGTTATGCATACTCCAGAGATAAGGAAGAATCCGGTTTTTGACTTTCTCCTTAATAAGGCTGGCTTTACTCAAGTTATTGGGGCTGATTTGTGTACCCTAACTTATAAGGGAACTTTTGTGGAAAGGGTTATGCTTGTGACGGTATGTTTAAATTAAATGCTGAAACTAATAAATTGACCACTTCTGCTTATATGTTGTGTGATTTTAATATTTGGCACTCTAGATTATGTCATGTTAATAATCGAATAATTCGTAACATGAGCACCCTAGATATGATACCTAAAATGACAGAATCTGAACCTGATAAATGTGCATTCTGTACACAAGCTAAAATCACAAAGAAACCTCATAAATCTGCTGATAGAGTTTCTGAACCCTTAGACTTGATTTATTCTGACATACGTGAACTTGATGGTACTTTGACTAGACAAGGACATCGTTATTTTATCACTTTTATTGATGACTGCTCTGATTTCATATATGTATACCTTATGAAAAATAAAGGTGATGCTTTTGACATGTTTAAAACATTCAAAACTGAGACTGAGAATCAAACAAGTAAGAAAATTAAGAGACTTCGTAGTGATAGAGGAACAGAATACGAATCTAATTCAATTCTGGATTTCTATAAAATACATGGTATAGTACATGAGAGAACTGCACCCTATTCTCCTGAAATGAAAGGTAAAGCAGAAAGGAAAAATATGACCTTTACCGAACTAGTAGTTGCCATATTACTAAATTCCGGTACAGCAAAACATTGGTGGGGGAATATTTTATTGACTGTATGCTATGTTCTGAATAAAATCCCCGAATCTAAGAATAAAATTTCACCTTATGAAATTTTAAAGAATCATAAACCCAATGTTTCATACTTTAGAACTTGGGGTTGTTTAGCATATGTTCGCATTCCAGAACCTAAGTAATAAAATTGGCAAGTAGAGCATATGAATGTGCATTTATAGGTTATTCTATTAATAGCAAAGCAAATAGATTTTATGATATAAATGCACATAATATAATTGAATCAAACGATGTCGATTTTTATGAAACAAAATTTCCTTTTAAATTAAGGAATAGTGGGGGCACTTCAAGTATGCATATTAGAAAAGAACTTAATGAAAACTCTGAAGCTAAACCTAGAAGAAGTAAAAGAGCAAGAACCATAAAAGATTTCGGTTCAGATTTTTGTGCTTTTACTATTGAGGAGGATCCTATAAACCTCCAAGAGGCCTTATCTTCATTAGATGCCAATTTTTGGCAAGAGGCTATAAATGACGAGATGGATTCTTTAGAATCCAATAAGACTTGGCACTTGGTAGATTTACCCCATGATTGTAAGTCTATAGGTTGTAAATGGGTACTTAAAAAGAAATTAAAACCTGATGGTACTATTGATAAATATAAAGCACGACTAGTAGCCAAAGGTTTTAAACAAATAGAAAATATAAATTTCTTCGATACTTTTTCACCTGTAACTAGAATAACATCCATTCGGGTATTAATCTCACTTGCTTCCATTCATAATTTAATTATACACCAAATGGATGTTAAAACTTCCTTTTTAAATGGTGAATTAGACGAAGATATTTATATGGACCAGCCTGAAGGATTTGTAATACATGGTCAAGAACATAAAGTATGCAAATTATACAAATCATTATATGGTTTAAAACAAGCACCTAAACAATGGCATGGAAAATTTGATAACTTAATCATTTCACATGGTTTTAAAGTTAATGAAAGTGACAAATGCATTTATTACAAATCTGAGAATGACATTTGCACTATTATATACCTTTATGTAGATAACCTACTCATTTTTGGGTCAAATATTCATGCCATAAACTCAGTCAAATCCTTATTAAGTGTAAATTTTGATATGAAAGATCTAGTTAAGGCGAGTGTAATCCTTGGTATTAAGATTAATAGGTCAGAAAAGTGAATTTCTTTGAATCAATCTCATTAAATTGAGAAGATACTAAAGAAATACAATTACTTTGACTGTAAACCTACATGTACACCATATGATCCAAGTAAAAAATTATTTAAGAACACTGGTGAAGGTGTAAGACAGTCTGATTATGCGAGCATCATTGGCAGTCTTCGGTATGCCACTGATTGTACTAGACCCGATATTGCCTATGTCGTGGAATTATTGTGCAGGTTTACCAGTAGACCTAGCATAGAGCACTGACAAGCTATTGAAAGGGTTATGAGATACGTTAAATGAACTATGAACCTTGGATTACATTATGAAAGGTTTCCAGCTGTACTTGAAGGAAATTCTGATGCAAACTGGAATACCTTATCTGATGATTCTAAAGCGACCAGTGGCTATATATTTAGCATCGCTGGAGGAGCTGTTTCTTGAAAATCCAAGAAACAGACTATTTTGCCTTAGTCTACTATGGGGTCTGCGATGATAGCACTAGCTACAGCTAGTGAAGAGGCGGAATATTTGACAAATCTGCTAGTTGAGATTCCCTTATGGAAAAACTGATACCAGCTGTGTCGATACATTGCGATAGTACCGCGGCTACTGCAAAAGTTCAGAACCGTTATTATAACAGTAAGAGACGAAAAATACATCATAAGCACAACACGGTTAGAGAACTACTTTCCACAGGTACTGTTAGAGTGGATTACGTATGTAGTGATGAAAATTTGGCAGATCCTTTGACGAAAGGACTGTCGAGAGAGAAAGTCTTTAATTCTTCTAAAAGAATGGGACTACTACCCTTAGATTGTTGAGTCACACACAATGGTAACCCGACCTAAATGACTGTAGATCCCAAGAACTAGGTTCAATGGGTAAAAACAAGTTGTGTAGTGATAGGAGTTGAACATGCTATTTAATAAACCAAGAAGCATGTATTCCTGAAGTGATTAGAGGATGAGTTAATAGAAACACTTAATGAGATCTACACCCTATTTGGAGTGGAGTACCTACCTTCAGGAATGCTCTTGATAAACTCACCTTTGTGAATGTGGAAATGTGGTCGTTTCCTATGGAGTTTTGGGCAAAACTTCTAGAGCGTTCACTAAACTAGGATAGATGTGCATGGCCATAAATGCACGGGCTTATTTTTTATTGCACTATAGAAAAGGTTATGTGTGGCTTGATGTTAGGAATAGAGTTCAAGACTATATGTCACTCTTGTAAAAACTGAATCTTATTCACTATGCAAAGGTTCAAGTCGGATGACACCTTTGTTTATGCACAATCTTATGTTTTTTGCACAATCTTATGTTTTTAGAAACTACTCGAAAATATTTTTAAAAATTCAAGTGGGGGATAGTTGGAAATGTTCTGATAAACATTAGGTGAATTATTAAAAATGTTAGAATAAGTGTATGAATGGCTCCTATATGTGAATAGTCCCACATCATGGGACTATATGGAAGAAGCAAGTATTTGTACTTGTTTATAAGAAATCATGTTGGGGCCTTGGGCTCCCAATACATGCTTTGTTGTGAGGAGGGAGACCATGCATCATGACCACCACACACGCGCGCGCGACCGTTTGACTCGACCCGACCCAGTCCGGTTCGGGCTCGGGCTTTGTGGTGTAGACACTTACTAATTTATTTATTTTGGACCATAAAACATTGTAATTTTCGTACCCTTTTTGTAACACCCCGCCTCCGCTAGGGTCACTCGCAAAGGAATGCACTAGCTTTAGAGGGGCATTATTGGTAAACATGCACAGAAATATCACAAGACAGAACATATAAAATAGCAGAAGTAAAATGGAACTTTCATAACATAAATAAATAAGGTCTAAAGCCTTTTACATCAGAGTACATCAAAACCTGTCTTGCAATAATAAAGAAGCATAAAGACTTCTCCATAAATTATTCCCCAAGTAAAAACAGTAAAGTAGCCATAGCCACGAAAAGTCCAAGCCATCCATGATGACCTTCAAGCAGAAGAAGTCCGAACTAAACAACAGTATTTCCTCCCTGTAACCTGGGGGGAAACGGAAGAAAAGAGGCGAAACAAAACGGGTCAGTCAAAAAGACTGAGTAAGCCCTATCTACTATCAGCATAAAAACTAGTAAAGTTAACTGACATGAGAAACTGAGATGAACATAAGCATGATGACAAGATAGATAAGCTAAATGAAAATAACAGGATGAACTACTGAACTCAGATAAACTAAGGTGTCATGATAAATTACGATGTCAAGATAAAACAAGGTATCCCATCGTCAGGTTCCTATCAAGTATAATATCCCCAAGATATCTATCACGTATAACATCCCATGGTATCTATCCTGTCTTTTAGCTCTGCACCTACCGTACTAGTATCCCCACCGTATCATGTGTTAACCATGAATGACCCTTACTCAAAAGTCGTGTAATGGTCCATGTCAACCTAATATATCGCATATATAGGTTACTCAACTCGTATGTTTTATTCCATGTAAATGTTCAGTCCCTTGCCGTAGACCATACGGGCTTTCCCATGAGATTCTATACTACTTTAACATAGTTCCATGATCCTTAAGATCGTTTTGGATTGACACCCTATATCTAACAAGGGTCTTTCAACATGAATCATCGTTTGTACAACTAGGACTTATGCTACCTAGGACTACTAGGGATTATGCTTACCTATTGCACGTTTCCGTATCTCGGTTTTGGTTCAACCACCCAGGGCCACTAGGATTTACGCTAACCGTCAACCGCGCCCTTTTTCCCACGCATTCATCGTGAATCGTTTTTCCATGACTGTATGCACATGTATCACATCGTGCCATCCGAGTCCTGTCACAGGGCAGGTCAGGAAATACATGACTCGGTCGAGAGCTTTCGATTTATCTGCCGATGCAGATGCTAAGGTCTGTTTTTCTATATGTGGCTATGGTCCCACGAGACCACTCCCTCAACTAGTGAAAGACAAGACAGGATAAATCCTATATGAGAACACACTACTGGCCAACCCACAATCCTAGCCTTACCGCAACCATAATTAGATAGCAATTATGGTCTTTTGGGTGTTCTCTGCCTTTCCGTACGTACACGCTTGACCAAAGATGGTAGGTAGCCTGACGAAAATGCTATCTAGGGTACGACCGTGTATCGTCGACTATCCTCTATCCATCCCCGTCTTTAGGTTGCTCGTATAGCAACCAAGGCATACTCTTGGTTCTTCTAACGCAGACCTTAACCTCTCATGAGCCTAGTATGATCACCTGGCAGCTCACAGAAGGATACCAAGAATATCCTCATGTTCCCCGAAGCCGCTGCTTCGTTACCCAGTTCGCTGGAGCCTTTATCTAAATCAGATACTTGCTCCTACTCGTATACTTAAATGATGACCTACCATATCAGGTTACTCATCTATCTATGAACTGGTCTAAATTTCCTTGACTAAGAATCATTACTTAGTTATTCTTCAACTAAGGTTTACCACTTAGCCTCATTCCCGTTATCCTTGTTAACTACGGTTATCCACCTAATCCTCAGAACTAGGGTTTACATAATGGGTTAAGTGTCACTTAAGTTCATGACTTAACCCGTCTACAAATCATGTCAAAATTGGCTAAGTATCCAAGTTCAAGACTTAACCCTACAAACCATGCTCAAGTTGGTTAAGTATATATTAAATTGACCCTATCAAATTACTGAGTCAAATCGGTCAAGCGTATTTAAGCGATTCGTGACTTAGCCTTATCATGTTTTCACGCTAGATTGGTTAAGTATGGGTTAACTTAACCTCAATAAATTCACGAGTTAGATTGGTTAAGTATAGGTCACTTAACCACCTCAAATCATCATGTTAGATTAGTTAAGTGTTTAACTTAACCCCATTAAACGGCCAAGTGGGATTAATTAAGTCTTGGCTAACTTAACCCCATCCAATTTCCATGTTTAGACTAGTTGAGTCTAATCTTAACCCCATCTGATTCCCATGTTTAGACTAGTTGAGTCTAATCTTAACCCCATCCATTAACTGTATTTTTCGGTTAAATGTCATTAAGAAAACTTACTTAACCTTCCCAAATTATCGTGTTGGATTGATTAAGTGTTGGTTAACTTAACCCCGTCCACTAGTTGTATAAAAATGGTTAAGTATCATTAGGCAAATCAAGTTACTTAACCTACCCAACCTTGTCATGTTTTGTTAAGTATCATTAGCCTAGTCAAATTACTTAACACATTTGTCCATGTCATATTTGGTTAAGAGTCATTAATCAAATTAACTTAACCCTATCATGTGGCATTAATTACTTAATGCACCTCAACCTCTCACATTAGACTTTGTTGTGGTTACTAGTTAAGCCGGTCGGTTCCGGGTAGCTTTACACCACAACTTGGTCTAACCTCGGGTTCAAGCACAACATGACCAACTTCTCACATTGGGTCCTATTGTTTGCAACTACTAGTTAGGCCGGTCGGTTCCGGGTAGCTTTATGTTGCAAACTCAACCCAACCTCGAGTTGGTCACACTTATATTTTCTAAGTGTCATGTCCATTATGTTTCCAAAACATATTACAAGTTTTTCAAGCATTTGGGTAGACCTACCTTAATAGGTAAATTCCCAAAGGGTAGACCTAACTTAATAGGTAAATTCCCAAGCTTATGTTTCAAGCATACTTACATGTCAACTTCCATGTTATATTTCAAGTCATGTTTTCAAGTATAAACACATGTCATATTTAACGTTACATGTTGTCATGTTTATACCCATTTACCCAAATAATGTTCATGTCATTATGTTTTCCCATAATGTGACCCCAACGCTATTAAACTCGCATAATGGATTCAAAGAAGGAACTTGTCAAAGGCATGACAAAAATGGATATTAAGCCACATGTTAATCATGGTGGCAAATGGGGCACAAATGTGTTCATTAACTTGCATGTTGCATTCTTAAGCCTCAAAACATGCATAAACCCAAACTTGGCACATAAGCGAATCATGGTGACAAAAGACATGGAATGATGACTAGTAACTCGCATATATCATCATATAAGGGTTATGACTTCATATGCAAGTTGACATAAAGGTTATGAGAGTTCTCATGTTGCATAATGCAACATCTCAACATAAAGGTTGTAGCTTTTAGCCCACAAGATCAAGATAATGACTTCATAAACTTGCATGACATGATAGCATGTATCATACTCAATGATCAAACCCAAACTTGCAACATGAACATTTAACTTCATAGTTAATATCTAAGAGTAGGGAAAGGGCTTACATTGCTATGAAGGCACAAAAGATATGACAAAGCCCTTATGCAATCAACTAGACCCAAAATGCAAGCTCTAACATAAAAACCCTTGAGCCTAAATGATCAAAACCCTTGCTTTATGATGCAAATATAGAAACTTGACTTGAATGCAAGCTAATGACACTCATACAAGCTTGAAAACACTTGTATGCATGGAAAATCTCTCATAGAAACAATTTAGAAATTTTATGAAGAGAGTGGAGGCCATGAGAGGTAAAATTTTGCCATAGTTTAGTTGTATGAATGAATAATGATGATTTAGGGTTAGGTTAGGGTCTTATTTATAGATTAGGCAAGTGTTTTAGGCCATAGGATTAAACCCTATTTGCAATCTTAGCCCTTAAAACCGAATCTGGCCCCCAAGCTCAACACAATCTCAAAATGGTGCACCAGGCTAAACAGCCCGGCTGGACCAAGTTGACAGCCAAGTCGACAGGGCTGTCGACTTGGGTCCAACCAAGTCGACTCCCAAGTCGACAAGGCTGTCGACTTGGGTGCTCTGGCGGGAATTTTCCCGCCTGGCCCAAACTGGCCCAAATTTCCAATTTCAAACTTGAATTTGAAATCTGTTTTTACTTAGAAATTTTCTGAAAACTTCGTTGGGCCTTAATCGGGTCATACGAACTCCGATTCTCGAAAACTCAGACTCTATTTCGTGTATTTTTCCGAGACGAACGCAATGGCATAGCCCGTTTTACTTGATTCAGAATTTAAAATTAAATTCTGCCTTGATTCTCGTTTTAACATGTTATCGAAATACGGGTTGTTACATTCTCCCCACCTTTTAGGATTTCGTCCCCGAAATCTCCAAGTTAGGAAGAACATATCCTATCATCCATCATTCATCTACTCAAAACATCATCCACAAGCAACCATTGTCCTTAGATGATTTCTAATGCTGTATGAATATATGCAAAACGTGTGTGTACATGTTCCTTAGCTAATGCTAATGATCAGGCCTGAATAATCTTTCTAATGCAAAATATGTATAGTGCCATGAATCCAACATGTATGCAAATAATCTTAGTTATATAGATACTATATGCGTGCACAATCATTCATTCATATGCAACAACCGCATGATAATACATTCGATTTCATCCATAAACAAGTATAAATACTGGTGCATATGCAATATGAAATGTGACCGAGTCGACATAGTATCTAATGTGTATTCGCGCATCCACGAGCAACCACTTGCAACCACTTGCAACCATATCAATCATAACATGTTTCAAATACATGTTTACATCCATAGGGTTCTACCTAGGATTCCCTGAAACAGGGTCGAGAAGATAAACAAGACAAACTCCTTACGGGGTTTGTAACAGAAAATAGGACCGAGAGGATGTCCACAAAAGATAGCCTACAAGTAAGCTCTACAGAAAATAGGGATCAAGGATATACTCCCAAAAAGAGATATCATGCGCGTATCTAGTCTTTGACCATCAAAGTCGTATTTCCTCGAGCTTAATTCCATTGTGCCTTAACCGTCTTTTAACTTCGCGATTTCGTAGCTTCTTATTTCCTGTTTCCATAACATGAGCTGGAACTCATTTCTTCATCGCCTCTCATTCCACTTGCACTTATCCTTTTTCTAGAATACTTGGCGCAAACATGACTGCACACTCATGATCTCATGCAAGCTTTCCAAAATTCACTAATGAATCTTGGATCTCGTTTATATACTATAAGGTATTCCACGTAGAAGAACTTTCTCTTGAAAGTAAACAGATGTCAACCAGGTTATCAAGCGCACTTACTAGGGTGATCTCTATAACCCAGGCATAAATGAAGTAATCCATCCGTCTTATCGGCGAACACCACTCGATCGGGCTTCAAATTTCCAATAAAGGCATCAAGGGATTCTAAGTAACTAGTCATGACAGAACCTCAAAAAGGTTACACGATACTTCGAGGGTATTACCAAGGCTAGTCAAAAGGTCTAACTACCCTCCTGTCAAAACCGAGAGTGGCATCCCCTAATGGATAACCACTTCATCCCTAGAATCCATCCATAGCTTATAAACATAAGCATTATTTCCAAACTCAACACTTGGCATAGATGTTCTCAAATCCAAACAAGTCATGTATAAATGGACTGATTCTCCAATAGGACTTTGAGACAAAAATGGGATTCTCTATTACGCTAGTACTTAAGGTGCAGAGACTCAACTATCGAAGCAGACTTAAATGATACGAAAAGCGAAGTCCTAACGGGATGATAGAGAAGAAAAGCTAAACCTTTAACAAGATCGTTACCCTCCTTTCGAGGTACCCTAGAAATGAGAGCATACTATTGCCCTCCCGATGATCTTGTCCTTGTCCCATACTACTTAACTATCCGCCCCGTTTTACCATGCCAAAGGTACTCTCACATCATGGGTTTCATTGTTCATCTTTCTCCCTCCTTTGAGGACTAAGTCATACCAACAAGTTGCTCATCCTTAAGCTCGTATCCCTTATCCTCTTTCTCACTATCCTTTCTTATAACGCGGCCAATGGTCTCTCGAGAACCACCTCCATCGTATGGAAAGCACTTTTGTAGATAGAAAAGACTAGTCGCAGTTAAAACCACTGTGACTACAGATGGAGGAAAGAAAGGAAAAGAGATTCAATTAAGGAAACAAGGATAGTGCTAATGGCCTTTGGGGAATAGCCTTTTTCTTTTAAAAGAAAATTTTCTTGAAAAATGCTTCTTTGTAAACGATTTTCAAATAGTTTTCAGAAGGTCTTTAAAAAATTTTGCCCAGTCTGGTAACCTTCTGCTCTGATACCACGTGTAACACCCCGCCTCTGCTAGGGTCACTCGCAAAGGAATGCACTAGCTTTAGAGGGGCATTATTGGTAAACATGCACAGAAATATCACAAGACAGAACATATAAAATAGCAGAAGTAAAATGGAACTTTCATAACATAAATAAATAAGGTCTAAAGCCTTTTACATCAGAGTACATCAAAACCTGTCTTGCAATAATAAAGAATCATAAAGACTTTTCCATAAATTATTCCCCAAGTAAAATCAGTAAAGTAGCCATAGCCAAGAAAAGTCCAAGCCATCCATGATGACCTTCAAGCAGAAGAAGTCCGAACTAAACAACAGTGTTTCCTCCCTGTAACCTGGGGGGAAACGGAAGAAAAGAGGCGAAACAAAACGGGTCAGTCAAAAAGACTGAGTAAGCCCTATCTACTATCAGCATAAAAACTAGTAAAGTTAACTGACATGAGAAACTGAGATGAACATAAGCATGATGACAAGATAGATAAGCTAAATCAAAATAACAGGATGAACTACTGAACTCAGATAAACTAAGGTGTCATGATAAATTATGATGTCAAGATAAAACAAGGTATCCCATCGTCAGGTTCCTATCAAGTATAATATCCCCAAGTTATCTATCACGTATAACGTCCCATGGTATCTATCCTGTCTTTTAGCTCTGCACCTACCGTACTAGTATCCCCACCGTATCATGTGTTAACCATGAATGACCCTTACTCAAAAGTCGTGTAATGGTCCATGTCAACCTAATATATCGCATATATAGGTTACTCAACTCGTATATTTTATTCCATGTAAATGTTCAGTCCCTTGCCGTAGACCATACGGGCTTTCCCATGAGATTCTATACTACTTTAACATAGTTCCATGATCCTTAAGATCGTTTTGGATTGACACCCTATATCTAACTAGGGTCTTTCAACATGAATCATCGTTTGTACAACTAGGACTTATGCTACCTAGGACTACTAGGGATTATGCTTACCTATTGCACGTTTCCGTATCTCGGTTTTGGTTCAACCACCCAGGGCCACTAGGATTTACGCTAACCGTCAACCGCGCCCTTTTTCCCACGCATTCATCGTGAATCGTTTTTCCATGACTGTATGCACATGTATCACATCGTGCCATCCGAGTCCTGTCACAGGGCAGGTCAGGAAATACAGGACTCGGTCGGGAGCTTTCGATTTATATGCCGATGCAGATGCTAAGTTCTGTTTTTCTATACGTGGCTATGGTCCCACGAGACCACTCCCTAAACTAGTGAAAGACAAGACAGGATAAATCCTGTATGAGAACACACTACTGGCCAACCCACAATCCTAGCCTTACCGCAACCATAATTAGATAGCAATTATGGTCTTTTGGGTGTTCTCTGCCTTTCCGTACGTACACGCTTGACCAAAGATGGTAGATAGCCTGACGAAAATGCTATCTAGGGTACGACCGTGTATCGTCGACTATCCCCTATCCATCCCCGTCTTTAGGTTGCTCATATAGCAACCAAGGCATACTCTTGGTTCTTCTAACGCAGACCTTAACCTCTCATGAGCCTAGTATGATCACCTGGCAGCTCACAGAGGGATACCAGGAATATCCTCACGTTCCCCAAGCCGCTGCTTCGTTACCCAGTTCGCTGGAGCCTTTATCTAAATCAGATACTTGCTCCTACTCGTATACTTAAACGATGACCTACCATATCAGGTTACTCATCTATCTATGAACTGGTCTAAATTTCCTTGACTAAGAATCATTACTTAGTTATTCTTCAACTAAGGTTTACCACTTAGCCTCATTCCCGTTATCCTTGTTAACTACGGTTATCCACCTAATCCTCAGAACTAGGGTTTACATAATGGGTTAAGTGTCATTTAAGTTCATGACTTAACTCGTCTACAAATCATGTCAAAATTGGCTAAGTATCCAAGTTCAAGACTTAACCCTACAAACCATGCTCAAGTTGGTTAAGTATATATTAACTTGACCCTATCAAATTACCGAGTCAAATCGGTCAAGCGTATTTAAGCGATTCGTGACTTAGCCTTATCATGTTTTCACGCTAGATTGGTTAAGTATGGGTTAACTTAACCTCAATAAATTCACGAGTTAGATTGGTTAAGTATAGGTCACTTAACCACCTCAAATCATCATGTTAGATTAGTTAAGTGTTTAACTTAACCCCATTAAACGGCCAAGTGGGATTAATTAAGTCTTGGCTAACTAAACCCCATCCGATTTCCATGTTTAGACTAGTTGAGTCTAATCATAACCCCATCTGATTCCCATGTTTAGACTAGTTGAGTCTAATCTTAAACCCATCCATTAACTGTATTTTTCGGTTAAGTGTCATTAAGAAAACTTACTTAACCTTCCCAAATTATCGTGTTGGATTGATTAAGTGTTGGTTAACTTAACCCCGTCCACTAGTCGTATAAAAATGGTTAAGTGTCATTAGGCAAATCAAGTTACTTAACCTACCCAACCTTGTCATGTTTTGTTAAGTATCATTAGCCTAGTCAAATTACTTAACCCATTTGTCCATGTCATATTTGGTTAAGAGTCATTAATCAAATTAACTTAACCCTATCATGTGGCATTAATTACTTAATGCACCTCAACCTCTCACATTAGACTTTGTTGTGGTTACTAGTTAAGCCGGTCGGTTCCGGGTAGCTTTACACCACAACTTGGTCTAACCTCGGGTTCGAGCACAACATGACCAACTTCTCACATTGGGTCCTATTGTTTGCAACTACTAGTTAGGCCGGTCGGTTCCGGGTAGCTTTATGTTGCAAACTCAACCCAACCTCGAGTTGGTCACACTTATATTTTCTAAGTGTCATGTCCATTATGTTTCCAAAACATATTACAAGTTTTTCAAGCATTTGGGTAGACCTACCTTAATAGGTAAATTCCCAAAGGGTAGACCTAACTTAATAGGTAAATTCCCAAGCTTATGTTTCAAGCATACTTACATGTCAACTTCCATGTTATATTTCAAGTCATGTTTTCAAGTATAAACACATGTCATATTTAACGTTACATGTTGTCATGTTTATACCCATTTACCCAAATCATGTTCATGTCATTATGTTTTCCCATAATGTGACCCCAACGCTTTTAAACTCGCATAATGGATTCAAAGAAGGAACTTGTCAAAGGCATGACAAAAATGGATATTAAGCCACATGTTAACCATGGTGGCAAATGGGGCACAAATGTGTTCATTAACTTGCATGTTGCATTCTTAAGCCTCAAAACATGCATAAACCCAAACTTGGCACATAAGCGAATCATGGTGACAAAAGACATGGAATGATGACTAGTAACTCGCATATAACATCATATAAGGGTTATGACTTCATATGCAAGTTGACATAAAGGTTATGAGAGTTCTCATGTTGCATAATGCAACATCTCAACATAAAGGTTGTAGCTTTTAGCCCACAAGATCAAGATAATGACTTCATAAATTTGCATGACATGATAGCATGTATCATACTCAATGATCAAACCCAAACTTGCAACATGAACATTTAACTTCATAGTTAATATCTAAGAGTAGGGAAATGGCTTACATTGCTATGAAGGCACAAAAGATATGACAAAGCCCTTATGCAATCAACTAGACCCAAAATGCAAGCTCTAACATAAAAACCCTTGAGCCTAAATGATCAAAACCCTTGCTTTATGATGCAAATATAGAAACTTGACTTGAATGCAAGCTAATGACACTCATACAAGCTTGAAAACACTTGTATGCATGGAAAATCTCTCATAGAAACAATTTAGAAATTTTATGAAGAGAGTGGAGGCCACGAGAGGTAAAATTTTGCCATAGTTTAGTTGTATGAATGAATAATGATGATTTAGGGTTAGGTTAGGGTCTTATTTATAGATTAGGCAAGTGTTTTAGGCCATAGGATTAAACCCTAGTTGCAATCTTAGCCCTTAAAATCGAATCTGGCCCCCAAGCTCAACACAATCTCAAAATGGTGCACCAGGCTAAACAGCCCGGCTGGACCAAGTCGACAGCCAAGTCGACAGGGCTGTCGACTTGGGTCCAACCAAGTCAACTCCTAAGTCGACAGGGCTGTCGACTTGGGTGCTCTGGCGGGAATTTTCCCGCCTGGCCCAAACTGGCCCAAATTTCCAATTTCAAACTTGAATTTGAAATCTGTTTTTACTTAGAAATATTCTGAAAACTTCGTTGGGCCTTAATCGGGTCAAACAGACTCCGATTCTCGAAAACTCAGACTCTATTTCGCGTATTTTTCCGAGACAAACGCAATGGCATAGCCCGTTTTACTTGATTCAGAATTAAAAATTAAATTCTGCCTTGATTCTCGTTTTAACATGTTATCGAAATACGGGTTGTTACACTTTTTTTTATGGAAAATTATTTATGCATCGATAATTTTTTTATGCAACGGTAATGTTTTTGCAACGGTAAATTTTGTTCCGTGATTTCAGCAGATTCGACTTTTTCCCCCCACCCCTAATTCTCATTCTATATATATACTTGAAACACCCCACCTCCGTTAGGGTCACTCTCAAAAGGAATGCCCTAATTCTGGTGGAGGTTTATAGGTATAAGTCACATATATACAAGACAGATATAAGAACACATATTTTTGAACAGCGGAAAAGCAACAACCTTTTTATTTCATAGGAGAAAATACGTGTTACAAAAACATTACCATAATTGTCGTACATACATCCAAAAACATAACATCTTCATAACTGTCTTGATTACATTATTTAAAGAAGCATAAAGAAAACATAAATAAACTGCAAAAGTCCCATGGTTGTTGTCCAAAGCCATAGTCCAAAACGAAAAGATCCAAGCAATACATTCTTTCACTTCAAACTGGATATGAAGGCTGGTCAAGCTACAGTATTCCCTCCCTGTGGACCTGGGGGGGGGGGGGGGGGGAACGGAAGAAAAGTAGAGTCAGACATAAAGCCTGAGTAAGTCTAGGACTATTCAGTCTATGAATAAAGAACTGGGTATGATAAGTATAAACTAGAAATGGGAAAGCACCACACACTTAGTTAAGTTGTCTAGGGTCGAATATACTATCGTACCCCATGTTAATCTCTGTACCCATATAAACTAGTTCCCAACAGGCACCCCATAATCAGGGTGAAGTGATCCATTTTTATGGTGATCGGCTTCTACTCGCATTGTTACATGTGTCTTACGGCCCCCGATGTTGTAGTTACCTATGCTGGTCCCACCATGGGGTGTATCAAGTCCCATAGTGGCGGCCCGACACAATTCTAGAATGCACAGGTATGCTACTGGTGCCCAGTGCCTTATTTTTCTGCGCCGGAGTGTGTGCACGCCCGCACCCCGTTAGGACCTACACTGCTGCACCACCGCCGTCGATTTGACCTCTTACAATCAGCCCAGTAATCGTGCCCCACCCTGCCTAGTTTCAGGGTATCATGATACACCTTATAGGGTTACTGCTGAAAAGGGTCCCCCGCTACTAGGTTTTCTATCTCTAGCCAACATGCTAAGTTGGTTAAGTGTTTTATAAACCTAACCCCCAATCAGTCTGTTTAGTTTAGCATGTTCCATTTTGATTAAGTATTAATATAATTTACTTAATCCTATCAATCCTGACTCAGCCTTAATTTTCTTATTAAAGCCTTGACCTCTCACATTAGACAGGTATTGTTGTGGCTGCCTGTTGCCGGTTGGGTTCGGGCAGTCTTACGCCACAACTCAGTCTAACCTCGGGTCCTTATTGGGCTCCATGTTTAACCACCCACATTGGATAGGTATTGTTGTGACTACTGGACAGCCGGGCGGTTTCGGGCAGGTTTACATCACAACTCAATCCAACCTCGGGTTAAACACATCGTATTTTCTACATTTACATATTTTGTCTTTCTTCTTTATTTTCTTATATGTAAATATTCGCGGCCCATTATTCAAAATCAATTAATGGTGTAAGGGCTTACACCAATCATGGGCCCAACCCATTCTTGAATTTGGGCCCCTCTACTTTTATATTTTCATTTATTAATTAATTTGGCCCAACGCTATTTCCCCCGTTTAATACGTTCGTTTATTATAATATATGTTGGGCTTAGCCTTTTAAGCCCAACCTAGCCACGAGAAAAAGGGGAGGCTTAAAACGTGGTTATATATAGAAAGGGGAATGTGAACGCATGAACTTGGAACATAACGTTGGAACTACAAAATAGAAACTGGTGTACTTGCATTGTGGTAACATATACTTTGGTCATAAAGCATAAGTGACATGAATCAAACCATGTAAACTTGTAGTTAAGTTGAGAATCTAACTAAATTAGATATCATTATTGACGCATAGTCTTAACTACAACATAAACCTATATTTTTACTTAGGCATAATGTCAAACTTAAGCAAATCATGTTTATAAAATTACTATATGTTTACAAAGGTGCTTACTTTTGTTACTAATACAAAAGTATAGTTCAACTAGAATTATTCCAACTAAATCATGATTTTTAATCTATTCACATAATCATGGCACAATTATACCCAAACATGAAATGACGGTTTTTGATCTATTCATAAAATCATGGCATAAATATTCCTAAACATGAAATCATGGTTTTTACTTTATTCATGCAAACTTGCAATTAGAATGTAAATCTAACTTAGCTATGTGTCACATATATTATATAATTCTTGTTAACAACATAGGCCTAACATGTTTTTCAATTAGGCAAAATACCAAACATAGCCTAGTCATATTCATAAAATCAACATAAGTTCACGAAGAGGCTTACTTTTGTTTTTAATACAAAAGTATGGTTTTATACATAGATCGTGATGCCAATTCCAACATAATTTCATATGAATCATAATACCCCAAATTTGATCCGATTACACACAAAGTGATTTTTGTACAAAAATATACATTATGTTGGCATAGTAACAAAACCACATACTTGCATGAATCTCAATAAATCAACCACAAACATGTAGCTTCAACATGAATTACATACTTGCGAATATCCAATCATTATATCACGACATTCCAAATCGATTAGAATCATAGCAACGCACAAATATGAATTATTATCGCCATAATTCCATTTCTTACATTTCACAAATCAACACAATTATTTATTACATATCGGAATAGCACTCTACTTACAATCGTGTGACGAATTCTTCAATTCAGGAATCTGAATTCTGGATTTGGAGATGCTACTCCTTTGACGTAGGCGTTGATTTGATTTGTTTAAGTTGCTTTATGCTTTAGAGTTTGCCTCCTAATCGTCTCTCAAATTGGTGGCTACTCCTAGTCATTCCTCAGCAGCATGATGCCTCGTTCTTATTTTTGAATGAATAGATTAGGTAGAGTCTAGGGTCATTTTTATAGAGTTTATGAACTGATTAGGACCATCGATGTAGCTTGGGTTAATCGTAGCCATTCATTCGAAAGAGAGGCCAATCAGGGGCTGCCACCTAGCCCTAGTGACAAAGCAAGCCTCTGAAAATTGACCAAACATAGACTAGGCTAGCCAGGGTAGGCTGGGTTCGACCTGGCTCTGGGGCCAGGTCGACAGCCCAGTCGACAGCCCTGTCGACCTGGCTAGCCCAGGTCGACTGCCCAGTCGACCTGGGTGCCTTAGGCGGGAATTTTCCCGCCCTGGCCAATTGGGCCCGATTTTGAATTTTAAACTTGTTTTTCTGAGCTATTTTCTTCTGTTTGAATTTTAAACTGAATTCTGAAACTTCCGGAGGCCATATCTTCTTCATACGGACTCCGTTTTTCGAAAACTCAGACTCTATTTCGCGTATTTTTCCGAGACGAACACAATGGCATATCCCGTTTCCCTTAATTCTTTGATTTGAAATTAATTATACTTTAATTTGTGAATTTTTCTATTATAGAATACACGGGGTATTACATTCTCCCCCACTTAAAAGGATTTTGTCCCCGAAATCTTCAAGTTCAGGAAGAATGTATATCCTAACATCCAAAAATCCATCTACTCATCCATCAAACACGAGCATCCATTGTCCTTAAAAGACCTCTAATGCTTCATGATCATATGCGAAGTGTGTGTGTGTGTACATGTACTTATCTAATGCAAAATCGAACGGTCTACTGATTCAGTTGACCTCCTTAATGCGAATTATGTAAGTGCCATGAATCCATTATGTATGCAAATTTTCCTATTCATGATTCTACATGAGTGCACAATCATTCATACAAATGCAACATCCATATGACAACACATTAAAGTTCAACCATATACGAATGCAAACATATATGCATATGCAATATGAAGTGACTGAGCCGATCTAAAACCTAGATTGTGTGTGTATATGCAACCACGAGCAACCACTAGCAATCACTTGCAACCACTTGCAACCATCATCCATAACATGTTTTTAATTACATGTTTCCATCCAAAGGGTTTCTACCTAAAAGATAAGGTCGAGGAAATATACCTAAAAAGATAGATAAAAGCGCAACTTAAGGAAAAAGAAAGATCAAGGATGTACCCTCGAAAAGAAAAGGGTAGGCAGTGCGTATTCTAGCTTCAGTTTCCCAAGTCGCGTCTCCCTCGGCGTCGCTCCACTGAACTTTGACGAGCTTGACTTCGCGGTTGCGTAGCTTCTTCACTTCCGTTCCTAATATGCGGGTTGGAACTTTCCTCACGGTTGCTTCGCGCTCCACTTCAGCTTCTTCTAGGATATTTGGCTCTACCACTTCAGCAGACTCATGTAGACATTTTCGGAGATGTGAAACATGAAAAACGTTGTGAACTCCGGCCAGCTTTTTGGGTAGCTCTAATCTATAGGCCATTTTCCCAATTTTCTCGATGATAGGGAATGGCCCTACGAACCTTGGTGCTAGCTTTCCTGTAGTTCCAAAACGAACAACGTTCCTTAGCGGAGATACCTTAAGAAAAACCCTGTCTCCAACCTCAAATTCAAGGTCGGTCCTTCTCTTGTCGGCGTAGGACTTTTGTCTGTCTTGGGCCGTCTTCATCCTTCTTCGTATTAAGTCTACTTTCTCTGTAGTTTCTCGGATCATATCTGGTCCAAGTATGAGTTTATTAGTAGACTCCCACCAACAAGTGGGCGATCGGCACGGTCTTCCATATAAAGCTTCGAAGGGCGCCATTCCGATGGTTGCTTGATAGCTGTTGTTGTAGGCAAACTACACCAAAGGAAGATGGTCTTCCCACGTTCCTCCGAAGTCAAGGAAGCACAGTCTTAAAAGGTCCTCCAAAACTCTGTTCACTCTTTCCGTTTGGCCGTCGGTTTGGGGATGATAGGATGTGCTCAAGCATAACTGCGTTCCTACTGCTTCTTGCAGACTCCGCCAAAACTCACTGGTGAAGATGGGGTCTCGGTCACTAACAATGCTGGATGGTATTCCATGGAGTCGAACGATTTCCTTGAGGTAAAGAGATGCTAGGGATGAGGCAGTTCTTTTACTTTTGACAGGTAAGAAGTGGGCGCTTTTAATAAGCCTATCCACTATTACCCAAATGCTAGTGTTGCCTCTCCTAGACCTAGGCAGCCCATCGATGAAGTCCATTGAGATGCTATCCCATTTCCACTGCGGGACCTCTAGAGGATGTAGCAGTCCGCCAGGCTTTTTCTGTTCCGCCTTAACCTGTTGGCACACCATACACTTAGAAACGAATTCTGCCACGTCCGTTTTCATGCCGTTCCAGAAGAAAGTACTTTTTATATCTTTGTACATTTTATCTCCGCCTGGGTGTATCGTCATCTTGGAGTGATGTGCTTCCTCGAGAACCCTCTTTACTAAATCCCTTGTCTGTGGGACGCATAGTCTTCCGTCTCGCCTTAGCCAACCCTTATCGTCGATGGAGTATCTGTTGAGGTGACTTGAAGTCTCACACCTAATTAGCCTATCAATCGTTTCCACAAGCTGAGGGTCTTCGTGTTGTGCTGTCCCTACTGAGTCCACTAAAGTTGGGCGCACTTCGAGAGATGCTAGTAGGCCTGGTACAAAATCGGAGGAAGGCCTAAAGTCGAAGCTGGCTATAAACTCTAGGCTTTGTCTTTCAACAAACAGCGGACTTAGGGTCAATTTCTTTCGGCTCAACGCGTCTGCCACTACGTTGCCTTTGCCCGGAGTGTAGGAGATCTCGAAATCGTACGAGGCAAGAAACTCCATCCATCTCTGTTGCTTCAAGTTAAGATCTTTCTGCGAGAAAAGATATTTCAACGATTTATGGTCAGTGTAAAGTTCGAACTTCTCACCTAGGAGATAGTGTCGCCAAGACTTGAGTGCAAAGACGATGGCAGCTAATTCAAGATCGTGGGTCGGGTAGTTCTTTTCGTGCACTTTCAACTGCCTTCCGCTATAAGCTACTACCCTTCCTTCTTGCATTAAGACGGCGCCTAGCCCTGTCCCACATGCATCTGTATAAACAGTGAACATCTTGCTCCCATCTGGCAACGTCAAAACTGGGGCTGTTGTAAGAGCCCTTTTCAGTCGCTGGAAAGCAAACTCGCAATCCAAGTCCCAATTGAACGCTAGATTCTTCTTGGTCAATTTCGTGAGCGGAGCTGAGATTTTTGAAAAATCCTTTATGAACTTCCGATAGAAACCTGCTAGTCCTAGAAAACTTCGGACCTCAGTTGCATTCCTTGGTGTCTTCCAATCCTGTACCGCCACTACCTTAGCTGGGTCCACTGCTAACCCTTGTTTGGATACTATGTGCCCAAGGAACCTCACCTCTTCTCTCCAAAAGTGGCATTTGGAGAATTTGGCTTTTAGCTGATGGACTCGCAGAGTTTCCATGATTGCTCTTAAGTGCTGAGCATGTTCCTCTTCACTTTTTGAGAAGATAAGGATATCGTCTACGAAGACCACTACAAACTTATTGAGGAAATCTCTGAATACCCTACTCATCAGGTCCACGAAGTAAGCAGGTGCATTTGTCAAGCCGAAAGGCATGACAAGCCATTCAAAGAAGCGGTCTGGGGTTCTGAATGCCGTTTTATCGATACTATCTTCAGCCACCCTTAGCTGATGAAAACCGGTCGCTAAATCGAGTTGGGAGAAAACAGACGCTCCTACAAGCTGATCAAACAAATCGTCAATTCTGGGGAGAGGGTGCCTATTCTTTTTCGTTAGCTTGTTGAGCTCCCTATAGTCAACACATAAACGGAGTGAACCATCCGCCTTTGTAGCGAACACCACTGGAGCGCCCCATTCTGAAATGCTCCTCCTAATGAACCCCTTTTCTAGAAGCTCTTTAATCTGTTTACTGAGCTCTTTCCTTTCCCGTGGAGCCATGTGTCTAACGGGCAACGCAACGGGCTTTGCATTATCTACAAGATATATGCGGAAGTCTATCTCCCGCTTCGGAGGCAAGCCCTTCACCTCTTCAAAGACATCTGGATATTCCCAGACCACTCTAACTGATTGCAAATTTTCAATAGAGGCATCTAGCGATTCAAGATAACTAAGCATAACCGCATACGAGGGATTACAAGAAATTTCCAAAGTATTACCGAGCTGGGTTAGGAGCCTGACAACCCTTTTCTCACAATCAAGGATGGCCCCATTACTGGATAGCCAATCCATGCCCAAAATCAAACCATATCCCAAAAAGCCCAAAACAAAAGCACTACATTGAAATTCTACGCTTAGAATAGAAATTTTCAATCCCAAACAGATCATAGACAAATGAGCTGGGCCCCCAATTGGGTTTGAAACAATTAAGGGGTCCTCTACCATACTAGTTTTTAGGTGCAGAGATTCTACTAAAGCAGACGAGATAAAGGAGTGTGATGCGCCAGAATCAAATAAAGTGCGAACGGGGTGATCATAAAGATAAACTACACTTTCTATAGAAGTATTTATACCTCGCTGTTGCAGAGGTGGCGCTTCTAGCACATGAACTTGTGCCCCTGAGGTGGATCCAGCCCTTTGCCCCTGTCCTTGTTTCTTTGGGCAGTCCTTAGCCCTGTGGCCTGTCTCACCGCAAGAAAAGCACCCACCATTCTCCTTGGCCTTCTTTTTCCGGCAGTCTTTCACTAAGTGCCCCACTTTGCCACAGAAATTACACTTCCTCTTCTCTTTTTTGCCTTTCCCGCCTTTCTTAAAGTCTGTCTTCTTAGGCTACAAACCCTCTTTCTTCCCTTGCGAGCTTTCTGCCTTTGTCTCCTTCTTGCCCTTATCCTCTTCGTTCAGCAATGCCATCTGTACCAATCTTTCATATGTGGCTCCCATGGGTATATGGGTCATGGCCAAACTGTGTAATGGCTCATTCAACCCTTTGACGAAACAGAGAGCCTTCTTATGCGGGGTGTTGACTAGGTCCAGCCCAAACCTAGCCAGCTCATCGAACTGATTAACATACTCTTTGACTGTCTTGTTCCCTTGCTTAAGAAATAAGAATTTTTCCAACTGCAAACTCCTTTCCGCATCTGAGAGAAATTTAGACTCAAACCTTGCCCTAAAGTCCTCCCATGTCTCCACTGGTCTTTCTGCATTAGTGACTTCCCACCAGTAGGAAGCCTCGCCCTTTAGTAGCCATACTGCCAGTTGTACTTTCTGTCTATCTTCTACCTCAAAGATGATGAATAAGTCCTCAGTTTCTTTCAGCCAATTTCTAGCTGCCACGAAGGACTCAGTTCCATGGAAATCCTTTCCTCCCATAGCTTTAAAATCTTTACATATCTTAGCAAACGTGTTTCCCCGTGGAGGAGGTGGAGGAAGAGGTGCCGCTGCAGCTGGATGATTTCCTGCAGCTGGAGGAGGAGGAACGGTAGGACCTGGCTGCGTGGCCCTTGCTTCTAAGAACCGTCTAAACCAACCAGGTATTGGTACACCCTCTGGCAAGTTAAGTTCTTCGTACATGCTGAAACAAAAAAGATAGATTCAAAACGAAGGATAAGAGATAGTACCTATGGCTTTGGGGGGTGGACTTTGCCTTTTTAAAATAAAATAATATTTTTCTTTTTTAAAAATGCTTCTTTAAATTTCCTTTTTGAAAATAAATTTTCAAAACCTTTTATCTTATCTGGTAAACCTATGCTCTGATACCAAGTGAAACACCCCACCTCCGTTAGGGTCACTCTCAAAGGGAATGCCCTAATTTTGGTGGAGGTTTATAGGTATAAGTCACAGATATACAAGACAGATATAAGAACACATATTTTTGAACAGCGGAAAAGCAACAACCTTTTTATTTCATAGGAGAAAATACGTGTTACAACAACATTACCATAATTGTCTTACATACATCCAAAAACATAACATCTTCATAACTGTCTTGATTACATTATTTAAAGAAGCATAAAGAAAACATAAATAAACTGCAAAAGTCCCATAGTTGTTGTCCAAAGCCATAGTCCAAAACGAAAAGATCCAAGCAATACATTCTTTCATTTCAAGCTGGATATGAAGGCTGGTCAAGCTGCAGTATTCCCTCCCTGTGGACCTGGGGGGGGGGGGGAACGGAAGAAAAGAAGACGAAAGAAAAGTAGAGTCAGACATAAAGCCTGAGTAAGTCTAGGACTATTCAGTCTATGAATAAAGAACTGGGTATGATAAGTATAAACTAGAAATGGGAATGCACCACACACTTTGTTAAGTTGTCTAGGGTCGAATATACTATCGTACCCCATGTTAATCTCTGTACCCATATAAACTAGTTCCCAACAGGCACCCCATAATCAGGGTGAAGTGATCCATTTTTATGGTGATCGGCTCCTACTCGCATAGTTACATGTGTCATACGGCCCCCGATGTTGTAGATACCTATGCTGGTCCCACCATGGGGTGTATCAAGTCCCATGGTGGCGGCCCGACACAATCCTAGAATGCACAGGTATGCTACTGGTGCCCAGTGCCTTATTTTTCTGCGCCGGAGTGTGTGCACGCCCGCACCCCGTTAGAACCTACACTGCTGCACCACCGCCGTCGATTTGACCTCTTACAATCAGCCCAGTAATCGTGCCCCACCCTGCCTAGTTTCAGGGTATCATGATACACCTTATAGGGTTACTGCTGAAAAGGGTCCCCCGCTACTAGGTTTTCTATCTCTAGCCAACATGCTAAGTTGGTTAAGTGTTTTATAAACCTAACCCCCAATCAGTCTGTTTAGTTTAGCATGTTCCATTTTGATTAAGTATTAATATAATTTACTTAATCCTATCAATCCTGACTCAGCCTTAATTTTCTTATTAAAGCCTTGACCTCTCACATTAGACAGGTATTGTTGTGGCTGCCTGTTGCCGGTTGGGTCCGGGCAGTCTTACGCCACAACTCAGTCTAACCTCGGGTCCTTATTGGACTCCATGTTTAACCACCCACATTGGATAGGTATTGTTGTGACTACTGGACAGCCGGGCGGTTCCGGGCAGGTTTACATCACAACTCAATACAACCTCGGGTTAAACACATCGTATCTTCTACATTTACATATTTTGTCTTTCTTCTTTATTTTCTTATATGTAAATATTCGCGGCCCATTATTCAAAATCAATTAATGGTGTAAGGGTTTACACCAATCATGGGCCCAACCCATTCTTGAATTTGGGCCCCTCTACTTTTATATTTTCATTTATTAATTAATTTGGCCCAACGCTATTTCCCACGTTTAATACGTTCGTTTATTATAATATATGTTGGGCTTAGCCTTTTAAGCCCAACCTAGCCACGAGAAAAAGGGGAGGCTTAAAACGTGGTTATATACAGAAAGGGGAATGTGAACGCATGAACTTGCAACATAACGTTGGAACTACAAAATAGAAACTGGTGTACTTGCATTGTGGTAACATATACTTTGGTCATAAAGCATAAGTGACATGAATCAAACCATGTAAACTTGTAGTTAAGTTGAGAATCTAACTAAATTAGATATCATTATTGATGCATAGTCTTAACTACAACATAAACCTATATTTTTACTTAGGCATAATGTCAAACTTAAGCAAATCATGTTTATAAAATTACCATATGTTTACAAAGGTGCTTACTTTTGTTACTAATACAAAAGTATAGTTCAACTAGAATTATTCCAACTAAATCATGATTTTTAATCTATTCACATAACCATGGCACTATTATACCCAAACATGAAATGACGGTTTTTGATCTATTCATAAAATCATGGCATAAATATTCCTAAACATGAAATCATGGTTTTTACTTTATTCATGCAAACTTGCAATTAGAATGTAATTCTAACTTAGCTATGTGTCACATATATTATATAATTCTTGTTAACAACATAGGCCTAACATGTTTTTCAATTAGGCAAAATACCAAACATAGCCTAGTCATATTCATAAAATCAACATAAGTTCACGAAGAGGCTTACTTTTGTTTTTAATACAAAAGTATGGTTTTATACATAGATCATGATGCCAATTCCAACATAATTTCATATGAATCATAATACCCCAAATTTGATCCGATTACACACAAAGTGATTTTTGTACAAAAATATACATTATGTTGGCATAGTAACAAAACCACATACTTGCATGAATCTCAATAAATCAACCACAAACATGTAGCTTCAACATGAATTACATACTTGCGAATATCCAATCATTATATCACGACATTCCAAATCGATTAGAATCATAGCAACGCACAAATATGAATTATTATCGCCACAATTCCATTTCTTACATTTCACAAATCAACACAATTATTTATTACATATCGGAATAGCACTCTACTTACAATCGTGTGACGAATTCTTCAATTCAGGAATCTGAATTCTGGATTTGGAGATGCTACTCCTTTGACATAGGCGTTGATTTGATTTGTTTAAGTTGCTTTATGCTTTAGAGTTTGCCTCCTAATCGTCTCTCAAATTGGTGGCTACTCCTAGTCATTCCTCAGCAGCATGATGGCCTCGTTCTTATTTTTGAATGAATAGATTAGGTAGAGTCTAGGGTCATTTTTATAGAGTTTATGAACTGATTAGGACCATCGATGTAGCTTGGGTTAATCGTAGCCATTCATTCGAAAGAGAGGCCAATCAGGGGCTGCCACCTAGCCCTAGTGACAAAGCAAGCCTCTGAAAATCGACAAAACATAGACTAGGCCAGCCAGGGTGGGCTGGGTTCGACCTGGCTCTGGGGCCAGGTCGACAGCCCAGTCGACAGCCCTGTCGACCTGGCTAGCCCAGGTCGACTGCCCAGTCGACCTGGGTGCCTTAGGCGGGAATTTTCCCGCCCTGGCCAATTGGGCCCGATTTTGAATTTTAAACTTGTTTTTCTGAGTTGTTTTCTTCTGTTTGAATTTTAAACTGAATTCTGAAACTTCCGAAGGCCATATCTTCTTCATACGGACTCCGTTTTTCGAAAACTCGGTCTACTTCGCGTATTTTTCCGAGACGAACACAATGGCGTATCCCGTTTCCCTTAATTCTTTGATTTGAAATTAATTATACTTTAATTTGTGAATTTTTCTGTTATAGAATACACGGGGTGTTACAATACTCTTCAGCTATAGACGAGAAAAACACATCGAATTACATATTCTCTTCTTGCCTCCGCCAATAAAATTTTCTTTCAGAAATTTTCCAGCAGTGCTTATTTTCGAAAGTGCAAATCTACACTGATTTGTTGTGCAAGCAAATCAGTTATTGTTTTTCAGAGGCTGTTTTATCCTAGAGGCGGCGGCGAAGGTACTATCTGGTTTGCACCTCTGACCAGATCGCCGATTCGTCTTCAAGAAAGCGATGAAGTACGTGACTCAACCATTGTTTCCCAACATGATCTATATGTTATTTTAATGTTTGCTAATGTACATATATGGTTCAAATGATTTAAAATGTAGGGTGGCATGCAAGGAAATAAGGCTGGGAGGGTACATGGGATGGAGGCTGAGGACAATGGAAGCGTTTATCATAATATTGATGTTCACTCAGTTGCTGTATGTGTTGCTGCTTCATGCAGGTATGTTTAGTAGGAAGTACGGGCCACCGAGTTATAAAGATCAAGACTATGGCATTGGTGGGACTAGTGGCGAACCCGTTTAAAGGCACTGCAGGAGTCTGAATGCTATCTGCTTTTGTTGCTTTCTTTCTTTCTTTTCTTCTTCCTTTCCATGTGTTGTTTGCATTTTGTTTCTTTTCTTTGGGCTATGTAAAGTTTGTAGATAGGCAACTTTGATGGACATGTTTATTATGCAACTTCTTCGGTATGTTAACTTCTCTTGCTTTCTTTGAGAATTTGGGAAAACTAGGAGAGGAATGTATTAATCACATACAAATGTATAATGCTTTAATTTGAGTTAATAATGATTTGCTGTAAAAAATCGCTGGTTCTGTGAATTTAGAGAGCAAAAAGCAGGTGTAACGGCCCAGAATTTTTTGACCATTTAGTTATTATTTAAAAATGTTTTTTTTTAATTTTGGAATTCTAAATGGTTTAATTTCGATAATTTTGAATATTTTATTTTATTCCGAAATGGTAGAAATTTAGTGGATCTGCAATATAATGTGAACTGGCAGTATAAAAGGATAAATTTTTAATTTAAAATAGTACGTTTACAAAGGATGTAGTAGCTAACGAACTCGGATTTCGATGAAATCAGTTTCATTAAATTTGAAATGATGAAATTAGGTAACCAACCAAGTTACGTCAAAAATGGCATCCGTATGTGGAAAAGAAAAAGTAAAAGACCAAAATTTGAACTAAATTTTGACGGTAATTGGAATTTGCTAATGCTAACGGCAAAACTTGAACCTGAGACCTATCCAGGAAAATTCTAAACATAGGATATTAGCTATATATGAAATCTAGAAAAATCCTATAACGGATATAGAAAGTTATTAAGGAAACAAAATCTAAATAAATTATTTGAAAATGTAAACGAACTCCGATTTTTGATTTGAATACATAGGATTGAAGTACGTTAAAAACCGGACCAGATGGTGGAAGAATTTCTGAAAACCGTTATCGTTTGATACTCCAACATGAGACTGGAAGGTGTTGAAACTAACACAAAACAGTATTTTGAATTTGAATTTAAATTATTTGAAAGTTCAAACAAATTCAAAATTGATATATTTTTATATAGTATTGAAGAGCAAGAAAAATTGAACAACATGGTTGAAAAAGATTTTGGATAAGGTATCAATAAGTAAGTCAAATTAATGTCCGAATAGGGTTGAGAAAACACACTTTACTATTCATAAATTATTAAATTTATTTATAATTTAATAAATTTAAGGATTAATCCTAGCCATCCATTTTCGACCGTTGGATTCGCGCCACCTCAGCAATCCATGTGACTCCTTCGGCTATAAATAGCCCCCCCCCCTTCATTTTAAACTCACTCCTCCTCCTCTTTCAAGCTTTGGCAATGCCAGAAATAATAATAAAATATTAGAAAATAGGGAAAAGGGAAGGAAGGGAGAAAAGAGGGCAAGACGGGGAGCTAGGGACTCTTAGGCAGAGGCTTGGGCTTTGCGGGGTAAGTTTTTAAATAATATTTATTTATTTATTTGTGTAATATATATATATATATTATAATTAAAATAGAATTTGTAAAAATAAATATCAGAACATTCTAAGGGTGACAAAGAGGATAGTGTATATGGCTTGAGTTTGGAAAATATAGTTTCCTGCTCTCCCTGGCTATCCCTAACTGATCCGACGGATGGGATGATTAATTTAAATTTAAATTTAAAATTTAATTTGAATTTAATTTGAATTTAAAACAGACCAAGGGCATTTTCGTAATTTTTAACCATAAACTTTAAAAGCTTATAACTTTTTCAAAACAAGTCGGATTTCCACGAAACAAGGACCGTTGGATTCTTATCGGAAAATACTTTAAAATGAGTGGAAGCAGATTTTTGATCCGGGTTAAAAATTTTAAGTTATAATTAAATGAATATTTTTAAATATTTTATTTGAAAATTAAATTTAATTAATATTAAAATGGTTTTTCAATTTTAAATTTTTTTTGGATATGGCTAGAGATGGGAAAGTATGATTTTTTTAGAAAGGCAGGGAAGGTAATTTGGCTAATAACGCAATTAGAAATTAATTAAGATAAAAATAATTTAATTAATTTAATTAAATATATATTCATTTAAATTAGGTAAATATTGTAAATAGCATAACTTTTGCATACATTGACGAAATTTAACGAAACAGGATCCGTTGGGATCGTATGGACGAGCACTACGCAATGGAACTGACGGCAAGTGGATTGGAGCTCGTTTGGATTTATGGTGAAATTTAACGTTTGAACCAAATCAATGACCGATTATCGTTATTCAACGATAAACCGTCCAAGGTGAGTAAATCTCACTAACTCTGAACACTTTATATTTTTATAAAGTATTTTTAGAACTGATAATTATTGGTTGAATTGTTGAGTGTTGATTGTTTGGTTGAACTGCTAGTCAATTGATTGAAAATACCGATATAGTTATATATATCGTTAACCGATGTTGATTTTGTTTATCAGAATACCTCATATTGAAATGAAATTGATGTGAATTATATTGTGTAACATCTGTGGATGCAGGGAAACAGGTCGGAGGAATCCAACTGGATTCCTCAACATTTATTTACCGTTTTTCATATATTCTGATATATGATATGTTATATCATCTGTTGTTGAACCTATGTGTTTGGATGATGATTGAACCTTTTGATTTGGTATTTTTATACCATAAGTGATACTAGAAAGTGAAAAGGGATTTTCAAAGTTTATTTTGAAAATAAATTATTTATATAAAATCAATAGATTTTATATATAAAAGGAAGAGAATTTCATGAGAGAAAATGATTATATAATCAAAGCATTTGTAAAAAAAACAAATATTGGTGAAATCAAATAGAAGGGAAAATATTGGTGAAATCAAATAGAAGGGAAAATATTGGTGAAATCAAATAGAAGGGAAATATTTGTGAAACGATTACAAATAGAAATAAAAAGGGAAACATTCGTAAAAGTATTTACAAATGGAATTGAAAAGGGAATATTCATGTAGGGAATAAAGAAAAGTTGACAGAAGTACTTATTTGTTAAATAAATAGAAAAGTTAAAAGAAATATTTATTTGTTGAATAAATAGAAAAGTTAAAGGGAATATTTATTTGTTAAATAAATAGAAGCGAAAAGAGAATAGTTATTTGTTGAGTAAACGAATAGAAAAAGAATCTATTCAAGGGAAGTAATTCAAAGGAATTATTCCAAAGGAATTATTCAAAAGAGAAAAGTCAAAGGGATTAATTCAAAAGAGTTAATCAACTAGAGTTAAACCATTGGAGTTAAACTGTTAGAGTTAAACAGTTGGAGTTAAACTGTTAGAGTTAAACAGTTGGAGTTAAACTGTTAGAGTTAAACCGTTGAAGTTAAACTGTCAGAGTTAAACCGTAAAGTTAAATAGTTAGAGTTAGTTATTTAGAGTTAATCAGTTAGAGTTATTTAGTTAGAGTTATCCAGTTAGAGTTATTCAGTTAGAATTAACCAGTTAGAGTTAATCAGTTAGAGTTAATCGTTTTGAGTCAAATCGAACTAGAGTTATTCAAATATAGTAACTGAATAAGGGTTAATTGAATATAAGTTATTCAATTAGAATTGATCGAATCTAATTATTCGAAATAGAGTTAAAAATAGACAAAGTTATTTAAGGATGAATTTCCATTTAGCACGACTGCTAGCGTAATTCGCAGGGCTGCAGATAACCTACGGCGGTCGGATGTTTCCTGAGGGAATCAGGCGTAACCATTGTGATCGCTGCGATCTAGAGTCAAGCAAATGGTGTTAAATCAAATAGTAATTAATCAATAGAAGTTAATTAAGTCGAGTTAGTCGAGTATTAGTAAATTAAGTAGGGTTAGTCAAAAGGGAATAAATCGGAATATCACCTATTCGAAGTAGAGTTATCGAATATAGTTTATTCGAGAAGAGTAATCGAATATAGTTCGTTCGAAGTGTGTTAAATCGAATATAGTTATTCGAAGGAGAGAATTATCGAATATGGTTTATTCGAAGTGAGATTTTTCGAATATTAGTTATTCGAAGAAAAGGATTACGAATATTAGTTATTCGAACAGGGGAATCGAATATAGTTTATTCGAAAGAGAATTATCGGATAGTGATTATTCGAGAGCGAATCATACATGGAAATTCGATTATATCGAATCAAGGGAAGTAATGTTTACTTTCTATTTCAAATCAAGTTTTAATTATCTGTTAATAAAGTAGTTGGTTGTTTATTTATCCAAATTAAGATATGGAAATATATTTAAGTTAACATATTTTGAAAGCATGGAATTATAACATTTATAGTTATAATCAAATGATTCAGTAAAGGAAGTGGATTCATAAATATAATCCGAGAGTTCGCAAGGAAGTTTCTTAAAGAGTAAAGTTTGAACTTTGTCTATTTCGAAGTTAGAAATGTTGTTCAGTTAAGGTCTGAGAGGTAATTATACCCCAACTTGATTAACTTCGTTTTTAACTAAGAAGTGGATAAGGTTCGAGAGTGAAAGGGGTTAAGTGAATTTAGTTAATGAGCGAAATGGTTGGTGTTGGCATAGCGATGTTTATTCAAACATCAGTTTAAACCCAATGAAGGAGATTTGGAAATGTCTTCCAAATGAAAAAATCAGAAATGTTTTCTGAATATAGAAAATGAGAAATGGAATTGTTTTCCATTGTTAATAACGTATATTTTCTAAATATAGTAAATAAGAAATATAGGAAAACAAGAATAAGGAAAAGGGTAAATTTATGATAATTAGATAATGAATGATGATTGATCGATAGAATTTCCATCTGGAAATAATATCGTTGTTTGCACACCGACATGTTTTTATTTGATAGTTAAATCACCGACTATCAAAGTTTTGACCATTTTAATGTTGTTAATATGGAGAGACCGGTCGGATTATTATCCAGAGAACCACTCCGTATTGGCATAAGCGTTGCGAATCAAGTATGCTGAATATATTGAAGACGGAGTTATGCAAGGGCTATCTTATTTACAGAATAGTGCCTTCGGTTTGTCCATTCCCAGGACAAACGTGAATGGACGAATGTCTGACAGAGTATATTCAAAGGATCGCGTAAGTTGATCTCTTCAAACGTACTTACGTTTGGTGGCGGAGGAATTCGTTTCTCTTAGCTGTATACCCGTGGTATTTTTGGTGAAATCAATTTGTGATTTGGCGGGTATGACGATGTGGCATTCAAAGTAATGGAGGTGGGATCTGTCAAAAGATACGTTATGACCTCAAGCCTCATCCACCGGGAAATGACAAAAATCGGGCAGGCAGCATGGCTATGTGGGTCGCACCCATTAGGATGTATGATCACCTATCTAGAGAAATTCCTTTTGTTCTTAAATCTAACGATGCTGTCCCTTATCGGGAGACGGTTGCTGATCCCAACCGTTGGTGATATACATTCGATACACTCAAGCGAAATGAGTGGTCGGTCATGTGTGGGCCGAGTTACAAGATGTTCTTGTTGAACCCAGTGTATTTGCCTCTAGAGATACACGTTCGGAAGGTGGTCCCATACCTTGTCAAGTTGGAATCCAATCTCCAATAAGTGCCTGCGAGTTTGATTGTATATTATATATGTAGAGCGTGAGATGCAAGCGTTCTACTAGATTTTAATTACTTGTGATTAGACATTATTATAATATCAGATAATATATGATTTCCAAAGTGTTTTGGGTTATCGTAAGGTAAAAGCCATCCGTATTTATGAGTGGATTGGTCTTACGATTATCTTTTCTTTTGAAAAGGATTTTGAAAAGTTAAACCAAATGATTGGAGTTTACTCACACCAGTCTCATGACTGACCCAGAGTTTTATTTTGTTTTGTTTTCCCTAAACTCTTGGGTGCCCAAATTTGTACGGGCAGTCAAGTAGTCAGGATTTACAGGTATTCTTGAAGAGCTTGGAGCAGGAGGCTTCAAGATTTTTCTAGCTATTGATTATTCCGTTGTGATGAAAGTGTTGTACTCTGATAATGGTATGATATACATATACTACTTTGATTTCAAGATATGTTGTCTATTATATTTTATTCGTTCCGCTGTGAGATTCGTGTTACTCTGATGTTGTTGTGTTCTTCTTCTTCTTCTGTTCTAATTTTCTATCTTATCTATCCTCACCCTCTAATTTCTTTCTTGGACTATCCGGTAATTTCGACTTTTGATTGTTCGATAGGTGTTATATATCGGATAACCAAGGTCGCTTTTTCTCGGGTCGTTACAGTTGGTATCAGAGCTGAAGGTTAAGTATTACCTTGGCTCTGTGGCGTGATTCAGTAGAGATGGGGTTAGTAATAACCTAGACTGAGTTTGAGTGTATATATACGAGTGAACGTATTTGTTATTTGATATAAAATGATTTTATATTGTGGAGATTTATTGGTTGAGTTGTTTATGAATTCTGGTCGATCAGTTTGATCCACTGTATCGATAGGGGTTTCTAAACGCTTGAATACGATGAACCGATACAGTATGTTTTGAAAAAGGGTGAATGAAATAATTTTACCCAAATTATATTTTGATATAAGCAAAGTATAGATATTTGAAATTATTATAGTATATTGAATGTGTTGGTTGTGATTATAATCGAATAAGATTATAAAATGTGGAATGGTTATGTAAATAACAAATCAAAATTCATATAAGTGAAATATATGAAATCAGATGAATTAAATCTGAATTTAAGTTCAGAATTGGAATTGAAATTGCTAAAATTTGAATAAGCGTTGTAAATGGAATTAAATTGAATATATGCGAATTATAAATTCCTGGGAGATTTTAAATTTGTTACAAGCATTGAAAAGGGATATTTTGAAATGAATTTCAAAATGAGAATGTTTAAAAATGGGTTTTAAAAGTGCTATAGTATTGAACTCACTTCGATAGCTGGAAAATAAATTCCGATGTTGATCCGGACATCATCGGTGCTCATTTTCGAGCTTGTAAGTGACGGATTACTACCAAAGATTTTGTTTTTGAATTGTTTTGAGAAACCGAGTTGTTTTGATATTCCAAAGGGATATTTGATTTTTGGAAAAGGCAAAGCTATTTGAAATTCCCAGGTACAGATTATTGAAATAAACACAAATTAAATAGAAATTTGTGAAAGCAAATTTGAAATTGAATTGAAGGCAGTTCAGTGGAAATTGAGTTGAATTGAAATAGAATGGTACCAAGTAGAATTGGACTGGATTAAAGATAATCTGGGATAGAAATGGATGATCGAGCAAGAAATTTGAATTGAGATTGGAATTGTAGTTTGATTGAAATTTGGCTTGGTTATAAGCGGATGGTCGTGTTGAAGATAAAAGTGATTGGGAGTTTGATTGGGATGATAGTGGTATATGCTAAATTGATAGCAGAATTGAATGTCGACAAAAAGGTACACGTATATATTCATATGAGTTTGATGAGATTTATGAGCCTGTTTGGCAAGCCACTTGGCTGTTTGATTTTCTTTTCGGTTGAAGAAGGTCTAGAGAGGCGAGTTGGAGTTTGAGCTATTGACCCGTACAAAGGAGGTGCTGGCGAAATTTTTCAGAAATTTCGAGTGTTAGAAAATTTTCAGAATTTTTGAAAATTTCCGTTTATAGAAATAAATTAATAAATTAATTAGAATAGATTGGTTTAGTGAAATCAGAGTAACCAAATAATTTTAACCTAGTTATAAAATTCATTTTTCTACCTTAGCAATTTCGTGGACGAAATTATTTTAAGGGGGGAAGAATGTAACGACCCAGATTTTTTGACCATTTAGTTATTATTTAAAAATGTTTTTTTTATTATTTTGGAATTCTAAATGGTTTAATTTCGATAATTTTGAATATTTTATTTTATTCCGAAATGGTAGAAATTTAGTGGATCTGCAATATAATGTGAACTGGCAGTATAAAAGGATAAATTTTTAATTTAAAATAGTACGTTTACAAAGGATGTAGTAGCTAACGAACTCGGATTTCGATGAAATCAGTTTCATTAAATTTGAAATGATGAAATTAGGTAACCAACCAAGTTACGTCAAAAATGGCATCCGTATGTGGAAAAGAAAAAATAAAAGGCCAAAATTTGAACTAAATTTTGACGGTAATTGGAATTTGCTAATGCTAACGGCAAAACTGGAACTTGAGACCTATCCAGGAAAATTCTAAACATAGGATATTAGCTATATATGAAATCTGGAAAAATCCTATAACGGATATAGAAAGTTATTAAGGAAACAAAATTTAAATAAATTATTTGAAAATGTAAACGAACTCCGATTTTTGATTTGAATACATAGGATTGAAGTACCTTAAAAACCGGACCAGATGGTGGAAGAATTTCTGAAAACCGTTATCGTTTGATACTCCAACATGAGACCGGATGGTGTTGAAACTAACACAAAACACTATTTTGAATTTGAATTTAAATTATTTGAAAGTTCAAACAAATTCAAAATTGATATATTTTTATATAGTATTGAAGAGCAAGAAAAATTGAACAACATGGTTGAAAAAGATTTTGGATAAGGTATCAATAAGTAAGTCAAATTAACGTCCGAATAGGGTTGAGAAAACACACTTTACTATTCATAAATTATTAAATTTATTTATAATTTAATAAATTTAAGGATTAATCCTAGCCATCCATTTTCGACTGTTGGATTCGCGCCACCTCAGCAATCCATGTGACTCCTTCGGCTATAAATAGCCCCCCCCCCCTTCATTTTAAACTCACTCCTCCTCCTCCTCTTTCAAGCTTTGGCAATGGCAGAAATAATAATAAAATATTAGGAAATAGGGAAAAGGGAAGGAAGGGAGAAAGGAGGGCAAGACGGGGAGCCAGGGACTCTTAGGCAGAGGCTTGGGCTTTGCGGGGTAAGTTTTTAAATAATATGTATTTATTTATTTATTTGTGTAATATATATATATATATATATTATAATTAAAATAGAATTTGTCAAAAATAAATATCAGAACATTCTAAGGATGACAGAGAAAATAGTGTCTAAGGCTTGAGTTTGGAAAATATAATTTCCTGCTCTCCCTGGCTATCCCTAACTGATCCGACGGATGGGATGATTAATTTAAATTTAAATTTAAAATTTAATTTGAATTTAATTTGAATTTAAAACAGACCATGGGCATTTTCGTAATTTTTAACCATAAACTTTAAAAGCTTATAACTTTTTCAAAACAAGTCGGATTTCCACGAAACAAGGACCGTTGGATTCTTATCGGAAAATACTTTAAAATGAGTGGAAGCAAATTTTTGATCCGGGTTAAAAATTTTAAGTTATAATTAAATGAATATTTTTAAATATTTTATTTGAAAATTAAATTTAATTAATATTAAAATGGTTTTTCAATTTTAAATTTTTTTTGGATATGGCTAGAGATGGGAAAGTATGATTTTTTTAGAAGGGCAGGGAAGGTAATTTGGCTAATAACGCAATTAGAAATTAATTAAGATAAAAATAATTTAATTAATTTAATTAAATATATATTCATTTAAATTAGGTAAATATTGTAAATAGCATAACTTTTGCATACATTAACAAAATTTAACGAAACAGGAACCGTTGGGATCGTATGGACGAGCACTACGCAATGGAACTGACCGCAAGTGGATTGGAGCTCGTTTGGATTTATGGTGAAATTTAACATCTGAACCAAATCAATGACCGATTATCGTTATTCAACGATAAACCGTCCAAGGTGAGTAAATCTCACTAACTCTGAACATTTTATATTTTTATAAAGTATTTTTAGAACTGATAATTATTGGTTGAATTGCTGAGTGTTGATTGTTTGGTTGAACTGCTAGTCAATTGATTGAAAATACCGATATAGTTATATATATCGTTAACCGATGTTGATTTTGTTTATCAGAATACCTCATATTGAAATGAAATTGATGTGAATTATATTGTGTAACATCTGTGGATGCAGGGAAACAGGTCGGAGGAATCCAACTGGATTCCTCAATATTTATTTACCGTTTTTCATATATTCTGATATATGATATGTTATATCATCTGTTGTTGAACCTGTGTGTTTGGATGATGATTGAACCTTTTGATTTGGTATTTTTATACCATAAGTGATACTAGAAAGTGAAAAGGGATTTTCAAAGTTTATTTTGAAAATAAATTACTTATATAAAATCAATAGATTTTATATATAAAAGGAAGAGAATTTCATGAGAGAAAATGATTATAGAATCAAAGCATTTGTAAAAAAAACAAATATTGGTGAAATCAAATAGAAGGGAAAATATTGGTGAAATCAAATAGAAGGAAAAATATTGGTGAAATCAAATAGAAGGGAAATATTTGTGAAACGATTACAAATAGAAATAAAAAGGGAAACATTCGTAAAAGTATTTACAAATGGAATTGAAAAGGGAATATTCATGTAGGGAATAAAGAAAAGTTGACAGAAGTACTTATTTGTTAAATAAATAGAAAAGTTAAAAGAAATATTTATTTGTTGAATAAATAGAAAAGTTAAAGGGAATATTTATTTGTTAAATAAATAGAAGCGAAAAGAGAATATTTATTTGTTGAGTAAACGAATAGAAAAAGAATCTATTCAAGGGAAGTATTTCAAAGGAATTATTCCAAAGGAATTATTCAAAAGAGAAAAGTCAAAGGGATTAATTCAAAAGAGTTAATCAACTAGAGTTAAACCGTTGGAGTTAAACTGTTAGAGTTAAACAGTTGGAGTTAAACTGTTAGAGTTAAACAGTTGGAGTTAAACTGTTAGAGTTAAACAGTTGGAGTTAAACTGTTAGAGTTAAACCGTTGAAGTTAAACTGTCAGAGTTAAACCGTAAAGTTAAACAGTTAGAGTTAGTTAGTTAGAGTTAACCAGTTAGAGTTATTCAGTTAGAGTTATCCAGTTAGAGTTATTCAGTTAGAATTAACCAGTTAGAGTTAGTCAGTTAGAGTTAATCGTTTTGAGTCAAATCGAACTAGAGTTATTCAAATATAGTAATCGAATAAGGGTTAATTGTATTAGTTATTCAATTAGAATTGATCGAATCTAATTATTCGAAATAGAGTTAAAAATAGACAAAGTTATTTAGGGATGAATTTCCATTTAGCACGACTGCTAGCGTAATTCGTAGGGCTGCAGATAACCTACGGCGGTCGGATGTTTCCTGAGGGAATCAGGCGTAACCATTGTGATCGCTGCGATCTAGAGTCAAGCAAATGGTGTTAAATCAAATAGTAATTAATCAATAGAAGTTAATTAAGTCGAGTTAGTCGAGTATTAGTAAATTAAGTAGGGTTAGTCAAAAAGGGAATTAATCGGAATATCACCTATTCGAAGTAAAGTTATCGAATATAGTTTATTCGAGAAGAGTAATCGAATATAGTTCGTTCGAAGTGTGTTAAATCGAATATAGTTATTCGTAGGAGAGAATAATCGAATATGGTTTATTCGAAGTGAGATTTTTCGAATATTAGTTATTCGAAGAAAAGGATTACGAATATTAGTTATTCGAACAGGGGAATCGAATATAGTTTATTCGAAAGAGAATTATCGGATAGTGATTATTCGAGAGCGAATCATACATGGAAATTCGATTATATCGAATCAAGGGAAGTAATGTTTACTTTCCATTTCAAATCAAGTTTTAATTATCTGTTAATAAAGTAGTTGGTTGTTTATTTATCCAAATTAAGATATGGAAATATATTTAAGTTAACATATTTTGAAAGCATGGAATTATAACATTTATAGTTATAATCAAATGATTCAGTAAAGGAAGTGGATTCATAAATAGAATCCGAGAGTTCGCAAGGAAGTTTCTTAAAGAGTAAAGTTTGAACTTTGTCTATTTCGAAGTTAGAAATGTTGTTCAGTTAAGGTCTGAGAGGTAATTATACCCCAACTTGATTGACTTCGTTTTTAACTAAGAAGTGGATAAGGTTCGAGAGTGAAAGGGGTTAAGTGAATTTTGTTAATGAGCGAAATGGTTGGTGTTGGCATAGCGATGTTTATTCAAACATCAGTTTAAACCCAATGAAGGAGATTTGGAAATGTCTTCCAAATGAAAATCAGAAATGTTTTCTGAATATAGAAAATGAGAAATGGAATTGTTTTCCATTGTTAATAACGTATATTTTCTAAATATAGTAAATAAGAAATATTGAAAAACAAGAATAAGGAAAGGGGTAAATTTATGATAATTAGATGATGAATGATGATTGATCGATAGAATTTCCATCTGGAAATAATATCGTTGTTTGCACACAGACATGTTTTTATTTGATAGTTAAATCACCGACTATCAAAGTTTGGACCATTTTAATGTTGTTAATATGGAGAGACCGGTCGGATTATTATCCAGAGAACCACTCTGTATTGGCATAAGCGTTGCGAATCAAGTACGCTGAATATATTGAAGACGGAGTTATGCAAGGTTTATCCTATTTACAGAATAGTGCCTTCGGTTTGTCCATTCCCAGGACAAACGTGAATGGACGAATGTCTGACAGAGTATATTCAAAGGATCGCGTAAGTTGATCTCTTCAAACGTACTTACGTTTGGTGGCGGAGGAATTCGTTTCTCTTAGCTGTATACCCGTGGTATTTTTGGTGAAATCAATTTGTGATTTGGCGGGTATGACGATGTGGCATTCAAAGTAATGGAGGTGGGATCTGTCAAAAGATACGTTATGACCTCAAGCCTTATCCACCTGGAAATGACAAAAATCGAGCAGGCAGCATGGCTATGTGGGTCCCACCCATTAGGATGTATGATCATCTATCTAGAGAAATTCCTTTTGTTCTTAAATCTATCGATGCTGTCCCTTATCGGGAGACGGTTGCTGATCCCAACCGTTGGTGATATACATTCGATACACTCAAGCGAAATGAGTGGTCGGTCATGTGTGGGCCGGGTTGCAAGATGTTCTTGTTGAACCCAGTGTATTTGCCTCTAGAGATACACGTTCGGAAGGTGGTCCCATACCTTGTCAAGTTGGAATCCAATCTCCAATAAGTGCCTGCGAGTTTGATTGTATATTATATATGTAGATCGTGTGATGCAAGCGTTTTACTAGATTTTAATTACTTGTGATTAGACATTATTATAATATCAGATAATATATGATTTCCAAAGTGTTTTGGGTTATCGTAAGGTAAAAGCCATCCGTATTTATGAGTGGATTGGTCTTACGATTATCTTTTCTTTTGAAAAGGATTTTGAAAAGTTAAACCAAATGATTGGAGTTTACTCACACCAGTCCCATGACTGACCCAGAGTTTTATTTTGTTTTGTTTTCCCTAAACTCTTGGGTGCCCAAATTTGTACGGGCAATCAAGTAGTCAGGATTTACAGATATTCTTGAAGAGCTTGGAGCAGGAGGCTTCAAGATTTTTCTAGCTATTGATTATTCCGCTGTGATGAAAGTGTTGTACTCTGATAATGGTATGATATACATATACTACTTTGATTTCAAGATATGTTGTCTATTATATTTTATTCGTTCCGCTGTGAGATTCGTGTTACTCTGATGTTGTTGTGTTCTTCTTCTTCTGTTCTAATTTTCTATCTTATCTATCCTCACCCTCTAATTTCTTTCTTGGACTATCCGGTAATTTCGACTTTTGATTGTTCGATAGGTGTTATATATCGGATAACCAAGGTCGCTTTTTCCCGGGTCGTTACAGCAGGTGTGGATGAAAGCCATCTTACATAAACAGCTAACTGGGATTTTGCAAGGTCTTAAAATCGTGGTGCAATCTTAAAAACTTGAGCAATTAAAATGGAGCTACCATTGCGGACAATACAGCAGATTTACCATGCAATTTACAACCAACAACAACAAAATCAAATCCTCTTTCCCAAAACCTTCTATCTCTTATACCCAACCAATAAGGATCCCCTGATTCTCACCTTTTGCATTAAGCCAATTTCTTCTTTTGATTTAATTGCAAAATGGAAAAAAATTATAGGGTTCTGATTGGTTATACACAAAGATAGGTAATTTTGGGTACATGAGCAAGTCTTCAAACAACAACCAACTGAGAAGCGACTTCCGCATCAGAACAATAATACATTTTAAAAAACAAAGAAAACGGAAAATGTCATATCAAATAGTTGTACATGATTCGGTCCTACGCACATTCTACCCGTGCTCTCCACCATGACGACTGAGAACGACGCTATTTAACAGCTAAGAAGGTAAACCAAACACTCTTGCTCACTACTTCTCAACCCAAATCAAATCTCCTATCCCCAAAATCCTCTATCCCCCTGTATTCAACCAATCAAGACCCCCTAATTTTCATCCTTTTGCAATTAAGTCCACTTTCTCTCTCTGACTTTATTGCAAAAAAGTGAAAATTAGGGATATTGATTGGTTGGGTATATAAAGATAGAGGAATTTGGGTACAGAGGATTTGCTCTCTTCTCGACCAAGTTCGTGAATCATAGCTCTCAACCTTTACTATGGACGAGACATTCACAGTACATAAATCAAGTAGGTTCTGAACAAAAAAAGAAATACAAATTTCTCAACATAACTTTATTAAATCACAAAATATTAACAACAACAACAATCAAACTGATCGTTAGATAGGTTTGCTTACTGTCACTACCCAAAATCAATTTCTCTAAAGCCAAAAAAACCACTACAAGAAAAATACCCTATCGCAACTAGCGTCAAGCGATAGTTGCAGTAAATGATATTTAGCAACAGACTCGTAGCAGTTGCTATAGATGAGATTTAGCAATAGAACTTTTGTTCATGTTGCGAAAAACAGGTTTTTTGCAACAGGACTTCACTGCCAGTTGCAAAAACATACTTTTAGCAACTGTGCTTCCATAACAGTTGCAAGAAATATATTATTTGCAACTATGCTTCCAAACTTGTTGAAAAAAATACATCTTTAGCAACTGTTTAAGCCAATTGCAATAACTATATTTTTTTTACAACTGGCAAAGCCAGTTGCGAAAAACATACTTTTGAAGAAAAAAAATTCCTCCCACCTTTAGTAAATATAGTTACTATTAAATACGAAAGCACACAGTAATAAGTAATATTTAGTTATAACATAAGAAGTATTAAGTAATAATAATTATTAATATGAATTAATACTTTAATAATTAACAAATATGAAGTAATTATTTAATGACTGATATGACTTTTAATAATTAATACTGAATATGTAATAATAATAACTCTTAATGTCACTTAAAATATGATCTAATAAATAAACATTGTTTACAACTTTGTTTTTTATAGGTCAGTAACATAGATAAATAATTAAAGTAATAAAATTAGATCATTACAAGAAAAATACTATATTGGAACTAGTTACTTGCAACAAGCGACATATGACAATTGCGATAAATGATCTTAAGCAACTATCGTTTATTAATAACATTTACTAATTATAAATTTAACTAATAATTTTAAATAAATATTAAATAATTAGTAGTTACTATCAAATAATAAATAAATAAATTTTAGTAATTAATATTCAAGTTCGATATTGAATTAATATCTAATATTAATAACTAAAAAGTAATGTTTAATGATTAATAATTAATTTTTAACAATTATTACTAATAATCACCATCAAATAATTACATATTATTAATTATGTAATAATTAACACTAATAATGAATAATGAAATTTAATAATTAAGAAGTGACTTTTAGCATTTTATATTTTATAATCATAATATATTTATTACTTATTATTATTTTTAAACAAAAATTTTGAAATTTTACATAATAAATCAAAATATAGTTAGTAATAATCTTTTTATTATAATTAGTTATGGACAACTAAACTATAGTCCATAATTTTGAATAATAATGTACAAACAAAATTATATAAATAATAATATATACTCAATATTTAATAATCTATTATACTGTTTGTTAACTTTTCTTTAACAAAATTTCAGTTTCAAATTTTCTTCGCGCAACAGCCATTTGCGCAAATATATTTTGTTTTGAAGGTCAGATAGTTTGATGCACGCCTAACATTTCGTTTCCCTACTAGTCCCTTCGCTTTTTACAAATCCCAAATACTCCTTTCAACCACCTCAAACTTCAGCAGAAACAAAATCAACGTCACTAGTCCGAGCCTCTTCTCTACTTCTCCTCCAAATCTCCTTTTTATACCATAGCCACACCTTGTTATCGTCAGCGTCTTTGAGGCTTCATATCTGGATTTGAGAGCTTCGCAAAGAATTTCGATCTAAGATTATGGTTCGACGCTGAATAATGGCCTTCGGTACTAGAAGATTTCATATCTAAAGTATGTTTTTGGCCCCAAATTTAGTTTCGATTCTAAAAATTGGCTTCGTTTCTGGGCATTGTCTTCTTGCCAGTTCCGGTCTCAAAGTGAAATTGTCCCTTCGAAGCTAGTCTCAACCTTCGAACCAGATGGGTGCTTTATGTGGGTCTTTCCTTCGAAATCAGGAAAGTTATGGCGAATCTCAAAGCAGAAAGAGTGCTCCACAGTTTATTCTTGCTTTGAATCCGATAGGTAAACAAGATGGATGCGACCACATAAAAAACAAGTAACTTCTTGAATCAGGTGAATAGTCTCTTTTTTACAAACACATAAACCAAGTATTGGAAAATCATTTGCAAAATTTAGAATTCAAATACAACCCTTAAGGTTTTAATTTTGAAAGCTAACAGGTTAGTTTTCGGCATGCTACCTTTACTGGTTTACAGCTTATTATTCGATTTATATAGGGAGCTAGGAGATTATACATTCAAACAAAGTTTGCTGGAGTCTATTTCTTTTGTAAATTTCTTTTATGTAAGGATTCAATGTTTCGTTGGCTACTGATTTTAAACAAATACCTCCTATATTTGCTGAAGTAGCAAATTGTTGGGCTAAAGTTTTACTTCATTGGGAGAAATTTATTCAGAATTAGTTCGCTCCCTTTGGTGTAAAATTTATGAAAGGTAATTTCATAATTTATTGTGATGTGATGAGGCAAACTTCTCTTGTAGGATGCTAATGTTTGAACATTTGTAATGGGAACATTGTGCATAGTATTAAGGAGAACATGTAGGCTAGTGTCCTTCAACATTTTTCATTCTGTGTATCATCATTTGGATCAGATTGTACATCACGTCGATACTTTTCTTTTTCAACATCACTACACATAATTCCATCAATGTAACCTTTGCCTTTTGAAATAGAATCGTCACCTCCAGTTTGCACGTAGGGAAAGCCAGTAAAACTAGCATCTCTGCTATTTTTCTTTGTCATCACAGTAAACGGATAAACAAATTCACCCTTTTTATTCACATGTTCCGCATTAACACGATTTAAAATAGCATTATCATTCTCATTGAAGGTTAAGGCGCTGAAAATATTGCTAGTCATCACTGAATTCTCAGAACTTTTTCCAGATACAAGTCCTTTTACATGTGATTCTAAGCTTCTATAAACTCGTTTTTTGGATAAAATTTCCTCATGATTGTTTCCCTGGTGTGAAACATTTATCTTTATGAGCTTATGACTTAATTGTCCATTTCCTTCGTCTTTTGTATTTTTATAAGGCTAGCGATGGGGACGTTGAGGAGTGAAATCTGTTGGTGGAGATTTGGAATAGCAAAATAGTTTCATTTCCTTATAGAATCATCGTATGTTTGGTACCAAATCTTTGTTTATAGTACCTCCAAGCAATCAGATATTGTATTCTGCAAATATCAGTCACAACCACATAAATGGTACATGATACTTTTGGGATCTAACTAGGTAGTTCCTGCTACAGAAAGCGCTCCAGGTATGATTTGTTTTGTTTTGGAAAAACATTTCTTAGTTTCATGCCTTGTTTACTAATTGTTATGTCAGTATTGCATCAAGTGCTTAATTTCAAAAGTTATTTTTGTTCTATAATGCTAAGTTGGCGTGGTGGCAAAACAATGCTTGGAAAAACATTTCAAATAACAAGTATCATTGGTTACTTAATTGGTACACTGTAAATCAACTCATTTATCATGCGCAACACATGTGTGAATAGTTCATTTTCCGATATATATCATTCAATCTATTTTTCTCTTTGTTTACAAAATTAAAGCCTCAGAGTTGATATAATTTATTAAATAACCATTTTGTAAGCGTTTGTCCCTAGATTGGGGAGACCAGGTAAGAAAATGAGAACTACGCATAAGCGTCATTGGATGAGCAAATGGATATCACTTTACAAAAGCTTATGCAAATAATTTGAATAACACTGTAACCTGCATGTTGCAGGAGAGGATACATATCTAAAAATTATTGTAGAAAGAAACTGCATTAATTCATTTCAAATGAATGACGCTATTTATGTTTCACATGTTGCAGGGAAAAAATGTCAGGAAATTACTCAAAGAGCAGCCTAAACACTAGTATGGACCTAGCCAGTACGGTGAAGCTAGCTGAGAGCCTTTTGCTGATGTCCCAGATATATATTAGATGATGGAGTAGAAATATGATCATAAAATATTCTATTCGAAAAAAATGTTTAGTGTGAAAGAAGAAATTGTTATACATGAGTGGTGTATGAAAATTGTAGAAATTTTTGTTGCAATTGTTTGTAGTATTAAAATTTTTTTAAATGAAATTTTTAATTGTTTATTTTATTTTGTGATATGCAGTATTACTAAAAAGAATACATTTAATAGTAATATCTGTAATTTGTAATATTTTTTTTTACATATTTATGGTTCTATTGCAACATGCATATACTGTTGCAAAATGATCTGTTGCAACAACAAAAGCCTGTTGCAAAAAAGGATACCGCAGCATGTTATTGCAACAGGTAGAAAATGTTGCGGACTTTTTACAACTTTGGCTGTACCAACAGGCGCAGGGCTGTTGCAATAGGTCTACTGCAACAGATATCGCCTGTTGCGAAAAGTGTTTTTTGTTGTAGTGGCGCTTGCGACTTCTTCTTCAATATTTTCTCTCTTTCACATCCAATGTTCGATGTTTCTCATATATATCATCTCTTCTCCAACTCCGTAGATCACCGCAATCTCCAAAGCCCAAATAGAACTTCAAGTCTAATTCCTATTCTTTCTCCTTTGTTCCGTTTGACGATTTCTTCAAAACAATTGTTTATCGATTTCTCAAACAAACCTATAGCTCCACAAAAGAAATCCTCTTCACCGCTAGGAGACGATCAGCTGCAAGTATGAAAAATTAAGTTTTTCATCAACAAAAATTATTTGTCTTCAAATCTCAAAAACTGATTGATATTAACAAAAATTCATTTAAAGATGCAGTACGATGAAGTGGATAAACATGTGGAAGATGTGTGGCAATCTACATGATTCAAAGAAAAAAAGTCTTAATCGCGGTTTCAGATTTAGCACTTTCGAAGCAAATTGTTATCGGGTCTCTTATTTTTCTTTTATTGTTGGATATTATTATTTTGATTTTTCATTTAATACATTGTTTCTATTCAAATATTGGTGGACTAAATTGTAGATATCTTTTGCACTAAATTTTGATTAACTTACATATCAATTAAAATATACTTGTCGTTTGATTTTTTTAGTTAATTTTCTATTTTCTTTACACAATGAAAATCATTTTTTATGTTTTCATATGTATTTACAAGCTTCAGTTGGAAATGATTTCAGAAAGGCATATCATAAAACGAAATGGAATTTGAATATTCTAAAGTTCAATTTTGGGTGTATGAATTATGATTATGAGTAAACATATATTTTGAGTAAAATAAATTGTGTGCATGTCTAAATTCAAACAGGTTAAATCATAACTGATTTCTTTTAAAAATTGGAATAAGTATGCACGTTTCAAACTGCACATAATATTAATATGTATGTCAGATTTGTGTTCAATAACATTTCAACGAGAAAAAAAAATGAAGGCTCGTATACAAAAATCAGATTTTAAGGGATCCATATATATAAACTACAACACTTCATTTATCTACAAATGTAACAGCATACCTGAAGTGCATTTGAATACACAAGTCTAGATAGATATTTTACGTACTGCACGTATCTCTGCACCTCTTTAGTTTTGAAATATGTGTTCTTTAGCTACATTACACTTTCTCGGCTATGAGAAGGTTTAGATATGGATATGTGCACATAAGGTTGTTAGGTACATAGATATTCAGCACACATTATTCCATTAATAAAATGGGTATTGTATAAGTGTGAAAGGTTTACAAAGTTCCAAATACACACACGGTTTCAAATGTAGATTGGAATTAGTAAGTTTAAGTTTATAAACATATTTTATACAAGCAAACGTTTCTTTAATGTGCGCCTACTTTAGATATTGTCATATACATTTTAGAGAGCTTTCAAATAAATATATCTTCTTCATGATATGTATTCCTGCATCTATGATTTCAAACGCAGCGCTGGCTCTCAGAGAATTATTAACTATTTTTGCCTTTTGATTCAAAAGTTAAAGATATGATTTGATGAAAATTACTGATAAAATAAAAAGGTAACTTTTTTCCCAATTTCATGTTTTGACTTCTACAATGGCATCGTTAATTTGCAACAGCATTGGTTGGCAAATCGACTGCCATTGTGTTTTTTATTCTAATCTCAACGTATAATTTCTTCGCTATTAAATTCTTGATCAGTTTGGTAATAACAACTGTTATGTTTTCTCCGATCATAGTCTATTTGTACTTTTTATTGGTAAATTTTTACAACTATGTGCTTTGAGTATTCCATATTCATTTAACTGAAATGATTTGTGTAGTTTTGGATAAGAGCTTGTTTCTTCTTTAAATATTGGCTTTGACTCTAAATCATCAGGTGTATCCTTTGTGGACAATTGAGCCTTTGAGGATATGAATTGCTGATATGGTTTGGCAAATGAGATTGAATTATGGTCCCACTGCTTGCTTTGTCCGTCCATGAGTTCCAAAATATGCTAAGGTATAATGCACTTAGTAATAATAAGTGAGCACTTCCTTTCTTTTTCTTTCCATTTTAGCTGCAGAAGCCATACTAATTTTTAGCTTATATGGTAAACGGTTTGTTCGTAATAACGTTGTGGTTTGTAAACACATCATGGATACACATCACGCACATATGAACAACTTTAACATTCTGTGCATTTGATTTCCTAGATATTGTAATAGTAAAATTGCTACAAAAAGGATAAAGTTGTTCATTTTCAGATAATACTACAGATACACTACTTTCTCAAAATGGAACTAGTTGTTAGGATTGTCTCGCATGCTCTTAAGGAGGAATGATGGTTTGAATAAATAGTCCCACATCATGGAATAAATTGAAGGAGTTGTGTGCAAATATGAGTTGGTAGGCACGTAACATCAGGGATTCCTTTTGTTATATGAGAGTTGTGTGTCATCACATATGCGTGCAAGGAAGGGGGGCTTTGTTCCGACCGTCGTTACATAATAGTGCTATCAGAGCCGAAGGTTATGGACTGGGCCATGCAGGCAAGACAATGCTCTCAAAAGATACTCGTAGGATGCAAGTCAAGGGGAGACTGTTAGGATTGCCTCGCATGTTCTTAAGGAGGAATGATCGTTTGAATAAATAGTCCTACATCATGAAATAAATTGAAGGAGTTGTGTATAAATATTAGTTGGTAGGCATGTAACATTAGGGATTTCTTTTGTTATATAGGAGTTGTGTGCCAACTCATATGCGTGCAAGGAAGGGGGGCTTTGTTCCGACTAACACTAGTAATATAAAAAGGAAACTCTTTATGATAAGCGTCCTGTTGCGTACAAAGCATCAGGTCAGTAGATACAGTTGATTCTGAGAATGGAGTCAATGCTATAAAAACGAAAAATCTTTAAGACGACAGTCCTATTGAATTCTAATAATTTGATCCAGTAGATGCCACTTATGATGTTATTGTGAAACCGACTTCTTATACTGATGACGCATGCAAGTATGAAGCTACAAATTGGAACATAAATGCTAAAAGTAAAGTAAACCCTTGCAATTCAGCTTATAAAATGAACATGCAAGCCAACCAACTTATTTTAGTTTGCAGGCTCTGACATTATAATTTGAATGATGGTGATCAAATTATTAATAATGGATTTCTTCCTAATTTTAAGGATGAGAAATTTATTGTAAATAGAGATGATGACGAAAAGTTTTGTTGCACAATCTATTCCAGCAACATACAATGAGTAGAAACTTGAAACATCAAGAAGCAAGACAACATGGAGCTAGATAGCATTTGGTGACGAAGCTTTGGAAAGCAGTTACAACATTGACAAGGGGTAAGTGTTTTATATTATCGATATTCTAATATTTTTTTCTACACTTAACTCTTTTTCAGTTTTCACCAATTTTGTCTCTGTCATACTAAGTTGCTTTAAATTATTAAATGAACCTACTATTGTCAACTTGCTGGATAAGTGAGTTTTTGTTGTGCAAGATAATAGATGACTGCAACTTTCTGTTTCAACATGATACATTGGAATTAATTAATGTTGCTAAGTGTTGCAGAGAAGCATCAATTATCAATTTTCATGAATCTTTCTTTTTCAATGAATATTGTTGTAATTAATTTAGTGTTGTTCGCATAAAATTTTCAATGAATATAGTGTAGATTTTAGGTGTGCACCTAATACGTAAAAAGCAATGTAATTTTTAGATATCATATTCTTAATTTTGTTTTCTTGATTTTAGTGCTCATCTATTTCATTTCTGCGACCAAGTTTCTGTTATATCTTCTATATAAAGAAATGGGGCCATGCTACTAAACGACAATTTGAGACTATTAAGATTAATATGCCAATCTTAAATGAAAAAGTTGCCTACCAAAACTATTAAAGTTTTAGTTTTCTAAGAACACGGTGAAAGCCTATTATGGACAAGTATAACAAATGGCTTTGTCATATTATAAGGTATCAAATGCATCCTTAGTTATTGATTTACTGTAAGTGAGCTAGACTTAGCAAATATATTCTTCTCGTTGTAGTTCAGATTACATACTGATGTTTAATATGTGTATCTGCAGAAGGCTTGGAGTTGGATCTATCTGATGCGAAAAGAAAAGTCCTCTAATGATCGAGTATTTATCTCATATTAAGTAACGGTGTAAACGCTATCATGGTTCTGTTCGTAAGCACATGTTTTTTTCACTTTGACCACATCAATTAAACTAATAGCTATCTAGTTGTCATCTAAGTGTGTCATTTTAGTTACATATGATCTAAAACACCAATCTGGTTGTCATCTAAGTGTGTTAATTTATTTGATTTGATTGTGGTTGATTTACGTGGTTTTGGATGCAATGTTGTTATCATGTTGCACTTGATGAAGCTCTATAATGCAAATAACAATAGTAGTTTTAACTTTTAAGTGATTTATTAAAATAATGAAACGACCCAAACTCGCCCGTAAGGGAAAGCCCAGATTGAGTTGAGAACACGACAAATCAGAACGCAACCGACAGAACATTTCATTGCTTATTACAACAATTACATCAGAGTAAAAGAATACAACAAAGTATGAATAAATAATATACATTTGATAAATATTAGAGATCAAATTACAAAGCAGCGGAAAAATAATACATAACACAACTGAAAGAAATACACGGATACAGAGCTTTTCGAATATAGCTCCAGCTGTAAATCCATGATCCTGGAAAAAGAAATCTGCAAAACCAAAACTACTAGCTGCCTGTGTGGAAAATATGGGCACCCAGAGTTTAGGTTAAAATAATAAAATCCAGGTCAATCACGGGACTGGCGTGAGAACATAAAGCAGTTATTAAAATTTACTTTAAAATAAGGTAAATCACGGGACCACACCGTATGTCACGGAACGGGTCCACCCCCATGAATATCAGTGCATAAACAATAACCAATAATAGTCATATGGATCTACAATGCATCATACAACATGCAATTTTCCAATCTACCCATTTAGACTTAATCCCAAATTTAGATTTTTGAAATCCAATTCACTTTACAGAAATTATTCCTTTGGACTTTATTTTCCGATTCTTATTTCAAATCATTTGAAATACATATCTGACTTTTATATCAAATTAGATTTCAGTTCGAGATCTCAAACCAAAAACATTTGGAAATATGAATTCCAAAACGTCACAATGCATACAAACAAGTATGCAACCAAAGATCGGGAGGTTTCTCCCATCAACAAGGCAAAGGGCACGCACCTAAGTAACTCGATATATATGTGCATCTCCATTGATGGAGCAGGCTACACTGACGATGTACATCCCACGCATGGGAGCATACACCGTCCAATGATATTTAATGCTATAACACGCATACTTTTAGTCACATGGGTTACCTGAATCTTTAGCCACATACTAAATTATTTCATATCCTGAAGTAGGGAAATCATTTCACAACATAATAGTCAAAAGTACTATAACGTCCCGCATTCTACGCATCGAAGGATCGTAGAATATTTATTTCTTTCACATACGAAGTCATATGGTCATGTAACTTTGGGAGACGACTAATGGGGTCATTTCCCATATTCATGATTTTTGCCAATTTTTAAATGACCGTTTTGCCCCTAGCTGATCTTGTTTCCGCCATAACTTTTGATTGGAAAGAAATTTTGACTAAAAACGCTTCCATTATACCTTTCCATAGAGTGGTCATATATGAAAAACGGACTTACTATTTGAGAGATATGGCTGAAACAAGGTTTAGAAGGTGAAAAACAGTTTAACTGGGCCTAATTAGGGTGATTAGCAAGAGGGCCCATAACCCATTTCGGGATTAGGGTTATGCGAGGGCTGAGATGAGTTAGTACTCAGTTTTTATTTCATTTCTTAGCTGCCACTTACAACCTTTGAACCCCAGCAATGGCCTCCACTTGCTAAAACACCCCAAATCACCTTCTAATCGCTAATTAAGCCAAAGCTGCATCAAAACAAGGCAAATTAGCATCAAATTGGGAATAGAGCTGCTGTGTTGCATAGAGATTCAACCAAAATAAGATAATATTTCAGATCTATAGTTTATTTGTGGCAAAGGTGAGTGATTAGCATTGTTTTTACACTAATTACAGTTAATTAGGGTGATTAGTGTTAATTAACGAAATTTTGCATGTTAAAAATCTAGAAAAATGTTTAGAAATCCTTAAATATTATTTTAGACCTCAGTTGGAAGTTTGGGTTAATTTGGTTAAGTTTTGCTAATCATATCATTAGTTATTGTTAAACATGATTAAGGGAAAAATATGGGTTTTGAGCATGTTTGATCCGTTTACCCATATCAAATTGTTGTTTTGGTGTTTGTGGTTGATTGTACATGTTGCTATGACTGTATGGTATGATTTGTGATTGTTTAAAACAGCTAGAATGGTCGAAAACGCCGTCATGTGGTGTAAAAACAGTCGCTTGGAAGTTGTAGGAAAAGTATGCAGGAGCCGGATCGGATCGGATCGCCCCTACCCGAACTGACCTGATCGTGTAGCCCACCCACGAACCGCTTCTCCAAGCTGCTGCACCACGAACCGTTCCTGCGTAATACTGCACCACCAGCTAGATCATCGACCCCGAACTGCTTGGAGATCCCGACCAGACCAGGAGCTTGTGAACAGTTCACATCTGAAGCGCCGACTCGAACCTGATCTTTATCACGAACTGATCCGAACAGGGAGCCTCTCATGAGCCGACCTGATGAGCACGAGCTGAAGGAGAGTCATTATCCGAACCGCCAGGGGATGTGGACCACTACCTAGAGCTTGATCACGAGCGGAAGGAGACCGAACCGAACTGGGGAACACATGGCTCATGAATCGATCCGAGACAAGGACAAGGGAAAATACCGAACCGATCCGGAGGAGACCAAAACCCGAGATGCAAAGGTAGTCTAAATGGGAAGTAGAACTCAGGATCTAGATGGGAACCAACGAGTCAACTTCATGATTGGACTTTGCTGCGGGACATGTGCTAAGGAGTTGTCGAGTCCATAGGTTTGGTTCGCCACTGAGAGACGATTGTTAGGCTATGGATCAGTGCGGTGGGGTAATTATTACTCCATGGGGAAGAGTGATCGTAGCATGGATATAAGCCAGTGCAGTGGAGTCATTATGACTTCATGGGGCAGAGTGGACATAGCAAGGACTAATGGCTATGGATCAGTGCAGTGGAGTCACCATGACCCCATGGGACAGAGTGATCATAGCAAGGATATGGGTGATCAAAGCGGTGGATATTGTATGCTTTACGCATTGAGTGAGAGATGTGAGGATGGTTGCTATTCTTGATTGTTTGACATCACTATGACATGCACATCGTCGCCCCCGTATCTTTACACCATATGTTAGTGTCACCTTAGAGTATTGTGCATATTGTTGTGCTAACTCTTTGGCTGCAGGTCCAGGTTCAGGTATTGTTTAGTATACCTATTATTGTTCTGTTTTGCTGCTTATCGTTCATACCATACTTTTATCTGACCCAGAGTTTTATGTCTCTTCTTATTACTTTGGGTGCTCTTAAACGGGCAGACTAGGGACAGGTTAGCTGGTTGTGCACGAGTAGCTGTCCGGAGATGAGTAGGAGGCTTACACGTACTATTCTCTATATATTCTCCCTGTGTCGCTACTGGTCACTACTTTGGGCATTAGTAGTGTGCCTTTCCTTTCTTTTGTTTTAGATACAGTTTAAAGTTGTAATAATGATGAAGTGGAACATAAGCTGTATTTGGATTTTCCGCTGCTACGATGTTTAGTTTTCAACTTATGCACTGTCTCGCCTGTTTTTATGTCAAAGTATGTTATTATTATATTTTATTCCATGCGCTGTGAGACATTATACAGGTTCTTTGTTAGTCCACTATTAAGTTTCCTTTCTTTGACGACCATCACGTACTGGTTGGACATTGGCACAACGCACTTTCATTGGAAATGTCGGTTGGTGCGGGGCGGGCCGTCACATGTGGTATCAGAGCTCTAGGTTGCATAGTTAACCTAAGGAAAGACACCAGGGAGAGATAGAATATGTATATGGGAGCGCGTATTTGTGATATTTTGGTTTTCAAAAGCTATATATATATATATATACTATTAGTATATTTAAGGATGAAGTCGCATTGCACTGGCACCACTGAAGAGATGGTTAATCGTTTTCTCCTTATAGATTGAACGATGAGCCGATATACTAGAGGTACTGGTAGAGGAGCTAATAATGGGAATGCTCCTGATATGAGGACGATGTTCACTGACTTCATGAGAGAGATGCTTAGAAATGTGCAAAGAGCAGTTCTCAATGCTGCAAATGGTGGTGGTGCAGCGGTGCAGGCGCCTAGGGCCGATTTCGCCAAGCCATGCAAGAATTACACTAGTCTTGGTGGAAAGTCGTTCCACGGAACGGAATCGGCTACAGAAGTTCAGGATTGACTTGATAGCTGTGAGTGCACCTTCGAAGACTTGGGTATCGAGGATGCGACGAAGAGAAAGCTAGCATCCCGTCAGCTGCAAGGACGGGCGATGAATTGGTGGAATGCTATCAAGGCAGCTATTCCAGAGGATCAAGTTACATGGGATCAGTTTAAGGCCCGATTCAGTGATAAGTTTATCCCAGCTGCTCAGAAATCAGAATTGTTTAGGAAGTTCTTGGAACTTAAGCAGAATGGTAGAGCAGTCTCAGAGTATATTGCTATGTTCGATACTTTATCGAAGTATGGATTATCTCTTATTGACACTCCCGAGAAAAAGAATGAGAAGTTCATAATAGGCTTATATCAGTACTTGGAGGAAATGCTTATTAACCACATCAATGAGACGTTTGAATCGATTGTGGGGAAAGCATTGAGGTCAGAGAGCCTTTATCCTAAACCCAAGACTGAAGTTGTCGTCGCATCTGCAGAGGGGCCAAAGCCGCAAGCAAGCGGTGGAGGCAAGAATAATTCTCAGAATAAAAGGAAGCAGAGTTAGAACCAAGCTAAGGATGGTCATAAGAAAAAGAATAAGAAAGATGTTGAGTGCTTTAGCTGTAGCAAGAAGGGCTATTATGCTAAAGAATGTCGAGCAAAGCCAGCGAACAGGAAGTGCTTCAACTGTGGCTAAGTGGGACATCACAAGGATAAGTGTCCGCAATCCCCTAAAGAGAAGTAGATTGTGAAAGCATATGCTCTTAATGTTGTTCCATCTTCGTCGAATGCCCCAACCGCATCAGAGAAAGGAAAGAATGTCGTCATTCAAGGTATGCTTTCTGTTTATGGTGTTCCTGTTCGAGTATTGTTTGATACCGGAGCTTCCCGTTCCATCATATCTAGTGACCTGGTAGATAGGTTGGGATTGGAACCCAAGATAGTTGATAGACCTTTAGCGGTGACGAACCCGATTAGTGGTTCAACTAGCCTTAGCATGATTTGTCATAATGTGGTCTTATCGAGTCATGGATGCATTTTTGTTTGTGATTGCTTTGTTTTGGGCTTTACTGGGTTTGGCATTATTTTGGGAGTCGATTGGCTCCAAATGTACGGGGTGGTGGTAGACTGTGAGGGCTTTTTGGTGACAGTTAGAGTGGATAATGGGCGGAGGGTAGTGTTTGGTGGTCTACTTAGTGATGGGGTAATGGCTAGTTTTCTAAATTCCCTCGTCATCCCGCATGATGAGTTGTCAGATGTGCCTGTGGCTGGCCAGTATCCGGACGTCTTCGAGGAAGCGACCGGACTTCCACTACACCAAGAGATTGAGTTCTGTATTGATTTAGTGAAAGATGCCATACCTATAGTGATGCCACTTCGTCGTATGGCACCAAGGGAGCAGCGAGAGCTCGGGGTGCAAGTAAGCAATCTTTTGAAGAAGGGATTTATCAGAAGAAGTGTTTCTGAGTGGGGAGCACCAGTTATGTTTGCTACCAAGGCAGATGGTTCCCTTCGATTGTGTGTGGATTACCGCGAGTTGAATAAGGTGACGAGGAAGAATAAGTATGCTCTATTGTGGATAGATGATTTGTTTGATCAGTTGAGTGGCACGAGAGTGTTCTTCCAGTTGGATCTCGTGACAGGTTTCCATCAGCTTAGGGTTAAAGCCGAGAGTATAGCTAATACGACCTTTCGGACGCCGTCTGGATTCTATGAGTGGTTGGTCATGCCATTCGGGTTGGCCAATGCACCAGCATATTTTGTGGATCTTATGAATAAGGTATTCAGGGATCAATTGAATGAGTTTGTTCTTGTGTTCGTGAATGATATCTTAGTTTATTCGAGGACAGAGGAAGAACACAAGGAACATTCGATGATAGTGATGGAGGTGTTGAGAAAACACCAATTGTAAGCAAAGTTCTCTAAGTGTCACTTCTGGAGGAGGGAAGTGAGATTCTTGGGCCATGTTGTTTCAGAGGATGGTATTGCTGTGGACCCTGCAAAGGTGGCTACGGTACAAGATTGGTCTACGCCCACGAATGCAACAGACGTAAGAAGTTTCTTGGGATTGGCTGGATATTATTGTAAGTTTATCCAAGACTTCTCCAAGGTAGCGGCACCGTTGACTCGGTTGACCAAGAAAAATTAAGTTTTCGTCTGGGACGAAAAGTGCGAAAATGCATTCAATAGTCTAAAGGAAAAGTTGACATGTGCACTAGTATTAGTCATTCCTAAGGGAATGAAGATATAGCGGTATACACAGATGCCTGTGGTACTCGACTAGGTGCCGTATTGATGCAAGGAGGTAGGGTTGTAGCTTATGCTATTTGTCAACTGAAACCGCATGAGAAAAGATATCCTACCCTGATTCGGAATTGGCAGCGATCGTGTTCGCATTGAAGATGTGGAGACATTATCTCTTGGGAGAAAGATTCGAGTTGTTTACCGATCATAAATCGTCAAAGTACCTTTTCTCTCAAAAGGATCTAAATCTTCGACTGCAAAGGTGGTTAGAAATCTTGGCTTCCTATGATTTCGATATCGCATATACACCAGGAAAGGGCAACGCAGTACCTAATGCATTGAGTAGAAGACATACCAGTTTAGGGGCTATGTTCCTTGAGTGGAAGCAATTGGAGTACATCGATGGTCTACCAAGGACTAGATCAGGCCATGGTAGTATCTGGGTAATTGTGGATCGATTGACCAAGAGTGCAAGGTTTATACCGATCAAGTTGAATAGAACGGCAGCTAAATTAGCAAAACTGTATACGAAGTGGGTAGTGATATTTCATGGAGTACCAAAAAGCATTGTGAGTGACCGAGACCCATTGTTTACTAGTGGGTTTTGGAAGAACTTACAAGAGGATATCTCAGTACCGCGTACCATCCTCAAACCGACGGTCAGACAAAGAGGGTGAATTGAGTATTAGAGGATCTCTTGAGAGCTTGCATATTGGATTTTGGTTGATCATGGGATGACCATTTGCATCTAGTAGAGTATGCATATAATAATAGTTATCAATCCAGTATTGGTATGGCTCCATATGAAGCTTTGTTCGAAAGACCGTGCAACTCACCGTCATGCTGGTCAGAAACCAATGAGAAATTTGTGCTTGGGCCAGATGTGATAAGAGAAACCTCAGATAAGATCAAGGTAATCCGACAACGAATGAAGACTGCCCAAGATAGGCAGAAGAGTTATGCTGATAAGAGGAGGAGAGATTTAAAATTCTCCATTGGCGACTTGGTGTTTGTCAAGATTTCTCCGTTAAAGAGCATGATACGATTTGGTAGGAGAGGCAAGTTAACACCAAGATTTTTTGGTCCATTCCCAATCCTCGAGCAAGTTGGGAATTTGGCATATAAAGTTGAGTTGCCAGACAAGATGGCGGGAGTTCATAACGTATTTCATGTTTCCCAGTTAATGAAATTCGTGCACAACCCCGATGTGGCTATTTCACCTAATCAGTTGGATGATATCAGAGTAGAACCCGAGGCGGTTGGGAACCGCAAGCCGATTCATATTGTCGAGCACGATACAATGCAACTTCGAAGGAAAGCTGTGAATCTAGTCAAAGTTCAGTGGGGGAGAGAATGAGAAGGTTTCTACTTGGGAGACAGAGAAGAGCATTAGCAAGACGTATCCATAACTCTTTTCCTGGTAAGATTTGAATCGCAATTTAGTTTTCCACACGCTAGGATAGACTTGTTTGTTGTTTTGTATGTTTGATTGTTGTGAATGGTTGGTAGGCATGCGGGATCCTTTACTTGTTTCTTAGTTAAGGAATTTCGAGGGCGAAATTTCTTAGGGGGGAGAATGTAACGACCCGCATTCTACGCATGGAAGGATCGCAGAATATTTATTTCTTTTACATACGAAATCGTATGGTCATGTAACTTTGGGAGACGATTATTGGGGTCATTTCCCATGTTCATGATTTTTGCCAATTTTTAAATGACCGTTTTGCCCCTAGCTGATCTTATTTCGGCCATAACTTTTGATTGGAAAGGAGATTTGACCTGAAACCACTTCCATTAGATCCGGATGATGGTTTATCTTTCAGTAGAGTGGTCATATGTGAAAACGGACTTACCGTTTGGGAGATATGGCTGAAACATGGTTTAGAAGGTGAAAAACGGCTTAACCGGGCCTAATTAGGGTGATTAGCAAGAGGGCCCATAACCCATTTCAGGATTAGGGTTATGGGAGGGCTGAGATGAGTTAGTAAATCAATTTTTATTTCATTTCTTAGCCGCCACTTACAACCTTTGAACCCTAGCAATGACCTCCACTTGCTAAAGCACCCCAAATCACCTTCTAATCGCTAATTAAGCCAAAGCTACATCAAAACAGGGCAAATTAGCATCAAATTGGGAATAGAGCTGATGTGTTGCATAGAGATTCAACCCAAATCAGATAATATTTCAGATCTATAGTTTGTTTGTGGCAAAGGTGAGTGATTAACATTCTTTTTACACTAATTACAGTTAATTAGGGTGATTAGTGTTAATTAACGAAATTTTGCATGTTAAAAATCTAGAAAAATGTTTAGAAATTTTTAAATATTATTTTAGACCTCTATTGGAAGTTTAGGTTAATTTGGTTAAGTTTTGCTAATCCTATCATTAATTATTGTTAAACATGATTATGGGAAAAATATGGGTTTTGGGCATGTTTGATCCGTTTTAACATGTCAAATTGTTGTTTGTGGTTGATTGTACATGTTGCTATGACTGTATGGTATGCTCTGTGATTGTTTAGAATAGCTAGAATGGTCGAAAATGCCATCGTGTGGTGTAAAAATAGTCGCTGGAAGTTGCAGGAAAAGTATGCAGGATCCGGATCAGATCGGATCACCCCTACCCGAACCGACCTGATCGTGTAGCCCACCCATGAACCGCTTCTCCAAGCTACTGCACCACGAACCGTTCCTCCGAACTGCTGCACCACGAGCTAGATCATTGACTCCGAACCGCTTGGAGATCCCGATCCGACAAGGAGCTTGCGAACAGTTCACATCTGAAGCCCCAACCCGAACCAGAGCTTTATCGTGAACCGATCCGAACAAGGAGCCTCCCATGAGCCGACCTGATGAGCACGAGCTGGAAAAGAGTCACGAACCGAACCGCCAGGGGACATGGACCACGACCTGGAGCTTGACCAAGAGCGGAAGGAGACCGAACTGAACTGGGGAACACATGACTCACGAATCGATCCGAGACAAGGTGAAGGGAAAGTACTGAACTGATCCGGAGGAGACCAAAACCCAAGATGCAAAGGTAGTCCAAACGGGAAGTAGAACTCAGGATCCAGATGGGAACCAACGAGTCAATTTCATGTTTGGACTTTGCTGCGGGACATGTGCTAAGGAGTTGTCGACGTTCATAGCTTTGATTCACCACCGAGAGACGATTGTTAGGCTATGGATCAGTACAGTGAGGTAATTATTACTCTATGGGGCAGAGTGATCATAGCATGGCTATGAGCCAGTCCAGTGGAGTCGTTATGACTTCATGGTGCAGAGTGGACATAGCAAGGACTAGTGGGTATGGATCAGTGCAGTGAAGTCGCCATGACCCCATGGGGCAGAGTGATCATAGCAAGGATATGGGTGAACAAAGCGGTAGATATCGTATGCTTTTTACACTGAGTGAGAGATGTGAGGATAGTTGCTATGCTTGATTGTTTGACATCACTATGACATGAACACCCCCACCCCCATATCTTTACACCATATGTTAGTGTCACCTTAGAGTATTGTGCATATTGTTGTGCTAACTCTTTGGTTGCAAGTCTAGGTTCAGGTATGGTTTAGTATACCTGTTATTGTTCTATTTTGCTGCTTATCGCTCATACTAGACTTTTGTCTGACCCAAAGTTTTATGTCTCTTCTTATTACTCTGGGTGCTCTTAAACGGGCAGACTAGGGATAGGTTAGCTGATTGTGCACGAGTAGCTGTCCGGAGATGAGCAGAAGGCTTACACGTACTATTCTCTATATATTCTCCCTGTGTCACTGCTGGTCACTACTTTGGGCATTAGTACTGTACCTTTTCTTTCTTTTGTTTTAGAGACAGTTTAAATTTGTAATAATGATGAAGTGGAACATAAGTTGTATTTGGATTTTCCGCTGCTATGATGTTTAGTTTTTAGCTTATGCACTGTCTCACCTGTTTTTATGTCAAAGTATGTTATTATTATATTTTATTCCATGTGCTGTAAGACATTATACAGGTTCTTTGTTAGTCCATTGTTAATTTTCCTTTACTTTCCTTTCTTTGACGACCGTCCCATGCTGGTTGGACATTGGCACAGTGCACTTTCATTGGAAATGTCGGCTGGTGCGGGGCGGGCCGTCACAAGTACTTTCAAACTATAGTACTTCACATCAGCAGTTCACACATATGATTAGTCACTATTAATCACATAACCTTTGAGCTCACACGTCTCAAAGAAGGGTGTTAAGCAAGAGAATTTATTCTCCGCCACCAAACAGATAAGTTATCAATAACAACTAATATGATACGAGATGAACCACAATGTAAAACCATAATACACTTCGAAATCATTTCGATATATCGAGTTTAGGCCTCGAAATCCTTTCTGTTTTATAAAACATTTTTATAAAACATTCCCTGTCCAAAATCGGGAATACATTTCTTTTCACTTAAGAAAATAGCATTTCAGAATTATTCATTAAATTTGAAAACGCAACAACATCGCTAAACATCTCATAGTCAAATCGTGAAGTGTTTCACAAGATGTTAGCATGCAAATATTTCTACCCAACCCAATGCTGAATGTAAAAGCATATTTTTCTCATGAACTGGTCGAGCACAATCCAAATAATCAATCAATAACAATCAATATCAACAATCAAATATATTTGGTTTATATCACATCTCATGTTTTGGTAAATTTAATTACCATCTATTCATTCCAAATCTAATTAAAGATTTATTAAAACTCTTCTTCATTTTAATCTCTAAAATCATTACTTAATGATTACTCAATTTTAGGAACTACTTTTAATTGGGTTAAAGAACAAATGTCATATGAAAACACCGTTCACTGCAAACCCAAAATCATCTTCCATCAAAATAGAATCTCCACGGAAATCATAAAAGTATGTAATCGATATAATTTCGTATCAAATCAGTACTGACGACAAAGCCTTTTAAATTCCATATATAGTAATGGTCTTCCTTTACAGAAGCTCATCTCGATTATTACCAATTCGAATTCCATTCAATTCCAATTTAATAGATTAAATTGGAAAACTTTACTTTGGAAAATTCCATTTATCTTAATTAAAAGATTTGTTAATTGCAAATCATAACTTCACTGTTAATTGGGTTAAAGAACAAATGTCGTTAAAAACACAGTTCACAATAAACCCAATTCACATTCCATTTTATTCCAATTACTAAATATAATTGGAAACTCTGATAATCTTAATTAAAAGATTTATTCTTTTCACAACAGGGTTTAAGAACAGTGTTATTAATACCACTACCCACAAAAAACCCAAAATCCATTTTGATATTAAGTATAAGGCTCTAAACAGAAATTATATCGGCTTGCATTCAATATCAAATTCTGAAACCAACACATATCGTATGGGGAATAAAGATATATATTTATCTTCCAAATTCCTCCACAGTATCCATATAGTCACGGAATACAATATCGAAATATTCCGGAGATTATTTCTGTTCAAATCCGTTCTAATTCATACATTGGAAAATTCCGGTAAGATTAAAACCAATCACAAATCCAATTTATTTATTTAAAAACGTTGAACTATCTTTCCAGTTAATAACTAGTTCATTTTGATAAAAATATATTGTTATCGTTACAAAATTAGAATTTTTCATCCAAATCCTTTCCAGATCATTTATTATGATTTTACACAATTTTCCATATTTTTAATAATTTTATTAAGGCACATATAGTCGGTTTCCAATAACGGCCACTGAACTGCATCCGCAACGACCTTTTCTGAAATTGATTTGGACATATTTCCAAATATAGCTATTAGATTTCAAATCCCTTATACTCATTGTAAAGCTCTAATTTTAGGAGAATCTGATGGTCGGATCTCCCTTTATGCCAATTTGAAGTTAATGGTCATAATTCGCGAATGGTCGCTGCACGTCGCGTTCTATTCAAGCCACTAAATATATATAATATATATATCGTTGATTTCCATTCAAAACGTATTTTATAAATCATTTATAAATTCTTTTTAAAAATGATTCCAACTTCCATTTCAATTTTAAATCAAAATTGAATGTTCCATTATATGACCATTTTATAAAGTGCATATATATGTTAAAAATAATATTTTTAACTATCCTATATTTATTTCAACACATGACAATTTTTATCACTTCATTTACATGTTAAAAATAATATTTTTAACTATCCAATATTTGTTTCAACACATGGCAATTTTATATATTCCATATATACATATACATATATATATATATATTACAACGCATATATAAAAATTAGTGAATAATATATATATATATATACACGATCGTGACGATTCAACACATATATATATTTCATATCGCATATATATTTTATTCACATCGTGTATATATGTATTTTATTCACATCGTATATATATATATATATATTTTATTCACATTTCATGTATATATTTTATTCGCATCGTATATATATATCATTCACATCGCATATATATATTTTATTCACATTTTATATATATATATATATATATATATATATATTTTATTCACCATTCGTGTGTATATATATATATTTTTTATTCACATCACAATCATAACACAATACAGTCCATTAAATCGTCCGTGGTTTGTACAAAAAGTAGTGTCAGGAGCTACTAAGCCCTGTCTACAACCTAGGATAATTTAACTGTAAAATAGTTTGAGTGAGAAGGAGTTCTCACATTGGGTTCCACTCCGTCATTCTTTAATTCTGAATTGTTTTAATAAAATTAAACCAACCGTTCAATTTTATCAAAAACTGCAACTACTTCTGTTTTCGGTCTTGTAAGTTCCACGCTGTAGTATTTTTCGTCACGATCGCAACGGAACTAAAATCACTCAATTCTGATCTAGTATGACAAAGATACGAATTTTAATACATAGATTATACAATTATTTAATTATTTAAATAACTAAAGAAATAATTGCATCATTAGTTTCCTATTCCTTTCCACGTTTGTGTCTTCCTTCAAGAGCCTTCAAACCCGACATCACATAAAGCTTCCTCCATCAATCCCCTTGAGCACGTCAGCCCAGGCCACGGTCGACCAATCGAACATGCCCACCTCGTTCGCCTATACCACGCCATCCTCCGCCATGAGTGGCGCCACTCGTGGTGGTCTAGTCCACCCCGGAAACCGCCTCATAGGTTGCGACTTCGAACTCAAATTATAGCCAAATCGAAGACATAAACACCATCATAACTGGTTGAAATAAAAGTCTCAATGAGTGCTATGATTTTCAAGTTATAATTTCATGATTTATTTGATGGATTGAATGCGTTAAGTTTGGGACAATTTCAGTCATATACAGAGGGAAACAGTGACTGTTAAGTATGGGTAGGGATAGGGTTCTAAAATATGGGTATTTATAAAAAATTATATTATTAATTAATCCATTTATTACTTCATGGTGAAAATTAACGCTCTGAACTCCAAACCAAACCCAACGACTATTTTCCCTAACTAAATACCCCCATTTCGGACACAATGGGATATGTTTCGTAAGCTGATTCGGCTGTTTCTATAGGTTTTCATCAAAATTAAAATATAAATCAATATACAGAATTTTAATCATACATTTTAATTTACCGGGGTCACATACCGACTCCAAAAATTACAGAGAAATAAATCTAGCTATGTTTCGATGATACGGTCCTAAAAAATTTAATTTAGTCGAATTTGGAGACCGTTAGAAAAATGGTCATTTTCCAGTCGATTAAATTCAAACTGAAATTATCAAACGCGTTTAAATTCACCATGCTCACATATTAATTCCAAAAATTATGAACATTGGAATCTAGCAATAATTTGACATTCCGGATCCAACAAAAGTGGTTTCGTCGAAAACGGAGGTCATTTGCAAAATGGCTATTTTTAAGGGCTATATATTATATAAAATATGTATAAATTAAATAGCGACTATTCTGAATTTTAAACTGGAAATAAAATTCAATTTATATTATGAAATCTAGATTTTTCACATTGGCTAGAAAGATATACTTAAATAGATTCAAATATTTCTAGTTTTACTGAAATCCGATTTATTTTGAATCCTATACATTCAATTGAAATTTAAAATCGAATTTTCAAACTACCGCACCATTTCAAACTCTATTTATAATTAAATAAATTTATTTGTTCTAACTTCGATTAAAATAAATTTTTAGTCGTTATTATTTAAAATAAATCATTTTAAATAATAAAAATCCATTAAAATGGCTAAAATAAAAATTTTAAATTGGTTTTGAAAATTTGGGTTATTACAAATAAATCAATTTAATAATTTGGGATTTATTTATTACACCTTACTCTTGCTTTTTTTATTTTAATCAAATATTCGCTGATACGATGATATGTTTTGAGTTTATATTTGTTGTTTTGTTTTGCTTTATGTTTCTTCAATCCATTAATGGTTTAGAGTTGCAGAATAACTAAACATTATGGTCACATTGATTCTACTTAACATATAATAGAAATGTATGTATGTGTCTGATTCAAATCGATACATTGATAGTGTATTCTCAATCTCAAGTTGGTTTACATGTGAAATTTAGTTTGATTGAATTTTTACTTTAGTAGTTACTTTCATTTTAATTTTCTCTTAAAGTGCCCAATAATTTTTTAAATAAAATCCAATTTGAAATATGTTTTAACAAATAATTTTTAATTCATATTGAATACCTTAATGGTCAATTTTCCCACTGTAGTGCAGTAATATTAGTAGTAGTTGTAGTATTAATAATAATACTAAATTAACCATAAAATTGAGAATAGATCTTAATCAACGATACTTGAATGAAACATATTTGCTTTTCGCCGCACACGTATGATTAACAACATATCCTCAATGATAAGTGTTTGGCTACTTCCGCCTTTAAAACAAGACTTTACCTATATAGATAATCTGTTGTTTTATTTAATGCAATAAAAGATGCAAAAGTTAACTTTACGAAATTCATAAGTCAGGGAATGTTTCTGAAACACAATCCTAACTTAATTTCAGTATCTCCATAATTTATTTATACATGTAATATTGGATTACTCAAATCAGACAATCTTCACTTTGATACAATGTTCCATAAACACCACCTAAGCATCGTTTTGAATATCAGTCTCTAAATAAACTTAAATTTTACAATGAAAACAAGCATCTTCATTAAAAAAGAAAACTTAGTCATCCTATAAATTACCTGAAAACAAATATATTGTTATTAAATCAAAATTGCTTCAATTGTTAGAGAAATGAGTTTTGATGACATCAACCTTATTTCAATAATAACTGATTATAAAATATATAACAACACTTTTATCCAGAATATATATATATATATATATATACACACACACATATGCAGGATTTATATACAGGAATTATTACTGAAGACTGGATAGTTTATAAAAATAGAGATTCAGAATTCAGAGATGATTCAAGACTCATGAGTATTCAAGATTTCAAGAGTTAAAGATAAATATAGTAATAGAGTCTAGTTTATGTAAGACTCTGAATAGCACTCCAGGTTCAAATTCAAATTCTGTTTTTCAAATTCTATTTTCAAATTCTATCTTCAATCTCTATCTTCTCTATTTTATTTTCTTTACTTTACTTTTAATTTTAAACTCAAGTTTTATAACTTTTTATATATATTATATACTTTATATTTATATAGTTTTAACTCTGTAATTTTATGAATATGTTTATATAATTTATATTTATGTTTTTATATGATTTTCTACTTTATAATATTCGTTTACAATACTATGTTTTAATTCAAGAATTTCCAGAATTATATATATATATATATATATATATATATATATATCAAAACACTTGAATAATGCTTAAAAAATCATTTTTGAACCATGATATGTCGACATACATATATGTCTATGTCAACGTATAAATGTCACTTTTTTGATTTTCAAAGGAAGTGTCTTTTCACTATTTGTTATGCTCCAGAAATGTTGCAACCTTTCAAATCTTATAGGGGCTGATTTCAATTTTTTTTCATCATTCTTCTTCTCCATCTTCATCTCCTTTCTTTACATCATTATATTTTCTTTATTTTATGATTTCTACACCTATACTCTATCGAATTCAAATCTATTTACATAAAATTTCTTCTCTTCTCACTCTCTACTCATTACTCTTTTAATCAAAGCACTATTGAAGAGTTATAGGGCTATTGTAATCTTTTGGGAAGTGTTTGGGGAATCAGTGTTTTCCTTGTAGCCGTGAAATCAAGGAACAGAAGCGGTGTTACCTTTACGACTATGAAATCAAGGAGAGTAAGCAGTGTTACCCTTGTAGCCGTAAAATCAAGGAGAGAATACTTGATCAAGTGTGCAGAATCGGTGTTACCCTTGTAGCTATGATATCAAGGAGAGAATACTTGATCAAGCGTGCAGAATCGGTGTTACCGTGTAGCCGTGAAATCAAGGAGGTTGTAATTGGATATTGATATAGTAATAAAATTCTGCACAATCCAGTTTTGCATAGGAATGTATGTAGGAGCAATTCCGAACTAGTATAATATCTGGTGTGTTTTTTCTTTTTTCTGCATTTTACTTTTGTTTATCTTTGTGTTTATGTTTGATTCTGTATCTGTGATTGTTTAGTGGTGTTTGATTCATACAGTAGATCATATAAGTTTTAGATTTTGTTTAAATTCTCAAAAACACTATTCACCGCCCCTCTCTAGTGTTAGTTTTGCCTTAACGATCCATTCCGCAATCCCTAACAATTGGTATCAGAGCAAGGTCTTTCAAAAAGTTCAAAATATGATTTTTGAAAATAGTGATAATGGCAACCAACACTAGTAACAATAATAGTTCTTTTGTAGAGGGTCAGTCCACTGTTAGACTACCGCTGTTTAATGGTAGTAATTATTCATATTGGGCATGTAAAATGAAAATATATTTACAATTAGTAGGATTAGACACATGGAATAGAGCACAAAATGATTTTGTTGAACCCACAGCTGCTTTTGCACAATGGACAAATGAACAAAAGACTGCTGCACAAAGCAATTCGAAAGTCATGAATATATTATTTTGTTCATTAGATAAGAATGAGTTTAATAGAGTGTCTGTATGTAAACTGCTTATGAAATTTGGAGAACTTTACAAGTTACTCATGAAGGAACTAGTAAAGTCAAACAAACTAAGATATCAGTGTTAGTTAATCAATTTGAATTGTTCAAAATGAACGAGATTGAGTCTATCTATGATATGTATTACAGATTTCAGGAGATAATGCACTCATTAACGACACTTGGAAAAACTTATTCTAGAGAAGATTAAGTCAAAAAAATATTTAGTTCGTTGACTCCAGAATGTGATCAGAAAACGTTGGCAATTGAAGAAGCAATAATATCAGTGAAATGAGGATTGAGGAGTTAGTCGAAAATCTGATGTCTTTTGTTGTCCAATTACAGAAAAGAAAGGAAAACAGGTCTACTGAGAAGAAATCTATTGCACTTAAAGCAACAACAAATGATTCCGACTCGAGCAGTGAAGATGATGAAGAAACAACTCTTATGACAAGACATTTTAGAAAATTTCTAAAATATAGAAGGAAAGATTATTTTCAAATTGATAATCAAGGAAATTCAAAAAGAAATGATGGTCGGTGTTATAACTGCAACAAACCAGGACATATAAGGAACATGTGTCCATATCCAGATAATTGACTCAACAAATAGACAACAATAATTCGTCAAGGAAGAGAAAGAAAGCATACGCAGCAACGTCAGATGATTCAGATTCATCATCAAGTGATGAAGAGCCAGAAATCGGAAATCAAATATGTGCTTCACGGCAATTCAGAATTCAGAAAATTTTGAAGAAAAGGATCTAAAAACCGGGTACGCCTTAATTAATTTTTAAATCTTATTTGGTTGAATGGTTGTTTTATTTGTTTTCTTTGTTCTGAATTTAAAAATTTAAACTTAAAATTCAAACTTGAAACTTAAAATTCAAACTTGAAATTTGAAATTTGAAATTCAAAATAATAATTGTATAATAATAAATAATACAATAAATTTTTTATGTTTGATTAAGATTAGAATTATTTCAAGAAACCGTTAAACCTTAAATATAAATCAATAATTTAAATCACATTTCACAAAAATCAAAATTCCTTTGAAAATAGGTACAGATGTCGACAAAAATATGTCTATATGTCGATATATATGACCACAAATTTGAAATTTAAATTTTGAATTTCAAAGTTTTAAACTTTCAAACTTCCCTCCAACTTTTCATAAAATCCCAAGGTCTGAAAAGGTGTCATTGACTTCTGAGAAGTTGTGCCTATTTAATTCATATCCATTCAATTTCTATATATACATCTATTCTCTCTACGTTTCATTCACAACTCAAAACAATATTCTTCATATCTATTCTCTTTAAAACTATCAATTCAATGGCTTCCTCAAGTTCAACTTAGAAATTGAAGTTAACCAAAACCATCAAAGGTTACCTTCATAATGACAAAGAAGTTATCAAAACCTATGTTAACTATGTAGCAAATGCTAAATTTAACACGGGTGCTTTCGCTATCTTTAGCGATTTTCCCTCTTATGATCTTACCTCCCTCTTTCAAAACAACGAATTCTTGAGTCTAATTGACTCATGGGATAATGACGAAGTGTGTTATCCTAAGCTTGTCAAGATGTTCTATGAGAATCTTAATCGCGGATATTACGAAGGCAACAGAGGCCACATTTGGAGAAGCATCAAAGGCATGCAAATTGTTCTCGATGCCGAACTCTTAAGTAATATCTTAAATTATAGAAGAATAGGCTTGGATTTGTCGGATTTCGTTATCGATGAAACCGATTAGAGACCTATCATGACATATTCGAAAGCTATGCTCAAACAGATTTCAAAAATTGCTTTATCCGTCCAAAAACAAGAATTTTCAACCTTCTCCTCCAACATACCATCACTCCTTATTCTGGAAATTTTAATAATCCAACTCTTAAAGTTCAAAAAGTCCTATTTGCTATTGTGGGTAGCTATAACATCAATTGGGTCGATATGGTCTTAAAGCAATCAAACCTATAAAATTATCATCAGGAGAAATCACTCTCTACTGTGGTGTTTATCTAACCCACATTTTCAAATATTTGGAGTTGATCTTCACCGAGAAGAATTAGTGCCTAAAAAAGTGTTGACTCATCAAACATACATCTCATGCAAATTCCTCTCACTTTCCAACCATATGAGACATTTAAAGCCAAACAAGCTCGAATGCAATAAGAACAAGCACCAATCGAAGTCGAAGTAGAAGAAGAAACTTCTTTAGAATGTGTTGAGTGTCCAACCAACACTAGACACATTTTCAAAGAGACGATTGTTCAAAATCATGTCAAAATTGTCAACAATCAAAAGAATCTTAAGAAGAACTTTTCAAAGATGACCAAGTTCGTGGTCAAGATTGGAATAAAGCTTGGAATCTCACCTTTCTCGTCATCATCTAAAAACTGGTCTATCTAGTTTAATTTATCTTTATGTATTTGCTTTCGAATCTCGTATGTAGTGCGTCTTAATTAGTTGAATGTATTTGCTTTCTATGAAGTAATGAATGGAGTTTTATTTATGTCAAATTCATCTTTAAGTTACTGTAAAAACTTTAGAATTAATATTAGATCAAAAGATTCAAAATTTGAAAATTTCCAAATTTTTAAATAGGATATGTCCAACATATAACTGCCAGATTTTCAAATCTTTTCAAAATTTAAAATTAAATAAATAACTCATATCCATTCAACATACAATGAATTTCAGACCCTATTGAAGCCTATTTCTTCTAGAAAAATTCATTATTTCATTCTCTTTCTTCCTTATTCAATTCCTCTCAAATTAATGGCAAATCCAATCAATAACTTAAGCGAAAATCTTGAAGAAACATTGAATTCCTTCAAGAACACTCTCTCTACAATTCTATGCAACCAGCATCATCTTGAATTACGCTAGAAATGATGTATGAGAAATAAGAGAAGCATTTTGATGCAATTCAGTGGCTAGTCTCCTCTCTTTTTAGAGATAACAATCTCTCTAAGGCATAACCAAAGAAGATGAAGATTAGGAAGTCATCAAGAAGGATCCAATCTTAGGGGAAGACGATTGGGTAGAAGTCCCAAGAAACGTTTAATTATTTGGTATGGTTGATTTGATTTGATTAATTTGTTTGAATTTGTTTAACTTGGATCAAAAACTTGTATATATTAAACATTTGGTGTAGTGTGCTTTGATTTGGTTTGTATATATGACATCAAACATATGTAACTATAATACTTAGATTGATTTGTATTGATGATTGATAATCATGAATTTAGGAAGTGCTATTATTATAGGATTATATAGATGTATTTAGGATTAAGGGGGAGTAGTTTACTTTGGTATAAGAATAAATTAGAGAGTTACAGGATTTAGGGGGATTAGTTTTAAAATTTCTTTTTAATAATGCCAAAGGGGGAGAAAATATAAAATATAGAACTAGTTTATAGGATTCATATACATAGGGAGAGTATTAGAAGGGCCATCATCAACAGGTATTATATTTTATAAACTAAGGTTGTCATCATCAAAAAGGGGGAGATTGTTGGAGAATGAAGTTTTGATGACAACAACCTTATTTCAATAATAATTGATTATAAAATATATACTAACACTCTTATCCATAATATATATATATACACATATGCAGGATTTATATATAGGAATTATTACTGAAGACTGTACAGTTTAAATATAATAGAGATTCAGAATTTAGAGAAGATTCAAGATTCATGAGTATTCAAGATTTCAAGAGTTCTAGGTTTCAAGTACTCAAGAATTCAAGATAAATATAGTAATGGAGTCTAGTATATGTAAGACTTTAAATAGCACTCCAGGTTCAAATTTCAAATTCTGTTTTTCAAATTCTATTTTCAAATTCTATCTTCAATCTCTATCTTCTCTATTTTATTTTCTTCACTTTACTTTTTATTTTAAACTCAAGTTTTATAAGTTTTTATAGAAACTATATACTTTATATTTATATAGTTTTAACTCTATAATTTTATAAATATGTTTATATTTATGTTTTTATTTGATTTTCTACTTTATAACATTCATTTACAATACTATGTTTTAATTCAAGAATTTCTGAAATTATATATATATATATATATATATATATATATATATATATATCAAAACACTTGAAAAATGCTTAAAAACATTTTTAAACCATGATATGTCGACATACATATATGTCTATGTCGACATATAACTATCACTTTTTTTATTTTTAAAGGAGGTGCCTTTTCACTATTTGTGATGCTTTAGAAACATTGCAACCTTTCAAATCTTATAGGGGATGATTTCAAAAAAAAATTCACCATTCTTCTTCTCCATCTTCATCTCCTTTCTCTACACCAATATATTTTCTTATTTTTATGATTTCTACACCTACCAAATTAAAATCTATTTACATAAAACTTCTTCTCTTCTCACTCTCTGCTCATTACTCTCTGAATTAAAGTGCCGCTGAAGAGTTATAGGGCTATTACAATCTTTTGGTAAGTGTTTGGGTAATCGGTGTTTTCCTTGTAGCCGTGAAATCAAGTAACAGAAGCGGCGTTACCCTTGTAGCTGTGAAATCAAGGAGAGTAAGCAGTGTTACCCTTGTAGCCGTGAAATAAAGAAGCGAATACTTGATCAAGTGTGTAGAATCGGCGTTACCCTTGTAGCCGTGAAATCAAGGAGGTTGTAATTGGATATTGATATAATAATAAAACTCTGCACAATCCAGCGTTGCATGGGACTGTATGTAGGAGCAATTCCAAACTTGTATAATATCTGGTGTTTTTTTTCCTTTTTCTGCATTTTACTTTTGTTTATCTTTGTGTTTGATTCTGTGTTTGTGATTGTTTGTGGTGTTTGATTCATACAGCAGATCATATAAGTTTTAGATTTTGTATAAATTCTCAAAAACACTATTCACCCCCCTTTAGTTTTATTTTTGGCTTAACGATCCATTCTGCAATCCCTAACAGCAATACCACAGGATTACCATGTAGACTTTGTGCTTTTCCATTGCACGATCTCTAGCTAGACTCGGAAAATTGAGCACCTCTAAATCCACTTTAAGAAGTCTTCTTAGTCTTCATTGTTTTTCCAAGCAATTTGTGTACATTGTTAATTCTTTTTATACATGCAGCACCTCCCTATTACCCCCATAAACTTTTGTGGCTCCACCTCAAGTTGTAAAGTTGCAATATATCTTTTACCTTCACCTATCCTGCTAAAACAATATTTTTTTTATAATTCCTGTAAGCTTCACCGCTCTTTTATTATGCATCTTCAATCCTACCAAACCTATACTCTACACATCCAAGTCTGCACCACAAGCAGATTCCACTTTATCGTCTAGATCTTCATAGTATAAATGATTCCTTTTTATTGCATATGTGGAAACAAGAACCAAAATCAAGCAGCCAATTTTTTATTTTGTCTTTATCCATAAATTGGTTGTTGTCCTCGAATTATTCATTAGAATGCATCTCACCATTGCTACTAACTTTTTTGTCTCTTTTGGTCTTCTTACATTCATCATCTCCTCGTCTTTTTATTAGTTTATTGCAAAATCTCAACTGATGATCATTTTTTTCACAGCAACAACTAGTGAAATCTCTTTTAATTCCTGACATACTTGATATTATTTTCGTATTAATATGGTTACATCTATTTGTAAGATAAATTTCTTCAACTGAATTTGTAACAACCCAGAAAATCAGAACCAATTTAAAAATTTTAATTTGGCCATTTTAGTGAATTTTGAATATTTAAAATAAATTATTTTAAATAATAACGACCAAAAGTCTATTTGAATCGATGTTGGAAATAAATATATTTATTTTAATTATAAAACAAGGCCTGAAATGGCGCGGTAGTTTGAAAATCTGAATTTGAACTTTGACTGACTGTAAATGATGCAAAATAAAATGAATTTTAGTGAAACCAAAAATATTTAAATTTGTTTATGAATATCTTTCTAACGAATCTGAAAAATCAAAATTTCATAGTGGGAATCAAAAGTTATGGCCAAATGAATTTTCAGAAAGGTCGCTATGGAGTTAATATAGCCCGTGAAAATAGCCATTTTGCAAACCACCTCCCTTTTCGACGAAAACACTTTTGTTGGATTCGGGATGTCAAATTATTGCTAGGTTTTAAATTCCATAATTTTTGGAGTTAATATGTGAGTGTGGCAAAGGAAAATGTGTTTGGTTGATTTTAGTCAATTTGGATCGACCAGAAAATGGCCATTTTTCAAACGGTCTCCAAATTCGACGAAACTAGTTTTGTTAGGACTGTATCGTCAAAACATAGATAGATTTATTTTTCTGGAATTTTTGGGATCGGTATGTGGCCCTGGAAAATTGAAATGTATGTCCAAATCAAATATTAAATGATTTATATTTTAATTTGAAGAATAACTGACTGAAACAGTCGAATGGCCTACGAAACATATTCCATTGTGTTCGGAATGAGGGTATTTAACTAGGGGTGATAGTCGTTGGGTTTGGATTGGAGTTCGTATTAGAAAACATCGTTTTAGAATTTAATATAAATTCCGTCCAATCAGAATTTTTATATTCATTATTTTTAATTTTAAAAATCGCGATAAAACCCTCCCCGTAACCCTCGACTGACGGCGGAAAGCTGTTCCGTGCTTCCCGGCCATATTCCGGCCACTTCGTTCATCAAAACACCCTACCCCCGTTGGACTTTTTAAAGAGCTCGCCTTCCTATTCAAATCAGTACCTGGTACACCCACCACCATCGTTTATTTCATGATAACCACTAGCTCAAAGTCGGAGACTTCGAACCGCTGCTGCGACAGCCAGAGGCTATCGAACTGAGCCCCATCCCAGGCGCAGGCGCGTCTCACCCCCCTCTACGTCGTGGTGCAACTGGATTTTGGTATCGTGCTACGGATCTCGCTAAATCCTTACACCTAGTTTTGAAGCAAGCAGTGAAGGTAATGGCCTTGGTTTTGATTAAAGGGCTATAACGTTTTTTAAGCATTGCTAATCATGGTTTTCAAATAAAAATCATATCTTTTTGCTACGTTAATGAAATTCGATGAAACAGGAGACATTGGACTTGTGACGACGTTCTCTACATCCTAGAAGAGACCGGATATTTTTTTGAGCCTTCTACAATTTTTGGAGGAGTGGAACCCAATGTGAGATTTCGTAATTATAAACGATATGGAATGACGATGTATAAATTATACGGTCGATGTGTGAGTTATATAAGCATTGTACACCTCATGTATAACCGTTGTATAAGTTGTATGGGCGATGTATAAGTTATATATGCATTGTAAAAATCATACATGCGTTGAATGGAATTGAAATGAATTGAAGTGAAATCGAAATATATTTATATACGTGTAAAAAATTGAATAACGAAGCTGCAGTTTGAATTCTGAAACAATGATTTCAAACGATTATTGCAGGAGATCCGACCATCGGATTTTCTCGAAACCAAAACCATTGGGTTCGCTTTGGAAATATCTTTCCAAAGATACCAACTTTGCAAAGATCCAATGGTTAGATTGTTTGGAATGTTTAATTCAAATCTGAATGAAAACAGCGGCAGAATGGATTATATATATATATAAAAATAAATATATATATAATTAAAATAAATCGAATAACAATGCTGCAGTTCGCATTTTGAAATCGTAAATTCAAACGATTGTACTGGGAGATCCGACCGTCGGATTTTTCCAAAACTGGAACCGTTGGATTCGTTTCGAAAAGATCTTTCCAATGATATAAAATTTGTAAGGATCCAACGGTTGGATTTTCAGATATGTGTAAATCAAATCTGAAGAAAAACAGCGCCATGGCCGCGTTATGGCCTGAAGCGTCGTTTGAATAAATAGGCTAATATTAAGTAAATAAAAATAGCGATAAATCGCTATAAAATATTGTAACGATATGGAACGGAAATAAACCGAATTTACCCGGTTTATTGGATATTTTATGGTTGAATGTGTTTGACGTGAAAATTACATTAGTGAACTGAATTATGGATGTCAAATAATTTAACCAGGAATTGAATTGTTTGAATTCTAAGTATACGTGAATTATTTGAAAAGGCCAAGTTAATTCTCATTCCAAATAATTGATCGACGGTTAGAGGTCGAAGATATGAAGATGGTGCAAGACCGATGATCTTCACATCGAATCGATGGCTACTGATGCCTTTGATGGGAGTTGCTGCCCTGAAGGGGTTACAGTGGTGGTCGTCCGGACGTACTTGTTGATCGTTCGGATGTGCGAGGGCCTCTCTCCTGTATTGGACATACAGGAGAGGAATAAGGTGCCTCCGGTTTCGTTTAGACCTAGAACGGACTTGTAAATGGATGTGTGTCCGACGTTGTAGCTTGACAACCTAGCATACAGAGATGCAGTGATCAGGGCTTTTGTTGAAAAGCAGAGCCTTATGGTTGATGATCAAAGCAGGGCTGTAAATGGATAGCTTTGTGTTTAGCGTTGATTCGCGAGCCTCACACCCCGGTATGGACCAGAAACGGGAGAGGACCTCAGGGACGACCTGTGTTTCCTTCTAGCTAGGAGTGGTGTTTTGGGTTTTACACGCCCGGGCATTTTACTTATGTGGATGATGGATAGCGAGGCGCCTCGGTTATATCGGTCGCTACTGGGCCGATGGTTTTGTTGGATATGACCAGTTGACGCCGCATAGGGCGGGGAAACGCAGTGTTTAGGCATTATAATCCACTCCGTGTGGACCGGCCCTGATGATCCAAAGCTTGCCTGCGCGCTTGCCTAAGACACAGGCTAGAGCATCTCAAAGCAGTAAGGATGATCCCTTGCCTTGGTTCATGACGAAAATCCAATTTCCAAATATGATATCGTGCGGTTTTGACTGTAAACCTATATATGGCGACATGATATATGGTACCCATGCCATCTATGATTGATACTTATGATTGATTTTTTTTTTTGAAACATATAAACACTAGTAATAATATCAAATGCCTTTGTTTTATTCGTATCAAGCATATTTGGCCATTATAAGGTAAAACTCTATCCTCCGGTTTACATTGCATTGTGTGATGGGAACTGAGTCTTATAATGGCTTCATTTTTGTAAAAAGCATTGCAATGTTTAAATGATTTGCTTGTTTTTAGCATTGGCAATCCAATAGAGAAAACCCTTTCCGCGTTAGCGGCGTGGTCCTGTGATTGGCCTTAATATTAAATAAGTTAAGTAGTAGATTTCTCATACCAGTCCCATGATTGACTCATGGTTTGTTTCACTTGCAAACTCGGGTGCCTTATTTTCTACACGGGCAGACTTATATTCAGGTTTTAGCAGGCTCTTTGTAGATAGCAATGGAGCTGAGGATGAATTCTATCATTTCTTTCTTTTTATGCTGTTTAGCTCCTGTTGTACATATTATGTTTTGATTCCGCTGTAGACATTTTATGTAAAGCTGAACTGTATTTTGTACCAAGTATGATCCTGTATACTGCGTAACTCTGATGATTATGTTTATCCAGTGTATTCTACTGTACATTATCTGGTTTATTTATATATTTCTGTTCTGCTTTTATCTGTTTATGTGTTATATTCCAAAGATTACCCTTGCCACCGTGGAGCGGAGGTATGGGATCGTCACAGAAATTCCACTATTTTCCCCTTATCTTATCCTTCCATTAAGTTCATCCTTCTCATCTCTTGGCTAAGAAGGCTAACAACTACTCAACTCATTGAAACAACATCATCTGAGTTTGAGTTATTCAATGCAACCATCCCAACCCTTTGATAACGAAATATTAAACATTAAGTCTTCAGTCTTATCATCCACCTTGTAAATAACTATAGCCAATTAATTTACAAATGTTTGAAAATCATTGACATGTTCTCCAGTTGATTTATTTTCCTTAGGCTTCAAATTCATTATTTTTCTCATGAGAAGAATTTTATTTGTTGTAAAGTAGTTTGTATAAATTCATTCCAATTTCTTTTAAATTTTAAAAGTAGATGTTCCATTAACAATAATGTGAGACATCATATTCTCCAAAAAAAAAAACACTAAAAACCATTACAACCTTCCTATCTACAATATCTCATTTTGTTTTGGGTAGATTAGTAGATATTGACCTTGTTACATGTCAAATTTGGATACATGAGTTGCTTGACCATCACGGAAGACCGCTAGAAAAGGTGAGTGTAAGACTCTAACTCATGCACGAATAAGGATTTAGGTTTGTCGGTAAGCAGAATTAGTTGAATGAAACACTGGTAACAGGCTTAGTATGGAAATGCTTGATGCAACCACTTTGGATAGGCATGTTCTCCAATCGGCATGAACTCAACATGTTTTGATCGGTATGAAGCAGAATGGAAAAACATAATGGTTTGGATCGATTTGGTGTGATGGTTTTTAGGTTGGTATAACTCTAGCACTACAGATTGATTCACGGAATGATAATGTCGGATCATCCCGGAGGGATCACTTCGGATCGACAGAGGCGAATTGAAGGTAGGAAATTCGAACTAGATCAGTTTGACCCTTAATGAATCGAACCGAACCTAGTACCGATCTGAATTTCCTTTAGTCGGTACCAATCCAAAAATCTAACTTGGGATAATACAACACAAATTTCTTAGACTTGGTTTCCTCGACTTCCCTGACTTCTTCATGGATTTTTAGGTCGATTTAGATTAAATTGTTGCAGGTATAAATAAGAGACATGTGACATTGGAAAGGAGAAGCTTCTTCCGACTGGACATGAAAATTTTACCATTTTCTCTAAACTATCAATCTCTGATTTCTATTCTTTGTAAACAAACAACTGTACTTGTAATCGATAGGATAAATAAAGATTACTACAACTGGGTGTTTGTCATAATTTGTTGAACCACTGTTTAATTTTTTGTTCATTTACTACTTTTTTCGTTTTTTGTGTTTGGATCTACATCAGAGTATGTGGATTTAGCTTACCATTGCAATTAGGGTGTTGGTGCCATTTTCGATGCTAAAAGTAGGTTTCTACGTTCTATTCTTCAATGATTGATGAAGATCATTAAGGTATACAAAATCTTCCTTCTTGGCTTTCATAACCCTCAATTTTTCCTGCTAAATTTTTCACCATTATATTCTGCAAAACTAAAACTCTCTTCTAGAAGTTTGTGTAATAGGCTCTGATATCAACTTGTTAAGATCTTTTTTTAGGATCTCTACACAATTAGATTTAGAAGATATAAGAAGTAAACGAATATACAAATTCCTTAGGAAAAAACCAATTATTTGCTAAAATTTTTACAAAAAAGAGCCTAAAAATTGAGAAGAGTTCTATATCATAATACTTGATAAGATACATTTCTCCTTACACGCATCAAACTAACCCTATACATGCCTATTTATATTAGACTCGATATACCATCATTAATATAACAACTTCATTACTTTCACCTTTTAATTTTTTTACCTATGTAGATAATTTGTTGTTTTCTTTAATGCGATAAAAGAGGCAAGTCACACTACCAAGACATAAAATCCATAAGTAAGGTGACGTATTTAAAGTACAACCCTAACTTGGTTTAAATATCTACAGAACCGACTTATACATGGAATATCATATTATTAAAATCTAACAGTTCACTGTATCGTTATCTAGAATACTAACACACCACCTTTTTCCTTGTAATCATCCAAGTTTAAAGTCAAGATTATCATGCTTGGAATCTTCAAATAGCACATGCAACCATACAGCTCAAAATAAGAGAGAAAACATTATGCTTCAACATCGTTCTACATCTTTAATACAGATCAAATTTTGAAACCAGAATTAAGCACTATGTTGATGCCAAAAGTGCATCATTACTCAACGTTAACATGATAACTATACCTAGTGTAGAACATAAAAATGCAGTAAATAATAGTTAGACACAAGATTGTCATAGTGGTTCTTATGTCTATATATATTTTTAATGCTTGAGAGTTTGGAAGAGAGAAAGAGAGGTAAAGAGATTAAAAATCGGGCGTACAAAGGGATTGAATTGTTCTTTATCCTAGAAATGCCATCAATGTCTTTGTACGCGACATCACTGCAAATCCTAGATTCTACCATTTTTGCATTCTAGAGTAAGCTAATAGGCTTACAAGAAAGCATGCCAGCTTTATAATTGAAAATTCATCACCGTATCGAGAGTTTCCTCTCACTACCGAGAGATTTTTTCATATAGAAACATTACGTTTTTCTTATTTTTCTTCCATATATTTGATTATATTTGTTTCAAGGATTTTTCCATGAAGACCGAGTTCTTTCCAATGATTTACTTTATATTTCTTATCTCACTATGCTTTCTTCTCGTTGATCTTCAATGTTTCTCATCTGAGTTTCGAGAAAAGAACTTGATGATTGATGTTGAGAGAAGATGCAAATTTCATGGAGTTAAGTCAAGCAAATAGAGAAAAGACATCTTGGTACCAAGATCTCTACTTAGATCAATTTTCAATGAACGTTCCTAGGCTCCATTCTCTACTCCATCTTAGTGTGTTTGTATGTTCTTAAGTCATTTCATCTTTGTTTCGACCTACTACTTTCAGTCGAATTCTGCTTGCTTTAAAACTATATTAACCTTTGTTTTTAGAATGTGCTTTCATTGAGAACAGAGACTATAGATCTTCTTATTTGCTATTTTTTGGACTCAGGTAGTCATTCAGGAATTCCTTCGAATCTTTCCCTTTGTTGAGTGGATATTCCTTCAATTGTTCATCATAGCTAGAATTCCATTCTTCACATTTTGGACAAGATCTATACATTGAAATCATTCCATACCTTAGACTAGTATGTTTTTCCCTCTTGTTGAGTTTTTTGTAAGTTTTCAATAGGAAGGAAGAAGAAAGAAGAAGTGTAGCTAATATATAATCTTTCCAACCATCTATGAGAATCCTTTCAGCATCAAGGCCCTTCTTCTGGTGTTGTTCGATAACATATTGAAGCTCAAACTTTTCAATATTAAGTTCCCACTTTACAGACTCTAACTTATATAACTTTAGCTCAATCTAAATCTACGAAACTCTATGCTTCTCGGTCTAATCTTTTGTTCACTCCGCCCTGTTTGCGATCTTGTTTTCCTGAAATCTTCTTAAATGGAATAATGTTTGATATGGACATCAGAAATACTCCAAAGTGGTGGTGGACCAAGATGGACAAAGTGTTCATAAGCACAATACTGAGGGACACAAGTGAAAAACCCACACAAAGCCTAGAACTAATTATGCCAACATTAGATCTTCTGATTCTAGAAAGGAGACCTATAAATGAATCAAAAAGAAGTAGGAGGAAAATGTCGAGGGTCGACCGAAAAATAGATGACACTCTCAAGTTTAGGCGAGTGCAAACAATTTAATGGAGGAAATGAAGAGAGCTCGTAAATGCTTTCATTTTGAGATGGAACAATTTTAAGAATGCACACAAGGGGAGTGTTGAGTTAAATAAGCAAGATATTAAGGAAATAGGTTAGGTTCTCATCCGTAAAGATGAGATTATTCAAGCCTAGGATCAAAACATATCCAAGTTGGAAACAAATTTAATAGAATTAAGCTAAGAGAAACAAAATCTTCGTAATAAGAAATAAAAGCTAGTTGGTGATTTGGGGGCATCCATTGATTAGGTGAATTCAACGGAGAAGCAAAAGCTTTGTAATAAGAAACAAAAGTTAGCGGGTGACTTGAAGCATCCTTGGATGGAAAAACGCTCGATATAAAGCTTGTAGTTTCTCAACCAGAACTTAAAAAATCTTTAAGTGCATCTAGGCGAAGACAGATGCAAGATTAATAACAATCTCCACCACTTTAATATCAATGTCATTATGAACAAAAAATTGAATTGGTTAAGGAAATGAGTGCCCCAAGACTATGATGACTGTCCTACACATGCTGGTATAACCATATAGTGCACTGTACAAGCACCTGATCGATGCAAGATGGTTGTCAAGGGAAAGAAATAGGAGAAAAGAAGAGAATTAGTAAAGAAAACGACAAACAAGAATAGAGGAGGAAGAAAAGGACACACAACCCAGTCACACAGAACTTGTATATCTCACAGCTCATCAAATAACATATGATAATAACAATCACAGATACAAAAAGGTGAGACGATATTAACTATATAAATGAAATAATTAGAGTATACATGCTCATATAATTATACCGAATAATAGTGTTTATACAAGAGATAAATAAACTCAGCTGATAAATTGTCTCTAATAAGAATACATAACGTTGTCAAGGCTCCATAGTGTCACACAGTGGAATAAACAATTATAATGTAAATATAATGGTAAAAAGACAAAACCTCTTTCTAATCCTCCTCTGCATCTCCAAATAATTCCCACACTTGTTAATTACCCTGCTTATTAGCATCGTCGATGAGTACCCTAGGTAATAAGTGGAAACATAAAACCTTGGGTCAGACAACAGTCTGGTTGTAATAAAAAAATTCAAGGTACTATAAAATACATAATAGTATATTGCATAAGGGTGTGGAGAATCATATATGTCCTGCCCATGCCGCATCCATGAAGTTATCATATATAAAATGTATGCTACTCTATGATAATCCTAGGCATAACATCGAAATACTAGGAATGTCCAGATATCTAAATTAGTGATATCCATATCACATGATGCCCCCAAAGTGATAAATGATTAAGAAAATATAGCATTCATCTTCCATACTCATATTCACTCACTCAGTACATTGGATACACAATAGTGCTCAGTTTCTATGATACTTGTATCCATGCTCGCTCAATAAGCCAGAAACTAGGTTATTTCGATGTGCACATCCTAAGGTAAGGACCCGACGTGGCCTGAGTATATGCCATAAATCTTTTGACGTGAACATAAGGAACCTAACATGGTACCAAATAGTAATCAAACCCACTACCTCCTACCCAAGAATAACCGCTAAAACCCTATGTATCCATGATCTGTTGCATACGTCATCCCCAATAAAGCATCCTACGGAACCACTCCAATGACTTTCGACGTGAAATCCTCGACTAGGACTAAGCGTAAACAACTGACATATTGTCAAGCTTAAAAATATTCCCTCGGCCCTCTTTAGTAGTTTCCCTTTGATTCACTATCACCTACTATTCATCTCAACTTAAGAAATAACCATCCATCGTAAAAGCCCTACTTCCTCTATGGAATCACCGTCGTTGAATAATGAATCACTGAGTTAAAGCATCAGATCCTTGCATCATGCCAAAACCACAACTCGAAAAGCCATTGTGTCAAAACCACTATCGATTAAACCATCACATTTTTCACCTCGAAACCGCACCATTGTCTAAGTCAAAATTGGCCAAATGGCCATCGAAATAGAAGTCGATATCGACCACTCCATAGTAATTGATAATGAATACTCTGATTATGTATTTAACAACTTATATACTGAAAACATCTGGCATTCTTTGCGAAATCAAAGGCCATTGCCAAGTCCACCCTAAGCATTTGGATTAGTCACTAAGCTCCGGTGTTGCTCCATCGTCTATTCGTCATAAAGCTTCAACGTTGCTCCATCGTCAAACTCAATATATGTTGAAATCTCCTACATGAATTTGTCCCATATGTTAGAGTCTATCATCCTTATATGCTCAATCAATATACAAACATTTGATCGATAAGAACCCCAACCTCTTACAAGCCAGATTTTCCAAATATTATATCACCTACAAACAATATTTTTAACTAAACCAAGAAAACAGTTCAACCATGCAACCAATAATCATACAAATTCCTAAACTAGCATACAAACATCCGGATTAGTATTAATAAAACAAGTGGGGCCTATCTAAAGTAATAAAAGTAAGATAAGTGTCCAAAAAACCTAGTTTTAGCCGTACGGTCAATAGTGCGCAAATAACACTTGATGGGTAAGATATGATTTTTTTTTAGCCATACGGAAGGTTCAGATGATCGAATTCAGACAAAACTTGGTAGAGGAGCTCTGGAAGATGAAGAGAGGCAACACGAATAATTTCAAGTCAAATCTCGCTAAGTACATGGACTGACATCGGTCCATGCTTGATGGACCGGTATCGATCCATGTCGGATGATTGGATGACAAAGATTTTTCTGTCATGGCATTGTGATGGTAGATCGAGGTTGCTTGTAAATTTTGAGAGAATTGGACATGATTTGAGATGGGTCGAAGCTAATCGTTCGAGCATTGTTTAATGGACTGATAGAGAATTCATCGGAAAGGAATTTGGGTTTGAGGGTGGATGAGTAGGAAGTGTTCGAAGACAAGGCGGCGAAAATCCAACACTTAACCGAAAATCGGCTAAGTGAATGGACCGGTACCCATCCATAGGCGATGGATCGGTACCGATCCATCCCAGAAGGTGGTACGGGGATCATTTTTGGGGATCTTTTTGCATGGTCTTTTAAGGATTGCTTGTGATGTTTGGTGTTGAATGGACTTCAGATTGTAGATATGCAACTCAAAGATAATAATGCTTCAATTATGAACTCAAGTTAGAGTGGTTGGAGCTGGATAGATGTGATACTGGTCGTAGGATGGTATACGATTCAATATGATGATGAATTGGCTCAGACAGGGTTGATCATGGATGATAATGGAATTGGTTTGAGAAGTCGCTCGAACTAAAAGATGGAATTGTCGATAAGAAAGGCTCGAACGTTTTGAAGTGCCAAGGACTCATTGGTTATTGAAGGTTCTAGCGGGTTCAAAGCTGGGGTATCGTGGGGATGCCCATTTGGACCAGATGTACCTAGGATCGAGCTCTAGGAGTGATCTAGTTGTCTCAATTGAAGGAAAACGTGTACAAGACAGATGTATGGTAGTCTTACTTGAAGTGGGAATTTTCCATTAGCTCTTGATGGACAGCAACGACCGATCATTCGACGATTGATGCATTCAAGGCTTTAGTCAATGACAGCTAGGATATTGGCTGCTATGGATTCTATGGTTGATTATATGCTTTCTTCTCTAAATTCTTTGGGTAGGCTACCGCCGTAGGTCGTCGAAGACAAATGGGATTGGGTGAGTCCTTTCTTATTCTAGAGCAGCATATGATAGATGAATATCTTATGCTAATCCTTTGGTTGTTGAGACAAATCAAACGGTTGAACTGTCAATACTCATATACTCAGTATAACTATTGATTATTATTTTAGCACTCACTAAGACTGTAGTCTGACTCAGTATTTTATGTTTCCTATTATTACCTTGAGTTGCTCATTAATATTATTGGTGAGTAGACTGCGATAATAGGTGGCAGGTTTGGTGCGATGATGAGCTGGAGGCTGGTGCATTATTTTTCTATGTTGTATATTACTTGTTGATTCCATTATATGTTGATGATTTTGAGATTTTGACTGATATGTAATGAGGCTTGATGTACAAACATTCATTTTCATGAATGTTTTGTATTGGTGACTTTGAGATCTTATGTAGATTTAATTTTCTATTCAGTTTTGCTTCACTACTATATCTTGTTGTATACTTTCCATTATATGTTATCCATGCACTGTGAGTTATACAAAAAGTTTATTTCGAGTTATTATTCCTAGATGATCGTTCCATACTAACCTGGCACATCATTCAATGCATTTTTCTTTAGTTCAGTGCAGGAGATATAGAGCTATCATCACAAAGGTAGGATTGATCAGAAAAGAGAAGTTGAACAAGAATACTCAGTGAACTACACTTTCAATTCAAGAAGAAAAGGTCAAGAAAAGGAAATAGTTCAAGAAATGACCAAAACAGTTTTAGAAATCAAACTGGAAAATCTAGAGGTAGAGGAGGAAGATGGAAAAACTCAACAAGGCCTAAATATCAAATATGTGAAAAGACTGGTCATACAGGAAATATGTGATATTTCATGTTTAATACTAATTACAGTGTCCCATAAAATAATCAAAGAAACTTAAGCCTAATGCAAATTTAGCAAGCGTGCAGCAAGGCTCTAAAAGTGCAGGGGAACAAAAAGCATATGACCTGAATTCATGTGAGACTGCTAGAGTGAAAACATCTAAAATGAATGTTGGTATCTAGATTCTGCAGCCACACATCATGTAACAAACAACCTGATAAATCTGAATCTGGGCAATAAAGAGTATAAAGGTAACAATGCAATTAGCATGGATAATGTCACAACTACAAACATAATAGACATTGGTCAGGCAGAAATCTCTAGTAAAACAGTACTTTACTTAAACAACCTACTTAGAGTACCATAGATTAAGAGAAACTTAGTCATTGCATCACAATTTGCCCAAGACGATAATGTATTTTTTGAGCTTTATCCACATTATTTTCTAGTTAAAGATATTCAAACAAATCATATTTTAATGTAGGGTGATACACATAATGAGTTATACATAATCAACATTGAGAAGACAACAACTGATCCACCAAGAAAATACTACCATGTTACTGAATGTAATTCCCATGAATTAAACAACAATATGTTTGATGTATGGTATTGTAAGTTGGGACATCCTAGTTAGAAAATTATAAAGAAAATTTTAAATAATAATAGTTTCAAAATTAGAAATGTACAAAACTCCAGTCGGAACATTATTTGGAGTAAAACCAAACTATAAGTGATTAAAAACCTATGAATTTTTATGGTTTCCCTACTTAAAACCATGCAACTCACATAAGTTAAATTTCAAGTCATCTCCATGCACATTCCTATGATATGCTGTAAATAAAAAAGGATACGAGTGCCTTGACAGTAATCGAAGTGTTTGTCTCAAGACAGGTGATATTCAGTTAGCAAGTCTTCCCTTTCGTACATCAGAAATAAAGTCCACTCAAAAAGTGTACAACCTACTAAATTCAATTCCCATCATACTAGTTGAATCAGATTTGGTAAGCGAAGATGAGGATGGAGTGAGTTAAGACAGTCAAGATGCTTAACCCACATTTTCTTACACCAAACCAAAAAGTGTCAGACCATGTCAAAACAATAGTGATCAGTCTCAACATACCACTTCATCTACACCCATAGTTATCCCTTAAGAGCAATACATATGTAATGAAGCTGGTGATCAGCAATCTAACTCAAATTAAACACCTCAACAACAAGAACCAACCAGAGGTCATCCTACGACAACTAGAGCTAAAAGTGGAATATTTAAACCCAAGCTATACTCTGTCAACATGGACTTAAGAGAACTAGAAACATATGCATAGACTGTTAAAGATAAAAGGTGGGTACAAGAAATGAAAGAATAATACAATGCACTGCAAAGGAACAAGATATGGACACTTACTCAAGCACCTCAACACAAGAATGTCATAGGTTGTAAATGGACAAACAAACTAAAGGAGAATCTATATGGAAGTGCACAAAGATTTAAAGCTTGTAGCAAAAGGATACACACAACAACATGAGTCTGACTTTAATGAAATTTCTCACCAATCATCAAGCCAACATCTATAAAACATAAGAAATGGAGCATCTGACAATTAGATGTGAATAATGCTATTCTGAATGGTGAGTTACAAAATGATGTGTACATGCAGCAACTACTAGGGTTTTAGTAATCAAGGAAAGAAAATATGGTGTGAAAACTTCAAAGACAATTTATGGTCTAAAGCAGGTTCCTAGGGTTTGGTTTGATAAACTAAAAGCAATAATGATCAACGTGGGTTACGAACCAACTAAATCAACCAGTTCATTGTTTATAAAACTACAAGGCAGGAAGACAACCTATATATTTACCTATGTGGATGACATTATAATAACGGGTGAAAGTGAAGCAGAATTAACAGTGTAATTCAATTTGTGGACATGGATTTCTCAATCAAGAATCTAGGAGAACTAAAGTACTTTCTGAGGATTGAAGTAAACGGGGTATCAAACTCAACAATTCATCCAAGTCAAAGAAAGTGTATTATAGAACTTTGTAACAAACCTACTTTTAATGAACTATAATTAAATGTAAAAGATTATTAACTAAATATTAATCAAAATAACACTCAAAATTAAACAAGGGGAATAGCACCATTGGATCAGTTGTAATTTTCTGATCAAAATGGATACTTGGTTTGCTAAAAACAAAGTTAAAATGAATTAGTTATGGATTAGAGAATAATTCAAAAAATTAAGATAAACAAATGGTAATGGGCGAACCAGCTTACATGGGTCGACACGTGTGTCGACCCAGGCTAAGGCAGATCGACCCCTGTGCCGACCAAAGTAGACGGGTGGGTCGACGCAGGTCAAGTAAATTGCGTGCCTTCCCTTACACGTAAGGTAGCAAAGGATTATTATTTTTACATCATTATTTTGCTGAGTTCGTCAAAATTTACTAGTTTATTTTGAACTAAGGGCTGACATTGCACCTACTTACTGGTCCAATGACATGGCTGGACCAGATCTAATGTTGGATTTGAACGGCTGAGGGCATCCAATAAACCCTTTAAATGGACTAGCAAAGCCTCTCTCAATTCTTTACATATATTCTCTCTTCTTCTCCTTCCCCAGGCCTATCCTCAAAATTAGGAAGAGCCAAATAATTAATTTTTTAAGGAGATAAAGAGGTTCTTAAGTTTTAAATATTTATTTTTATAAATAATTCTGGAGGTAGAGACTCTGCTAGATTAAGAAGAAGGCCACAAGGAAAGCTTTGTTCATCAGATCTGAAAGTTTTTATGTAATTTTCAAATTAGTTATTTGTGTAGGTATGTCTAAGTAGTTAAGTAGTTTTAATTTGCAAGTTTTAAGTTTACAATTATTTACAGTATTTATAAGTTTAGTTTTTCAGTAAATTACTGTAGTTTATTTACTCACTATGCCAAAAAAAATCCAGTTGTTTATTTTTTATAAGTAATTCTCCTTCTTCTTAACCCTTCTTTGTTATAGTTTATTTACAGTTATGTTTATGCCTATTTTACTTTCTTTTGTTTATTATTGAGTCTAGGCCTTGCGAATAGCCTAGACCATTTCCCTTTTCTTATAGCGCGGATCCTAGGTCTGAAAAAAGCCTAGGCCTTGCGAATAGCCTAAGCCAATTCCCTTTTCTTTTAGCGCTGAGCCTAGGTCTGAAAAGAGCCTAGGCCTTTACTGTTATTTTGAATTAAATTGGAATAATGTTGGAATTGAATAAAAAGGAGATTTTTGGGCATATTGAAACTGATTAGGTAATGTAATCACATTGAACTGTAAATTGGGGATAAAAACTTAATATGTAATTGGAGGACATGTATGCATGTAAACCAAAATAAAATGAACTTAATTGAATGTTAAGTAACATGGGAATAGTTCGACAAAAAGAATAACATCAATTAGAAATGTTAATATAACCAAGGAATATAACATGTGGTCATATTGGGCTTATTAATAAACTTAAATTGAGTTAAGTTAAAATTGATAAAATTAATAAGCTAAGATAGAGGGAGTCTGTTCTGGCAGCTTGGGGCTGATTGGGAAGATAAGTAGCTCATATATCAGATCCGTTCTGATAGTGCGAGGTTATTGGGGAAGGTAAGTGGCCTAATAACATAGTGAAATCCTAGTTTAGGTCTGTTCCGGCCTGTGCAGTTAAAGCACTTAACGAATCCAATGCGGCGAAGGTTTAAAAGTCATAGCGGGATCAATAAAGCGAGGAAATTGCAGGTGTTAAAATCGAACTTTGATTTCAACACCAAGGGTATTATTCAAACACTTCACCAATTAGTGAGACCGCAGTCACAAAATAGAAAGCAAAAAATGAAGAACACAGATATTTATAGTGGTTCGATCTTAGGAAAGATCTACGTCCACTTTAGCAATAATTTTCATTAGCAATTCAGGAGTTACAAGCTTAGATTCACTCAAAAATACATTCATCTTCTCTTGTACACATAGACTTCACTCTGATCTACACAAATTAGCGAAAAATTAGGTGGATTTCACTAAGTGCAAGAAAAATGGTGGAGGACCTTCAATCTCTAAGACGCTTAAGCACTTTTGGTAGATTCCATGATGAATTCAATGCTTGATCTTTGCCCTGAAATGGTAGGAGTTGTTAGGATCCTTTAGAACAGGAGATAATGCAATTTGGCAGCCCTTTGGGGTGATGGAAATCTATCCCTAAAAGTATGGAAGCCATGGCCTATTTATGGGAGAAGTTGGAGTGAAGTGGTGAGCTGAAATGTGTATATGCGGCTGTGGGTCAAACAAGCCAATAATTACAGAGATGCCACTACCAGTTGTTGACAGTTGTATCTAGCTGTTTGCTCGACCGATCATGTGTATGACATCACGCTCGACCGACCATGTTTGTGTCACCAAGCTCGACCGACCCTGGAGTTGTTCAACAGATATATGATGTTGTCACTGTGTCCGACCCTTATGTCTATTCGATCCTGAGTGGTGTTCGACCCTGAGATTTGTTTAACCAGGTCAAGTGCCTGCTCGACCCATCCCTTGGTTCGAACCACCTGACGCTCGAGCCATTGTCCTCCGTAGGTTATAATCTCGCTCGACCCACATATGATTCGAATAATGACCGACCGCTTCTGCCATGTACGACCGATCCTCATGTTAAATTTAATCTGTTAATATGTGCTTGAATATTTATGGATAAACATTTGCCCCTCAAAGATTGTAATTTTTCTAATTTATTGAAATTTACAAGCTTTGAAATAATTAATTATGACACATCTCGATAGATTAAATTTAAATTCAGACAAGACGATCGTACATAGTTCAATTTATGCGGATAATACTTGCAAAAATACTCGGTCGAGAAGATATCCTGGATCATATGAGAAATCAGGCTCAAACTAACCAAATGGATCGAACACACCGTCTGGGCCGAACATGACATTTGGGTCTAGCATTCCACCTAGGTCGAACACGTCATTTGGGTCGAGCGTGCCACTTGGTTCGAACACGTCTGTTTATCTTCTTACCCTGTATATTGATTTTGGTTCTCCATTTTCGCACTTTGCTTATTTTGCTAGAAGAACTAATTTTTAATGGCGGCCGCCCCTTTCCTTTCAAATTCTCCATACTTCGATCCCTCTCTTTTCTAAATCCGATTCAAATTTAGTCTCGAGCTATCGACCAGTGAAACTCGTTCGAACTCGCAACGAAATCGACCTGACTTTGAATTACTTTGGAGCAGCTATCTTCCTTCAATTCCGAAGTGCTCTACGAAATATAGGTGATTTTCCTTTCTTTTCTGTATCTGATTTGGTTTGCAAAATCGTTTAGGGATTGAATCGGGATGGTTTGGATTTGAATTGAATGTTCGGGGCTGTAATCATTGGTAATTTGGATGAACTTGATTAGATTTGGACTGAGAACATGTAATTGTATATGTTTGAGGAATTCAATTTACCCAAAATCCTTTAAACTTTGATATGTATTGGATGCACACTAGGTGTTTGATTAAATGCTTGTGACATGTAATTTCCATTCATCTTGCTGATTTGCTTATACACTTGTGTTTGAATGTTTCACGATTGTTATTTGGACCCATTTCACCGTGCCCATAGTGTAAGAAACTTTAAATCAAAATCTAGAAACTATTTGCATATGCTGCAACATCCCAGGCTTTTCTCAAACTAATGTTCCCATGCCCGACCCAAATCAATTTTGAGTATGTTCAACCCTTGTGTAGTCCAACCTGTTGACCCACTTTGGGTCGAGCATGTTCGAACTCATCTGGGTTTGACCATGTTTAACCCTATGGGGTCGGCCATGTTCGACCCAACTAAAACTCGAGCATGCCCGACCCTGTCTGGGTTGAACATGTTCGACCCTATGAGGTCAGTAATGTTCGACCCAACTGAGGCTCGAGCATGCTCGAACCGGTCTAGGTTGAACATGTTCGACCCTATGGGGTCAGTCATGTTTGACCCAGCCAAGGCTCGAGTATGCTCGACCCTGCTCGGGTTCAAACATGTTTGACCCTCATGGATTGGGCATACTTGTTCCTGTTAGGGCTCGAACGTGTTCGGTCCTGTTTGCATATGTTTTAATTCTTGGGAACGATCGTGATTTCATTGTTTGATTGGCGCTTGTACTTGCAAACCAGATTATTTAGAATAGAATTCCATAAACTTCTTGCTTGTTTGATTTAAATTACTTGGCCATGCTCGAGTCTAATACATCCTGGCCTGCTCGACCCCCATTGGTTGATTCCACTGGTTCGGCCACATTCGACCCTAATGATGTTTGGTCGAGCTTGGTCCTACTCAGGCTCGAGTACGGTTGACAACTTTGGCATCTTTGCAAATTGGTTTGTGGTTTTTGTTGACCTCCAAGTTTATCCGATGCTAAACCTGTGATTTATTTTTACGCATAGCCATTCGTACAGAAAAAGTTAACCCGACAATAGCTACGCTAGAATCTCAAAGAAGGAGCCATGTCCGGTGAAGCGAGAAGTTCTAGGCAAGTTATTGGAACAACATATGGGGCAAGTTCCAGTCAAGCCTTTCCTAAACTGCGACCATATTCTCACATACCCTGTGAAAGACATGAAACATAACTTCCCTTTAGCTCATTCCAACAATTGTGTAAGGAATATTGGATTTTAGAAAAAGAAGAAGCCAGATTCCCTGGAAAAGGTGAGTTTGCCGATGTTCCTCCCACCAGATACGTTGCAGTAAACTGATACATGCTGATGAGTGGAGAGATCCCTCCTTTTAATCCTTACATAGAGTTAATTTTTAGGAGCTTGGCCATTGCCCCATACCAACTACACCCAAATAGTTACTTTTCCTTGATGAGTCTTTATGTATTGTTTATGAGGGTCAAAGAGCATGCACCTACATTTCAAGATATTTGCTCTTTGTATTCTTTTAAAAGGAGGAAGAAGGATCGTCCCTCAATCATCTTTGTCGAGAGCGGAAGCTCCAAAATTATTATTGATCTAGCTGAGAGTGCTCGAGGATTCCCGAAGCAATATTTCTTTGTCAAATGCCTCTCAAACTTCTATGGTTTTTGGATAGGAGGAGGTGGATATACTTTCCCTACAACACTTTATTTCTTCCCTTCTTAATCCACTATTGAAATTTGTAATTATATTACAGTGATTCCTACTGAGAACGATAATCCTCTCGATCAAGATCACTTTAATGCCTTAACAGTTGTTCCTGAGAATGAAAGGAGTATGAGATTCTTGCTCATGGAGGAGTTTCTTCATCGATGCAACATGCTTCCTCCCTCACAATCCCTAGTGGCAGATCCAATAGATAAGAAAGATACTTCTTGTAAATCCCCAGCCAAGAAGGCCCGAATAAGGAAGTGCTCTGATCCTGCGGGAAGTCGCAAAACTCCCCCAAAATTCAAATTAATTTCCATTAAAGAGAAGGCATCTAGACAAAATGAGGATAGAAGTCCTTTGGCTTTACCTGATCAAACTGGCAGGGATGTCACTGTCCCGGATCCTGTGGAAGAAACTAAGCAGGTTGATGTGGATGAATCTTCTTCAAAAACTGTCTCAGATTCCATAGAGGAGAATGAGCAGCCTGAAGGAGCTGGAGTAAGTTCTGAGAATAAACTAAACACTGAGAATCGTGATGAAAATCTCGTTATTTGGGACAGTCAAGGAGACGATACGTCGGAGACTTTCTGAAATCTTGGTGATCTCAGCTTAGCTAAAGACCTCGATCCTCCTCTGATTGGTTCATTATTAGACGTTTCATAAGCAAATTCCCTTTACTTTTACATACGCCTCACGCTCCCAATACTTTGTATAGGCTTTTCCTACTTTGCCTTAGCACTTTTTAACTTAAGTACTAAAAATTTTCTTTTTCCCTTTCCCAGGTTCAGAAACGTGACGCACCCTTGAGGATATCTTTGAACAGAGGGTCCAGCAATTCGATCCCAAAAACTTCATCAAACCTCGATCTTCCCAATATTCAAAGCATTCACAGCATTCACAACCTGCTTATCAAACTCATCGAATTGGTGATCTCATTGAGACTGAGCAACAAAGGAAGTGGGGGCATCATCATTTTGGTATGCTGGAAGCTAAGAGGAGGAAAGAACAAGAAAATCGAAAGAGGAAGAAAGAGAAGAAGAGAGAAAGGGGCAATAAGGGTGAGGGTGATTCTGGGAAGCATCATAAATTGGACAAATTTTCATTGCCAGATCTCTCAATGCCAGATATTCAAAACATCAGCGATGGCATATTTCTAGGTCCACCAGCCACTCCTACTTCCACTAACCTTCAAATAATCATGGATAGGCCTCGTTACAAGATAAGGCCGACCAGCCTAATGCTCGTTGAGCGCGTCAAAGGCTGGAATTTAAGAGAAATGTACTTTAATGTAGATTTGCATCCCAACGACAAGCGGGATCTTCTTGAGGAAATAGCTGGTACAAAAAGAAGCATGCTCGCTCAATATGATGTTGCCAGGAGTCAAGCTAAGGTTAAATTAGATAAATTGAGCGAGCACGTCGAAAAACAGATTGGTGGGTGGTACACATTTGCTTATGACCTCTAAAGTCTTAATTCAGCTCACCTTGACCATATTGAAATGTTGGAGAATGACAAGGCTACTTTAATCCACATGCTTAAGTCTCAAGGCTCCACGAAGGTCTCAAAGGCTGAAATTGCTAAGCTTAAGGGAGAACTTGCTACTGCCAAACAGAAGGAAGAAGCGCTTGTGAAACAAGTCCAAGAAGCTCAAACTTCTCAAGAGCTTGCAGAGTCCCAATTGGCTGAAAAAAGAAGCGCCTCTACTACTTCAAAACAAGAGAACCTGACTCTTCAATACAAGAATTTCTCTCAGAGTTTATCCCTTAAAGAACTAACTACCAACATTCAGTTTCTCAAAAAAGATAAAGCCAAAGCTATGGATGCTTATAAAAAAGTCAAAGCGAAAACCGAAGGTACCCACTTCAAGTTTTATGTTTACAGCGTCATGGTCCGTGGTAGTTTATACTATTTGGCGAAAGACTTTGCTGAGACTTTAGCTCTTTTCTGGGAAGAATGCTCAGGATTGATGGAGGCGATCATGGTGAAGAGGAACTTATAGAGGAGCTTTTAGACAAGAAGTCCCGTGAAGCTTTAACAAAAGGAAAGATTATACTAAGGGAAAAGCGGGCACTGTCAGGTGGCAAGGTTGGGCCTTCTGGAGGACAAGCCCAGGATGTAACAAATGTTGATTCCCCTATACTTCCTTCCGATGCTGAGGCTTCTAGTTCACAAATCCCAGTGAATCCTTCTGCTGCGTCCAAAGATATAACGTTCGAGGAACACAATGTCGAACAGAACTTGGCAGAGGAGCATAATAAGGATGATGAAGTTGATGATGATACGTTTGCAAAAAAATTCAAGGTCGAAGAACACAGAAATCTTCAGGCCAGTCTTATAGCTGCAGGTAAACTTGAAATCATCGAAACTTTGCTATACTTAGATTGCCTTTGCCCGTCACTTGAGACATCTGCATTTCGTGCTCATTGTTCATCTGCTTTAGGTCTAATCTCACTATCACCCTCCCTCGCTATAGGAAAGACAATGACGGATGAATCCATCATAACTGATTCAACCTCGATGACAATTCCTGTTGCCCCAGTTTCTACTCCTCCTCTGAGTGATCCATCCCTTCTTACTCTCAACACCCCGGGTTCTCAGGATACTCGGATCCCAACAATTGCTAACTTAGGTGATGATGAGGATTACATTCCGAGTGGGGAGGATTCTGAGCATACTGGTGAGACTCCAAACAAGGAGACCGAGGACCCAAAGAAGCACACATCCAAAGCCTCATCAGCTTCTGGGCGCAAAGAAAAAAAGCTTGCAGCTAAGAAGAAAGTTATCACTTTGTCATCTCAGAAAAGTCCCAACGGGTAAGGGAAACAACCAGCTAGTGCTCCTCCTCCAACCACTAAGCCTGTTCTGAGGTCGGGTGGAAAGAAACAGTAGTATTCATGACTTTGCTTTAGTTTCTGATTATCGAATTCAGACCGATTGTATATGCGAGTGCCGACCCTTGCCTAACACTCTTATGCTTGTTACTTTACACACTTTTATGTCTGATACCTTTTGCTCTAGACTTGTGATTCTGTGATTTGGTTTTGTGCTGCTGTAATGAAACTGTGTTCTGCTTGTTGTACTTTAAGCGTTTTACTATAGATTTGTCGTACTTTCTTGTTTTACATTCCACACCTGTTTTCTTTTCATGTTTACAACACAAATTTTTTATTACAAGTCATTTGTTATTGCAATGTTCGATATTAGAATGACCTCGTGGTACATTTTATGAATAACGGTTTTAAGTTGTAGCAACAAATCATTATTAGTTGTATTTTCTTGACCAATTTTGTTAAATTTCCTTGGTTGTAACTGGAGCAATGCCTATACTTCTTTCCTATGACAAATCACTTTTGTATTTGTCACTTTGTCGAAGCTCTTAAGTTTGCCTTAGCCATTTCAATGGATTCAACTTTATCGGTTAAGGTAATCTACGTAGATGTTGAACCTTTAATGTAAAATTGTGATGAGTTTGCGGTATGCTTAAGCGAGCATTGTTAAATTTCTTTATTGCGGTAGTAATGCCCCCATACCAAAATTTGTCACAAGCTTTAAAGGTTTGGCACAACATTTTTTGATCGACTACATTTGGGATCTTCTAGTCATGTGTTTTTACCATTTTAAAATTTCCCGGCATGATCATGGTCAAAGGTTTCCGGTCTAGTCGATTCAGCTCATACCTTTTAATAGAGAGGAATCTTTGTTATTGTGCCCCTGTTTGAGAGGTCTTATATTTTTAATATATTCAATCACGTTTCTTGCTAACTTGGAAATCCAGGCCCTTCGGAGATCAGGTTTGAACATATGCCTCCAGAGAGTTCTTGGTTTCCGTGCCTTCATAGAGGTCTTTTGTAAAGCGTTATTCGTTGTGGCCGAATGATTTACCCACTTGTAGAATTCGTAGGGCGCCTTCGAAAAGGTCTTTGGGTCCATCATTTACCGAATTTAGACAACTTGGCTTATGGTCGGATGTCCCCGAGGGGGTCTTTTGAATCCTATAGTTTGTCGTAGTCGGGCCATGTATTAATGGCACTGACGATCGCCCGGGTGCCCCTCGGGGAGGTCTTTGATTCAAAGGCACAGTGTTTGTCGTAATCAGGCCATGTAATAATGGCACTGATGATTAACTGGGTCCCTCTCGGGGATTTCTTTGGTTTAGGGTTGCATCGTTTCACGGGGCGGACGCTAGTTCATTTATCGGGTTTTATCGCGATTTGTTAGAACTAGGACCATGGACCTTGTAATTAAGAAGGTTCCCCTTCGGTGAAACTCATAACTTCATTTGTAGTTCGAATGCAACATTGTTTGATCGTTTACTTCTTGGTGTCCCTTATTTGCAATATTGTGCTCCACACCTTTGCGTTTTTTGCAAATGATGTTTTGAGCATTAAGCAATAGACATTTGTGCTATCCAATCGCAATGCGTTGTAATGGTCACCAGGCTTTATTAGGTCACAAATGCATCAACGTTCTTTTAAGGGACCTGCAATCAAAATAGAATTTAAGCAACTTGTAAACAAAAATTTGCAAATGTATGATTTAGGCAAGTATAGCATTTTCTTTCATTAATATGCACAAAACTTTAGACAACGTTGCATGGTATTTACAATGCATGATGTTTACAATTTGCAAAATGAAAAAGTAATGAAAAAGATGTAAGCTATTCCAAGCTCTCGGAAGTTGGATCTCATTCGTCGTTTTCAACTCGAATGTGCCATCTGAGAATTTTTGGCTTATCATATACAGCCCTTCCCAGTTAGGTCCAAACACTCCAGTTCCTATAATGATTCTCTTTAGAACAAGGTCCCCAACTTGGAAGGTTCTCCGTTTTACTTTAGTATTAAAATGACGAGCTATCCTTCTTTGACATGCAACGATTCTGAGTTCTACTTCTTTTCTTTCTTCTTCAAGCAAATCAAGTGCTTCGAGCTACAGTTCTCATTCTCCTCTTGGTTGAAATGGATTCTTCGGTGAGTGGGAACTTCCAGATCCACCAAAATCATAGCCTTGGATCCAAATGCGAGTGAGAATGGAATATGCCCGGTTGCAGTTTTATGAGTTGTACAATATGCCCATAGTGCAAAAGGAAGCTCGTCTACCCAACCACCTTTAGCTTTTTTAAGACGCTTCTTGATGGTTGACTTCAAAAATTTTCGACTTGCCCGTTGGCCTGCGGATGAGCAACGGCTGCAAAACTCTTCTTAATCTTGTATTTAGCACACAAAACTGGGAATTCATTGCTCTCGAATTGAGTTCCGTTATCGGTGATTATTTTCTGAGGTACCCCAAATCGACAGATAATGTTCTTTAGAACAAAGTTGATCACCTTGCTTGAGGTAATATTTGCTAATGGTTCAGCTTCGGCCCATTTAATGAAGTAGTCCACTGCCACAATTGCATGTTTCATTTTTGATTTAGCAAGGCAATGCTTCGATCAAATATATGCCCCAGACGGTGAATGGCCACGGACTAATCATTTGAGTCAATTTTGTGGGAGGTGCTCTTGGAATCTTCGCAAATCTTTGGCATCTATCATATTTCTTGGCATAGGTCATCGCATCCAGGTTCACATTATGCCAAAAGTAGCCATATCGTAGAATTTTCATGGCCAGTGTTTGGCTACCTGTGTGACCTCCACATTCCCCTTCATGTAATTCTGCTAAGATTGCTCTCGATCCTTCCTTGGTTACACATCGCGGCTGTGGCATGGAGAATCCTCGCCTATATAACCTCCCATCTTGGATAAGGTGTAATGGAGCTTTGCGCAATATCTTCCCTCGCTTTTTCGGTTCTTCTGGAAGTGTTCCGTTGAGGATATACTCCTTGACCGTAGTCATCCAGGACATAGGTTCTTTAACAGTCTCCATAATTCAGTCAACACCTGCTTCTTCAATGGCAGGAGTTGAAAGTACTTCGATTGGAATGAAACTTAGCAACTGTGCATCCGCGGAACTGGCATACTTGGCAAAAGAATCTGCCTTTGAATCTTCTTCCCTGGGGAAATGAGATATGGTGTAGTAGTCAAGGTCATTGAGAAATTCCAAAGCTTTGGCAAGATAAGTAGAAAAATTTCCGAGTTTGGTCTGGAATTCCTTTAGGACTTGACATACTACGAGCTGGGAGTCACTAAGGATTTATGAGGTTTTCAGATTCAACTCATTTGCCAGTTTTAGACATGCAATTAATGCTTCGTACTCGGCCTCATTATTGGTCGATAGGAATTCCAATCTTAAGGCATAGCATAAGGAATAGCCATCTGGAGTTTCTAGGACAATTCCGGCCCCTGAACAATAATCATTTCTGGATCCAACGATGTATAGCTTCCAACTAGCCACCATCTCTGTTGATTCCTCTATTTCCTCCCTCTTATCCATGAACTCGGCGATGAAATCCACTAAAGCCAGCCCATAATAGCTCTTCGAGGGTGATAAGTGATGTCATATTGACTGAGCTCAATGTTCCACTTCAGTAACCTTCCCGAAGTTTCTGGGCGAAAGAGAGCTTGTCTTAGCCGTTCGTCGTTGAGAATTTTTATAGGATGGGATTGGAAATATGGACTTATCTTTTTCGACATGACAAGCAAACAATACGCAAGTTTTTCTAACTTTGGGTAGTCTAGTTCTGCCTCAGCAAGCCTTTTACTGATGTAATAAACTGGCCATTGAACCTTGGCATCTTCCCGGATGAGCGCGGCGCTTAAGGCATGTGATGAGACAGCCAAATATAGGAACAACTCCTCTCCGTCTTTGGGTTTAGAGAGCATCGGTGGTGACTCCATGTGATTAATGAAATCTTCAAAGGCTGTTTGGCATTTAGGAGTCCATTGAAAATCTTTCTTTCCTTTCTTCAAAGCGTCGAAGAGCGGAGTGCACCGATCCGTTGCTTTAGAGATAAATCGGTTAAGTGTAGCTACTTTCCCATTTAGGCTTTGGAGCTCTTTCTTTGTCCTTGGAGCATGCATTTCCCGTAAGGCTGTGACTTGAGAAGGATTTTCTTCAGTGCCCGTGGCGTAGACTATGAATCCGAGAAATTTTCCTGATGAGACTCCAAATGAGCATTTGAGCAGATTTAGCTTCATCCCGTATTTTCTGAGGATATGAAACATCTCAGCCAGATTATCATTGGCTTTCTTTGATTTTACTAGCATATCATCTACATAAACTTCCATTGTATTTTCAGTTTGGGATTTGAATATGGAATTCATAAGGCGTTGGTATGTTGCTCCTACATTCTTCCATTCGAACGACATAACTTTATAGCAATACAAGCCTCTATCTGTTATGAAACTTGTGTTCTCTTTATCTGGTTTATGCATCATGATTTAATTATACCCGGAGTATGCGTCCATAAAGGATAACAATTTGTGCCCTACCGTCGCATCAACAACTTGATTAATTCTAGGTAAAAAGAAGCTGTCTTTGGGACATGCCATGTTGAGGTCCGAATAGTCTATGCACACTATCCGCTTACCGTTGGACTTTTTAACAAAATTTGGATTGGAAACCCCATCGGAATTTGTAGATTCTCGTATAAAGTTATTCTTGAATAACTTATCCACTTCTTCTTTTAATGCCACAGATCTTTCAAGTCCTTTAATTCATCTTTTTTGTTTTACTGAAGTTAAACTTGGATTAATATTCAACTTATGCACAGTTACATCAGGTGATGTTCCACACATATCGGAATGTGTCCAAGTGAAAACATCTAAATTTGCCTTTAAAAACAAGATTAAATCTTTCTACAGCTTTAGGCCCAACTGAGAACCTATCTTCAAGACTTTGTTGGGATCTTTATCATGCACTGATGGAGATTGTGGCTTCAGCTGGTGCTGCTCTATCTTTCACCACATTGGCTTTTCTTGGATCGATCTCTTTCTGAGCTCCGCTGTGCTCATTAGTGTGAGGGCCCCACCCTAATTGCTATAATGGGGTATCATGAATGCGGAGCGGAGGCTCCACATCCTTCTTCACTTCCTTCTTTCTAGCTTCAACAAGTTCTGCCGTATAACATTCCCTTGTTCCCTGTTGGCCACCTTTAATCATGCCGACTCCATTTTCATTAGGGAACTTCATAGTCAGGCACCATGGAGCCATTTTTATTCTAAACGTTGCAAGGGTTGACCTCCCAAGGCATTATATGTCGAAAGTTCATCGACTATGACAAGATCTTGCTTTATGGCAACGTTCCGTCTTCCTTCTCCGAGTTCGACGAGCAAGTTGATGATGCCAATTGGTTGAGTGGGTTGCCCCATGAACCCATAGATCTTGTTCAACAAGCTTTCACGTCAGCCATGGAAAGGTTCATCCTATTGAATGCATTAATGAAAAGGACATTGAAGGATGCCCCACTGTCAACCAAGATTCTCCTGACTATGGAGGACCCAAACCGATGGTAATCACCATTAGATATACCGTTGGTGTTAGCAGTCCGTCCGAGTCTCTCTCTTTGAACACAATATCATCCCATGGAGTCTTTGGCATCTTTGCTGGAAAGGATTCTTGCATGATTATGAGTTTAGGAAGGTTCTTCGTCTCGTTTGTATACCTCACAATGTCCCCCTAGCTTCTTCCAGCTAGGTAAGGCTCACCTGAAATGGTATTGATGATCAGTCTTGGAATGACATCAACTGGAGCGCTTTCATTTTGTCTAGGCTGTCCCATAGATGTCCCTTGTCCTTGAGCGGTTTGAGTGTTCTGTGGGTTCTTTGTATATGATTGGAGTTTGTTCTTCCTTATCAATTCCTCAGTAAGGTTCTTTAGATGTCCGCACTCGTTCGTATTGTGACCCGGTTGGTTATGAAACTGGCAGAACCTTCCTGACTTTATCGCAGCATCACAGAACTTTGTTTGCTTCGGTGTTGGATATTCTTCAGTATTTTTAGTTGCCATGAAGATGTTTTTATGGTGTCATTCAAAGGACTCAATTATGAATTTTTAAAGAAGCAGAGTTTCTGGATGGCTCGATTATCTTTTCCATCATTTCCCCTTTTTTGACCACATGGATTCTTCTGGCCACCTTGTGCATCAATATTTTTCCTTTCGGGTTGTGTGCTGCTTTTAGGAACATCCAGGGCATAGGCTGGATTCTCATCCACACCTATATATTCCTTAGCTTTGTCAAACAGTTCGTCAAGCGTACTTGGCTTCTTCTTCTCAATCCATCGTCCAAGCTTGGTCTTTTTGTTTATGGCTCCCTTTAAATCCATTAAAACCAAATGAGGCTCGTAGTTCCCAACCTTATCTACGGCAGTGTCGAAGCTGGTGAGAAAGGCCCTGATGGGTTCTCCTAGCCTTTGCTCAAGCTTGCTTCGGTGAGAAAGGCCCTGGTGAGAAAGACCCTGATGGGTTCCCAACTTTCGTAGCTTGGAGTTTGAACTTCTCTCTGAATAGCTTAGCCAAAGTAGCAAAATCATCCACAGACTTGGGTGGTAACTTTGTGAACCAAAGTGAAGCGACCCCTTCAAGGTAAGTTGGAAAGTACAAGCATTTTAGCTCATCTGTGGCGCGTGCTCCATCCATATGTTAATCATATTTGAACAAGAACACGTTGAGATCACTAGTCCTATTGTAGGCTTGCACCATTAGAGGTTTGAACTTATTTGGGTACGGAGCCATCTTGATCCTTTCCATAAGTGGGGTTTTGGTAGGAGCGAACCCCCACTCCTTCTCATCGTGTTGCTTTCTAAAGCTTTTTTCCATGATTTTATGGACCATTTCCGATATGCGCTCTTCTTCGTTGAGCTGGTCTACGGGGCGGACGCTATCATCCTTACCGGATGTTTGCCTAGGAAAACGGTCACTGTTTGGATTCGAGGCCCTGGGCCTCCCGCTTGGGGAGTTGCCCCTTTGGTGGTTCCAAGTGCATGACGAGAGGTTGCTTTATCGGAGTGGTTACGCATAGGTGGTTTAGCTTCTTTTTGTTGAGGATCGTTAGGATTTGCAACCTTCTGGACAGAAATTCCTCGATTTGGACTCGAAGAGGATGAACCCGCATTCTCTGTATGATCTACCTGAACAGATTTAGCACGAGCGGTATTCATAGTAATTTTTACCGTAGCAGCCTGCATGGAAAACATAGAATCAATTTTCTTCAGCATGGCATTGTCTGCAATGTCCATTTGACTTGTTAAACCCGTAACAACTTCATCCAACTCTCTTCTCGTTATAGCCGTTCCAGCCTTAGAGGTTTCTCCAACTTCAAATTGTTTGGTAAGCGGAGTAGTTTCGCTGTTAGCGGCATTGTCAATCTCTTTGACAGTTTTACTAGCAGTCTTCCTCGATGGTTTACCCATGATTTCCGACAAGGACTTGAATTTGGAAGAAAGTTCATCGATTGGCTTAGATCGTAGATTTGTAGGATCTATGGTTGAAGTAGGCTTAGAACTTCAATGCAAGGCCTTTAACCTTGTGAGAGAGAGTGAGAAAAAGGAGTATGAATGCGACCCCACGGTAGGCGCCAAATGTTAAAAGTGAACTTTGATTTCAACACCAAGGGTGTTATTCAAACACTTCACGTAATGGTTAGAGTGAGACTGCAATCACAAAATAAAAAGAAAAAAAATGAAGAACATGGATTTCTATAGTGGTTCAATCTTAGGAAAGATCCACATCCACTTTAGCAATATTTTTCATTAGCAATTGAAGAGTTACAAGCTTGGATTCACTCAAAAATAAATTCATCTTCTCTCTTACACATAGACTTCACTCTAATTTATACAAATCAGCGAAGAATTAGGTGGATTTCACTAAGTGCAAGGAAAATGGTGAAGGAACTTTAATCTCTAAGACGCATGAGCACTTTTGGTAGATTCCATGAAGAATTCAATGCTTGATCTTTGCCTTGAAATGGTAGGAGGTGTTAGGATCCTTTAAAACATGAGAGAATGAAATTTGCAGCCCTTCGGGGTGATGGAAATCGATCCCTAAAAGTATGGAAGCCATGGCCTATTTATGGGAGAAGTTGGAGTGAAGTGGTTAGCTGAAATGTGTATATGCAGGCTGTGGGTCGAACATGCCAGTAATTACAGAAATACCACTGCCAGTTGTTGACAGTTGTATCTAGCAATTCGCTCGACTGACCCTGTGTATGACACCACGCTCGACCGACCCTGTGTATGACACCACGCTCGATCGACCTTGTGTGTGACACCACGCTCGACCGACCCTGGAGTTGTTCAACTGATATACGATGTTGTCACTATGTTCGACCCTTATGTCTGTTCGATCCTGAGTGGGGTTTAACCCTGAGATTTGTCTAACCAGGTCAAGTGCCTGCTTGACCCATCCCTTGTTTCGATCCACCTGACGCTTGAGCCATTGTCCTACATAGGTTATAATATCGCTCGAACCACATATGATTTGAACAATGACCGACCGCTTCTGCCATGTACGACCTATCCTCGTGTTAAATTTAATCTGTTAATATGTGCTTGAATATTTATGGATAAGCAGTAGGATATAAAGGATGACTCTAAAATAACATATATAACTCCATCAAAATGTATTATGAATATATACATGATAAGTAAGTGAAAAACTAACATTTTTTTAACTTTAGCTAGTACATTTTTAATTTTAAATACAAATATGTGCAAATATTGACAAATAAATATGAACTTCATTTAAATTAATTAAATTCAATGGCATATTAGAGTATTTTTGTCTCTAAAAGTAGATATTAAAACATTCAATTAAAAAACCTAATTTAACAATTACTTTAATGCAAAAATTTCATTTTTGAGTTCATTTATTTCATCAAAGATATAGCGGGAATAACAAAATATAGAGGAAATAACGGGATATATCAGGAATAGCAGAATATAGCAGGGATTAAAGCGGAGAGGCTATATCAGAAGCTATTTGAGGAAAAGCATAGCGGTGGTAGTGCGCTACAGTATATAGCGTGGTTATAGCGGGGTAATAAAAAGGCATTAACTGCATAGGTTCCGGCAACATGGGGCTGATTGGGGAAGATGAAAGGCCTAATAAAATAATGAATGGGGACCAAATCTAGGGGTGACTTGTGTCAATTGCATTTTTGGTTGGGAACCGTATTAGTCAATGTCCCTTTTTATCATGGAGTCTCACAATAGGTGGAGGCTTGGACATGATTTACTAAACTGGGTAGTAAGTGGTTCAAACGAGGTGGGTACGGGCGCGTTACGAAGGGACAATGAGCGTGCATCATGGCAATTGAGGAAGATAAGCCATTGTAACAACTGTGATTAATAGTTATGTCCCTTTAGTTAATGGGTTTGAGATTGATAACCCTGAATTTCATATCTGGCATAGGTTATCACATTATGGGTATAGGAGTCGATTGACAGGTAGAAATTAAATGAAGCCTAATTGTGATATCTCGGTAGTTGATGTAGTAATTTTTTGATGTGAATGAGAGACTATCTTTATGCGTGATTATCTTTCCTGCTTGTTAACGATATTTTTCGTCAATAATGGAATTTGATCTACGGAAGTGGACCTAAGGGAATTAAAGGGTTGTTTAGCTTTTACAAGCTTGAGTAGTTCACCGTTTCATACATATCAAAGTTTAGAGCCTGAGGATTATATATTCTTCACTCAAGGGGTGAGCATCACGCTTACGAGACTCAAAAACCAACGGTTACCTTGGGATAAGTGATCCTTATGCGCAATGCAAGTTAAAAAGAAAAATGACTTGTAAAAGGGTACTTTGGGTAGTTCAGTTTATATTGAAAGCTTATCTGTGAGGAAACATTGAAGATGTCACTTCCATAAGTATTAAAGAAATTCATGAAATTAATCTCATGTATTGATTCTCTCTTTATTGATAACTTGATTGAGTACATAGAAGTTCCAAAGTAAAATCCCAAAATTGATTTAGAAATTAGGGTTTACTCTCTAAGAAAGTAATTACAAGAGTTGAGAATGAGAAAATCCTGTTTGTAGCGCTTTCAGCTTTGGAAATGAGGAAAGAGCTTGGTGTCAGCCGCTTTTTTAAGTTTTAGTGTCGATTATTAAGTTTCGGCCTCCCATATTCCTTACATTGCTATCGGCTTTCAGTCTCGGTGATAAGGTCTAGTTCCGATAGCCACTTTGAGACTTTATCTTACTTTCGTGGTTTGACTTCGGTGTCAACACTAAGCTTGTTAGTGTTGATGAACCTTCAGTTTTGACTTGTTTTAGCATCCTCTAAAAGTAACTTTCTGACTTCAACCTTCAGTGTCGGCTTTCTTTCCTTCTCTAAGCTGTGTTGTCGGTTTTCTTTGTCTTTTGGAGCACTCTTTTGATCCTTAGTGACTCGTGAATCAAGTTCTGCTTTCGATTGTGTATCAGTACCAAGTAGATTGGTGTGGATTGCCTCGAGAGCAAACCTTGCTATACTAGCTTCTGAGTGCCTTCTGATTCCGGTATCGATACTAAGCATGTTAGTATCCATAGCCCCTCTTGCTCTATCTTAGCTTGGTTTCATATTCTGGTGTTGAATCATCCGGTTTTGATTATTTCCTATTGTCTACTTCCGGTACCAGCTACTTTAGTAGTTTGATGTCGAATTGTGTGCTCTCAGAGTTGAAGCTGGACTAACGGCTTTCGGGTTCAATACCAGGTTAATGCCTTTCAGTTGTGGTGCTGTAACCACTCCTATTTGTTCACTTTTCACATGTTGCTTCCGGAATGACACTGCTGTCATCCTCCTTGTGTCGACACTGAGTATGTATGGTTGGTGTCGGTGCTGATAGCATGTTAACCCAATTTTACCTCCTCTTGCTTTCGTCATAGGGCCTTTCGGTGATTTGTGTTGGTTTTTTGCTTTCGAGACCGACTCTTGTTGCTTGTTGTGCTTCGATACCCCTTTGTCAGTCTCTGGTTTCGGTGTAGAATTTGGTAGCAACATTTATCCCCCCTTGTGAAGTGGTATTTTCGACTTTCCCAATCAAATTTTCTGGCTTTCGTATCGTATTATACTTTGATTCTCTATCCTTTGAATCTTTTGGCAATAATCTGGTTCATTCATCTCTACTCTCTTGTATGGTCGGGATCGAAGAACCTTTAACATAATTTTTCTTCTCCTTCTTCCTTCTTTTCCACTTGCAAAGAATCAAGCTCAAGCAAATTTACCGTTTTCCAGGAATCTCCAATTTTTTAGAACTACAAATTCGGTTTCATTTTTGTAAGTGTTTAGCAGTTTTCAAAATAGAATTCGAAAATCACCCTCTAAGCCAGATTATAAGATAACTTGGGCTTTTAGGAATTTTGATTCCTGGTTAGAACAAATTCTCATAGTAAAGGTAGTTTATCAGCAGTCAATGACAGACATAATGGTTAATTCATCTCCCTAAAACATCTTTAGGGCCTGAGCTGCAAAATTGACATATAGGGGATTAATTTTTACTGTAGAGATGATGTTATGCCTTTTTGGTATCGATGGATTTAATATCAAGCCGTTATCTATTTGTTTTGGTTCTAGTTTTTCCGATACCAACATCTAGGATTTTTTTTGCTTTCGACTTAGTGGGTGTCGAAATAGTGCAAACAGAGTTATCAAGATTTATGACTTTCATTTTTAATGCCAGCAAATTTTGAGATTATGAAATTGAAGTAGTTTAAAATTGATTTCACAGGTATTGTTTTAAGGTCGATTAGGTTTTTGGTGATGATATCCAGACACTTGGTTATGGCTTTACCGACACCAAGCACTGTCGTTATCTTGAATTTCTCCGAAACTAACCTTTCGTTATTGTGGTTTTGGTATCAGGATAATCAGCTGGATCATCACCAAATACTTGATTGTCCATCCACATACAAAAAGTGTTTTCCTATGCATGAACTTCATCAGAATTTTGATCCTAACAATTCATGTGGTGTTTCAACACTCCCAGTTTTAATGTTAACAAGATTTCGTGTTGGTTATAAACTGGTGAATGTCATGTGGTGGTTCATGTGAAGATATAATATTAATATGTGTTATGGAATAATATCACTTGGCAGGGATGTTGGTAATTCAATATCAAGTAGCTCTACTTCACCTCGCCCTAAGAAGAGACTATTTTCTAGCGTTTCCTCATTAGCACTCAAGATGAAGTGGATGCCATTCTTAGGAGCTTCGGTATGACTGAAGTTGAGGCTATCCCTTGCCCTTGATCAACACACCATTTAGGATCCACCGGAGGGATTCTTTGCCTACACTACCATTCACATCTGGCATGGGGGCTTCTTCCCTTTCCCTAACTTTATCTCAAGATTTTTGCATCGCTTGGGAATTTCCCCTATTCAACTATCCCCAAACACATATACTCTACTTCTTTGCCTTGAGGTTTTAGCATTTAAGTCGGTAGCCTTCCCTTATTGTCAACCTTCTCCATTATTTTTGTTACGTTCGTCCAAAGGAGCGGATTTTTCTATTCTTCGCATGAATTCTACAAGAAAGTTAATCGATGATAGTATTAATAGGTCTAAAGATTGGGAAAACCAATTTTTCTATATCCTGTTCCCCTTAGATATTTCAGGCACTTTTACCGATCCTGATAAGATTTCTATCGCCCTAGAACTACTGTATCATCTTCATGTTCTATCTGATTTTGTTTCTTTTTAGCTCGTGCTCCCAAGAGGAAAAGTTTAAGAAGATAGGAAACTCAAGTTATCGATGCCATTTATAAGGCAGCTGAAGAGTTAGGACAGAGGTCAATTTTGTTAACCTTGGACAATCTTTGCAAGTACGCCCTTCTTCCTTTTGGGCAAAAGATCTTGGGGTGACCACCCTTCTATTTTCCTAATGCTAAGTACTTATCCTAAGGTTCTGACTTTTTACCCCCACTAACTCCTCTGTTTCCTGGTGCTTGGTGTAAGATTGTTTTGTTGGAGCAACCAAAATTTTTGTATTCATGTTATAGCTTCCTTAACTTCTGTTTTCTGATTGCAACTGCTTTAACCAGCTTCCCAGGCTTCTAAAGAGATGTCTACCATAACTGCTCTGGCCAAATCCACAGATGTAGCTAAAAAGAGGCTTGCCTATGAGACATAAGAGTGACCTTTCTACACTCCCTACTTCTTGCAAGGACATAGTTAGAGAAACCACTTAGCAGCGGACTCCTGGACCTACGACTCCTTCTGTCGAGACTATTTCTAATGTCACTTCCTCTCATGTAGTGACTCCGGGGAGTAATTTCATGGATCGTCTTTTGATATCTAGCCCTTTGGGAGCTTCGAGTCAGATATGACATAAATCAACTTCGCTTCCATCTCCTCAACATACTGGCCCTCCCAAGTCCCTTTTGCAAGCTCAAGATTTTTACGAACTCGTGAGGCTTGCTCTTTCTTTTAGTGACACCGCTTGCATGTCATTGCATTGTGCACTTTTAGATTTGGTGAAGTTTCGACAATTCCTTGTTGAACAACTTTTGGTATAGTGTTGCTTTCTGTTTTTTTTAATTCTGCTCTATATTTTTTGCGCAAACATTACATCTTCTTTCTATCTTCAGATCACCAAGAAATGGTACTCTCTTCTAGGGCAACTACCTCCTCGCCTTCGGAGGTTGAAGAGAAGGCGACATTGGACTCCAAAGTTAGGTCTTTGATGGAGGGGTACATGAAGGAGTGTACGAAATTAAAAGTATCTCTTAGGAAGGTTGAATCGGAGTTAGGGGTTGAGAAAAGGCCAAGGTCCTTTTGAATAATCAAGTACTGACGCTTTAATTGTTTAAGCAGGAAGTTGAAGATGAGAAAACCAAGATGGTGGCTAATCATACTGAGAGGATCAAAGAGAAAGATGACCAAGTTTCCCAAGTTCAGAATGTGCTTTCCCATGCCAAGCACATAATTCATGAAGCCAAGAATAGAGTTTCTTATTTTCTGGAATCTCACTACCAGAGGGAAATGCTAAAGTCTTATGAGAATGCTCTTCTGTTGGCGTATTCCGACAATTTTCAAAGTATCCAACAATTGCATTTCCTTCGTTTCATCAATCTATTTCAGACCGAGTTATGCGCAAGGTCGAGAAACTTAAGCAAGGTATCCATGCTTCTGAGGAGGCCCCCGGGCTGCCTAAAGAGCTTTTGTATATCGAGGAACATCCGAATGATGCTGATTTATGCGAGGAGGAGGACATATCTACTAATACTGATGATGATTGGGACAAAGAGGATGGTGATCATAACCTTATAGGTAGAGGGCTTCTTGGTGATTCGACTGGAGAACAAATCATTTTTCCTTCTTCTGCTAGTAATGCTCATGTTTCTAAAGAAATACCTCTAGGTCATTCGAATGTTCCTCTTGACCTAGGCATAGTGGGAATTTCTTCCAAAGGCGGCGATTCCTCAAGCCAAGGCTAGAGAGAATCAGTGCGACCTGTTCAACCTTAAATGTCTGATGTTCGGGTATGGCTCTTACTTTGGATATGCTTTTCTTTAACCTTCAAGTTCAGGATAATATGTCTCCTACAACGACGTATAACTGAACAAGTAATGTTTTGTCAATATAAAGTGAAGTTAGATAATGACCAGAATAGGATGTAACTTAGTCCTGCTTTGAATAGGTGGAGTAGCTGATAGTATTAAATTGTTTCTAACAATGACCTTCTATTTTATCAATTCCATATTTGATTTTGTATTGTAACAGAATCATTTCCTACTCGAAGATGCACTTTCAGGAGATGCCTTGCATTCGTATTCTGGCCTTATGAGTGGGTTTTCGTTGCAAGCTATTCCTCAGGCGTCATCTGGGTTTGAAAGGCATCCTTTAATATGTAACCTTCATCGTATTTATATGAAATATGGAATCACCCTAGGTTGTCTAGGCGAGGAATGGGGAGCTATTTCAAAAGAAACTTAGAATCCTAGCTTATCGATTTTAATATATTTAAGGCATACTTTATCCAATGGGATTATTGTTGTAACTCCTGATGTGTATGCACTTTTGTAGCAAACTCCTCTGCTAATGAAAAATATTATTGTTAAATATTATTCTTTCGAAGTAGAATCTGTAAATGGTTGTGTTGTGTCTGGTGAAGTCAACCTGAAGTTTCACCTTCTCATCTCAGAGAAGATTCATTAGCAATCGTAAAGCAAAAGTGATTTTTTTTTGAAGATGCTCTTACTTCAAAAATAGGAAAAAAATGTGTTATCCCCAAAGGAAGATAATTAGAAATTAGTATGAACAAATATTCGCTCTTGAAGGACGATTGAAAGAAAAAGATGACATTATTCTTGAGCTAGAAAAGCAACTAAGGGTTCATCCTTCTATTAACTTGGATGAGGAGATAAGTAGATTGCTTCTATGAATCAATGAGTTAGAGGTTGAATTGGATGAAGCTAAAGCAAATTATAAATCCTTGGAGTATGCTTTAAAGTGTCATGACTTGGACAAAAGGGTCTAGTTATCACAAAGCTTTCCGAATTGATAACTATGGCATGGTAGTAGAATGATGTAAATGTGAGATACTCGATGTGATGATATTTCTTATGTACCAACTTGTGGAATGGTTTTGCAAATAAATTTAGGAAGATATCACCTGACACCTGATTTCGTTCTTTTGTTGTAAACACTCTCTTTTAGTAGTCTCATTGCACTATCCTGCGCATACTTAGTATACACCATTTGGTGTTAGCCTTGTTGGATATATATAATAATCTTCCTATCCTTTGTGAAATAGTATTGGTATTACAATCAAACAATAAATGAATATATGATAGGATAACATGTTTATTATTCCTTCATTTTTAAAAATAGTCATTCTATTTAATAAGTATTCTCAGAAAACCCTCTACGTGAGGTGTTAAGGAAGACATACTCTTTTGTCAGAAAGCATTGTGCATAGATTCTTAGACTTTATCTCAGAATCATTGGGCATTGCTTGGCAGACCTTTTTCCTTTAGAAAAGAGGACTTCAGTCTTGGGACCCAGATTAGGTTATTCGTTGGAAGTCCAGAACCCCCTTTCTCTAGCGATAGTGTTTGAAAGCTTCAAGACCCAGACTCGAGTATTAACGAGAGGAGACCAAAATTTCTTCTTTTGGCAATGATTAGAAGTCCCAAACCATTACCCCAATTCAGGTATTTGATAGTAGGCCAGGAATTCACTTCTAGTAATTAGTTAGAAGTCCTGGACCAACCCAGATTTGGGCATTTATGTTAGGAGACCATAAAACCACTTATGGTAATATTAGAAGTCCCGAACTGACCCAGATTCAAGTATTTGACAGAAGTTTTGAAGTCCACCTCTGGTTATAATAAAATTCTCGAACCAACCCAGATTCTGTTTTTTGATAGAAGACCAAAAATCCACTTCTGGTTATAATAGAAGTCCTGAACCAACCCAGATTAGTGTTTTTGTTAGAAGACCAGAAATCCACTTGTGGTTTTTAATAGAAGTCCCAAACCATATCACAGATTCAGGTATTTGTTTTAGCAGAGGTGGCTGCATGCTTATAACGCTCCTCCAAAGCTTTCATTTCTTTTTCTCAGGACTTGATGTAAGCAGAGGGCGTACGTGCTTACTTGGCCATTCTCTGGGATTTTGTTTAGCAAAGCAGAGGATGTATGTGCTTTATTGGCCACTCTCTGGGCTTATTTGCCTAGTGTGCTTGGCTAGCTTATTCTCAAGCATGGCCCAAGGACTTACCCAACCTCCCTCTAGGAGGTGCCTTACTTCGGCCATCGTAGGTGATGATAAGGGCTTAAATGCTTTAGTCGGGCCATCATAGGCACGACTTAAAGGCTTACTCTTTTGATGCTCTACCCTAGCTACCCTAGCCATCGTAGGAGGTGATAGAGGCTTACACTCCACCCTCCTCCATGGGGTGCCTTACCTTGGCCATTTTAGGTAGTGATAAGGGTTTTTCATTCACTTCTGCTGGATACGAGGAACTTAAGCAGAGGTAGGGCGTGCTCTTCAACGAGAAGAGTTAGGTCATGCTTAGTTCATAGCAGAGGCAGGGCACTTTTCTACGAGAAGAAGCAGGGCATGCTAAATTAAATGCTCCATCCTGACTATTTCTCGCATGGATCGAAGGTTTTTACGCTTTCGATGCTTTAACCTAGCCCTTTCTGATTTTGGCGCGGAGAAAGGCTTACACATCACCCCCTCCGAGGGGTGCCTTACCCTAGCCATCTTGGTGGTCATAAGGGTTTTTATCCATTGTAATTCGTTGGGCCCATTTCGGGTTATTCCAATTTTTAAGAGGGTTTCCATACCCTTTGTTATGTAGGCACTCTTTCCTCAAAGAATCCACTGCTGTAGTTGATTATTTCCTTTACATATCTGTATAGTTTCTCTTGACTAAATAAATTGATGACCATCCTATCGAGGACTCGACAATGATTGGTTTTATGCACGTTCATCATATGATAGTAGCGGTAGGGTACTCTCAATTTGACTTCATTTTTAGGCTTCTTCTTTTGTGATGGCCAAAAGTTGAGCTCATGTTTGGTAAGGAAATAGATATTCTCAATGGGTGTAGTGATCTTACAATCCTTTAGTAATCTCGACTCAAAAATCCCCTTTCGGCGTTGGACTTTAACCTCTTTGTTTCTTAGTATCATTGGTTCCTCTTTATCTTCAAGATTTCTTTTTGTTGTTTTGTGAGATTAAAGTGCTACCTTCTTGGACCACCTTGATGTAAGTTGCTTAGGTTTCCCAATGTTCTTTCCTCAAATATAGTTCTTTAGCTTGCACATAAATGACCTATTTCAGATGAGTGAATAAGTTATATTCCTTTGAATTCAGAACCACTTATGGTGAAGATAGAGGTTGAACCTACATGGAAAGGGTTAATGCTTCAATGTCAGGTTTATAAGGTTTTACTTTCTTTCTCCTGCTTTCAACTTGTAGGGTTTCCAATCTAATCTAAGCCTTTTTTCTTCCATCACTTTCGGGTTAGAAATATCTGACATAGACATTTGAGATCCGGGTAAACTCTTGTTGGGATCCTTTACCCATTATTCTTGCTTCCTCAAAGCATAGTCCAAACCGGGATGGAATAGCATAGTTACAAATGCGGCCCTTAATCATAAGGTCGAAGGTTCAAGCCCTCTTTCTAACGCTAAAATGTTAATGATATTTTTCGTTAACACCGGAACTTGATCTGCGAAAGTGGACCTAAGGGAATTAAAGGGTTATTTAACTTATACAAGCTTGAATTAGTTCACAGTTTCCTAGATATCAAGGTTTAGAGCCCAAAGATTAGTTACTCTTCCCTCAAGGGGTGAGTATCACGCTTACGAGACTCAAAAACCAATAGTTACCTTGGGATGAGGGATCCCTATGTGTAATGCAAGTTAAAAAGCAAAATGGCTAATAGAAGGGTATTTTGGGTAGTTCGATTTATGTAGAAAGCCTTTCCATGAGGAAGCATTGAAGAAGTCACTTGCATAAGTATTAAAGAAATTCATAAAATTAATCTCAAATATCGATTCTCGCTTTATTGATCACTTGGTTGAGTACATAGAAGTTCTAAAGTAAAATCCCCAGATCGATTTATAAATTAGAGTTTACTCTCTAAGAAAGTGATTATAAGAGTTGATAATGAGAAAAGTCCCCCCAAAATGAGACCTTTGGATTCTTATTTACAGACAAATTGGGCTCCCTTTTGGTACCAATCCAGTAGAAGCTTGTTTGGAGCGCTTTCAACATTGGAAATGTGGAAAGAGCTTGGTGTCAGTCACTTCTTTAGCTTTCAGTGCCGATTATTGAGTTTTAGCCTCCCATATTCTAGACATTGCTACCGACTTTTGGTCTCGGTGATAATGTCTAGTTCTGATAGCCACTTTGAGACTTTATCTTACTTTCGTAGTTTATGACTTCGGTATCGACACTAAGCATGTTAGTGCGGATGACCCTTCAATTTTGACTTGTTTTAACATCCTCTGAAAGTTACCTACGGACTTCAACCTTTGGTGTCTGCTTTCTTTACTTCTCTAAGCTTTGTTACTGGTTTCTTTGGCTTTCTGAGAACAACTTTCGATCCTTAGTGACTTGTGAATCAAGTTCTACTTTCAATTGTGTGTCAGTACCAAGTTGATTGGTGTGGATAGCCTCGCTAGCAAACCTTTCTTTACTAGCTTTTGAGTGCGTTATGGTTCCGGTATCGATATTAAGCATGTTAGTATTGACAACCCCTCTTGCTCTATCTATGCATGGTTCCATATTCTGGTGTCAGATCATCTGGTTTCAGCTATTTCCCATTGTCTACTTCCGGTATCTACTACTTTAGTAGTTTGATGTCGAATTTTGAGCTCTTGGAGTTGAAGTTAGTCTAATGATTTTTGGGGTCAATACCAGGTTGACGCCTTTCAGTTATGGTGTTGTAACCACTCTTAATCGTTCACCTTTCACATATTGCTTACAGAATCACACTACTGTCATCCTCCTTGTCTTGACACTGAGTGTGTATGCTTAGTTTCGGCGTCGATAGCATGTTAACCCAATTTTACTTCTTCTTGCTTTCGTCGCTGGGCCTTCCAGTGATTTGGCGCTGGTTTTTTCTTTTGAGACTGACTCTTATTGCTTGTTGTGCTTCGATACCCTTTCGCAAATCTCTGGTTTCAGTGCAGAATTTGGTAGTAACAATGCTTTTATATCTATTGCTCTTAGAACTATTCATCTGTCTAAATGCTCCCTTAACTTATTCCCATGACAAAAATTACTAGAACTCACCAGACTTATGTCTAACCTAGTTTGTTTTTTCCCTTCTCTCTTATCCCCCCAAAGTTCGCAGGGTGGAGGTTCTCAGTAGTGATTCTTGACTATTCGGTTTCGCTTGGATTCCGAATTTAACTAGATTCATGTATTGTTCACTTCCTTTTTATGATCCTTGCATCGACATATAAGAGGGATGGTTTTTATGATTTTACTCATGTACTTTGATATTTTCCATGAGACGGTATGTTGTTTAATGATGATGATTATCTGCCATTTTGAAATGTAATAAGTATTGTTACTTGACTTGCTTATTTAAATAATGTTTTCAAAGTTTTCGCTGTGTTTTATATTTCTTTCTTGTGAAATTTAGTCTCTGTGTTGTTACTTATACTTAAGCGGTTGATAAACCTTAATGCATGCTCTATAGGTGATGTTAAGGAGGTGAGGTGTTTCTTTTAGTATCAGAGTTAATGTTACAAGATCAGAGATTTTTTTTGAATGGTGTTTTCAAAAGTAAAGTACTTTCAAGTTTGATAAATATCCCCTCAAGTCAATCACAATATTCTCTTGATTCCTTTTTGAATCCTTGTCTCTTTTCATTTCAGCATGTCTGAGGCTCCCAATTTTCCAGAGGGTGTTCCCATTCTGATATGGTTCCATAGACATGTGGAAGCTATGGCACCTACCGAAGGGTAAGGACATGCCCCATCTCTAGCTGTAGCCGCGGTAGTTCCACTAAATTCAGTGGTTAATTTCTCTAAGATCTATAAGGACTTTTTTGCTATGGGCGGCGAGCCATTTCTTAGATCGGAGAGTTTTGCTGATGGTCGTAATTATCTAAGGGTGACCGATCGTGTGTTTGGATCATTAGAGCTTGTTAATAAGAGGAGGATTCAGTTGGCTGCTTGGCAACTGAAATGAGAGGCGTCATATAGATGGGAAGTAGCTGAGGCAGAATGGGTCGTAAAGACATGGGATGAGTTCAAGGATAAGTTTGAGAAAAGTTTTTATCACAAGCAAAAGAAGGGATGCAACTAGAAAAGTTCTTGAGTCTGAGACAGGGTAATATACCAATTAAGGAGTATGTGAATAGCTTCAATGAGTTAGCAAGATTTGGCTTAGATTCGATTAATATTGAGCATAAGAAGGCTATAAGGTTTGCGAGGGGACTAAACCAACCACTCCAAGGGCTAGTAATGATGCATGTTCCGATGAGAGCTACGTTTGAGAGGCTTGTGGATATGGATCTTATCCATGAGGATGGAAAGGCGAGTAAACAAGAGGATAAGACTGAAGTGGCCAAGCCAAGAATTGGAAAGAAAAAGTGTTGGCCTAAGAAAGGTGTAATGAAAAAGGGAGAGAAGCTAGAAAAAGCACATATCAATAAGGAAGTGAAGTATCATGGATGTGGTATGATGGGACACTTCATCAAAGATTGTAGGAAGACAACTAAGAAGGATGCTTATTTTCAATGTGGACAGATGTGATATTATAGCAGACAATGCCCTCAAAAGTAGGGAAAGGGGCAGGATCATTCGAAGCACACGTTCATGCTCTTGAGGTAACTAAGACTGTTGAAAGTAGTCAGGAAAGAGGTAGGAAGGTCATTGTAGAAGATTTTATTTCTCTTTTCGACTTTCCCAATAGGACCTTGTTCGATTCTAATGTTTCTCATTCTTTTATATCCAATTCTGTTGTTGACGGTCTACAACTAGATACTTCTATAGTTTCTGATCTAGTAATTGTCTCAAACCCTATATGAGGTATGACTCGCCTATTGTAATAACCCGGAAAATCTGGGCCAGTTTAAATTTTTTATTTTGGCGATTTTAGCGAATTTTGATTATTTAAAATGAATTATTTTAAATAATATCGACGAGAAATTTATTTTGAATAGAATTCGAACGTATATATTATACGCGTCGTCGTTAGAATATAAATATTTATATATAATTATAAATAGAATTGAAAATGGTGCGGTAGTTCGATAATTCGATTTCAAACTTCAATTGAATGTACCGGGTGCAAAACAATCCGGATTGTAGTGAAACCAAAAACGATAGGATCTATTTGATAATATCTTTCCAACGAATGCGGGAAATCGAAATTTCATAGCGGGAATCGAAAGATATGTCCAGTTGAAAATTCTGAATAGTCGCTATGGAATTCAGGCCCTTAAAAATGGACATTTTACAAATGACCTCGGATTTCGACGAAACCACTTTTGTTGGATCCGCAGTGTCAAGTTATTGCTAGATTCCAAATTTCATAATTTTTTGAATCAATATGTGAGCGTGGCGAAGGAAAACGCGTTTGACCAGTTTCAGTTGATTTTAATCGACTGGAAAATGACCATTTTTCAAACGGTCTCAGAATTCGACGAAACTAGTTTTGTTAGGACCGTATCATCAATACGAAGCTAGAAAATATTTTTCTGGAATTTTTCGTGTTCGTATGTGGCCCCGGTAATTTGAAAGGTACGTTTAAAATTCAATATATAGAGTTAAATGAAAATTTAACGGAAACTAATTCAAATGATCGAATCAACCTACGAAACATATCCCATTGTGTTCGGAATGGGGGTAAACGCTATGGACCACAGGCGGTGGGCCTCGTTTCGAGGTCGTATGAAAAAGTCAACTTTAGGTTGAATTAAATAATTAAATAATAAAATAAAATAATAATAAAAAAAAATTCCTTTCTCCCCCTTATTTCCCTCTGCCCCCCCCCCCCCCAATTTCATTCGATACAGAAAAAAAAGAGGAAAAAAAAACGAAAATCGATCTCCTTCCCCGTCGATCACGCCACCGCCCTCCACCCTGCCTCGCACCCTCTCTCCCCGCCTCCTTCTTCCTGCTCTCCTCCTTCCCCCAAGGCGCCGCGACGCAAACCCCCTCCCTTCGCATCGACGGCGAACCCCCCCCCCCCCCCAGCGCCATTGAGCACCGCGAATCCCCCCCTCGCCTGACCTCCACCGCCTCCACCGTGCCGCCACCAACCCGCGACCCTCCCCCCCAGACCACGCATCACGACGGCGAAACCCCCCCCCCTCCGCCTTCGATTTTTACTGTAAGTCCCTTTCCTTTATTTACCTATTTATTTTATTTCAGTTTTATTATTTTTGTGATACCATTGTAAATAAAAATCTGAAATTAAGTTGAAATGTGAAGTAAAAATTCGATTTTTCCTTATATGAAGTAGCGAATAATAACGTGATTTTTACCCTATATATAGCAAAGTAAAAATACGATTTTTATCGTTAAAATGGTTAAATAAAAATATGGTTTTTATATTTTTAAAGTATTAAAAATATAATCTTTACTATGTAGAAGAAATAAAAATATGATTTTTATATTTTTAAAGTAATAAAAATATGGTTTTTATATTTTTAAAGTATTAAAAATATAATCTTTACTATATAGAAGATGTAAAAATATGATTTTTGGTTAGGTAGAGAGTTAAAAATATAATTTTTACATGATAGGAATATTAAAAATATCATCTTTATATGTGTAGAAAAATAAAAATGAGATTTTTATAAAGATGAAATCTTTAAATTTGAAAAGGCGAAGTCTATGTTTTTATAAAGGCGAAATCTTTATTTTAGAAAAGGCGAAATCTTTATATGGAAAATAGCGTGATAAAAATATAATTTTTATCCATATAACATAGTAGTAAAAATTCGATTTTTATATATTGAATAACGGAATAAAAGTTCGATTTTTAAATGTAGGAAGCGATTATAAAAATATGATTTTTATATATTGAACATCGAAATAAAAATGTGATTTTTATATATTGAAAAGCGAAGTAAAAATTCGACTCTTACATATGTAGTGAAAGCGGATAACGAAGGTGACAAAAAGGCGAGAACGAAGAAGCTTTATATCAAAGAGGAGTCAAGATGATTGGATAGCTATCGGTGAGAACTTCTCACCTTTCAATTTAATTTTTCTAGTTATATATATATACTAGGATGCAGACGGTGCTTAGTAGCACCCGACACAATCGTCCACAGACCATGGACTTGTTTGTTTGGTTGCATAGATTAGTTATATGATGTGATTTGAATTGGTTGTTTGGTGATTTTGATTGATGTGTGAATGGCGTGGGCCTTCACTAGACCGGGGATAAGGCTAGGCCTCGTCCCGTTTCTAGTATCGTGCCGTTACGCCGCCGAAATTTTCTAAAATAAGTTAGAAAATAAAAATATCATTTTATTGTGTAAATGAATAATAGAAATTCATATGTTGGAATAAAATGTTTTATCGTTAAAAATATAATTTTTAACGTGAGAATGAATATAGTGAATGTGAATAAATAAATATTCATTTACAAACCAGACGGTTTGTTTATGTACACCTATTTGAAGGACATTGATTGGGTCGATAAATTTTACACGTCGCCCAACAGCACAAATAAAATATGTGTTTGATTGTTTGAAACCCCACACGGGTGTTGGGATGAAATTTGAAGTTCACTCATCCTGATTGATTAAATATGTCGATCGATTGATTGACAGGCTGTTATAAGCGTTAGATATCTATATTTGATGCTTATACAGTGTAGTGCACTTTGGTTGATGGTTGATTATTTTTCAATGCTATTATATGTGTGTAATGTATGAAAATCCATATAATTAACTTTATATGGTAATTGATTGGGCCTCATTCCAATTTGAAAAATAAAGAACAACATAAAATAAAGGTTCATGTGTTGACAATACTCATCCATTGAGATTGGTCATGTGTTGAACGAAATATTTTAGTAATAAAATTTACATCTTTATCAATATAAAATAAAGTTCATGTGTTGACAGTACTCATCCATTGAGATTGGTCATGTGTTGAACGAAATATTTTGATAATAACAACTATTTTGAAAAAGAATTATTTGAAATAGAATATTCGATGATAGAAATTTATGAAGCCGTGTTGACTAGATTGACGCCATTTTGACGTGAACGATATTCATATCGATTGAAAACGATTTCGAAATGAATTTAATTGAAAACGATTTCGAAATGAATTGAATTGAAAACGATTTCGAAATGAATTGAATAGAAAACGATTTCGAAATGAATTGAATTGAAAACGATTTCGAAATGAATTGAATTAAAAACGATTTCGAAATGAATTGAATAGAAAACGATTTCGAAATGAATTGAATTGAAAACGATTTCGAAATGAATTGAATAGAAAACGATTTCGAAATGAATTGAATTGAAAACGATTTCGAAATGAATTGAATTGAAAACGATTTCGAAATGAATTGAATTGAAAACGATTTCGAAATGAATTGAATTGAAAACGATTTCGAAATGAATTGAATTGAAAACGATTTCGAAATGAATTGAATAGAAAACGATTTCGAAATGAATTGAATTGAAAACGAATTCAAATTGAACTGAAAGCGAATTGAAATGAATTCAAATTGAATTGAAATTTGAATTGAATAGAAAGGAATTTTGAAATGAATTTAAAACTATTTATATAATTCGTTTTAAATAGAAATTGACGAAATATATATTAGATATATTATATATATAATATAATGGCCTGAATAGAACGCGCCGCGCCGCGGCAGTTCGCGAATTTCGACCATTTATTTCAAACGGACATTACGGGAGATCCGACCGTCGGATTCTCCTAAAACCGGAACCGTTGGGTTCGTATCGAAAAGAGCTTTCTAAAGAATATTAGAAATTAGATATCTAACGGTTGGATTTGGAATTATGTCCAAATCAAATTTGAAAAAGGTCGCTGTAAGTGCAGTTCGATGACCGTTGATGGAAATCGACTGTACGGGCCTTGATAAAATTATTAAAAATAGCAATAATTTGTGTAAAATCATAAGAAAGGATTTAGAAAGAATTGGGATGAAAAACTCCATATTTGAAAAGATAAAAATAGATTTTTATCGAAATGAACTAGTTTTGAACTAGAATTATAATTCTATTTATTTTTAAATAAATAAATTGAATTTAAAAAGGGTTTTAAAAATAACCAGAATTTCCAATGATTGCATTGGAGTGGATTTGAATCGAAATTGTCTTCGGAGTATTTCGATGTTAGAATTCTTGATTATACAGATGTTGTTATGGAAATTTGAAAGATATATATTTATATCGTTATTTCCAATACGACATTTGTTAATCGTAGAATTTGATATTGAATATAAGCCGATATATTTTCTATCCAGAGCCTTATATTGAATATCAAATGTGATTTGGGTTTATCGTGAATGGTGTCTTCACTAACACTGTTCTTGAACCCAGTTGAGAAAAGATTAAATCTTTTTATTTAGATTTAATGAAGTGTACCAATTAAACAATATTTAATTGGAATTGAATTGGTATTGATTTTTGGGTTTATCGTGAACAGTGTTTTAAATAACACTTGTTCTTTAACCCGATAATTAATGGAATGTGATTTTGGGTTTATCGTGAACCGTGTTTTAAATGACACTGATTCTTTAACCCAGTTAAAGATTAAAACTAAGTGGAGTTTTAATGAATCTTTAATTAGATTGAAATGATCGAAAATGGAGTATCACCAGTTTTGCTCCAGGCGATGGTTAAATCTTTAATTAGATTTGAACGTGAAATGGTAATTGAATTTACCGATAACACTGTGGCGTTAGATATGAAGTATTACCAGTTTTACTTCATGGGATGAATAGGTTGGGATGGGGAAATTAAAATAAATAATTACTTCGGTAAGGTTCGCTAATCCCGACTAGTTTGAATTGAGATTCAAAAATAAAACAAAGAATAAATTCAAGGAATTTATCTTGGATAAAATTAATGGGAACCTTTTCCTATGAATGTGAAATTTAGAAACTAACTGTCAGTTAGCCAAGTAGAATGGTTTTCTGAATATTGATCTGATGTTGGTTTCGGCCTTCGGGGTTAATATTTGGGGAATTATTCTCTTGATTAATTGACGGTTAGCGATGGATGAATTGGAATGAGGCGTATGTTGTGTTTGTGTAACACTTATTTAAAATATACGCGAGTTATTCGGAAAGACCGGGTTTATCCCATTCTGAATAACTGATACGACGATAAGTCGAAGATGAAGACGATGGTCGAAGACCGGAGTTCTTCACGTCGTTTGGGTGATTTCTGGCGATCTTGATTGGGCTGTACACCCAAGAAGATGGAAACAGTTGACGATCGTCCAGATGTACTTGGAGATCGATGGATATGCGGGGTACTAGGTGCCTCCGGTTTCGTTCAGACCCAGAACGGACTTGTAAATGGACTGTGTGTCTGACATTGGATTTTAGTCCGTGCGATTGATCTCTATTAAATATATATCTGTTTGGCGGCGGAGAATTTATTCTCTTGCTTAACGCCCTTCTCTGAGACGCACGAACTCAGGGGTTATATATTGACGGATATCAAACGCATGGAGTGAATTGCCTGTGTGGCATGCCTAAGTGGCAATTGATCGAGGCTTCTGTTGAAAAGCAAAGTCTTGTGGTGATGATCAAAGCAAGGCCTTTGTGGCGTAGCTTTGTGTAACGTTTACCTCGCGTGTTTCACCCCCGGTATGAACCAAAAACGGGAGAGGACCTCAGGGAGGGCATGCGTTTCCTTCTAGCTAAAAAGTGGCGTCAGTGGTTTTACACGCCCTGACGAGTTTGACTTATGTGGTTGTTGCTGTTGCGAGGCGCCTCGGTTTGATCGGACGATCCGGGTCCGATGGAGTCATTCGTTGGCTCATTTACGCCCCAAAGGGCGGGGAAACGTAGTGTTCAGGCATAATAATCCACATCGGTGGACCGGCCCTGACGATCCAAGGCTTGCCTGCGCGCTTGCCTGAGACATGGGCTAGATTGTCTCAAATCGGTTGAGGACTATCTTTTGCCTCGGTTCATAGACGGAAATCCAATTTCCAAATACGTGACATTTGCGGTTTTAATTGTAGAACTAGTATGGTGACATAGTGGGATGGGGCGCTCATGCCGCCTATGATTGATACTTATGATTTGAAGTTGTTTTATACACTATGCACTTATACTAGTATCAAATGATTTGTTTTAAACGTATCAAGCATTCTTTGGCAGTTATAAGGGAAAACCCTATCCCCCGGCTTGCGTTGCATTGTGTGATAGGACCTGGGTCTTATAACAGCTTCATTTTTCTTTATTTAGCATTGCGCTGTTTGTTTTATGCACTGGTATTCTTGGGAGGAAACCCGTTCCGTGTTATACAGCGTGGTCCCTTGATTTACCTAACTTTAAAAATAAAGATCAATAACTGTTTTAGTTCTCACACCAGTCCCATGACTAACCTGGAGTTTATTGTTTTAACCTAAACTCTGGGTGCCCCTATTTTGACACGGGCAGCTAGTAGTTTTGGTTTTGCAGATTTATATTCACAGGATCCTGGTTTACAGCTGGAACGATATCCGGAAAGCTTTGTATCCGTATATCTCCTTCAGTTGTGTATTATATTATTTTCCGCTGCAATGTTTTTAAATGTAATTTAAATCTCTGATATTTCTGTGTAATATTTATTTGTTTATACTCTGTATATCCTTGTATTCTGATGCATTGTTGTAATATACAATGAAATGTTCTTTTATATGCGTTCTATTTTGTCGTGTTCTCAAACGATAGGGCGTTTCGAACGGTCTGGGTCGGTTTAGCAACTGGTTCGGACCGAGCGAAATTCCTTGCCGTCACAGTTGGTATCGGAGCTTTGGTTTACAGAGCTCGAGAACAAGACACATTAGAACCATACGAAAGAATTCATCAGAAATTGGATTAGTAATATCCAATGAGAATGACTCGTTAGAGATGGGATCAGTAGTATCCTAGAACGAGTGTGTAGAGTAAATTTTTAAAATAAAAGTGAAAACAAATTTTGTTTTGAAAAGTTAAATCAATTATTCATATTTGATTATTTATCTATATTGATTAGGACAGTCCAGTATATAAAGATTTCGCATATACGCCTTGCAAACGTGTATTTGAAGTTTTAATATACTGGATAGATATAGAATCACACTCTAGTCGCCCGGAGATGATGTTGATAATGACCATGGCATCATCAATATTTATGTTCGTGCTCCGAATGTGTAATATCTATATATTTCCTATTGACTGGTGTGAGAACCAAAATTAGATAGGGCCTATTGTTGTGATTTGGCATCAAAAATTTGTTTTTTGTATATGTATCAAAATTATGAATTTGAAACTCTAATTCACTAATTGATTGATGTTTGTGTTGATTGTTTATTTGTTTGCTAATTTTTAGTCATTTAGCCTAATTGAACCAAATATTGAATTGTATTGAAAATTGGTCGCATTTGCTTGCATATACATATACTTATATTGAACAGGTCATAGCAAGGAGGCTAGAGCAGAGAATAAAATTTGTTTGCCCGACAAATAGGTACATGTTTACTACATAATTTACTGTTTTGTTTGGGTGATGATGATTTTATGAGCCTATTGGCTAGCCGCTTGGCTTTTTCTTTTTCTTTTTGAGATCTGAACGACCGGGGAAGCTATTTGAAATTCCCCGATGCTCCCGGTGCAGGGGAGGTTATGGCGAAATTTTTCGAAAATTTAGGGTGTTAGCCAAATTTTTGAAATTTTGAAAATTCTCAGAAGCTAAAGAGTTGGAGAATGGAAGCCTGATCGAACATAGAGCTTATTAATCAAACCACTTTCGACTTTGTTCCTTTTCGGGGACGAAAAGTTTTAAGTGGGGGAGATTGTAATAACCCGGAAAATCTGGGCCAGTTTAAAATTTTTATTTTGGCGATTTTAGCGAATTTTGATTATTTAAAATGAATTATTTTAAATAATATCGACGAGAAATTTATTTTGAATAGAATTCGAACGTATATATTATACGCGTCGTCGTTAGAATATAAATATTTATATATAATTATAAATAGAATTGAAAATGGCGCGGTAGTTCGATAATTCGATTTCAAACTTCAATTGAATGTACCGGGTGCAAAACAATCCGGATTGTAGTGAAACCAAAAACGATAGGATCTATTTGATAATATCTTTCCAACGAATGCGGGAAATCGAAATTTCATAGCGGGAATCGAAAGATATGTCCAGTTGAAAATTCTGAATAGTCGCTATGGAATTCAGGCCCTTAAAAATGGACATTTTACAAATGACCTCGGATTTCGACGAAACCACTTTTGTTGGATCCGCAGTGTCAAGTTATTGCTAGATTCCAAATTTCATAATTTTTCGAATCAATATGTGAGCGTGGCGAAGGAAAACGCGTTTGACCAGTTTTAGTTGATTTTAATCGACTGGAAAATGACCATTTTTCAAACGGTCTCAGAATTCGACGAAACTAGTTTTGTTAGGACCGTATCGTCAATACGAAGCTAGAAAATATTTTTCTGGAATTTTTCGTGTTCGTATGTGGCCCCGGTAATTTGAAAGGTACGTTTAAAATTCAATATATAGAGTTAAATGAAAATTTAACGGAAACTGATTCAAATGATCGAATCAACCTACGAAACATATCCCATTGTGTTCGGAATGGGGGTAAAACGCTATGGACCACAGGCGGTGGGCCTCGTTTCGAGGTCGTATGAAAAAGTCAACTTTAGGTTGAATTAAATAATTAAATAATAAAAAAAATTCCTTTCTCCCCCTTATTTCCCTCTGGCCCCCCCGATTTCATTCGATACAGAAAAAAAAGAGAAAAAAAAAACGAAAATCGATCTCCTTCCCCGTCGATCACGCCACCGCCCTCCACCCTGCCTCGCACCCTCTCTCCCCGCCTCCTTCTTCCTGCTCTCCTCCTTCCCCCAAGGCGCCGCGACGCAAACCCCCTCCCCTCCCTTCGCATCGACGGCGAAACCCCCCCCCCAAGCGCCATTGAGCACCGCGAAGCCCCCCCCCCCCCCCCGCCTGACCTCCACCGCCTCCACCGTGCCGCCACCAACCCGCGACCCTCCCCCCCAGACCACGCATCACGACGGCGAAACCCCCCCCCCCTCCGCCTTCGATTTTTACTGTAAGTCCCTTTCCTTTATTTACCTATTTATTTTATTTCAGTTTTATTATTTTTGTGATACCATTGTAAATAAAAATCTGAAATTAAGTTGAAATGTGAAGTAAAAATTCGATTTTTCCTTATATGAAGTAGCGAATAATAACGTGATTTTTATCCTATATATAGCAAAGTAAAAATACGATTTTTATCGTTAAAATGGTTAAATAAAAATATGGTTTTTATATTTTTAAAGTATTAAAAATATAATCTTTACTATATAGAAGAAATAAAAATATGATTTTTATATTTTTAAAGTAATAAAAATATGGTTTTTATATTTTTAAAGTATTAAAAATATAATCTTTACTATATAGAAGATGTAAAAATATGATTTTTGGTTAGGTAGAGAGTTAAAAATATAATTTTTACATGATAGGAATATTAAAAATATCATCTTTATATGTGTAGAAAAATAAAAATGAGATTTTTATAAAGATGAAATCTTTAAATTTGAAAAGGTGAAGTCTATGTTTTTATAAAGGCGAAATCTTTATTTTAGAAAAGGCGAAATCTTTATATGGAAAATAGCGTGATAAAAATATAATTTTTATCCATATAACATAGTAGTAAAAATTCGATTTTTATATATTGAATAACGGAATAAAAGTTCGATTTTTAAATGTAGGAAGCGATTATAAAAATATGATTTTTATATATTGAACATCGAAATAAAAATGTGATTTTTATATATTGAAAAGCGAAGTAAAAATTCGATTCTTACATATGTAGTGAAAGCGGATAACGAAGGTGACAAAAAGGCGAGAACGAAGAAGCTTTATATCAAAGAGGAGTCAAGATGATTGGATAGCTATCGGTGAGAACTTCTCACCTTTCAATTTAATTTTTCTACTTATATATATATACTAGGATGCAGACGGTGCTTAGTAGCACCCGACACAATCGTCCACAGACCATGGACTTGTTTGTTTGGTTGCATAGATTAGTTATATGATGTGATTTGAATTGGTTGTTTGGTGATTTTGATTGATGTGTGAATGGCGTCGGCCTTCACTAGACCGGGGATAAGGCTAGGCCTCGTCCCGTTTCTAGTATCGTGCCGTTATGCCGCCGAAATTTTCTAAAATAAGTTAGAAAATAAAAATATCATTTTATTGTGTAAATGAATAATAGAAATTCATATGTTGGAATAAAATGTTTTATCGTTAAAAATATAATTTTTAACGTGAGAATGAATATAGTGAATGTGAATAAATAAATATTCATTTACAAACCAGACGGTTTGTTTATGTACACTTATTTGAAGGACATTGATTGGGTCGATAAATTTTACACATCGCCCAACAGCACAAATAAAATATGTGTTTGATTGTTTGAAACCCCACACGGGTGTTGGGATGAAATTTGAAGTTCACTCATCCTGATTGATTAAATATGTCGATCGATTGATTGACAGGCTGTTATAAGCGTTAGATATCTATATTTGATGCTTATACAGTGTAGTGCACTTTGGTTGATGATTGATTATTTTTCAATGCTATTATATGTGTGTAATGTATGAAAATCCATATAATTAACTTTATATGGTAATTGATTGGGCCTCATTCCAATTTGAAAAATAAAGAACAACATAAAATAAAGGTTCATGTGTTGACAGTACTCATCCATTGAGATTGGTCATGTGTTGAACGAAATATTTTAGTAATAAAATTTACATCTTTATCAATATAAAATAAAAGTTCATGTGTTGACAGTACTCATCCATTGAGATTGGTCATGTGTTGAACGAAATATTTTGATAATAACAACTATTTTGAAAAAGAAATATTTGAAATAGAATATTCGATGATAGAAATTTATGAAGCCGTGTTGACTAGATTGACGCCATTTTGACGTGAACGATATTCATATCGATTGAAAACGATTTCGAAATGAATTGAATTGAAAACGATTTCGAAATGAATTGAATTGAAAACGATTTCGAAATGAATTGAATAGAAAACGATTTCGAAATGAATTGAATTGAAAACGATTTCGAAATGAATTGAATTGAAAACGATTTCGAAATGAATTGAATAGAAAACGATTTCGAAATGAATTGAATTGAAAACGATTTCGAAATGAATTGAATAGAAAACGATTTCGAAATGAATTGAATTGAAAACGATTTCGAAATGAATTGAATTGAAAACGATTTCGAAATGAATTGAATTGAAAACGATTTCGAAATGAATTGAATTGAAAACGATTTCGAAATGAATTGAATTGAAAACAATTTCGAAATGAATTGAATTGAAAACGATTTCGAAATGAATTGAATAGAAAACGATTTCGAAATGAATTGAATTGAAAACGAATTCAAATTGAACTGAAAGCGAATTGAAATGAATTCAAATTGAATTGAAATTTGAATTGAATAGAAAGGAATTTTGAAACGAATTTAAAACTATTTATATAATTCGTTTTAAATAGAAATCGACGAAATATATATTATATATATTATATATATAATATAATGGCCTGAATAGAACGCGCCGCGCCGCGGCAGTTCGCGAATTTCGACCATTTATTTCAAACGGACATTACGGGAGATCTGACCGTCGGATTCTCCTAAAACCGGAACCGTTGGGTTCGTATCGAAAAGAGCTTTCTAAAGAATATTAGAAATTAGAAATCTAACGGTTGGATTTGGAATAATGTCCAAATCAAATTTGAAAAAGGTCGCTGTAAGTGCAGTTCGATGACCGTTGATGGAAATCGACTGTACGGGCCTTGATAAAATTATTAAAAATAGCAATAATTTGTGTAAAATCATAAGAAAGGATTTAGAAAGAATTGGGATGAAAAACTCCATATTTGAAAAGATAAAAATAGATTTTTATCGAAATGAACTAGTTTTGAACTAGAATTATAATTCTATTTATTTTTAAATAAATAAATTGAATTTAAAAAGGGTTTTAAAAATAACCAGAATTTCCAATGATTGCATTGGAGTGGATTTGAATCGAAATTGTCTTCGGAGTATTTCGATGTTAGAATTCGTGATTATACAGATGTTGTTATGGAAATTTGAAAGATATATATTTATATCGTTATTTCCAATACGACATTTGTTAATCGTAGAATTTGATATTGAATATAAGCCGATATATTTTCTATCCAGAGCCTTATATTGAATATCAAATGTGATTTGGGTTTATCGTGAATGGTGTCTTCACTAACACTGTTCTTAAACCCAGTTGAGAAAAGATTAAATCTTTTTATTTAGATTTAATGAAGTGTACCAATTAAACAATATTTAATTGGAATTGAATTGGTATTGATTTTTGGGTTTATCGTGAACAGTGTTTTAAATAACACTTGTTCTTTAACCCGATAATTAATGGAATGTGATTTTGGGTTTATCGTGAACCGTGTTTTAAATGACACTGATTCTTTAACCTAGTTAAAGATTAAAACTAAGTGGAGTTTTAATGAATCTTTAATTAGATTGAAATGATCGAAAATGGAGTATCACCAGTTTTGCTCCAGGAGATGGTTAAATCTTTAATTAGATTTGAACGTGAAATGGTAATTGAATTTACCGATAACACTGTGGCGTTAGATATGAAGTATTACCAGTTTTACTTCATGGGATGAATAGGTTGGGATGGGGAAATTAAAATAAATAATTACTTCGGTAAGGTTCGCTAATCCCGACTAGTTTGAATTGAGATTCAAAAATAAAACAAAGAATAAATTCAAGGAATTTATCTTGGATAAAATTAATGGGAACCTTTTCCTATGAATGTGAAATTTAGAAACTAACTGTCAGTTAGCCAAGTAGAATGGTTTTCTGAATATTGATCTGATGTTGGTTTCGGCCTTCGGGGTTAATATTTGGGGAATTATTCTCTTGATTAATTTACGGTTAGCGATGGATGAATTGGAATGAGGCGTATGTTGTGTTTGTGTAACACTTATTTAAAATATACGCGAGTTATTCGGAAAGACCGGGTTTATCCCATTCTGAATAACTGATACGACGATAAGTCGAAGATGAAGACGATGGTCGAAGACCGGAGTTCTTCACGTCGTTTGGGTGATTTCTGATGATCTTGATTGGGCTGTACACCCAAGAAGATGGAAACAGTTGGCGATCGTCCAGATGTACTTGGAGATCGATGGATATGCGGGGTACTAGGTGCCTCCGGTTTCGTTCAGACCCAGAACGGACTTGTAAATGGACTGTGTGTCTGACATTGGATTTTAGTCCATGCGATTGATCTCTATTAAATATATATCTGTTTGGCGGCGGAGAATTTATTCTCTTGCTTAACGCCCTTCTCTGAGACGCACGAGCTCAGGGGTTATATATTGAGGGATATCAAATGAATGGAGTGAATTGCCTGTGTGGCATGCCTAAGTGGCAATTGATCGAGGCTTCTGTTGAAAAGCAAAGTCTTGTGGTGATGATCAAAGCAAGGCCTTTGTGGCGTAGCTTTGTGTAACGTTTACCTCGCGTGTTTCACCCCCGGTATGAACCAAAAACGGGAGAGGACCTCAGGGAGGGCATGCGTTTCTTTCTAGCTAAAAAGTGGCGTCAGTGGTTTTACACGCCCTGACGAGTTTGACTTATGTGGTTGTTGCTGTTGCGAGGCGCCTCGGTTTGATCGGACGATCCGGGTCCGATGGAGTCATTCGTTGGCTCATTTACGCCCCAAAGGGCGGGGAAACGTAGTGTTCAGGCATAATAATCCACATCGGTGGACCGGCCCTGACGATCCAAGGCTTGCCTGCGCGCTTGCCTGAGACATGGGCTAGATTGTCTCGAATCGGTTGAGGACTATCTTTTGCCTCGGTTCATAGACGGAAATCCAATTTCCAAATACGTGACATTTGCGGTTTTAATTGTAGAACTAGTATGGTGACATAGTGGGATGGGGCGCTCATGCCGCCTATGATTGATACTTATGATTTGAAGTTGTTTTATACACTATGCACTTATACTAGTATTAAATGATTTGTTTTAAACGTATCAAGCATTCTTTGGCTGTTATAAGGGAAAACCCTATCCCCCGGCTTGCGTTGCATTGTGTGATAGGACCTGGGTCTTATAACAGCTTCATTTTTCTTTATTTAGCATTGCGCTGTTTGTTTTATGCACTGGTATTCTTGGGAGGAAACCCGTTCCGTGTTATACGGCGTGGTCCCTTGATTTACCTAACTTTAAAAATAAAGATCAATAACTGTTTTAGTTCTCACACCAGTCCCATGACTTACCTGGAGTTTATTGTTTTAACCTAAACTCTGGGTGCCCCTATTTTGACACGGGCAGCTAGTAGTTTTGGTTTTGCAGATTTATATTCACAGGATCCTGGTTTACAGCTGGAACGATATCCGGAAAGCTTTATATCCGTATATCTCCTTCAGTTGTGTATTATATTATTTTCCGCTGCGATGTTTTTAAATGTAATTTAAATCTCTGATATTTCTGTGTAATATTTATTTGTTTATACTCTGTATATCCTTGTATTCTGATGCATTGTTGTAATATACAATGAAATGTTCTTTTATATGCGTTCTATTTTGTCGTGTTCTCAAACGATAGGGCGTTTCGAACGGTCTGGGTCGGTTTAGCGACTGGTTCGGACCGAGCGAAATTCCTTGCCGTCACAGCTATCTATTGTGTAGGGTTTGAGGATTTCTGTTCTTGGCATTAAGTTTGAGTGTGACGCGTATGATACTAGTTTTTATGGGTAACGGGCTTATTCTAGGGATGGATTCACTGACCATGTATGGTGCCATCCTTGACTTTGTGAGGAGATTTGTTAGGCTTTTGACATGCCATGGTAGGACTCTCGAGATTTCTTACGACCTACGAGGGTCAGTCATGCTTAGTTTCTTGGATTCCCTAGATGCTTTTGTTGACGATCTCAGTTTGGTGTCTATAGTTAGAGACTTTCCAGACATATTAACGGAGGTGAGAGGGCCACCTCCCAGGCACGAGATAGATTTCCGGATATACTTGATGGATAATTCTAAGCTTGTTGTGTTGCTAGTGCACCATATGGATCCGAGAGGGGGAAAAGAGCTTAGTAAGAAAGTGAGTGAGTTGTTCAAGAAATGGTTTATTAGACGGAGCATTACTATGTGGGGAGCACCAGTCGTCCTTGCAACTAAGGCGGATGGCTCTCTCTGTCTATGTGTGGATTACATATAATTGTATAATCCAACGAATAAGAATAGACACCCACTCCCATGGATAGGTGACTTGTTTGATCAGTTAGTTGGAGTTTAGTTTTCTCGCAGTTGGATTTAGCTACAGGTTTTCATCAGCTTAGGGTGACGGATGACAACTTAGACAAGATTATTTTTAAGACAACCGACATATTCTTTGAGTGGTTGGTTATGCCTTTTCGACTAGCCAATGCACTAGCGTATTTTATGGATTTGATGAGCCAGGTATTTAGAGAGTACCTGAACGAGTTTGTGGTGGTATTCGTTTATGATATCTTGGTATTCTCGAGGAGCGAGGAGGAGCACTCCTTGCACTTAGGAGGTAGAGGTCCTCCGCATTCTCCATGTATATCAGTTGTAGGTGAAGTTTTCCAAATTCCACTTTTGGCAGAAGGAAGTAAGATTCTTGGGGAATGCTATCTCTAGTGATGATATAATAGTGGATCCCGCTTAAGTTATCGCAGTATAGGATTGGAAATCCCCCAAGAGTGCGACAGAGGTGAGGAGATTTTGAGGTTTTGCGGGATATTATTGGAAGTTCATTAAGGATTTTGCACGGATTTCAGTTTTGCTTACCCATCTTACAAAGAAGAATCTAGTTTTTGCTTGGGATGTGGATTACGAAGATGCATTCTTGAGATTGAAGAGGGCTCTCACATCGACTCCAGTATTGACTCTTCCTAATGGTACAAAGATGTTCACTGTATATGTATGCTTAGGGCATGGGTTTAAGAGCGGTGCTTATGCAGTAGGGTAGGGTTATCTACTACTGGATTAGGATGTTGAGGGTACATGAGAAGATCTACCCTACCTATGATTTGGAGATAGCGACGATAGCTTTTGCGGTTAACTCTTAGAGGCATTATTTATTAGGTGAGAAATTTGAGCTTTATATAGATCATAAGTCCAAAAGTACTTGTTCTCGCAAAAAGATCTTAATTTCCAACAGCAACGCTGGATGAAGTTCCTTGCGTCTTATGACTTCGAGATAGCATATACCCTGGGGAAGGGGAATGCAGTGAAAGATGCATTGATTAGGCAGAGAATGACTTTGAGTCCATTGTTCATAGGGTGGAGGAGTATGGAGTTTACCTCATCATTCAATTTTAGACCATCTACGAATTATGCATCAGGATTATTGGCATCATAGGACGTGTGACTTACTCCTATGGAGCGCACTGGATCCAGTAAGCGCGAGGATCAACAGTTAGCAGATATCATGGACCGACTCAATAGAGGAGCGACCTGTAGTCACCATGCTAGGTATTCTTTGGATGAGAGACGGTGGCTATATCGTGATGGGAGATTGTGTATTTCTCAATTTGATGATTTGTTGAGATTGGTTTTAGAGGAGGCTCATCACTCTCGGATGACTATCCATCTGGGTCGTGATAAGATGTATAGAGACATGAGGAGGTTTTTTCATTGGATTGGGATGAAGAAAGATGCGACAGAGTATGAAGCTCGGTGTATGACTTGTCAGCAAGTGAAGGCTGAGCCAAGGAAGTCTGGTGGATTGCTTTAGCCTCTATATATGCCATAGTGGAAGTGGGAGAGCATCTCAACGGACTTTATATATAGGTTGCCCAAATCGAGGAATGGCAAGGGCAACATTAGTATTTGGGTTATAGCCAATAGGTTGACCAAGAGCACTCACTTTATCCCGATTAAGAGTAAGCAGACGGTATCTTGGTTGGCATCAGTGTATCTTAGAGAGATCGTCCAATTTCATGAAGTTCCCTCCAGTATTTTTAGTGATCGAGACCCCATCTTTACGAGCGAGTTTTGGAGGATCCTGTACGAGGCGTTAGGAACATAACTACGACTTAACACTGCCTATCACCCTCAGACAGATGGACAAATGGAGACGGTTAATAGGATTATTGAGGGTTTATTATGGTTGTGTATCCTAGTCTTTGGAGGGACTTGGGATGAGCATCTTCCATTAGTATAGTTCACATATAATAATAGCTATCAAACGAGTATTGGTATGGATCCATTCGAGGCATTATATGGAAGATCCTATAGATCACCTACTTCTTAGTGGGAGTCCACGAACAGACTTCTACTTAGACCTGAGATAGTTAGAGAGAACTCAGAGAAGATAGATTTGATTCGGAGGTGGATGAAGGCAGCTCAAGACAGACAAAAGTCATATGCAGATCAGCAAAGGACAGACCTAGAGTTCGAGGTAGGAGACTTGGTTTTTGTTAAAGTGTCATCTTTGAGGAGTGTTGTTTGGTTGGGCTCAGTGAGGAGCTTGGCACCGAGGTTCGTAGGGTCATTCCCTACAGTAGAGAGGATATGTTACACGACCTACGGAGTTAGAATACATGAGAGACTGACAAGAGTTCATGATGTATTCCATGTTTCGCACTTGCATGAGTGCTTACATGATTCTGCGGTGGTAGTAGAGCCGAGTAATCTATAGGATATCGAATTAGAGAGGGAGATATCAGTCAGGAGAGTTCCTACTTGGATACTAGGATCTGACGTGAAGAAGCTATGGAATAAAGAGATCAAGATAGTTAAGATTCACTGGGGAGAGGACAACGACGAAGCGACTTGGGAACCAAAGGATAGGATTCACACTTCTTTTCCGTTTCTCTTTGAGAGTACACTCTTAATCTTTTCCTAAGCTTTGAATTTGAATCTATTTCATATCATTTGAATCATAAGTCTTAGATAAAAGCCTATGGATGATAGGAAATGGTTTTAAACATGTAAATAGAACATGTTATAATTGAATGGTTCACGTGGTTGCAAGTATTTGCTAGTAGATGTAGTGGATGCATGTACACACACTAGGCACTAGTTAGATATCAGAAAAACCAGGGCACTTATACAATTTCATGCGGATGCGTGTGCATTTTAATTTATTTTAAATATGGATGAAAAATGGTTGATTCATCACTGTGATGTTGCATTTTGATGAATGGTTGTTGCTCATATATAGAATTTTATTTGTATCATTAGTGTACCTTTGCATGCATATTGGATGCATGACACATGCATAAATTGCATTAACGAGGTCAACTGAATTAATAGACCGCCTGATTTTTGCATTAGCTTGGGGACATATACACAACACATTTGCATATGTTCATGAAAGCCATTAGAACATCTAAGGACAATGGATGCCAGTGGTTGACAGGTGTAGATGATGGTTGATAACATTTATAACATTCTTTTAGCCTTGGAGATTTCGAGGATGAAATCCTTTAACGAGGGAAGAATGTAACAACCCGAATTTTAATAAACTATAATTAAATGTAAAAGATTAATAAACTAAATATTAATCAAAATAATATTCAAAATTAGAACAGGACTAGCACCATTGGGGTGTAATTTTATGATCAAAATGGACACTTGATTTGATAAAAACGGAGTTAAAATGAATTAGTTATGAATTAAAGAAGAATTTAGAAAATTAAGATAAACAAACGGCAACTGAGCGACCCAGCTCACATGGGTTGACACGTGGTCGACCAAGGCTAAGGTCGAGTAAATTGTGTGCCTTAATCTGCACGTAAGGTAGAGAACATTTATTATTTCTACATCGTTATTTTGCCGAGTTGGCTAAATTTTTTTGGTTTATTGAACTAAGGGATGATGTGGCACCTTCTTATTGGCGAATGATATGGCTGGACCAAATCTAATCTTGGATTTGGACGGCTGAGGGCATCCAGTAAACCCTATAAACAGACTAGCAGAGTCTCTCGCATTTCTTTACATCCATTCTCTCTTCTTCTTCCCTAGGCCTATCCTCAAAATTATAAAGGGCCAAATAATTAAATTTTTATGGGGATAAAGAAGTTATTAAGTTTTGAATATTTTTTTCTATAAATACTTCTAGAGGCGGATGTTCTCCTAGATTTAAGAAGAAGGCCACATGGGAAGCTTTGTTCATCAGATCTATGAGTTTTTATGTAATTTTTAGATTAGTTATTTGTGTAGGAATGTTTAGGCAGTTAAGTAGTTTTAGTTTGCAAGTTTTATGTTATAGTTATTTACAGTATTTATATATTTAGTTTTCTATAAATTACAGTAGTTTATTTACGGTCTATGCCTATTTCTTTCCAGTTGTTTATTATTTATAAATAATTCTCCTTCTTCTTATCTCATCTTTGTTATAGCTTATTTATTGTTATGCTTATGCCTATCTTACTTGCTTTTGTTTATTATTGAGTCCAGGCATTACGAGTAGCCTAGACCGTTTCCCTTTACTTTTAGCGTTGAGTCTAGACTGAAAAGAGCGTAGGCCTTTACCGTTATTTTGCGTTAAATTGAAATAATTTTGGAATTGAATAAAAAGGAGTTTTTTCGGTATACTAAAACTGATTAGGTATTGTAATTATATTGGACTGTAAATTGGGGATAAAACCTTAATATGTAGTTGGAGAACATGTAAGCCGGAATAAAGTGAACTTAATTGAATATTAAGTAACTTGGGAATAGTTTGTACAAAAGAGAATAACAATAATTAGAAATACTAATACAACCTTGGAATATAACATGTGGTTATATTGGCCTTATTAATAAACTTAAATTGTGTTAAGTTAAAATCGATAAATTTAATATGCTAAGATAGATGGAGTCCATCCCAACAGCGTGAGGCTGATTAGGGAAGATAAATGACTCTTAGATTAGGTCTGTTCTGGCAGTGTGGGGATGATTGGGGGAAGATAAGAGGTGCAATAACATATTGAAATCCTTTTTTAGGTTCATTCCGGCTGCATGGGGTTGATTGGGGAAGAAAAGAGGCCTAATAAAATAATGAATGGGGACTAAGTCTAGGGGTGACTTGTGTCAATTGCATTTTTGTTTGGGAACCCATATCAATCAGTATCCCTTTTTATGTCTCGCACTAGGTAGAGGTTAGTGCATGCTTTACTAAACTGGATAGTAAGTGGTTCAAATGAAGTGGGTACAGGTGCGTTTCAGTGGGACAATGAGTGTGCATTGTGTCGACTGGGGAAGATAAGCCGTTGTAACACATGTGATTAACGGCTATGTCCTTTTAGTTGATGGGATCGGGATTGATAACTCTAAATCCCATAGCTGGCATTGGTTATCACATTATGGGTATAGGAGCCAATCGACGGGTAGAAATTAGGTGAAGCCTAATTATTATACATTGGTAGTTGGTGCAACACTTTTTGTATAAGAATGAGAAGCCTACTTTATGCGTGTTTATCCTACCTGTTATTTCATTTATGCTTTTATGTATATTGCTCTTAGAACTGTTCATTTGTTTAAATGCTTCATTAACTTATGCTTATACTAAAAATTACTAGAACTCACCAGACTTATATTTGATCATGTTTGTTTTCTCTTTCTCTCTTCCTCCCCCCTCCCCTCAAATTTCATGAGGTGGAGAGTCTCAGTAGAGATTCTTGATTATTCAGTTTAGCTTGGATTTCGACTCTTTCCAGATTCATGTATTGGTTCACTTCGTGTTTTCTGATTGTTGTATTGACATATGAGAGAGATGGTTTTTATGGTTTTACTTATGTACTCTGATATTTTCCACGAGACAAAATATTGGTTTATGATGATGACTATCTGGTATTTTGAAATGTAAAAAGTATTGTGATTTGACAAGCATATTTAAAAAATATTTTTAAATTTTCTGTTGTGTTTTATATTTATGTCTTGTGAATTTTAGTCTCTGTGCTGTTACTTTATATCTAAGTGTTTCATAAAGCTTAATGCATCCTCATATGGGCGACGTTAAATGTAATAAGCCAAATTCCGATAGACCAAGTTTTTGTTCAAAATTTCACTCTGTTAAAACTCGAATTGGCTTGTCTGGTATCCTGTAGAAAAGATAGAGACATTAAATATATTAGAGCTCAGAAAATGTCTCACAGCGGAATGGAATAAAATATAGTATAATCAAATATAGCCTTACCAAAATAATAATATTGGCTAACCCGCATTCAGAGCTATCATATCTCTGCTATAAACCTAACCTGTGAGTGCGTTATGAGGAGGGGGTCAGAACACAATTTCTGGTGACTAGACTAAATTACACAATCTGAAATAGCCCTATGTATACCGTTCAGTTATATAACTTATTTACTAGGTTGTTTGGGTTAATAGCACTCAAGGCTTTACACATACGTTGTACCCATCTACTTCCCAGAAGATTAACCTGATATAGCATATATGTAGTTACCCCTAATATCAATGTACTTCCCATGGTACCCTTCTCGCACGGTCTCCATCGTCATGCCACGGAATCATATGCAACTCTCATCTTGTGCCGGAGCGATGTATGGATCTCTGTAAAACTATGCCACATATGAAACTCTAATCATACGCCGGAGCTACGTATAAATCTCCATAAAACTACACCGCGTTCCGCACAAAACTACCATCATCATGCTAGGTAAGCCTACGGACCACCATTTCCAAACTCCTCAGCCAAGCTCGATCTTAACATGGAGTAATGCCCTAGCATCTACGATACACCATCCGGTGCGGCATGCATGTATCCTTATACGTATGTACTGTCTACCATACCCCGAGTTCCGTAATAGGGCTACATCTAAATGCATGGAACTCGGTCCGGAGCTTTTCCATATCTGTATAGGTTTGCTAAAGAGGCCCAACGTACAAATACCTAAACTATGGTCTGCATTTCTATGGTGGCAACAGTCCCACCTCGACCCCTCCCTCAATTAATGAAAGACTACATTAAGAGATAAGTGATGTTCCCCTAGCAAACAATCTACATCCAAATTGGTGTTTCTCTCAACCAAAGTTTCGATAGTGAAAGATCAATGGTCTGTTGGTTTAGCTCTAGTCTTTCCACATGACATTAACTACCGATGACAGGTACCCGATGATTATTATCCTTTATTTGGTCCTGACCAGCCACTCTGTAGGAAAATCACCGAATCACCCCGATTCCACCCAACAGCCTTTTGACTTCCAAACTACCGCTGCAGTTAAGGTATACCCATGCGTGTGGTTTCGCACAGACCCAACCTTTGCGGGTACAGCCTGAGCATTGCCATTGCACAAAGGACCACCACGGAGTACCCTACAAGTTCTTCGGAAGTCGCATGCTTCCTTCCAGTCCCACAGAGCCAACAAGTAGAATATCAACATAATAATCAGACGGACGTGCTCCTCTCGTGCCTGTAGGCACCAGATGATCTACCCTATTGGGTTCTTCACCTTCAGACGTGCGGACTGGTCCAAGCGCATCACACAGACGTGTTGTTAGACCCTATGTCTTAACGTTTAATTACGTTCTTGCTCTACCTCATCTGATTTCCAGTTAACTTGGTTATTTCCAATCATATTAACTTTTTATTCAAGTTACCAAGTTCTCTCTGATCCCCTTATATCTCTAAGGAATGAACCCCTCTTGCTTATTAATTTCAGTTATATAACTTAACCCATTTAAGTTCATTAATAAGCCCCTAACATATTATTCCCTAGATTGTAATTCAAGGTCTGTAATCTACAATCTTCTTACATTATTACTGAGTCATTCATCATCCAATTTCAGGTTCACTACTACAAAACAGGTCGTTTGTTTCAGTTGTTTACCCCTGTTGCTCTGTTCAGCAAACGAAGCAAATAAAGGCGATGCAATGGACCAAAAATTGTTGCTTTGGATAATGAACCGAAGCAACATGCGTCATTTGCTTTGGTTCTTTGAACAATTGAAGCAGTTGACCAAAACTTTTTCTTTGATCATACACTTCTATTGCTTCTATTTAACAACCGAAGCAAATATTAAATTTGAACAAAATAATAATAATACCATTTCAGGCATTTAACCTAAAACAGTACCAAATAACATTTTAAAAATTTATGTTTACAACAATTTTTGTATAAACATACGTATAAATCATATCCAAAATTATACACTGGATGTTCATTAAAATACATGGATCATTTGTTACAATTCTCAAAAAATCACTTTAAATATCCTACTACGCCTGGTTCTTTGTCCCAAGTAGCTGACAATGTTTAATGGAAGCAGATATGGCAATGATTGCTTGCAAACAAATAGTCATTGATACAATTATTAATAAAGTCCAGCTACCTGTTACAAGAATAAAATGAACACATTGACATTAAGCAAACATGTAAATATGAAGGCTAAACATGAAATACATGATTCAAGAGCAAACTGGAAACATACCTATAACGACCTGAACTTCCCAGGTCTCTGAAGAGAAGAGAAAGAACGGATTGTCTTAGAACACGACAAATCAGAACACAAACAAAAGAACATTTCATTGATTATTACAACAGTTACATCAGAGCACAAGAATATAACAGAGTATGAATAATCTATATATCAGAAAATATCAGAAATTAAAATACATTACATAGCAGCGGAAAAATAATACATAACACAGCTTAAAGAATTATACGAATACAGAGCATTCCGAATATAGCTCTGGTTGTAAACCAGGATCCTATGAATATAATATCTACAAAACCAAAACTACTAGATGCCCGTGTGGAAAATAGGGGCACCCGGAGTTTAGGTTAAAATAATAAACTCCAGGTCAGTCATGTGACTGGTGTGAGAACAAAAACAGTTTATTAAAACTTTACTTTAAATAGAGTAAATCAAGGGACCACGCCGTATAACACGGAACGGGTTTCCTCCCAAGAATATCAGTGCATATAACAAAACAGCGCAATGCTTTTTGAAAAATGAAGCTATTATAAGACCCAAGTCCCATCACACAATGCAACACAAGCCAAAGGATAGGGTTTTCCCTTATAATAGCCAAATATTCTTGGTACGTTTAAAAACAAATCCTTTGATACTATTATAAGTGCATAGTGTGTAAAATAATTTCAAATATAAATGTATCAATCATAGGCGGCATGGGTACCATCTATCATGTCACCATACTGGGCTCTACAATTAAAACCGAAATGTCATGTATTGGAAATTGGATTCCGTCTATGAGTCGAGGCCAGGGATGGCTCCTCACTGCTTTGAGACACTCCAGTAAATGTCTCAGGACTACACACTCTGGGCAACCCTTGGATCGGTTGGGCCGATCCTCTCTTACGTTTGAGGATTGGCAATTCCTGAACATATGTTTCCCCGCCCTATGGGGCGTAAATGAGCCAGAAAGAAACATCATGCTCTCCCAACGGTCCGATCCCCTTTTTGACTCATACCGAGGTGTGAGGCTTGCGAATTAACGCTATACACAAAGCTATGCCCTTTAAAGTCGTGCTTGATCATTTGCATCTCAACATGCCACACAGGCAATTCACGTCATGCGACTAATGTCTATCGATATATAATCTCTGAGCTCGTACGTCTCAAAGAAGGATGTTAAGCAAGAGAATAAATTTTCTGCCACCAAACAGATATATATTTAATAGAGATCAATCAACACAGAATAAAATCCAATGTCAGACACACATCCATTTACAAGTTCGTTCTGGGTCTGAACGAAACCGGAGACACCTTATTCTTCGTCCCATATGTCCAATATAGGAGAGAGGTCCTCGCATATCCTGTCGATCTCCAAGTACGTCTGGACGATCACAATTTATTACCTTGTCTTGGTTGTACAACCCAATCAAGACATCAGTAATCATCCAAACGATGTGAAGACCTCCGGTCTTCAACCACCGTCTTCATCGTCAACTTATCGTCGAATCAATTATTCAGAATGGGTATAAACCCGGCCTTTCTGAATAATTCGCATATATAATAAATAAGTGCTATAAAAACACAACATATGCCTCATTCCAATTCAGAATATTCTTTTATTTAAATATTCATATCCTTTGGGAAAGCTTCCCATTAATTTTATCAAAGATAAATCCTTTAAATTTATTCTTTAGTCTTCCTTTGGATATTAATTCAGACCATATTAAGGTTTATCCAAACTAGCCGGGATTAGCGATCCTTACCGAAGTAATCATTTATTTTATTTCCCAATCCCAACCTATTCATCCCATGGAGCAAAACTGGTTATACTCTGTATCTCACACCATAGTGTTCACTAGTACAGATCCCGTCTTTTGCGTCTCTTCATTTGCATCTGTTGTATAAACAACAGATGCAAATAGTACAATTTGCATCTGTTCTTAACCGACAATAGACGCAAATAAGGGAAAACAAATACTACTTCAACCTTTGCGTCGGTTGTTGTCAATGAACCGACGTGGTAGAAAGAGAATGAAAATTAAGTATAGCTATTTGCATCGGTTCCTTGTACAATTAGACGCAGGTAGGCAGCCGAATAAACTAATTTGCGTCCCCCTTTTTAGAAACAGACGCACAAAGTACTAATGTATTGAAAATGTGGAGGGAACAAAAAAACCACCAAAGCATGGAGGGAAAACGAAAACATTTCCCTTGCTCTTCCGAAACAATTGAGGAAAAATTTAAACCCTAAGTTCAATCCTACATCCGCTTCCTGAAGTCGCTCATATTGAACCCTAAGTTCAATCCAATTTCCGTGCTTAAGTTTGTGCTTCATACGATCAGTCCACTCAGGTGATGAATCAGACAAACTTTTTTTTTATCGTACATGAGATTAGTGGACATGCGAAGAAAGATCGACGAAAGGGAGGAAAGGTTAGTTTACCCCCAATTTAGTTTATTAGATATGATTTTGGTTTGTAGCATGCAATCACTTTCGAAATATTTTTTCTTTTGATTCAATTTAGTGAGGACCAATTCGACTCAAAAATACAATGATTGTAACACCAAATCAATTGTTAACATAAAACTAAAATAATTGATCATTTATACATATATCGTCAAAAAATCTATAACCCTACCACTGAATAATTTGTTCCGAAGTTTTGTTCTTATTTGTAATTTCTCTTTTCTGGGTATTACGATAGTTTTTGTTCAGGAATAACAGAATCTACTGGGTTTTTAAACTATTCATGAGTCATTTGGGTTGTAGAATTTATAAATGATTCAGCAGGGCCTTGAAAGCAGCGTATTCCCTTCCTGTTATGTTATTCTATTGATTTTAACAATGATCTATTTGATCAATATATATGAAATCTCTTACATTTGTTAAGAAGAAATGAAGATATACTTTGAAAAATTGCTGAAATGGCATGAACTCAGAAAAATTCATGCCCTGCAGGTAGATTTACAAATTATAACTTCCTATGGTCATATAGTTGCTGCACTTTCTAGGGTTCTCGTAACCACTTTCCCCCAAATATTGCAACCTGTAACTTTAGTATTTCGTGAAATTTTAATGAAATAAGAGTCTACTTTACATGGCTGTTGTGTCCTGCTTTGGAAAACCTAGTTTTTGTTTTGAAAAAATTGGAATTCTAAAAGAATCATATTCATACTTGGTGTTTAATCTAAAGAAGTTTTTGTGTTTTTTAGTTTATCTACCTATCAAAGTTTGAAAGGTATATTATAAGTAGTTCAAGTTCTCTTATTTTAGTTTTATTCGATTTTCCAAATCGTAGGATTTGGTTATATTCAATGAAAAGAAGCGATAGAGAAATATAAAGTGCAATTGTTACTATTGGCACATAAGCACAAAATAGTTTGATCAAAAAGAGTTAGGAAATTGAAACCGGGGCACTATTGAAAGTAATTTATGACATGGATATTTTACAGATTGCGTAGCTCTGTCATCCATCCACGCAGCAAATTTGTTTGAATCGAACTTGTTTGCATTTTCTATCCAAGGTATTCAGTTCAGTTGAAAAATATGAAGGGTGAAGGTTTGTCCAGAACCATGATTCGAGGTTGGAGTTTGAAGTAGTCTCTTCAAGAGATGGAACAGGTTTGTTTTTTAGTTTCTTTGCATCATATTGATAGTGATCCTAAATTGTTCTTTATGTTATATTTTTGATCAATTATGGATTTTGGATCTTTATGTTATTTCCTATAATTTGATAATTCTGTTTAGAATATTGATATCCAAATTTACTGCTATGTTTTTTAACAGCAAATAGGGCCAATTCTATTATAAAAAATAACTTTGGGTTCTATCCTAAGAATATAGAACAAGATAGGAATTGACATGAGCTTAAACGAAATGAATAGACTGAAAAGTTGCTTGTTTTTTTTTTCTACATTTGTTATCTAATGCTTTCTTTAAAGTAAAACTAAATCAATTGTATCTCTCATTGAATCCTACATAAAACTGTAGGTAAAATCTAATCATCACAACTACTGTTTTACATTTATAGTAAGGAAGAAGTTGTGGACTATTTCAATCAAAGGGGGTGTGTAATGGGCTAAGTTTGAAACACATCACTCTGGACTGCAAGCAACCAGTCAGTAAACCAAATTAATCTAATGCACTACAACAGAAAAATTAATTTCATCTATCAATTTGAAGACCTTGTTATACGGTAATTTTCATATCCATGTACAAATAATTCACAATCAGGCTTATGAATATCTAGAGATTTGGGGCCTTGACAACCCAAAATTGGAGTTAGATCATTGCAAGGAAATCCAATTTCCGGCACATAACAAAAGAATATTGAAGTCAGATTTTGTGCTTTCAGTTGATCACTTACATTAAATGAAATTTGTTGTAGGTACATATAGGTCATGTACTGTTGGATGAATAATAGATGTTATTGGAGAGCCGATTGATGATTGGGGTGAAACCAACAAGTTATTGTTTGATAATATAGATGCAAGTCATTGTTTGCATGATGTGAAAATTAATGTAATTGTTTTTTTATATTGGCAGAAACAAACATCCCATTCAAGGGGAAGCCAGGCCACCAATAACATATTCTTATCAGTGGAATTTAGGTATTGTTTCTTGCATGATGTATGTTTATTATTTATTGATTAATTTTGTAATATATCGTAATGTAAATATCATTTCATATGATGTAATATGGTCTTTTATTCATTCGGCTTGACATCCATTTACATGGACTAAATAAAGGTTGTATACCATTAAAGTTCACAGTGGGTTAATATGCTTTTCATTGGTTTGACCTGAATAAGTATATTTAGTTAATGTTATGACAGTGCTTAATTAATGTTAAGAGTCACAAGGAGGTATTTGTTGTTTCTTGTAATCACAGTTTACTAAATTATCTATAGACTGAAAAGAGCATACTACTAAGTGTACATCTGCACACAGACTTATGAATTAGCTAGATTGAAAGGTACAAAATTAGGCTTGCTGATACAAACGCTGTAAAAATTTGTACAGATGTCATATCAGTACGTTGTTCATAGTACACACGTTCGAATTCGAGATGTTAGAGAAATCAAGGAGGGGAAAGCTTGGCAGCGGACATGAGCCTGAAAGCGGGCCATGAATTTGATTTCTTAGTGATGAAGTTTTAAAAATATTGAAAGTAATCCTAGCTGAAGGCTCTTGTGCCTCTACTACAAGTATTTAAAAGACCAACTCAAGTAACAACCTCGCAATTAAATTTGAAATATAGTGGCAATCTGGGATCATTTATGCCATTCCCAGTTGAGGCCTCCAAGTTGGTTTTCTGTTTTTTTAATAGGAGCATCGATTAGATGCTAGTGTGGAAATGTATGTATATGATAAGGAATATGCATGGTTTAGGGTAACCCCTTTAACTAATGTGGTTTTTTTTCCTTTTTTTTTTTTTTTTTGGATAGAATTGAATGTTAAGTAAAGGTCGTAACAAATTTTCATGCATTATGGCGACAGGTTCTGTAAATGGTGCAGATTGCAAAGAATTTGGAATCCAAGCAGATGTTGATGGTGCAAATTGCAAAGAATTAGGAAGCCATGCATTATGGCGACAGGTTCTGTAAATGACTTCTTAAGATTATGATTGCTTTATTCTTTGTAGCATACAAAATGAAGTATAATTTTCTCTTTTCCATGTCTGCCTTACATTTAAATTATATTTATGTAGTTTATTTATAAAAATGATACATTGAATGGTGGAGCGCATCTGGTTCTGGTTATGGAAAATATAAATCAAACAGCGAGAGGAGCAGGTAATGAATGCTAACTAAACTATGGTTGTGTGCCAACAATTAAAATGAATGCAAAAACGGAATATTATATGTCTTCGAACTGAATTTGGTGACAACCAATTAATCATTATCAGGAACAAATTTAATATTGATTGTTCGCAGAGTTGGTTTGTTTATTTAATTTTCAATTATATATATATATATATATATATATATATCAATATATATATATATTTCAATATATATATATTTCTCTGCGCAACCCATTTCACTTAATTAAGTATACTTTAATTTGTGAATTTTTCGTGAAACTTCGCGAGGCCATATCTTGGTCATACAGACTCCGATTTTCGAAAACTCGGACTCTATTTCGCGTATTTTTCCGAGATGAACGCAATGGCACAGCCCGTTTCCCTTGATTCAGATTTTACAGTTTAATTCTGCCTCCATTTATGTTATAACATGTTATTCAAAAATACGGGTTGTTACATTCTCCCCTCCTTAAAGGATTTCGTCCCCGAAATCTCCAAGTTAGGAAGAACGTATCCTACCATCCATCATCCATCTACTCAAAACATCATCCACGTGCAGTCATTGTCCTTAAAGGATTCTAAATGTTGTATGATCATATGCAAAGGTGTGTGTATATGTACTTATCTAATGCAAAAATCAGGCGGTTACTGATACAGTAAACCTCCTTATTGCAAAATATGTTAGTGAAATGAGTCCATATGTATGCAAATTTCTAATATAATTTATAATCTCTACATGAGTGCACATAACATTCATCCATATGCAACATCCACGTGATAGCAAAACAAGTCTCATCCATGAAGAAGTATAAACACTCATGCATATGCGGTATGAAAGTGTGTGAGCCGATCTTAGTGCCTAATGTGTATCATGCATCCACGAGTATCCACGTGCAAACACTTGCAACCACTTGCAACCATCAAGCATAACATGTTTCAAATACATGTTTCATCCAAAGGGTTTCTACCTAAGGTCCTCATGACAAGTTTAACGAGATAACAAGATATATAAGATAAACATGGATAAAAAGAAAGATATGCTAATTAGGAAAAGAGATCGAGAATGTACCCTAAAAAAGGAATGGATAAAGCCCACGCATCTTCTCCTCGGTTTCCCAAGTTGCATCTTCGTCGGCTTCACCCCACTGAACTTTCACCTTATAGGCCATCTTTCCAATTCTCTCTACGATAGGGAAGGGTCCTACGAACCTTGGTGCCAACTTCCCAACTGCTCCAAAACGTACCACATTACGCAAAGGAGAAACCTTCACGAAAACCATGTCTCCCACTTCGAATTCCAAATCTGCCCTTCGCTTGTCAGCATAGGATTTCTGTCTATCTTGGGCCGCTTTCATCCTTCTTCTCACTAATTCAACTTTCTCGGATGTGTCCCGTATCATATCGGGCCCAAGTATAAGTCTATCTGTTGTCTCCCACCAACAAGATGGTGACCTACACGGCCTCCCATACAAAGCTTCAAATGGTGCCATCCCTATGCTGGCTTGATAGTTATTATTATAAGCAAACTCTACAAGAGGAAGGTGGTCTTCCCAAGTACCACCGAAGTCGAGAACACAAAGCCTCAAGAGATCTTATAGCACTCTATTCACCCTTTCGGTTTGGCCATCCGTCTGGGGGTGATAGGCTGTACTCAAATTCAATCGCGTACCCTTCGCTTCTTGCAAACTATTCCAGAACTGGCTAGTGAAAATTGGGTCACGATCGCTAACTATGCTAGAAGAAACTCCATGCAACCATACTATCTTTCGAAGATAAACAGATGCTAGCCATGATACGGTCCTCTTGTTTTTCACCGGAAAAATGGGTTCTCTTCGTAAGTCTATCAATTATTACCCATATCCCATAAAGCCCAAATAGTTTGGTGACGGACTTCTTCACCCCAACCATATATCACAAATAGGCTAGTCATACTCCTTAGGGGGTTTGCAACAGATCTAAGATTGAGAATAGGACCGAGAGGATATACTTAAAAAATAGCATGCGAGTAAGCTCTACGGAACAATAGGGATCAAGGATATACTCTTAGAAAGAGATTAAATGCGCGTATCTAGTCTTCGATCTTCTAAGCCGCATTTTCTTGTGCTTAATCCCATCGTGCCCTGACCGTCTTTTAACTTCGCAATTCCGTAGTTCTTAATTCTTGTTCCCAAAATATGAGTTAGAACTCATTTCACCATTGCCTCTCGTTCCACTTCCACTTATTCTTTGCCTAAAATACTTGACTTAAACATAACTGCGTGCTCATGGTTTCGTGCAAGCTTTCCAAGATTCGTTAGTGAATCTTGGATCTCGTTTACATATTATACTGTATCCCACGTAGAAAACTATCTCTTGAAAACAGTGCCAATCCACGTTGCCAAACTGGAGCTGAGGTAAGGGCTCTCTTGAGCCTTTGAAAAACAAGCTCACACTCCAAGTCCCATGCAAAGACTAAGTTCTTCTTCGTCAACTTAGTAAGAGGGGCCGAGATCTTAGCGAAGTCCCTGATGAACTTCCTATAGTAGCCCGCCAAACCGAGAAAGCTTCTTACTTCGGTTGCATTCCTAGGAGTCTTCCAGTCTTGAACCACAACCACTTTCGCGGGATCCACCGCTATGCCTTGCTTGGAAACTATATGTCCAAGAAACCGAACTTCCCTTCTCCAGAAATGACATTTGGAGAACTTGGCTTTCAACTGATGCGCTCTAAGTGTATCCATCACTTCCTTGAGATGCCTAGTGTGCTCTTCCTCATCCTTTGAGAAGATCAGAATATCATCCACGAAGACAACAACAAACTTGTTGAGGAACTCCCTGAACACCCTACTCATCAAGTCTACAAAGTAGGCGGGTGCATTAGTCAATCCGAATGGCATGACAAGCCATTCAAAGAATCCATCTGGAGTCCTAAACTCAGTTTTATCAATGCTATCCTCAGCTACTCTAAGCTGATGGAATCCGGTGGCTAGATCGAGTTGAGAGAAAACAGAAGCACCTACCAGCTGGTCAAAGAGATCATCAATTCTCGGTAACGGGTGCCTATTCTTCTTTGTCAGCTTGTTCAACTCTCGATAATCAATACATAGGCGAAGCGAGCCATCCGCCTTAGTAGCGAATACCCCCGGAGCACCCCACTCAGAAATGCTTCATCTAATAAAACTCTTCTCAAGCAATTCCTTGATTTGCTTACTGAGCTCCCTTCTTTCTCGAGGGGCCATGTGCCTAACGGGCAATGATACTGGCCTGGCATTATCGACTGGATAAATGCGGAAATCTATCTCTCGTTTAGGGGGTAACCCCATAACTTCTTCAAAGACATCAGGATAGTCTCGGGCCACCCTTACAGATTTTAGATCATCGATGGACGAGTCGAGAGATTCAAGATAACATAACATGACGGGACCTCTAGGGTTACAAGAAATTTCTAGGGTATTACCGAGGCGAGTCATGAGCCTCACTACCCTATGCTCACAGTCAAGAATGGCTCCATAACTGGACAACCAATCCACCTCCAAAATCAACCTGTATTCCATAAACCCGAGAACCTAAACATTACACATGAATTCTATGCTCAAGATAGAGATTTTCAAATCCACACAAATCACAGGTAGATGGGCGGAACCCCCACTTGGATTTGAAACACAAACGGGATCCTCAACTAAGCTAGTACTTAGGTGCAAACTTTCAACAATATCAGAAGAGATAAAGCTATGCGATGCACCAGAATCAAATAAGGTGCGAACAGGAAAATCAGAAATGTAAACATTAATTTCTATAAAAACTCTACCTCGATCAAAAGCTGGAAGAGCGAGGAGAGCCTGCAATTGCCCTCCAGAGGGTCTTACTTGCTGAGTTTGTCCTTGTCCTTGTCCTTGCTTCTTGGGGCAATCCTTACTGAAATGTCCAGTCTCTCCACAATGAAAGCATTCGCCCAACTTCCTTTTCTTCTTCCTACAGTCTTTGGCTATGTGCCCAGTAATCCCACAGAAGTTGCACTTCCTCCTTTATCTTGACTTGTTGTCCTTGCTATTGTTGTTCTTGCCTCCTTTTCCGGAATCTACCTTCTCGCCTTGAGACTCATTTGCCTTGACCTCCTTCTTGCCACTCTTATCTTCCTCTTGAAGCAGGTCCATATTCACCAAACTCTCGAAAGTCGCCCCCATGGGTATATGAGACATGGCCAAACCGCGCAATGGCTCATTCAACCCTAGAGCAAAGTGTAGGGCCTTCTTCTGAGCTGTGTTTACCAATTCTAGGCCGAACTGAGCAAGTTGATTAAACATATCCACGTATTCCCTAACTGTCATGTCCCCTTGCTTTAGAGATAGGAAGCTCTCCATCTGAAGATTCTCTTCAGTCGATGATAGAAACTTTAGTCCAAACCTTCTCCTAAAGTCATCCTAAGTCTCAATGGGTCTAGTAGTGGTGGTGACTACCCACCAATAAGCAGCTTCCCCTTTTAATAGCCATACCGCCAGCAGAACTTTCCTACGATCTTCCACCTCAAATATAGCAAAGAGGTCTTCAGTTTCCTTTAACCAGTTTCTTGCCTCCACAGAAGTCTCTGTTCCGACAAAATTCTTGCAACCCATTGCCTTAAAGTCTTTGCAAAGCTTAGCGAAATCTACTTGTGGATTCTGAGGAGGAGGAGGAGGAGGAGAGATGTTAGCGACGGGGGAAGGAGGAGGAATGTTCGCGGGGCCGGCTTCATTCGCCCTTGCCTCCATGAATCTTCGGAACCAGACGTGTACTTGTACGCCTTCCGGGATGTTAAAGCGATCAGCCATACTAAAACGAAGAAAAAGATAGATTCAGAACGAAGAAACGAAGGATAGTGCTATGGCTTTTGGGGAATAGCCTTTTTAAAATAACTAGACTTTTCTTGGAAAATACTTAATTGGTTTTGAAAATAGTTTTTCAAAAGGTAAGTTTTAAAAACCTTTTGCTCGAATCTTGTTAACCTTATACTCTGATACCAAATGTAACACCCCACCTCCGTCAATGCCACTCTTGCAAGGACATTAGCTTTGGAGGGGCGTTAAACAAGGTAAACATGCATGCGGATATCACAAGACAGAACATATAAGTAAAACAGAGTAGTAAAACAGCGGATAAAACTTAGCATTTCAAAACCATAGTCATGTTACAACAAAGTACTTGGTCCTTATTTTCCAACAACAAAGTCTAGATAAAAGCATAAACTGAAAAACTGAAATACATAAAGTACTATCCCCAAAGTGAAGTAATAAACCATAGCTAGCTCAATGTCCAAACCCGTACATGATCAAATACAGTAAGCAAGCTAGATAGATCCAAGCTAAGCTCCAATGTTCCCACCCTGAGGACCTGAGGGGGGGGGAACGGAAGACAAGAGGCGAAAGAAAACAGGTCAGACAAAAAGACTGGTAAGCCCTACTACTATCTGTCCATGAACTAGTAAAGTTAACTGGCATGAGAAGCTGAGATGAACATGAGGATAACAACATACTGGCATGATGATTAACTAACAAGATAGATGAAGGTGTCATCGCATAATTAAGGTTAAGTTTTGCACCACGGGTGTACTAGCATTCTAACATGTCAAGTAAAAACAAGAATTGATCCCTTGGCCCAAGCTTGGCCCATCATCATAAGGTGACCTAAATTAAGGTCCAACTACACGATCTAGTCGATCGGCTCCCTATAAGCCTAACTCGTCAAGTGTCGGTGTCATACGGCCTAATCATGTAATGTAGTTGACTGTGCAGGGTCCACCCTAGGGTGTATCTGGCCCTACGGTGTAACCCTCAGACACCATACCATGATGCACAGTCCAAACCTACCGGTGCCCGTGTTCAACTCCGGACTTGATGTGCACGACCATGGTCCGCCTGAACAACCGGGGCATCATTCAGCCGTCTCTTTTGGTCTCTTACAATCAGCCCAGTAATCGTGCCCCACCCTAGCCTAGTCCTAGGGTCTTATGATACTACCTAGAAGGTTACTGCTGAAAAGGACCACGCAACTAGGGTTTCTTAACGGGTTAAATGTGGTTAACCCGATCCAAACGTGGATTAAATCGGTTAAGAGTACCCAAGGCTCCTGCCTTAACCTCGATTAACCCATCAAGCCCAAATTGGTTAAGTATTAAGTGGACCATGACTTAACCCTAATCAGGAGGCATTAATTAACTTAATGCGCTTTAACCTCTCACATTAGACTTTGTTGTGGTTACTAGTTAAGCCGGGCGGGTCCGGGTAGCTTTACACCACAACTAGGTCTAACCTCGGGTTCGAGCACAACATTACCAACTTCTCACATTGGGTCCTATTGTTTGTAGCCACTAGTTAAGCCGGGCGGGTCCGGGTAGATTTATGCTACAAACTCAACCCAACCTCGAGTTGGCCACACTCATATTTTCTAAGTGTCATGTCCATTATGTTTCCAAAACATAATTACAAGTTAACATATCACGTCATGTTACAAAAATCATGTTCATGTCATTATGTTACCCAACCCCAACGTAATCCCATCGTTTACATAATCGCAACAACGCATAAATGATAAAATAGGGAACTTGGCATAACCTTGACATATAGGTGTTGAAGCCACAAGTTTAACATGGTGGCATATGAAATGTACATATGTTCATATACTTGCATATTGCATTATTAGGCTTCAAAAGCATGCATAAAACCAAACTTAGCATATGAGTGATACATGGTGATAAATAACATGTAGAAGTTGCTAGAAGTTCGCATTTTGCCTCACATGCAAGTTATCATAAGGGATATGATAACTTTCATGTTGCCAAAATGCAACCTTTAATATAAAGCTTGAAGCTTTATGCTCAAAACCTCAAGTTTAACTTGCATAACATGATAACATGGTCAACCCAAACTTGCATAACATAGCAACATGTGTCATACATAATGATTAAACCAACTTGCATAATGATCATCCAAACTTGCATATAATGATCAACCAAACTTGCATATAATGATCAACCAAACTTGCATATAATGACCAACCAAACTTGCATATAATGATCAACCAAACTTGCATATAATGATCAACCCCAAACTTGCATCATTCATTTAACTTTAGAGTTCAAAGAAAGAAAGTAGGAAAGGGCTTACAATGCTATGAAGACACAAATAAATATTTATTATAAAGATTGAGACGAAGCCCTTATGCAAGCACCAAAAACCCAAATATGCAAGCTCCAAATGAAAACCCTTGAGCCAATTCAATAAAAACCCTTGCTTTGAAATAGAAATGTTGCAACTTGACTTGAACGCAAGCTAAGAACACTCATACAAGTTTGAAAACACTTGTATGAACTCAAAATCTCTCATAGAAATTAACTTAGAAATTTTAGCATGAGAGTGGAGGCCATGAGAGGAACAAATTTGACATAGTTTAGTTGTAGGATTGAATAATGGTGATTTAGGCTAGGTTTGGGGTTTTTTATAGAGGATTAGGATAGTATTAGCCATAGGATTAACCCTAGATTCAATCCAAGCCATCAAAGCATGTCTTGGGGAAGAAGTCAAGTGTAGGAACCATCTAGGGCCTTTAGATTAAAGCTGAACCATGAGAACCATTCAAATGCAAAATCTGCATTTGAGCGAATCGGCCCACGGGTTGACAGCCAAACACCCTGGATTAACCCCTAGTCGACCCAGCGAGCTTGGGTCGACCTCAAAAATCGGCCGGTTCGGTTATTCCCCTCTCCCAATTCGCTGTTTTGAACATTTTTGCATATTTATTTATTTAATTTTCAATTATATATATATATATCAATATATATATATTTCTCTGCGCAACCCATTTCACTTAATTAAGTATACTTTAATTTGTGAATTTTTCGTGAAACTTCGCGAGGCCATATCTTGGTCATACAGACTCCGATTTTCGAAAACTCGGACTTTATTTCGCGTATTTTTCCGAGACGAACGCAATGGTACAGCCCGTTTCCCTTGATTCAGATTTTACAGTTTAATTCTGCCTCCATTTATGTTATAACATGTTATTCAAAAATACGGGTTGTTACAGAACGGCTTCCCACCAAGGTTAGTGTAATCGTTGCACAACTTGGCGAAATCGACCCTAGGCGCCTGCACTAATGGACTACCACCAATTCTGGGATTAGGAACTGCCCCTTGCACCTCCCTAAGCATGTCTCTCATGAGGTCAGTAAACATCGCCCTCATGTCAGCAGCATTCCCATTATTGGCTCCCCTACCAGCACCTCTAGCATATCGGCTCATCGTCAATCTGTAAAAGGGGAAACGATTAACGACCCCATATTGGTGCTAGTGCAGTACGACTTCATTCTTATACTACTAATAGTGTATATATATAGCTTTTGAAAACCAAAGTAATCACAAATACGCGCTCTCATATACGTACTATCTCTCCCTAGTGTCTTTCCCTAGGTTAACTACGCAACCTAGAGCTCTGATACCAAATGTGACGGCACGCCCCGCCCCAACCGACATTTACTCCAAAAGTGCGCTATACACATGTCCAGTTAGCATGGGACGGTCGTCAGAAGGAAAAGGGAGAAGGAAATGAACTAACAAGGAACCTGTAAAATGTCTCACAGCGCATGGAATAAAATATAATAACAACATACTTGACATAAAACAGGTGAGACAGTGCATAAGCTGAAAACAAACTAACATAGCAGCGGAAAATCAAAGTACAGCTTATGATCCAAAGCTAACATTATTACAACTTTTCAAACTATCTCAAAAAGCAAAAGTAAGATAAAGGAGGTACACTACTAATGCCCAAGTAGCGACCACCAACGACACAGAGAGAATATCTATATATCGTACGTGGAAGCCTCTTGCTCGCCTCCGAATCAGCTACTCACGCATCACCAGCTAACCTGTCTCTAGTCTGCTCGTGTGAGCACCCAGAGTAATAAGAGGAGACATAAAACTCTGGGTCAGACATAAATCCTGGTATGAGCGATAAGCATCTAAACAGAACAATAACAGGTGGACTAAAACATACCTGAACCTGGACCTGCAACCAAAGAGTTAGCACTAAATACTGTACAACACTCTAAGGTGCCATTTCAAATAGTGTAAACATAACGGGGGTGGGGGTGAGCATGTCATAGTGATGGCAAACAATCAAACATAGCAACCATCCTCATATCTCTCACTCAGTGCATAAAGCATACGATATTCACCACTTCGATCACCCAACGTACCTTGCTATGATCACTTTGTCCCATGAAGTCATAAATGGCTTCACTGCACTGATACATAGCCACTAATCCTTTTCTATGTCCACTTTGCCCCATGGAGTCGCAAGGACCCCACTGCACTGGCTCATAGCCTCACTAATCCTTTACTATGTCCACTCTGCCCCATGAAGTCACAATGACCCCACTGCACTGGCTCATAGTCTTACTACGCATCACTTTGCCCCTCAAGTCATAATGACTCTACTGCGCTGATAACGTAGTCTTTCTACCATCACCTTGCCCCTCGAGTCATAATGACTCTACTGCACCGATAAGTAGCCCATCATCCATTTTCAGTGGTGAATCGAAGTTATGAACGTCGACAACTCCTTAGCACACGTCCCGCAGCAAAGTCCAACCATGAAGTGAACTCATTGGTTCCCCATTGGATCCTGAGCTCTAATTTCCATTTGGACTACCTTTGCGTCTCGGGTTATTGGTCATCACCGGATCGGTTCGGATCTACCCCTCTTAGCCATCAGTTCGGTTCAGATCAGAGTGCTCCTCCTTCGCTGGATCGGATCGGGTCATCATCACCTCAGCGGGTCGGATAGAGTCTTCATGTCCAATCGCCATCACCGGTTCGGGTCGGAGTCCTCCAATGTGCCACAGTTCGGATCGGCTTCTTCTAATCAACTCGGGTCGGGTCGTAGTCTCCAAGCCTCGTCGTAGTACATCGGTTCGGGTCGGGGTACCATGGCGGATCAGGTCGGATGTTGCATGCCACGCGAAGTGCGAATAGATCGAAGAGTGGAGTATGAGAGCGGATCGGGTCCTCCTACCGATCCGATCCGGTTCGGATGCCTTCCTGCACTTCTTCCAACAAGCAATTTACGCCACACGATGGCGTTTTCGACCATTCTACCTATTCTAATCAATCACAAAGCATACCATATAGTCATAGCAACAAGTAGAAGTGACCTTAAACACCAAAACATCCATATGATAGGTTAAAATGGATCAAACTTACCCAAAACCCCATATTTCCCCTTAAGCATGTTTAGGTGAAACTAATGATGTGATTAGCAAAACTTAAACAAATTAACCCAAATTCATATCAGAGGTCTAAAACATCATTTCGAATTTTATAAATATTTTTCCAGAATTTTATCATGTTTAAATTTGCTAATTAACACTAATTACCCCTAATTAGCCATAATTAGTGAGGAACTATGCAAATCACTCACCTTAGCCACAAATAAGACTTAGATCTGAAATAAATCTCTGATTTGGTGCGAATCCCAATGCTAAGCAGCAGCTCTAACGTTGATTTGGTGTAGATCTTCCTTGATTTGATGTTGCTAAGCTTAATCCTTGATTAGAAGATGATTTGGAGGTGATTTAGAGGTTGGAGGCCATTTTTAGGGTTTCTAAGAGGTAAGTGGAGGCTAGAAAACTGAAATGGAATGAATCTCTAACTCCTTTCAGCCTCCCCATAACCCTAATCCCGAAATGGGTTATGGACCCATTCACTAATCACCCTATTTGGCCCGGTTAAGCAGTTTTTCACCTTCCAAACATTATTTCAGCCATATCTCCCAAACGGTAAGTCCGTTTTTCACATGTGACCACTCTACGGAAAAGTAAACCATCAAACGAATCTTATGGAAGTGGTTTCAGGTTAAAATTCCTTTCCAATCAAAAGTTATGGCCAAAACAAGAACATTTAGGGGCAAAACGGTCATTTAAAAATCGACAAAAATCATGAACATAGGAAATGAGTCTAATGGTTGTTTCCCAAAGTTACAGGACCATACGACTTCATATGAGAAAGAAATAAATATTCTACGATTCTCCAATGCGTAGAATGCGGGTTGTTACACTATGCAACCACGAATAGTTCGTCCTAAACTAAAGTATACCCGGCAGTTAAAATATCAGTGTATAAAACAGAGGAGGGAGGGACAAGATGAATAAACGAATGAAAATAAGACAGAACTCATCCACTACTGCCTACATGAGCAAGAAGATACTTGTAGTTCTTCTTTATAATTCTACATAGAGTCTCCAAAGTAATATCTAATTCTTTATTCACATCCTCCTTTAAGCTCTTCTCCACGCCATCCAACCAATCATTCACATTCTTCAGTTGCAACGCCATTCCATTGACTTCTTCGGAGCCATTTCTAGCTACATCATCCGCATCCAAGACCCGGTCCAGAAAATTCAAAAACCATTTCTAGCTACATTATATTTTTTCCTATTTCTCTTTTATTCAAGGTATTATCCTGCATAAAACTCAAAACCGCTAGTTATTTGCTTGAAAAGCAAGCTTAATTCCTTGCAAAAATATGGCTTAATTGGGCTAATCTAAAGAATATGGCTTAATTGGGCTAATCTAAAGAATCTCCGACATACTTAAGTATCGACCATGCATTCAACCTTTCAGGGGGAAGATTTATGTAGAGTTTGATAGTAAAGAATTACAGCAGTTGATTATTACATATAATTAATAAAAGAGTAATTATCTGCAACTTGACACCTTTACAGTTAAACCTCCTTTGGGTGCGTTCGCAGTCAAATTTTGGCACGTTCATATTTTTTTTCGCATCCGACGCAAGCACCTTTTCCCCGTTGAAATGGAACGATTGTTGAAAGCTAAAAATTGAACCCATGGCGTCTGACGCGTCGAACGCCAAGGGTTAATTTTTGTTAGTAACGTTGTTTGCACGGATGTTTTGTGCGTAGATTAAAATGGACGAAAGTTAGTGATGGTGGACTATGGTGCGAACTGTTAACTGGTGAACGCGCACGCGCCCACGTGTCCCAAGTGCCCAAGTGCCCATCTTTGACACTTTTAATATATATGTATGAGTATTAAGCCTTCATGTTAATTCAAGGATTTTTGGTTTTATTTCAATTGTGTTTATAGTTTGTATACTTAAATATATACCAAGCTACTCATGATGTTTTGGCGATGTGGGACAAAATACACATAAGAAACATTAATTGTCGTACACATATGAAACATTAATTAAAACTAAACGTTTAAATTAATACAAAACAAACAAATTAACAACTAAATACCCCGTTCAAATGCCCCGCTCAAATACCCCGTTCGCTACAGTACCACGCTCAAATTCCCCGCTCAAATGTCACGCTCAAATGCCCTGTTCACGATCGTTAAGAACGCACCCTTTGTTTACGAAATACATACATGCAAGTATCAACTTTTACATTAAGTCCTTTGAAATAGATTTGTGCTGCAGGGTCAACGAAACTATGATTAAAATATTATGCCTTTTTGGATGATGCTGCCTACCATGCTGAAATTGTGGGAAGAAGAGATAGGTACCACTTGCATTACACT